>BSBK01000037.1:1012500-1728354 GCA_027943335.1 Chamaecyparis obtusa | reverse complement strand
TAGCAATAAAACTAAAGAACTCATAACACATGATTTGTTCTTGAGGAAACCCTGGCCAAGGGAAAACCCTAGTGGGGATGGTACCCACAAAGATCCACTAATCAAAAGTATCATGTTAAGGATGTTGACCCTATTAGGAGTCTATTACAAGCATATAGTGTATCAGTCCTAATTAAGGGACTATAGACCTTGTTAGAAGCCTCAACCCTGTTAGGAGTTGGTAGTACAAAATGTGATTACTAGATGAGCCCACTACCCAAACAATTAATGTAAAATATACACTGATTACAAAAATAGGTTAAGGTACATAATCTTATACTACTTGCATCAATATCTCTTCGCTACTCTTCCACTATCGCTATTACATATGCATCATATATTTCGCATAATATCACTTGTCCACACTATTGTGTACATCTACAATTACAATTACATTTATACCAATAGCTTTATCTAAGGTTTAATATCTAGGATGTCATCCCTTTATATTGTTAAGTCATTATTTTGATAAACAAAATAATCCCTTAACTCTTTACTCATTTTGTCTTCTTATTCTGTCATGTCGGCTTGACACTATCTTCAGTAAAATTGTCATAACTTCTTCCATACATGTCATACTGGCTTGCACTCTAAGATGGGTTTTTAATAGACATCATAGAGTCTATATTCAAGTGTGCAAGCACTGAAGTTACTCCAATCAACATCACAAACAAAAACTATGTCCAGGTTCACTGGTAAAAATATTGTCTCACACTTAGACAAATTTGCAATGCGCTCTGTCATACTTGCTCTCTGACCTGTGTGATCTTCATGTGGATCATATGTTTCCATAATTAAAACATCTATGTAATAAACTCAGCCAAATTTCCAACAATCTCCCCCTGTGTCATTGGTGGCAACATATGAGAAAATTGGCTAAGTGTACAACTCAAAATCTCAAAATTGTAGCCATAGTATAAAATATATACTATCCTTATAACTCCTCAAAAAATATTGTCTTTAATATAGTGCTCACCCTAGGAGTATCAATACTTATTATATACTATCAATTTTCTGCTATATATCTCTCCCCCTTTGACAACAATGACAAAATAAAGGTAGGGAGGGTTACAAAATTGAACCTAAATATTATAAACATTCATAATCTCCTAACAAGGATTCAAAATCTCCTAACAGGGATTCATATGTACTGAATGTATTTCATAAGACTCCTAACAGAGTCCATCCTTTCACAAGGAATATTCATATCAGTGCATCTTTTATGGGCATCATTCCCACTGGGGTTTACTCTTTGATCAAGAGGTTCCCTAGTCAACATATCTTGTGTCATTGTTTTATTGTGTATGAATATATTTCTATGGTTGGTAATTATATTGCTTATATGGTTTAATGTTGTTGAAGATGATAAAAGTTATAATTATCTAATAACTGATTCACCCCCCCCCCCCACCCCCTCTCAGTTATCTTAGTGGACTTTACTTTCTATTGTTAGTATTCCTAAACATTCTACAACCATCATTATTCTCAATAAATTTAGGTTTCCTATATTCAATAGCTCTATGTCCAAAACCATGACAATTGTAACAATAACCATTAAGAGGTTTAAATTTTTTACCTGTGCAATCTCTCTTCATATGACCAATAGTATTACAAGCAAAACATCTACCTTTGAATTCTCTTTTCATACCTTTGGGTGATTCCTCTTGCTTTGGTGATTCTTCTTCTTTAGTTGTCTCTTCAGATTTGTTGATCTCATCAGACTTCTTCTCATCTATCCTTTTAGATATGTTTAGATTTGGTTCCTTGCTTTCATCATTTTCTTTAAAAGTGTTGAAACCAAGACCAGTCTTATCATAGAATGGTTTTTGATAAGATATTTGTTCATCAATCTTCTCACTAGTTGAATATAGCCTTTCAAGTTGTTTTTTGGATTGAGTCAATTCACCTTTCACAATCTTATTGTATTTCTCAAGTTCATCATACTGTAAATTGACTTTCTCAAGTTCAGATGTTACTTTACAAAGTTTAGATTTTAGTCCTTTATTTTTAGTCTTTAGACTTTCATTCTTTGATTTCAGATTTGCTTCATTCTTTCCATTTCCATCTTTCAAACTAAGCTTCAAGTTTTCTATCTTCAATTCATGCTTAAGGATTTCATTTGCTTTTTCTAAATTGTCATCACAATCTTCAATAAAAACTTCAAATTCCTTTTTAGAACTCAGATCTTCCAATTTGTTTTCCAGTTTCTCAATGAGGTTCTTTGCATCATCATACTTTCTTTTCAAACTATCTTTTTCAATAGTAAGCAAGTCAATCTGTTCAAGACCTTCTTCAAGATTCTTCTAAAGTTGATCCATATCCATAGAAATCTTACTCAAGCTTCTAGGCTTTCCTTAAATGATTCTTTTCTGAGTAACTAAGCTATGATACCAATTGTTAGAAATAGGAAATACTAAGAGGGGGGGGGTGAATCAATATTCCACAAACTTTATCTTTTGCCCAATTATGGATATAATAGATTATCTTTATACATGCATAACATAAGAAGCTAAACAACATACATAGCAATAAAACTAAAGAACTCATAACACATGATTTGTTCATGAGGAAACCTTGGCCAAGGGAAAACCTCGGTGGGGATGGTACCCACAAAGATCTAATAATAAAAAGTATCATGTTAAGGATGTTGACCCTGTTAGGAGTCTATTACAAGCATATAGTGTATCAGTCCTGATTAAGGGACTATAGGCCTTGTTAGAAGCCTCAAACCTGTTAGGAGTTGGTAGTACAAAATGTGATTACCAGATCAGCCCACTACCCAAACAAGTAATGTACAATATACACTAATTACAAAAATAGGTTAAGGTACATAACCTTATACTACTTGCATCAATATCTCTTCGTCGCTCTTCCACTATCGCTATTACATATGCATCATATATTTCACATCATATCACTTGTCCACACTATTGTGTACATCTACAATTACAATTACATTTATACCAATAGCTTTATCCAAGGGTTAACATCTAGGATTTCATCTTTTTATATTTTTAAGTCATTATTTTGATAAACAAAATAATTCCTAAACTCTTTACTCATTATCTCTTCTTATTATGTCATGTCGGCTTGACACTGTCTTCCGTAAAACTATCATAACTTCTTCCGTACATGCTGTACTAACTTGTGCTTTGAGATGGGTGTTCAATAGACATCATAGATTCTATGTTCAAGTGTGCAAGCATTGAACTTACTCCAATCAACATCACAAACAAAAATTTTGTCTAGGCTCACTGGTAAAAATACTGTCTCACACTTAGAAAAATTTGCAATGCGCTCTATCATACTTGCTCTCTGACCTATGTGATCTTCATGTGGATCATATGTTTCCTTAATTACAACATCTATGTAATCAAATCAGAAAAATTGCCAACAAAGAGGTTGTAGAGGTAAAGGCCCTTTCAAACCCTTTACAGATTATTATTATAACTCTTATGCATATGGACACAAGAAAGAAGAATGCAAGAAACCTGATCAGTCAAGAAAAAGGAAAGATTACATCAGAGAAGAATTAATAGCCAAGATCACATGCTAGAAGTGCAATAAATTTGGGCATACAAAAAGGTTTTGTAAACTACAGATTAATCAGGATAAAAGACTAACTACATGTTACAAATACAATAACTTAAGACATATAGAAAATTTTTGCAGGTATAATGGAATGGACAAAAAAATAGGACCAATTCCTATGGTTATAAAGATGATGAAGGGTGCTCTCCTTAATACCACAAACACAGAACAAAAATAGAAAAACAACAACAATATGCAAGAATAGAAAATGGGCTTCTTATTATCTCCACAAATGTGGAATTACAAACTTTTATAATTCCAATATGTAAAGCCACATGGGCATTCCCTTACAATATTCTATAGGAAAAAGCCTCGAATCAATACCCAGATCTACTAACCAGAATTATCCCGAACTACCTAAGAAAACACTACAGCCTTCCTTATATAGGCAATTTTCCACCACCTGGGAAGGTTCAGAATTTTAGGCAATAAGGCCGACCAAACTTAGAATTATTTTATTTTTCATTTTCTTACATCATTTTTGGCTCAAAACAACTTTTGAAACCCAAAAAAAAATTTTGAATGAAAATTATTTTCTGCCATTTCAGGTGGCCCAACTTTCAGAGACCATAAGTCATCACCCGTTGACCTGATTGACTATTATGACCCCATTTTGAAAAGGGCATAAAGCACTCTACAATGCTTGAACCAAGCAAGCTTCATTCAACCAAAGTTTTGACCTCATCTAAGGCCTCTAAAACCTTCAAAACTAAGTTCAAAGTTTATGTATCCTATTTCAAAAACCAAAAATTTTTAATATCTTCAAAACTAGACTTGATCTGGCAATGAAACTTTATTGGCAGGCTGATACGACCAAAATGAACCTCCACCTGGGAAATCAAAACATTTTGAGATCATATGACCAACTTACTAAAAATAGTAAGTTTCCATAAATAGCAACTCTACAAAAGATAGCCCTTATTCAAAATAAAACCAAAAATATTTTTGAGTGATGCAAGATTGCTCTTACACCCAAGATGCTCCTGCATCAGACACCTGGGGTAATTTGAGAAGTGACCCTATCACGACTTACATGTGAAGAGGAAAACCAAGAAGGTTAACCTCCTCCCTTGTCAGCCATGATGAATCTTTAATAGGTCATCCTTTCCACTTGACTAGATATTCTTCATATGTCTTGTTCCTTGTGCTTCTGCCAACACGATTATCCAGTATATCCTCAATCTCCTTGATATCTGAACTGGTTGCTAGAATACTCCACTATGCTGCTATAACCTCATCTTCAACACCTCCTTCATGATACTTTGTTAAATTTGAAACATTAAATATTGGTGAAATATTTAGCTTAGTAGGAAACTCGACCTCATATGCATTTCTTGAATCATGCTTCTTCAGTATCTTACATGGCCCAAACTTCTTTATTTTCAACTTTTTATATGTACCAACTAGAAATTGCACCTTTTGCAAATGAACCATGACTTCATCTCCAACCTAAAACTCCTTATGCCTCATTTTCTAATCTTCCTTAGCCTTATACTATGCATTCATCTTGGTAATACGCTTCCTCACCTCCTCATGGATGTTCTTCAAGTATTCTACAAAATCTTCAGCTTCAACACTACTTATTTCTCCTTTATCAATCTTCCTCAACTTAGATGCATTTCTTGAACTACCTTCATATACAATCTGGAATAGTGATTTACCAGTGCTCCTGTTGACAAAATTATTGTATGTAAATTCTATCTGTGGCAAAATCAAATCCCATCTTGTTGGCTTATCTCCAACCAAACATCTAAGTAAATTTCCCAAACTCCTATTCACCACCTCTATATGTCCATCAGTCTGTGGATGATGTGATGAACTAAACTTCAAATCTATCTTCAACTTCTTCCAAAATGTACACCAAAAATATCCAACAAACTTAGTGTCCTGATTTGAAACTATGGTCTTTGGCAAACCATGTAGTCTCACTACTTCTTTGAAAAATAATTTTGCTACATGAATAGCATCATTAATCTTCTTGCAGGGAATAAAAGGTGCCATCTTCAAAAATCTATCAACTACCACAAAAATTGAATCATGTTCCCCCTGTTTCCTCGGTAAACTAAAAACAAAGTCCATACTGATATCCTCCCAAAGTTTTTTTGGTACAAGTAATGGATGATACAACCCTGTATTCTACTTCACTCCTTTTGCCATCTGACCTACTATGCAACTCTGTACAAACATCTTCACATCTTTCTACAACTATTGCCAATAATAATTCTTACTAACCAAAGAAAAGATTTTATCTCGACCAAAATGTCCAGCCAATCCTCCTTTATGCTTCTCCTTGATGAGATTCTCCCTTATAGAACTTCTTGGAAAGCACAACTGACACCCTTTGAATAGCATATCATCTTGAATGATGAAATCCAGCCACTTTGTTCTATCTAGAGTAACAAGATCTTTACAAGCTTTCCAAGCTTCACCAAAATCAAGATCCTCTAGATATAAATTATTGAGTTCCTTGAACCCAACCACCTCAATTTGCATCTTTGTCAGCAATAGTTGCCTTTTGCTAAGAGAATCAACAACCCTGTTAGACTTTACACTCCTGTGTTTCAAAATAAATGTATAACTCTGCAAAAACTCAACCCATTTCAAATGCCTTTGATTCAACTTTCCTTGACTATTCAAATATTGCAAAGCTTGATGATCAGTATACAAAACAAACTCCTTAGGAAGTAGATAGTGTCTCCACTTCTTTAATGCCTGAACTATAGCATAAAATTCCTAATCATAAATAGAATATTTCCTCTTGCCATCATTTAACTTCTCACTGAAATAAGCAATAGGTTTACCTTCTTGGTTGATAACAGCTCCTATTACAGTACCACTAGCATCACAGTCTACTTGAAACACCTTTTTAAAATATGGAAGTGCTAAAATAGGTTGTTCTATAACTTTCTATTTCAATAGTTTAAAACTCTTATCTGCCCTATTACTCCACTTGAACTCTTTTCTATCCCCTCTCATTATTTTAGTCAAGGGTCCACAAATACTGCTAAAATTTTTGATAAACTTTCTATAAAAACTAGCCAAACCATGAAAAGATCTTACCTCAGTAGCACTCCTTGGATTAGGCCATTCAAGGATAGCATGTACTTTCTCTGGGTCCATTTTTAGACATTCTACTAAAACTAAAAATCCCAAATACACTAACTCTTTCTTCAAAAAACTACACTTCTTCAAATTTATCAACAATTTCTCTTCTCTCAACTTCTCAAACACCATACGAATATGCATCATATGCTCTTCCAATGTCTTACTAAAGATTAAAATATCATCTAGGTAAACAATGACAAACTCACCTAGAAACTTTTTCAAAACCTTGTTCATGAGCTGCATCAAAGTGCACAGTGCATTAGTTAGCCCAAAAGGCATGACTAACCACTCATACATTCTTTCCTTTTTCCTGAAGGTGGTCTTCCATTCATCTCCTTCTCTAATCTAAATCTGGTGATATCCACTCTTCATATCTATCTTTGAGAAATACACAGCTCCACTCAAACAATCTATAATATCATCCATTCATGGCAATGGAAACCTATACTTGATTTTGATATTGTTTATTTCTCTAGAATCTGTACACATCCTCCATTCTCTATTATTCTTTGGTGCTAATACTACTGGTATAGCACATGGACTTAGGCTCTCCTAAATCAATCCCTTCTATAACAACTCATGTACTTGTCTGTTACACTCTTCACTTTCTACTAGTGTCATTCTCTATGTTGTCTTATTTCACAAACTGGCTCCTGAAATCAAATCCATCTACTGATTGATCTTCCTTACCGATGGTAATCCATTAGTTATATTATCAGATACAATATTCTGAAACTCATTCAAAAAATTTGCAACCTCTACAGGTACATCCTCTACTTCCTCATTACCAGCTTTTGGAATTAAGGCAAAACACACATGCTCATGCATCATACCATCTAGAAATTTTCTTCCATCAACAAAATTTATTCTTGCATTACCACATACCTTTTCTTCAGTCTCCTTCAATGGCTTTAGCTTATGTCACACTTCATCCTTTGTCAGGGAATAGGTATTCGCACGACCATCATGTATAGCACATCTGTCAAACTACCATGGCCTACCCAACAACATGTGACATGCATCCATAGGTATGATATCACATAGTACCTTATCATGGTACCTGCCAATCTTGAACTTTACTAGGCACTATTAATGGACCATGACCTTGTGGTCATCTTGCACCCAGGCAATCCGATATGGATGTGGGTGTTTCTAGCTCTTGAGGTTCAACTTTGTCACTATCTTTTCTAACACCAAATTATCAGTGCTTCCACTATCAATAATTACATCATAGCATTTACCCTCACACTTGCATCTAGTGTGAAACAGGCTCCTCCTTTGCTCAGGTTCATTCTCACCACTCAATGGGACTCTTCTATTAATTAGCGTTTCTCCTCTTTTAGCATCTTCAAAATTTGATGATCTAGCATCTTCATCTACATGTGCAACTCTAGCTTGGCATTCATTCCTCCTATCTGTCCTTCCTTGGCATTGGAGATATTCAAATGCCCTATGACCTTCATCTCCACAGTGAAAACATGTTCTCGAGAAGCCTCCTCTTCCTGAACCTTGTCCTCTTCCTCTTCCTCTCTAATCTCTATTGTTCTGATCTTGGAAATGATTGGAATTATTTCCTCTCTGATTTTGACTACTACTTGCCTCATCCTTCATTTTTGCCTCCATATGACCATCCACCAGATTTTCCACTGTGACCTCTTCCATTTTCTCTGTTCTCAAACTTCTTGTTCAACTTTTCCTCTAATTTTTGGGCAAACTAGTGTGCCTCTTCAATACTGTTCATTTGAACCAAATTCAACTCCTCTTGAATGCTCGGTCTCAACCCATTAAGGTAAAGGGAAACTTTCTCCTTATCAACTTCCACATGGCCTGTTCTAATGAGGATTCGATAGAACTCCTTTGTATACTCCTGAACAGATCTTCCTACTTGCTTCAAACTTTACATCTTCTTTAGTAGGTCAAGCTCATAATCTACAGGAATGAACTACCACTTCAATTTATCCACCATTTGATCTCATCTTGTGATTTTATCTTTCCCTCTTCTATTTCACTCCAATTGAATCTCTTGCCACCAGATCTTTGCTTGACATTTCAGTCTGGCCTTCATGAATTTGACCCTATCAAGATCCTTAATATCTTCATACTCAAAATGTTCTTCACATTCATTGATCTAGTTGATCAACTCCTCTGGGTTAAGATTTCCTAAAAATGCAGAAACCTCAATCTTAGGTCTTTTCCTGATCTTGGAAATGGCTTGAAAAAGTCTTTCTTCCTCCTAGTTCACAATTTCAACTGCTCCTTCTTGATCTTCTTCTTCGGCTTCATCCTCTCTTTCTCCTTTGACATTAAGATTCATTCCTCTACAAATCTCTTCTTGCAATACTCACACTTATTTCTGGAGTGCTCTAAGCTTAGGTGTTACAACACCAGCTCTTCCACCACGTTATATTCGTGGAAGCATTTTCATGATGCAGGCTGAAACCCTAACCACAATCTTGGTGCAAATTGCCTCACATTTGATGATCTATTTACACACTTAGAAACTCCTACTCTTATACCACTTGATGAAGGGTGCTCCCCTTAATACCACAAACACATAATAGAAATAGAGAAATAACAACAATATGCAAGAACAAAAAATGGGTTTCTTATTATCTCCACAAATGTGGAATTACAAACTTTCAAAATTACAATATGCAAAGCCACATGGGCATTCCCTTACAATATTATGTAGGACAAAGCCTTGAATCAATACCCAGATCTACTACCCAGAACTCTGCCGAACTGCCTAAGACAACACTACAGCCTTCCTTATATAGGCAATTTTCTACTGCCTAGGAAGGTTCCAAAATTTTGGCCAATAACGCTAACCAAACTTAGAATTATTTTATTTTTCATTTTATTACATCATAGTCAGCTCAAAACAACTTTTGAAACCCAAACAAAAATTTTGAAGAAAATTTATTTTCTACCATTTCAGGTGGCCCAACTTCTGGAGACCATAAGTCATCACCCATTGACTCGATTGACTATTATGACCCCATTTCGAAAAGGGCATGAAGCACTCTACAATGCTTAAATCAAGCAAGCTTCATTCAACTAAAGTTTAGACCTCATTTGGGGCCTCTAAAACCTTCAAAACTGAGTTCAAAGTTTCTGTACCCTATTTCCAAAACCAAAAATTTTCAATATCTTCAAAACTAGACTTGATCCGGCAATGAAACTTTACTGGCAGGATGATACGACCAAAATAAACCTCCGCCTATGAAATCAAAACATTTTGAGATCATATGACCAACTTACTAAAAATAGCAAGTTCCATAAATAGTAGCTCTACACAAGATAGCCCTTATTGAAAACAAAACCAGAAATATTTTTGGGTGATGCAAGATTGCTCTTACACCCAGGATGCTCCTAAATCAGACACCTAGGGTAATTTGAGAAGTGACCCTATCATGACTTAGGCGTGAAGAGGAAAACAAAGATGGTTAACCTCCTCCCTTGTCAACCATGATGAATCTTCAACAGGTCAACTTTTCCACTTGACCATATATTCTTCATATGTCTTGTTCCTTGTGCTTCTGCCAACGTGACTGTCTAGTATATCCTCAATCTTCTTGATATCTAACCTGGTTGCTAGAATACTCCATTATGATGTTATAACCTCATCTTCAACACCTCTTTCATGATACTTTGTCAGATCTGAAACATTAAATACTAGTGAAATATTCAGCTCAGTAGGCAACTTGACCTCATATTAATTTCTTGAATCATGCTTCTTCAGTATCTTACATGGCCCAAACTTCTTCATTTTAGCTTGTTATATGTACCAACTAGAAATTGCTCCTTCCGCAAATAAACCATGACTTTATCTCCAACCTGAAACTCCTTATGCCTCCCTTTCTCATCTTCCTTAGCCTTATACTATGCATTCATCTTGGTAATATGCTTCCTCACCTCCTCATGGATGTTCTTCATGTGTTCTACAAAATCTTCAGCTTCAGTACTACTTATTTCTCCTTTATCTATCTTCCTCAACTCAGATGCATTTCTTGGACTACTTCCATATATAATCTAGAATGGTGATTTACCAGTGCTCCTATTGATAGAATTATTGTATGCAAATTTATCCTGTGGTAAAATCAAATCTCATCCTGTTGGCTTATCTCCAACCAAACATCTCAGCAAATTTATCAAACTCCTATTCACCGCCTTTGTCTATCCATCAGTCTGTGGATGATGTGATAAACTGAACTTCAAATCTATCTTCAAATTCTTCCATAATGTACGCTAGAAATATCCAACAAACTTAGTTTCCCAATTTGAAACTATGGTCTTTGGCAAACCATGTATTCTCACTACTTCTCTGAAAAACAATTATGCTACATGAACAACATCTTTAGTCTTTTTGTAGGGAATAAAATGTGCCATCTCCAAAAATCTATCAACTACCACAAAAATTGAATCATGTCCCCACTGTGTCCTCGGTAAACCAAGAACAAAGTCTATACTGATATCCTTCCAATATTTCCCTGGTACAAGTAATGGCTAATACAACCTTGTATTCTTCTTCACTCCTTTCACCGGCTGACATACTTTGCAACTCTGTACAAACTTCTTGACATCTTGCTGCAACTATGGCCAATAATAATTCTCACTAACCAAAGCAAGGGTTTTATCTTGACCAAAATGTCTAGAAAATCCTCTTTTATGCTTCTCCTTGATGAGATTCTCCCTCATAGAACTTCTTGGAATGCACAACTGACTCCCTCTGAATAGTATATCATCATGAATGATGAAATCCAACCACTTTGTTCTATCTAGAGTAACAAGATCTTTACAAGCTTTCCAAGCTTCACCAAAATCAAGATCCTCTAGATACAAATTCTTAAGTTCCTTGAACCCGACCACATCAATTTGCATCTATTTCAACAATAGTTTCCTTCTGCTAAGAGTATCCGCAACCCTGTTACACTTTCCACTCCTATGTTTCAAAGCAAATGTATAACTCTGCAAAAACTCAACCCATTTCAAATACCTTTGATTCAACTTTCCTTGACTATTCAAATATTGCAAAGCTTGATGATCAGTATACAAAACAAACTCCTTAGAAAGTAGATAGTGTCTCCAATTCATTAATGCTTGAACTATAGTATAAAACTTCTGATCATAAAATGAATATTTCCTCTTGGCATCATTTAACTTCTCACTGAAATAAGCAATAGGTTTACCTTCTTAGCTCATAACAGCTCCTATTGCAGTACCACTACCATCACAATCTTCTTGAAACACCTTATTAAAATCTACAAGTGCTAAAATGGGTTGTTCTGTAACTTTCTATTTCAATAGTTTAAAACTCTTATCTATCTCATTAGTCGACTTGAACTCTTTTCTATCCCCTCTCATTATTTCAGTCAAGGGTCCACAAATACTACTAAAATTTCTAATAAAATTTTTATAAAAACTAGCCAAACCATAAAAAAATCTTATCTTAGTAGCACTCTTTGGAGTAGGCCATTCAAGGATAGCCTACACTTTCTTTGGGTCCATTTTTAGACCTTCTGCTGAAACTACAAATCCCAAATACACTAACTCTTTCTTCACAAAACTGCACTTCTTCAAATTTATCAACAATGTCTCTTCTCTCAGCTTCTCAAATACCATACGAATATGCATCATACGCTCTTCCAGTGTCTTACTAAAGATCAAAATATCTAGGTAAACAATGACAAAATTACCAAGAAACTCTTTCAGCACCTCATTCATGAGCCGCATAAAAGTGCTCGGTGCATTGGTTAGCCCAAAAAGCATGAATAACCACTCATATAGTACTTCCTTTGTCTTGAAGGTAGTATTTCATTCATCTCCTTCTTTGATTTGAATCTGGTGATATCCACTCTTCAGATTTATCTTTGAGAAATATAGAACTCCACTCAAACAATCCATAATAGCATCCATTCATGGCAATGGAAACTTATACTTGATTGTGATCTTGTTTATTTCTCTAGAATTTGTACACATGCTCCATTCTCCATTCTTCTTTGGTGCTAATACTACTAGTACAGCACATGGACTTAGGCTCTCCCGAATCAATCCCTTCTTTAACAACTCATGTACTTGTCTGTTCAAATCTTCACTTTCTACTGGTGTCATTCTGTGTGCTACCTTGTTTGGAAAACTAGCTCCTGGAATCAAATCCATCTGATGACTGATCTTTGTTATCAATGGTAATCCATCAAGTACATTATCAGATACAATATCCTGAAACTCATTCAACAAATCTGCAACCTCTACAGGTACATCCTTTACTTCTTCTTTACCAACTTTTGGAATTAAAGAAAAACACACATGCTCATGCCTCATACCATCTAGAAATTTTCTTCCATCAACAAAATTTATTCTTGCATTACAACATACTTTTTCTTTGGTCTCTTTTAATGGCTTTAGCTTATCTCGCACTCCATCCTTTGTCATGGAATAGGTATTCGCATGACCATCATGTACAACACATCTATCAAACTACCATAGCCTACCCAACAACATGTGACATGCATCCATAGGTATGATATCACATAGTACCTTATCATGGTACCCTCCAATCTTGAACTTTACTAAACACTGTTCAATGACCATGACCTTGTGGTCATCCTACACCCAGGCAATCTGATATGGATGTGGGTGTTTCTATCTCTTGAGCTTCAACTTTTTCACCATCTCTTCTAACACCAAATTATCAGTGCTTCCACTATCAATAATTACATCATGGCATTTACCCTCACATTTGCATTTAGTGTAAAACAGGCTCCTCCTTTGCTCCAGTTCATTCTCACCACTCAGCAGGACTCTTCTATTAATCAGTGTTTCTCCTCTTTCAGCATCTTCAAAATTTGATGATCTAGCTACATGGGCAACTCTATCCTAGCCTTCATTCCTCCTATCTATCCTTCCTTGGCATTAAAGACATTCAAATGTCAAATGACCTTCTTCTCCACAATGAAAACATGTTCCCTAGAAGCCTCCTCCTCCTGAACCTTGTCCCCTTCCTCTTCCTCTCTGATCTCTATTGTTCTGATCTTGTAAATGATTGAAATTGTTTCCTCTCTGATTTTGACTGCTACTGGCCTCATCCTTCATTTTCAAATCTTCATTTCGGCCTCCATATGACCATCCACCAAATTGTCCACCGTGAGCTCTTCCATTTTATCTGCTCTCAAGCTTCTTGTTCAACTTTTCCTCTACTTTTAGGAAAAATTAGTATGCCTCTTCAATACTATTCATTCAAACCAAATTCAACTCCTCTTGAATGCTCAACCTCAACCCATTAAGGTAATGGGAAAATTTCTCCTTATCAGCTTCCACATGGTCTATTTTGATGAGGATTTGATAAAACTCTTCTGTATACTCCTGAACAGATCTTCCTCCTTGCTTCAAACTTTGCATCTTCTTTAGTAGGTCAAGCTCATAATCAACAAGAATGAACTACCGATTCAATTTATCCACCATCTAATCCCATCTTGTGATTTTATCTTTCCCTCTTCTATTTCACTCCAATTAAATCTCTTGCCACCAGATCTTTGCATGACCTTTCAGTCTGGCCTTCTTGAATTTGACACTATCAGGATCCTCAATATCTTCATACTCAAAATGTTCTTCACATTCATTGATCTAGTCAATCAACTCCTCTGGGTTAAGATTTTCTAAAAATGTAGGAACCTCAATCTTAGGTCTTTTTTCGATCTTGGAAATGGCCCGAAAAAGTCTTTCTTCCTCCTGGTTCACAATTTCAACTTCTCCTTCTTGATCTTCTTCTTTGGCTTCATCCTCTCTTTCTCCTCTGACATTAAGATTCATTCCTCTATGAATCTCTTCTTGCAATGCTCGCACTTGTCTCTGGAGTGCTCTAACCTGAGGTGTTACAACACTAGCTCTTCCACCACGTTCTATTCGTAGAGGCATTTTTGTGATGTAGGCTAAAACCCTAACCATAGTCCTGGTGCAAATTGCCTCACATTCAATGATCTATTTACACACTTAGGAACACCTGCTCTTATACCACTTGATGAAGGGTGCTTCCCTTAATACCACAAACACATTGCAGAAATAGACAAACAACAACAATATGCAACAACAGAAAATGGGCTTCTTATTATCTCCACAAATGTGGAATTACAAATTTTTAGAATTACAATATCCAAAGCCACATGCGCATTCCCTTACAATATTTTGTAGGATAAAGCCTTGAATCAATACCCAGATCTACTACCTAGAACTATCCCAAACTGCCTAAGATAACACTACAGCCTTCCTTATATAGGCAATTTTCCATCGCCTGGGAAGGTTCCAAAATTTTAGCCAATAAGGCCGACCAAACTTAGAATTATTTTATTTTGCATTTTATTATATCATAGTCAGCTCAAAAAAACTTTTGAAACCCAAACAGAAATTTTGAAGGAAATTTATTTTCTGCCATTTCAGGTGGCCCAACTTCCGAAGACCATAAGTCATCACCCATTGACCTGATTAACTATTATGACCCCATTTCAAAAAGGCATGAAGTGCTCTACAACACCTGGATCAAGCAAGCTTCATTCAACCAAAGTTTTGACCTCATCCGGGGCATCTAAAGCCTTCAAAACTAAGTTTGAAGTTTCTGTACCCTATTTTGAAAACCAAAAATTTTCAATATCTTCAAAACTAGACTTGATCCGGCAATGAAACTTTACTGGTAGGCTGATACGACAAAAATGAACCTCCATCTATGAAATTAGAACATTCCGAGATCATATGACCAACTTACTAAAAATAGGAAGTTTCCATAAATAGAAGCTCTACACAAGATAGCCCTTATTGAAAATAAAACTAAAATATTTTTGGGTGATGCAAAATTGCTCTTACACCCAGGATGCTCCTGCATCAGACACCCGAGTTAATTTATGAAGTGACCCTATCATGACTCAGGTGTGAAGAGGAAAACCAAGATGGTTAACCTCCTCCCTTATTAGCCATGATGAATCTTCAACAAGTCATCCTTTCCACTTGACCAAATATTCTTCATATGTCTTGTTCCTTGTGCTTCTGCCAAAATGACTGTCTAGTATACCCTCAATCTCCTTGACATCTGACCTAGTTGCTGGAATAATCCATTGTGCTACTATAACCTCATCTTCAACACCTCCTTCATGATAGTTTTTCAAATCTAAAACATTAAATACTGGTGAAATATTCATCTCAGTAGGCAACTCAACCTCATATGTATTTCCTGAATCATGCTTCTTCAGTATCTCACATGGCCCAAACTTCTTCATTTTCAGCTTGTTATATGTACCAACTAGAAATTGGTTCTTCCACAAATGAACTATGACTTCATCTCCAACTTGAAATTCCTTATGCCTCTTTTTCTAATCTTCCTTAGCCTTATACTATGCATTCATCTTGGTAATATACTTCCTCACCTCCTCATGGATGTTCTTCAATTGTTCTACAAAATCCTCAGCTTCAACACTAGTTATTTCTCCTTTATCTATCTTCCTCAACTCAAATGAATTTTTTGGACTACTTCCATATACAATCTGGAATGGTGATTTACTAGTGCTCCTGTTGATAGAATTATTGTATGCAAATTCTACCTGTGATAAAGTCAAATCCCATCCTATTGGCTTATCTCCAACCAAACATCTCAGCAAATTTTCCAAACTCCTATTCACCACCTCTATCTATCCATCAGTCTTTGGATGATGTGATGAACTAAACTTGAAATCTTTCTTCAAATTCTTCCACAATCTATGCCAAAAATATCCAACAAACTTAGTGTCCCGATTTGAAACTATGGTCTTTGGAAAACCATGTAGTCTCACTACTTCTCTAAAAAATAATTCTGCTACATGAACAACATCATTAGTCTTCTTGCAGGGAATAAAATATGTCATCTTCAAAAATCTATCAACTACCAAAAAAATTGAATCATGTCCCCACTGTGTCCTCAGTAAACTAAAAATAAATTCCATACTGATATCCTCCCAAGGCTTGTCTAGTATAGGTAATGGTTGATACAACCCTGTATTCTGCTTCACTCCTTTTGCCATCTAACATACTTTGCAACTCTGTACAAACTCCTTGACATCTTGCTGAAACTATGGCCAATAATAATTCTCACTAACCAAAGCAAGGATTTTGTCTCAACCAAAATGTCCAACCAATCCTCCACTATGCTTCTCCTTGATGAGATTCTCCCTCATAGAACTTCTTGGAATGTACAACTAACTCCCTCTGAATAGCATATCATCCTGAATGATGAAATCTAGCCACTTCATTCTGTCTAGAGTAATAGGTTCTTTACAAAATTTCCAAGCTTCACCAAAATCAGAATCCTTTGGATACAAATTCTTGAGTTCCTTGAATGCAACCACCTTGATCTGCATCTCTATTAGCAATAGTTTCCTTCTGCTAAGAGCATCTGCAACCCTGTTAGACTTTCCACTCCTGTGTTTCAAAACAAATGTATAACTCTACAAAAACTCAACCCATTTCAAATGTCTTTGATTCAACTTTCCTTGACTATTCAAATATTGCAAAGCTTGATGATCAGTATATAAAACAAACTCCTTAGGAAGCAAATAGTGTCTCCGCTTCTTTAATGCTTGAACTATAGCATAAAATTCCTAATCATAAATAGAATATTTCCTCTTGGCATCATTTAACTTCTCACTAAAATAATAAATAGGTTTACCTTCTTGGCTCATAACAACTCCTATTGCAGTACCACTAGCATCACAGTTTACTTGAAACACCTTATTAAAATTTGGAAGTGCTAAAATAGGTTGTTCTGTAACTTTCTGTTTCAACAATTTAAAACTCTTATCTACCCCATTAGTCCCCTTGAACTCTTTTCTATCCCCTCTCATTATTTCAATCAAGGGTCCACAAATACTACTATAATTTCTGATAAACTTTCTATAAAAACTAGCCAAATAATGAAAATATCTTACCTCAGTAGCACTCCTTGGAGTAGACCATTCAAAGATAGTCTATACTTTCTCTGTGTCTATTTGTCGACCTTTTACTGAAACTACAAATCCCAAATACACTAACTCTTTCTTCACAAAATTGCACTTCTTCAAGTTTATCAACAATTTCTCTTCTCTCAGCTTCTCAAACACCATACAAATATGCATCATATGCTCTTCCAATGTCTTACTAAAGATCAAAATATCATCTAGGTAAACAATGACAAACTTACCCAAAAACTAGTGGAGGGGCACCTAGAAAATAGGGCCTTGACCATTTCTTGAAATTTTGTTGTGTGATTCTCCTAATGAGCCTTGTAAGTAAAAAAAAGGTTTGAGGACCTCTTTTGTAATTGGCAATATTAGTTAGGGTCTAAAGGTCTTAGGAGTTCCTTGGTTGGCTTTAGAATCTGATAGGTACCTCTTAGAGAGAGATCATCTGAAGAAGTTAGTGGTCCATTTTAGGACTTTTGATGTTATTTTACATTGGAATGAGATCCTACACTTTGAATTCCACTAAGAGGAGTTAAAAGCCTAGATTTAGTCTATTGGACAAGAAATTGGAAAAGTTGTAAAAGTTGGAAAGTGCAACTTTCCAACTTTGAAAATGTTGATTGACAACATTTAGCCATGATCTCCTATAATGGTGGATTTCACCTCTAGTGTGATGGGAACCCTAAAGATACTAGGAAAAGACCTAAGAGACCATTTATGAACCAAATAAACCCTAATATTGCCAGTACGTGTGTGTCAGAGTATGGACAGGAGACTGTTGTAACTATTTTGTGTATGAGAAAGATCACAGTGAATGAAGAGAAGCTTTTGGGTGTTAAGTTTTCTACTGTAATACTTTGGCATGATAGTTTGTATTGTTTAGAGTAGATTTTAATTCATTAGATTAGATGTTTATAGTTTCTTTTATCAAATTTGTAAATAGATTGTTTAGCCAGTCCACTGTCCTGAACCAGACAGTTGGTCTTGTGAGCAATGTAACTCACTATCCCATCGTAGACTCAGTATAGCCATTTGGGGATAGTGAGTAGGTTCAATGACCATTTTTCTTGTAGGAGGAGGGCCCTTCAAATTCTATGGAGGCATTTTTAAACTCTTTCCCTAGGCGAGCCTGACCAAGCCCGGTTAGGGAAGAGTATTGTTGCAGAGCTTGTAACTTGTAGGGTTGTGAAGCTAATGAAGAAATCAAGCATGGAATACTTATGGGAGTGTGTTAATGTCCCTTGACAAGAAGGAGAGGTTTTTGGCAATCCTACAAAGCATCAAACCAAGTTAAAGAATAGACAGGCCTAGAAAAGGCCTAGAAACCCTCCAAACCCTCACTTTGAGAAGAGGTATAGTACGGCCTTTTCGAGACCCAAAACCTTGAAAATATTTAAGGTTTTTCCAATGAATGAAATTCTCTAAAATAATTTTCTGATGGTCAATGGAAGAAATTGGAGTATTAGCCTGATTTCTCAAAGCAGGAGGGCTAATTGGGGCTCCCTTCTAGGAGCCCTATTTTGGTAGAAAAGTGAAGAATTGGTAGAGAATTTAAAAGTTTAGGGTTGACCTAGGCACTAAAACAAGAAATTTGGGAGGTCTTGAAGCATCTCCATGACCCTTCAAGGTGTGTGCAAAGAATTGTGAAGAAAGCCCATAGGAGAGCTTAAGAACTTTGTGAATTCCTCACCTAGCATGAAAGCCTAGTAGCTGGCAAAGGAAAGATTTTGTTCAAGATAGAAGAGTGGGGTTTAGGATTAGGGGATTAGAGGTTGAAAAAGGTCCTATAGATCCATTTGGTGGACTTTCAAGTCACCTTAGGTCTCAGTGGTAGACAAGCAACATGAGCTAGTGATTAGTTCATCCCCTCTCCCTATCAAAAACTCTTTCAGAACCTCGTTCATGAGCCACATGAAAGTGATCAATGGATTGGTTAGCCCAAAAGGCATGACTAACCACTCATATAGGCCTCCCTTTTTCTTGATGGTATTCTTCCATTCATCTCCTTCTCTTATACGAATCTGGTGATATCCACTCTTCAAATCTATCTTTGAGAAATACACAGCTCCACTCAAACAATCCATAATATCATCCATTCATGGTAATGGAAACTTATACTTAATTTTGATTTTGTTTATTGCTTTATAATAAATACACATCCTCCATTCTCTATTCTTCTTTGGTGAGAATACTCTTGGTACAACACATGGACTTGGCCTCTCCTGAATTAATCCCTTCTGTAACAACTCATGTACTTGTCGGTTCAACTCTTCACTTTTTGTTCATGTCATTCTATGTACTGCCTTGTTTGGAAAACTAGCTCCTAGAATCAAATCTATCTGATGACTGGTCTTCCTTACCGGTAGTAATCCATTAGGTACATTATCAGATATAATATCCTGAAACTCATTCAACAAATTTGTAACCTCTAAAGGTACATCCTCTAATTCCTCTTTACTAGCTTTTGGAATTAAAGAAAAACACACATGCTCATGCCTCATACCATCTAAGAATTTTCTTCCATCAACAAAATTTATTCTTGCATTACCACATACCTTTTCTTCGGTCTTTTTCAATGGCTTTAGCTTATGTCGCACTCCATCCTTTGTCAAGAAATAGGTATTCACACAACCATCATGTACAACACATCTGTCAAACTGCCATGGCCTACCCAACAACATGTGACATGCATCCATAGGTATGATATCACATAGTACCTTATCATGGTACCCACCAATCTTGAACTTTTCTAGGCACTGTTCACTAACCATGACCTTGTGGTCATCCTACACCCAGGCAATCCGATATGGATGTGGGTGTTTTTGTCTCTTGAGCTTCAACTTTTTCACCATCTCTTCTGACACCAAATTATCATTTCTTGCACTATCAATAATTACATCACAGCATTTACCCTTGCACTTGCATCTAGTGTGAAATAGGCTCCTCCTTTGCTTAGGTTCATTCTCACCACTCAGCAAGACTCTAATGTTAATTAGTGTTTCTCCTCTTTCAAAATCTTCAAAATTTGATGATTTGGCATCTTCATCTAAATTTGCAACTCTAGTCTGGCCTTCATTCCTCCTATTTTTCCTTGGCATTGAGGACATTCAAATGCCAAATGACCTTCTTCTCCATAGTGAATACATGTTCCCCAAAAGCCTCTTCTTCCTGAACCTTGTCCTCTTCCTCTTCCTCTCTGATCTTTATTGTTCTAATCTTGGAAATGATTGGAATTGTTTCCTCTCTGATTTTGACTACTACTGGCCTCATCCTTCTTTGAATCTTCATTTTGGCCTCCATATGACCATCCACCAGATCATCCACCACAACATCTTCCATTTTGTCTGCTCTAGAACTTCTTCTTCAGCTTTTCCTCTACTTTTAGGAAAAACTAGTATGCCTCTTCAATACTATTCATTCGAACCAAATTCAAATACTCTTGAATGCTCATCCTTAACCCATTAAGGTAACGGGAAACTTTCTCCTTATCAACTTTCACATGGCCTATTCTGATGAGGATTCGATAGAACTTTTCTGTATACTCCTGAATAGATCTTCCTTCTTACTTCAAACTTTGCATCTTCTTTAGTAGGTCAAGCTCATAATCAACAGGAATGAACTACCACTTCAATTTATCCACCATTCAATCACATCTTGTGATTTTAACTTTCCCTCTTCTATTTCATTCCAATTGAATCTCTTGCCACCAGATCTTTGCATGACCTTTTAGTCTGGCCTTCGTGAATTTCACCCTATCAGGATCCTCAATATCTTCATACTCAAAATATTCTTCACATTCATTGATCCAGTCAATCAACTGCTCTGGGTTAAGATTTTCTAAAAATGTAGGAACATCAATCTTAGGTCTTTTCCCGATCTTGGAAATGACCCAAAAAATTCATTCTACCTCCTGGTTCACAATTTTGACTTCTCCTTCTTGATCTTCTTCTTCAGCTTCATCCTCACTTTCATCTCTAACATTAAGATTCATTCCTCTATGAATCTCTTCTTCCAATGCTCACACTTGTCTTTGGAGTGCTCTAACCTCAAGTGTTACAACACCAGCTCTTCCGCCACATTCCCTTTGTGGAGGTATTTTTGCGATGCACGCTAAAACCTAAACTAGGGTCTTGGTGCAAACTACCTCACAGTCGGAGATCCATTTACACACTTAGGAACTCCTACTCTGATACCACTTGATGAAGGGTGCTCCCATTAATACCACAAACACATAACAGAAGTAAAGAAATAACAATAGTATGCAAGAACAGAAAATGGACTTCTTATTATCTCCACAAATGTGGAATTACAAACTTTCAGAATTACAATATGCAAAGCCACATGGGCATTCTCTTACAATATTCTATAGGATGAAGCCTCGAATCAATACCTAGATCTACTACCTAGAACTATACTGAACTGCCTAAGACAACACTACATGCTTCCTTATATAGGCAATTTTCCACTGCCTAGGAAGGTTCCAGAATTTTAGCCAATAAGGCCAACCAAACTTAGAATTATTTTATTTTTCATTTTATTACATCATAGTCGACTCAAAACAAACCCAAAAAAAAATTTTAAAAGAAATTTATTTTTCATCGTTTCAGGTGGCCCAACTTCTGAAGACCATAAGTCATCACCCGTTATCCCGATTGACTATTATGACCCCATTTTGAAAAGGGCATGAAGTATTCTATAATGCTTGAGTCAAGAAAGTTTCATCTGGCTGAATTTTTGACCTCATCAGGGGCCTCTAAAGCCTTCAAAATTGAGTTCAAAGTTTCTGTACATTATTTCTAAAACTAAAAATTTTCAATATCTTCAAAACTAGACTTGATCCGGCAATGAACCTTTACTGGCAGGCTGATACGACCAAAATGAACCTCCACCTGTGAAATCAAAACATTCCAGGATCATATGACCAACTTACTAAAAATAGTAAGTTTCCATAAATAGAAGCTCTACACAAGATAGCCCTTATTGAAAACAAAACCAGAAATATTTTTGGGTGATGCAAGATTGCTCTTACACCCTGGATGCTCCTACATCAAACACCTAGGGTAATTTGAGAAGTGGCCCTATCACAACTCAGGTGTCAAGAGGAAAACCAAGATGGTTAACCTCCTCCCTTGTCAGCCATGATGAATCTTCAACAGATCATCCTTTCCACTTGACCAAATATTCTTCATATTTCTTGTTCCTTGTGCTTCTATCAACGGGACTGTCTAGTATATCTTCAATCTCCTTGATATCTGACCTAGTTGCTGGAATACTCCACTATGTTGTTGTAACCTCATCTTCAACACCTCCTTCATGATACTCTATCAAAATTGAAACATTAACTAGTAGTGAAATATTCAGCTCAGTAGGCAACTTGACCTCATATGCATTTCCTGAATCATGCTTCTTCAATATCTTACATGGCCTGAACTTCTTCATTTTCAGCTTGCTATATGTACCAACTAGAAATCGCTCCTTCCATAAATAAACCATGACTTCATCTCCAACCTGAAACTCCTTATGCCTCCTTTTCTCATCTTCCTTACCCTCATACTTCGTATTCATCTTGGTAATATGCTTCCTCGCCTCCTCATAGATGTTCTTCAAGTGTTCTGCAAAATCCTCAGCTTTAGCACTACTTATTTCTCCTTTATCTATCTTCCTCAACTTAGATGCATTTCTTGGACTACTTCCATATACAATCTGGAATGGTGATTTACTAGTGCTCCTATTGAAAGAATTATTGTATGCAAATTTTGCCGATAGTAAAATCAAATCCTATCCTGTTGGCTTATCCCCAACCAAACATCTCAGCAAATTTTCCAAACTCCTATTCACCAGCTCTATCTATCCATTAGTCTGTGGATGATGTGATGAACTAAACTTCAAATCTATCTTCAACTTCTTCCATAATGTACACCAAAAATATCCAAAAAACTTAGTGTCCCGATCTCAAACTATGGTCTTTGGCAAATGATGTAGTCTCACTACTTCTCTGAAAAACAATTTTGCTACATGAACAACATCATTAGTCTTCTTGCAGGGAATAAAATGTGCCATCTTCCAAAATCTATCAACTACCACAAAAATTGAATCATGTCCCCATGTGTCCTCGATAAACCAAGAACAAAGTCCATACTGATATCCTCCCAAGGTTTCTCTGGTATAGGTAATGGCTGATACAACCCTATATTCTACTTCACTCCTTTCACCATCTAACATACTTTGCAACTCTATACAAACTTCTTGACATCTTGCTACAACTGTGGCCAATAATAATTCTTGCTAACCAAAGCAAGGGTTTTATCTCAACCAAAATGTCTAGCCAATCCTTCGCTATGCTTCTCCTTGATGAGATTCTCCCTCATAGAACTTCTTGGAATGCACAACTGACTCCCTCTAAATAGCATATCATCCTCAATGATGAAATCCAGCCACTTCATTCTGTCTAGAGTAACAGGTTCTTTACAAGCTTTCTAAGCTTCACCAAAATCATGATCCTCTAGATACAAATTATTGAGTTCCTTGAACCCAACCACCTCAATCTGCATCTCTGTCAACAATAGTTTCCTTCTGCTAAGAGCATCTACAACCCTATTAGAGTTTCCACTCCTGTGTTTCAAAACAAATGTATAACTCTGTAAAAAATCAACCCATTTCAAATGCCTTTGATTCAACTATCCTTGACTATTCAAATATTGCAAAGCTTGATGATCAGTATACAAAACAAACTCGTTAGGAAGTAGATAGTGTCTCCACTTCTTTAATGCTTGAACTATGGCATAAAATTCTTGATCATAAACATAATATTTCCTCTTGGGATCGTTTAACTTCTCACTGAAATAAGCAATAGGTTTACCTTCTTGCCTCATAATACCTCCTATTGCAGTACCACTAGCATCACAGTCTACTTGAAACACCTTATTAAAATCTGGAAGAGCTAAAATAGGTTGTGTTGTAACTTTCTATTTTAATAGTTTAAAACTCTTATCTACCCCATTAGTCCACTTTAACTCTTTTCTATCCCCTCTCATTATTTCAGCCAAGGGTCCACAAATACTGCTAAAATTTCTGATAAACTTTCTGAAAAAACTAGCCAAACCATGAAAAGATCTTACCTCAGTAGAAATCCTTGGAGTAGGCCATTCAAGGATAGCCTACACTTTCTCTGGGTCCATTTTTAGACATTCTATTGAAACTACATATCCCAAATACACTAACTCTTTCTTCACAAAACTACACTTCTTCAAATTTATCAACAATTTCTCTTATCTCTGCTTCTCAAACACCATACAAATATGCATCATATGCTCTTCCAATGTCTTACTAAAGATCAAAATATCATCTAGGTAAATAATGAGAAACTTACTCAGAACCTCGTTCAAGAGCTGCATGAAAGTGCTCGGTGCATTGGTTAGCCCAAAAGGCATGACTAACCACTCATATAGTCCTTCCTTTGTCTTGAAAGTAGTCTTCCATTCATCTCCTTCTCTGATCTGAATCTGGTGATGTCCACTCTTCAGATCTATCTTTGAGAAATACACAACTCCACTCAAACAATCCATAATATCATCCATTCTCCACAATGGAAACCTATACTTAATTATGATCCTATTTATTTCTCTAGAATCTGTACACATCCTACATTATCCATTCTTCTTTAGTGCTAATACTGCTGGTACAACACATGGACTCAAGCTCTCCTGAATCAATCCCTTATGTAACAACTCATGTACTTGTCTATCCAACTCTTCACTTCCTACTGGTGTCATTCTGTGTGTTGCCTTGTTTGGAAAACTTTGTAGAAATAGAAAATACTGAGAGGGGGGGGTGAATCAGTATTTCACAAACTTTTTCTTTTGCCCACTTATGGATATAATAGATTACTTTAGTGCATACAAAGATTATCAAGCTGATTAACAAACATAGTAGTAAATAGAAAGAACTCATAACACATGATATGTTCTCGAGGAAACCCTAGCCAAGGGAAAACCCCGGTGGGGATGGTACCCACAAAGATCACTAATAAAAAGTATCTTGTTAGGGATATTAGACCCTATTAGGAGTCAATTTACAATATATAGTAGATCTATCCTGGTTAAAGGACTTTAGGCCTTGTTAGAAGCCTTAACCCTGTTAGGAGTTAGATTACAAAACTTGATCACCAGCTGAGCTCACTGCCCAAACAGGTAATACAAAATGTTTCTGACTATAGTATGGTACTTCTTACAACTTCCCATCAATATCCTTTGCTGCTATCACAATATAAAAACTATCACAAGTTATATTTTCTTTCTTTTTACACATCACATATATTTTTACATTACATTTCAAGTATGCCTAATATATGAGTTATTAGAGCTAATAACTTTACATGGTCAGCTTCCAAAATCTTTATCCAAGAGTAAACATCTAGGATGTCATCCCTTCATAATGTTAAGTCATTATTTTGACAAGCAAAAATAATCCCTTAACTCTTTCACTAATATTGTCTCCAAAACTGTTCTATCTGCAAAAACTATCTTCGGTAAACTTTGAATAACTTTGTTCGTACTGCTCCAAACTTTATGCACACTGAGATGGGGTATCCTCATACTCTGTAGAAGCTTTAGTTAATTGTGCAAACAAAAATATTTCTCTAGTGGACGTCGCCAACTAAATCTTCATCAGGTGCTCTGTCAGGATCACTATATCCAGACTTAGATAATTTCTTCCTTCAACTTGCCATACTTGCATTCTAGATTATGTGTTCTCAATAGAGATCAATGTTTTCATAATGACAACATCTATGCATCCACATTAGCCAAATTGCCAAAAATCTCCCCCTTTTTCATTGGTGGCAACATATGGGAAAATTGGTGAAGTGTGCAAACAAAACTTCAAAGTATTTACACAAAATTGTGGCCAAAAGTTATACAACACATATACAATATTGTACTCCATAGAATAGCTCCCCCTATGAGTTTCCTTCCTCAACATATATTCAATTTTTTGCTATCTCTCCCCTTTGACAACAATGACAAAGATAGGGTGTACAAAAAATTTCACAAAAAAACTTAATACTTTGTTATCAGCTATTGCAAAGCTGGTAGGCTTGCAACACAGTCACCAAAATTTGACTTCCATGATTCAAAATCTTTCTCCCATATCTTCCTAATGGATTTAGCAACATTGAGTAGAGTACTCAATCCATATGCTGCTGTCTAACAAGCTTGCAGGGAATTGAAGCTAAACTTCTGAAAAGATGTCTTTGCTGAAAGACACTGCTCAATTTGGTCTTCAACAATTGAGGTCTTGATTTAGATATGCTCTCTCAAGATGTTAATCCTGAGCATCTTTCTATTTTTCTCCTCTGCTAACATTCTGATTTCATCATTTAACTTCCTTATGTTCTTCTCTACTGAACTTATCTTTACATTTGGGCTTGACAAGGTGTTTGTTTTAGCTGTAATTACATCTATCTTCTCTCTGATCTTCTTATCTTCTTCAGCTGTTAGGATTTTTGATTTTGTGCATTGTATATACAAAATCTTTCCAATCTCAAAATGTTTCCTCAAATTCTTTATGCATATATCCAAATTACCAATATCATTTCGAATATTTACACTTAAATTTTGTTGCATTTCTGCTTCAAAGTCTTCTTGAACTTTTATTCTAGCAATATCCTTTAAGTTAGAAAATTCAGAGTCAAAAGAGTTTATTACTATTTTAGCTTTCTCAAGTGGATCCATTTCAAATACCTTAGTGCTGATCACACTCTCAAGTTTCTCTGTCAAAACTCTAACTTTGCCTTCAAAGTCCTTCACCTTCTTATTCTTTCCAATAATTTTATTAAGAGATGTGATGAACTCAAGCTGATCATCATCTTCAACTTCTTTTCCAAGGTCTTCAAATATTGAACCAATTTGTCTCTTCTTACTGTCAGGTGCACTAGGGGTAGTGACCTTTGTCAAAAAAAATTTACCTTTAACTGTCTATTCTGCTAGAACTGATTCTGATACTGTTGGTGCTTCCACTGCCTCTGTATCCTTTTCTGATTCTGTAATCTTCTCTTGCTTTTCTAAAGCCAAATTTTCAACAATGTTTCCTAGATCATGAAATACTACATCATCTGACTCTAGTGTCACTTTGGTTCCTTCAATGTCCATTGATTCTTTGCCAATATTGATATGTGAATAAGATGGGACTTCTTCAATACCAACTTCCTCTGCATGCGGTTCCTCTGATTGCTTCTACTGAGGGTCTGATTCAACATGATTTCCTACAACTATATCTACAAGAACTTGCATTACTAGTTGCTCTGTCTCTTTCTATACTTCATCATTTTTGCCTCTCATTATAAGGATTGTTCTTCTCTTAGTTCTCAATAAAGTTCCAAGAGACTTCAAGAATCTCTTCAAATGATCTTCATCCTCAACTTCACAAAACTATCTGATTACATGTTCTCTCATCTTTATATCCTCTTCTTGTGCTCTCTATTTTCTATTCACAAGTCTATTATACAAATATTTTGGGATCTTACCATGAATAGTGCTAAGTTTCTTATCTATCACAATCATATGTGTAATCATTGCATTTTCAAAATTCAATCTATCAAATGATCCATATAGATCATAGAATTTATTTAGCTTAGTGAAGTCTCCATGCTTCAATATATCTTCATTAACTCTTTCAATTCTTGGTTTCTAATTTTTCTTCTTGATTGAAACTTCATCATCATCTTTAATTACTGCTACCTTTCTAGGTACAGGTGGTACAATCACTTTCTATCTCTTGTCGGGTCCTGTTGCACTCACTTTTACTCTTTTGCTAGGAATAGGAGAAAAAGATTTATCTCCTTCATCTTTCTTAGGTACTTCAACTTTTACCTTTACTACAATATGATCAACAGGATCTGCACTAGATGCCTCAGGTGGAATTACAAGATTTTCACTTTGCTTCAAGGCTTCTGAAGTCTTCTTAGCTATGTCAAACTCATGACTTGACATACCTAATGCTTTCAGTATTTTCTTCATGGTAGACTCAACTCTCTTACTAGATTGCTTCTTTTCTCTCAAACTTATTGCAGAGTTGAAATTCTCTTCATAGGTTCCAAACCTATTTGCATGACCATCCAACTCACTTTAATAGTCTATTCACATATCCTACTATTTCTGCTTCAGATACTTCATAGCCAAGAGGATCTATGAATTCCATTCTAGGCTCAACTGCTTCAATGTAGGTGAAATCAGTATCTACCATAAAACAAATGTCATCTTTATGCTTTTCAACTAAGGATTGAGGAATCCTTGATTTATTCTTAACAATATTCTAAAAAGTCTTCAATACAAGCTTCACACTGTCATTGACTTTATCAAAAAGGTGCTTCATGTAGACTGAGTTTATTCTTTCCATTGTGTTCACATTGTCACTCCAATCAAGTGTGTAAGGAAATCTTCTCAAAATATGGAAAAACATATAGGTTATCAGAGATGAAAACCTAAACTGTGTGTACTTAGCCTTCTTAATCTTTTCTAAGTTCTCAAATAACTAAATTTTCAAAATTTCACATAATTCTACTTATTTCTTCTCAATACACATAAGATAAGCTACATGAACCATTCTTGCATCCATGTCATCTTCCCTTGAACTACCATAGAATTTAGTTGTTAGGATCTTGCAAAGGTACCTAACATCATCTTTCTTAATCTTACTTATCGCAATTCCTCTACCATTATAACTAGATCCAGTGTTGTCTAAAACAATCTTTCTCATCTTCTTTTCATTCAGTGGAATCTCTCCAACTTTTGATAATCCAGTAACATCATGAATTAGGTCAGTAGTTATATCAATAACTCTATCCTCCATCCAGAATTTCCCATTGTGGATTCTACTTAAAATGATCTTGGTACATTCCTCATCATTAAATTCATACTTCATGGAATATTTGATAATTTCATTGTTCTCTAGGTGCCCATAAGCTAGTTTAACTGACATGTCTTGATTATACAATTTTCTGTAATCATCACTAAAATCTACATCTCCCAAAGTTTCAAACTTGCAACCTAAATATCCTTTAACATTCTCAATGTGCAATACTCCGTCTGGTACGGATGATAGTGCTAGTCTGTTATCAATTTCAGCTGGTTCTACTAGTTCTTTCTTAATCTTAGGTCTATTCTTATCCTTAACATTATGAACCATAGAAATATCCATCTTATCAACTGATTAAAGATCAAAAAATACCTCAACTTTGCAAATCTAGGGTTTCGGTATGATCGACGCTGCAAACTGCTTCCAAACTTCTTCAAATCATCCTCAACTCACTTTTTCTTCTTTCAAATATTTTTTCAATCACTTTGTAATCATGATAACTTCAATTTCAACCTTATAACACTTCACATTAACTCGATCTGACATCGCATTCATTCATTTTGCCACTAAAACCTCAAAAAGCTGATTCTGAAAACCTGCAACCATAAAACTTTTTGTGACCTCACAAAACACAATATTTTCTTTTGCGCACTTAACCATAGCATTAGTACAACATAATAAACCTATATCTAACTATGCAAAACTTAACTCATTCAAATTCCTAATCTACACTAATCCTAAGTCCTAAACTACAGAAACTTACATAATTTAAGTACTTAAAGAAGGGTCAGGTAAAGATTCATCCTTACCATTAGTTACATTACCTTCCTGACTACTTTTAGTGCTGAATATACCTCCTTTATCTATGCCTTTATCAAATTTTACTTCATCTTTATTGCTACAGCAACCTTTCTCTTTGTTTCCTGCATTTTCATTCCTTCTTGCATTGTTCCTAGGGTTAGGGTTATGATGATAACCTCCATTGTTCATTCTACAAACTCTTGCTAATTGTCCAAACTTGTTGCATATCTGACAAATGATTCCATTGTTTCCAAATCTCTATCCTTGTTGGTTAATCTGTGACTTGCAATTTCTAGCAATATGTCCTACTTTGTTGCATCTAAAACATACTACTACTTTTCTTTGATTCATTTCTTCAATAGATTTCTTATCTGCATTGTTAGTATTCCCAATCTTTCTATCATAATTATTCAAAATTACTTTAGGTCTTCTACATTTGTTAGCTCTGTGTCCAAAACTGTGACAATTATAACAATGTCCATTAAGAGGTTTAAATTGCTTACCTGTGCAATCTCTCTTCATGTGTCCAATAGTATTACAAGAAAAACATCTACCTTTGAATTCTCTTTGCATACCTTTAGAAGATTCTTCTTATTTTGATTATTCTTGCTTTGATTCTTCTTTCTCTCTAGGTGGTTATTCTTTAGGTGGATCTTCCAATGTGTTCTCATCTAGTTTAATTTCCTCCACACTTTCAGATGTCTTCAAATCTGGCTTCTTACTTTCATGGATTGTTCTAAACATACTAAATCCAAATCCAGTCCTATCAAAGAATGGTTCTTCAAAAGAAATTTTTTTTCCAGTCTTATCACTATTTGAATATAGCCTTTCAAGTTGTTGTTTAAATTGAGTTAATTCACCTTTCACAATTTTATTATACTTCTCAAGTTCCACATACTGCACTTTTACTTTTTCAAATTCGGATGTTTCCTTTTCAAGTCTTGATCTCAGATCTTCATTCTCAATTTTCAATTTTTCATTATCAGATCTCAAATTTCCATCTTTCATACTAAGTTTCAGATTTACTATCTTCATTTCATGCTTAAGGATCTCATTTTCTTTTTCTAATTCATCACAATCTTCAACAAGCATATCAGATTTCAGATCTTCAATCTTACCTTTTAATTTGTCAATAGCATTCTTTGCATCTTCATATTTTCTTCTTAAGGAGTTTCTTTTATCAGTAAGCATATCAATCTGTTCAAGAGCTGCTTCAAGATTCTTCTGAAGTTGATCCATATCCATAGAGATCTTACTTAAGCTGCTAAGCTTTCCTTGAATGTTCCTTCTCTGAGTAACTGTGCTCTGATACCAATTGTTAGAAATAGGAAACACTAAGAGGGGGGGTGAATCAGTATTTCACAAACTTTTTCTTTTGCCCACTTATGGATATAATAGATTACTTTAGTGCATACAAAGATTATCAAGCTGATTAACAAACATAGCAGTAAATAGAAAGAACTCATAACACATGATATGTTCTCGAGGAACACCTGGCCAAGGGAAAACCTCAGTGGGGATGGTACCCACAAAGATCACTAATCAAAAGTATCCTATTAGGGATATTGGACCCTGTTAGGAGTCAATTTACAATATATAGTAGATCTATCCTGGTTAAAGGACTTTAGGCCTTGTTAGAAGCCTTAACCCTGTTAGGAGTTAGATTACAAAACCTGATCACCAGCTGAGCTCACTACCCAAATAGGTAATACAAAATGTTTCTGACTATAGTATGGTACTGCTTACAACTTTGCATCAATAGCCTTTGCTGCTATCACAATATACAACTATCACAAGTTATCTTTTTTTTTTTTTTACACATCACATATATTTTTACATTACATTTCAAGTATGCCTAATATATGAGTTATTAGAGCTAATAATTTTACATGGTCGGCTTCCAAAATCTTTATCCAAGATTAAACATCTAGGATTTCATCCCTTCATAATGTTAAGTCATTATTTTGACAAGCAAAAATAATCCCTTAACTCTTTCACTAATACTATCTCCAAAACTGTTTTGTCTGCAAAAACTATCTTCGGTAAACTTTGAATAACTTTGTCCATACTGCTCCAAACTTTATGTGCACTGAGATGGTGTATCCTTGTACTCTATAGAAGCTTTAGTTAACTACACAAACAAAAATATTGCTCCAGTGGACGTCGCCAACTAAATCTTCATCGAGTGCTCTGTTAGGATCACTGTATCCATACTTAGATAATTTCTTCCTTCAACTTGCCATACTTGCATTCCAGATTTTGTGCTCTCAATAGAGATCATATGTTGCCATAATGACAACATCTATGCATCCACATTAGCCAAATTGCCAACAAAACTGGCTCTTGAAATCAAATCCATCTGATGACTGATCTTCCTTACCAGTGGTAATGCATCAGGTACATTATCAGATACAATATCATGAAACTCATTCAACAAATTTGCAACCTCTATAGGTACATCCTCTACTTCCTCTTTACTAGCTTTTGGAATTAAAGAAAAACACACATGCTTATGCCTCATACCATATAGGAATTTTCTTCCATCAATAAAATTTATTCTTGCATTACCACATACCTTTTCTTCAGTCTCCTTCAATGGCTTTAGCTTATGTCGCACTCCATCCTTTATCATGAAATAGGTATTTGCATGACCATCATGTACAACACATCTATCAAACTACCATAGCCTACCCAAAAACATGTGACATGCATCCATAGGTATGATATCACCTAGTACCTTATCATGGTACCTGCCAATCTTGAACTTTACTAGGCACTGTTCATTGACCATGGCCTTATTGTCATCCTACCCCCAGGCAATCTGATATGGATGTGGGTGTTTGTATCTCTTGAGCTTCAACTTTGTCACCATCTCTTCTAACACCAAATTATCAGTGCTTCCACTATCAATAATTACATCATAGCATTTACCCTCACACTTGTATCTAGTGCGAAATGGGCTCCTCCTTTGCTCAAGTTCATTTTCACCACTCAGCAGGACTTTTCTATTAATCAGCATTTCTACTCTTTCAACATCTTCAAAATTTGATGATCTGGCATCTTCATCTACATGTGCAACTCTAGCCCAGCCTTCATTCCTCCTATGTGTCCTTCCTTGGTGTTGAGGACATTCAAATGCCCTATGACCTTCTTCTACATAGTGAAAACATGTTCCCCATAAGCCTCCTCTTCCTGAACCTTGTCCTCTTCCTCTTCCTCTCTGATCTCTATTGTTCTAATATTGGAAATGATTAGAATTATTTCCTCTTTGATTTTGATTGCTATTGGCCTCATCCTTCTTTTTTAGATCTTCATTTCAGCCTCTATATGACCATCCACTAGATCTTCCACTGTGACCTCTTCTGTTATGTCTGCTCTTGAACTTCTTGTTCAACTTTTCCTCCACTTTTAGGGAAAACTGGTATGCCTCTTCAATACTGTTCATTCGAACCAAATTCAACTCCTCTTGAATGCTTAGCCTCAACCCATTAAGGTAATGGGAAACTTTCTCCTTGTTAGCTTTCACAGTGCCTGTTCTGGTGAGGATTCAATAGAACTCCTTTGTATACTCCTGAGCAGATCTTCCTGCTTACTTCAAACTTTTCATCTTCTTTAGTAGGTCAATCTCATAATCAATAGGAATGAACTACCACTTCAATTTATCCACCATTCGATCCCATCTTGTGATTTTATCTTTCCCTCTTCTATTTAGCTACAATTCAATCTCTTGCCACTAGATCTTCGCATGACATTTAAATCTGGCCTTCACAAATTTGACTCTATCAGGATCCTCAATATCTTCATACTCAAAATATTCTTCACATTCATTGATCCAGTCAATCAACTCCTTTGGGTTAAGATTTCCTAAAAATGCAGGAACCTCAATATTAGGTCTTTTCTTGATCTTGGAAATGGCTTGAAAAAATCTTTTTTCTCCTAGTTCACAATTTCAACTGCTCTTTCTTGATCTTCTTCTTTGGCTTCATCCTCATTTTCATCTCTAAGATTAATATTCATTCCTCTGTGAATCTTTTCTTTCAATTCTCACACTTGTCTCTGGAGCGCTATAACCTCAAGTGTTACAACACCAGCTCTTCCACCAAATTCCCTTCGTGGAGTCATTTTCACGATGCATACCAAAACCCTAACCATGGTCTTGGTGCAAACTACCTCACAGTCAGAGATCTGTTTACACACTTAGGAACTCCTGCTCTTATACCACTTAATGAAGAGTGCTCCCCTTAATACCACAAACACATAACATAAATAGAGAAACAACAACAATATGCAAGAATAGAAAATGGGCTTCTTATTATCTCCACAAATGTAGAATTACAAACTTTGAGAATTACAATATGCAAGGCCACATGGGCATTCCCCTACAATATTTTGTAAGACAAAGCCTCAAATCAATACCCAAATCTACTACCCAGAACTGTCCCAAACTACCTAAGACAACACTATAGCCTTCCTTATATAGGCAATTTTCCACCACCTAGGAAGGTTCAAGAATTTTAGCCAATAAGGCCGACTAAACTTAGAATTATTTTATTTTTCATTTTATTACATCATAGTCAGCTCAAAAAAAATTTTGCAACCCAAACTAAAATTTTGAATTAAATTTATTTTTTGCCATTTCAGGTAGCCCAACTTTCGAAGACCTCAAGTCATCACCCGTTCACCCGATCGACTATTATGAACCCATTTCAAAAAGGGCATGAATCACTCTACAATGGATTAATAAAGCAAGCTTCATTCAACTAAATTTTTGACCTCATCTGAGGCCTCTAAAGCCTTCAAAACTGAGTTTGAAGTTTCTATACCCTATTTCCAAAACCAAAAATTTTCAATATCTTCAAAACTAAACTTGATCTGACAATGAAACTTTACTGGTAGGCTGATACGACCAAAATGAACCTCCACCTATGAAATCAGAACATTCCAAGATCATATGACCAACTTGCTAAAAATAGTAAGTTTCCATAAATAGAAGCTATGCACAAGATAGCCCTTATTGAAAACAAAATTGAAAATATTTTTGGGTGATGCAAGATTGCTCTTACACCCAGGGTAATTTGAGAAGTGACCCTGTCACAACTCAGGTGTGAAGAGGAAACTAAAGATGATTAACCTACTCCCTTGTTAGCCTTGATGAATCTTCAATAGGTTATCCTTTCCACTTGAGCAGATATTCTTCATATGTCTCATTCTTTGTGCTTCTGCCAACATGACTATCCAATATATCCTCAATCTCCTTGATATCTAACCTAGTTGCTGGAATACTCCACTATGTTGCTGTAACCTCATCTTCAACACCTCCTTCCTGAACTCTGTCAAATCTGAAATATTAAATACTGGTGAAATATTCAGCTCAGTAGGCAACTTGACCTCATATGCATTTCTTGAATCATGCTTCTTCAGTATCCTACATGGCCCAAACTTCTTCATTTTCAGCTTGTTATATGTACCAACTAGAAATCACTCCTTCTGCAAATGAACCATGACTTCATCTCCAACCTAAAACTCCTTATGCCTCATTTTCTCATCTTCCTTAGCCTTATACTATGCATTCATCTTGGTAATATGCTTCCTCACCTCCTCATGGATGTTCTTCAAGTGTTCTACAAAATCTTCAGCTTCAGAACTACTTATTTCTCCTTTATCTATCTTTGTCAACTCATATGCATTTCTTGGACTACTTCCATATACAATCTGGAATGGTGATTTACCAGTGCTCCTATTGACAAAATTATTGTATGCAAAGTATGCATGTGGTAAAATCAAATCCCATTCTATTGGCTTATCTCCAACCAAACATCTCAGCAAATTTCCCAAACTCCTATTCACCACCTATGTCTATCCATCAGTCTGTGGATAATGTGATGAACTAAACTTCAAATCTATTTTTAACTTTTTCCATAATGTACGCTAGAAATATCCAACAAACTTAGTGTCCAGATCTCAAACTATGGTCTTTGGCAAACCATGTAGTCTCACTACTTCTCTAAAAAATAATTCTGCTACATGAACTGTATCATTAGTCTTCTTGTAGGGAATAAAATGTGCCATCTTTCAATAGCTATCAACTACCACAAAAATTGAATCATGTCCCCGTTGTATCCTCGATAAACCAAGAACAAAGTCCATACTAATATCCTCCCAAGGTTTCTTGAGTACAGGCAATGGCTTATAAAACCCTGTATTCTAATTCACTCTTTTTGCCATCTGACATACTCTGCAACTCTATACAAACTTCTTGACATCTTACTACAACTGTGGCCAATAATAATTCTCACTAACCAAAGCAAGGGTTTTATCTCGACCAAAATGTCCAGCCAATTCTCTGCTATGCTTCTCCTTGATGAGATTCTCCCTCATAGAACTTGGAATGCACAAATGACTACCTCTGAATAGCATATCATCCTGAATGATGATCTAGCCACTTCATTCTATCTAGAGTAACAAGTTCTTTACAAGCTTTCTAAGCTTCACCAAAATCAAGATCCTCTGGATACAAATTCTTGAGTTCCTTGAACCCAACCATCTCAATCTACATCTCTATCAGCAATAGTTGCCTTCTGCTAAGAGTATCTACAACTCTGTTAGACTTTCCACTCCTGTGTTTCAAAACAAATGTATAACTCTGCAAAAACTCAACCCATTTCAAATGCCTTTGATTCAAATTTTCTTGACTATTCAAATATTGCAAAGCTTGATGATCAGTATGCAAAACAAACTCCTTAGGAAGTAGATAGTGTCTCCACTTCTTTTATGCTTGAACTATATCATAAAATTCCTAATCATAAATAGAATATTTCCTCTTGGCATCATTTAACTTCTCATTAAAATAAGCAATAGGTTTACCTTTTTGGCTCATAACAGCTCCTATTGCAGTAACACTAGCATCACAGTCTACTTGAAACACCTTATTAAAATTTAGAAGTGCTAAAATAGGTTGTTTTGTAACTTTCTATTTCAATAGTTTAAAACTCTTATCTACCCCATTAGTCCACTTGAACTCTTTTCTATCCCCTCTCATTGTTTCAGTCAAGGGTCCACAAATACTACTAAAATTTTTGATAAACTTTCTATAAAATCTACCCAAACCATGAAAAGATCTAACCTCAGTAGCACTCCTCGGAGTAGGTCATTCAAGGATAGCCTGCACTTTGTCTAGGTCCATTTTTAGACCTTCTACTAAAACTACAAATCCCAAATACACTAACCCTTTCTTCACAAAACTACACTTCTTCAAATTTATCAACAATATCTCTTCTTTTAGCTTCTCAAACACCATACAGATATGCATCATATTCTCTTCCAATGTCTTACTAAAGATAAAAATATCATCTAGGTAAACAATTACAAACTTACCCAGAAACTCTTTCAGAACCTCATTCATGTGCCACATGAAAGTGCTCAGTGCATTGGTTAGCCCAAAAGGCATGACTAACCACTCATACAGTCCTTCCTTTATGTTGAAGGTAGTCTTCCATTCATCTCCTTCTCTTATCTGAATCTGGTGATATCCACTCTTTAGATCTATCTTTGAGAAATATACAGCTCCACTCAAACAATCCATAATATCATCCATTCGTGGCACTGAAAACCTATACTTGATTGTGATCTTGTTTATTGCTCTAGAATCTATACACATCCTTCATTCTCTATTCTTCTTTAGTTCTAATACTGTTAGTACAGCACATGGACTCAGGCTCTCCTAAATCAATCTCTTCTGTAACAACTTATGTACTTGTTAGTTCAACTCTTCACTTTCTGGTGGTGTCATTCTGTGTGCTACCTTGTTTGGAAAACTAGCTCCTGGAATCAAATCCATCTGATGACTGATCTTCCTCATCAGTGGTAATCCATCAGGTACATTATTAGATACAATATCTTGAAACTCATTCAACAAATCTGCAACCTCTATAGGTACATCCTCTACTTCCTCTTTACCAGCTTTTGGAATTAAAGAAAAACACACCTGCTCATGCCTCATACCATCTAGGAATTTTCTTCCATCAACAAAAGTTATTCCTGTATTACCACATACCTTTTCTTCGATCTCCTTTAATGGCTTTAGCTTATGTCGCACTCCATCCTTTGTCATAGAATAGGTATTCGCATGACCATCATGTACAGCACATCTATCAAACTGCCATGGCCTGCCCAACAACATGTGACATGCATCCATAGGCATGATATCACATAGTATCTTATCATGGTACCTACCAATCTTAAACTTTACTAGGCACTGTTCACTAACCATGACCTTGTGGTCATCCTGCACCCAGGAAATCCAATATGGATGTGGGTGTTTCTATCTCTTGAGCTTCAACTTTGTCACCATCTCTTTTGACACCAAATTATCAGTGCTTCCACTATCAATAATTATATCATAGCATTTACCCTCACACTTGCATCTAGTGTGAAACAAGCTCATCCTTTGCTCAGGTTCATTCTCACCACTCAGTAGGACTCTTCTGTTAATCAGTGTTTCTCCTCTTTCAGCATCTTCAAAATTTGATGATCTGGCATCTTCATCTACATGTGCAACTCTAGCCTAGCCTTCATTCCTCCTAGCTATCCTTCCTTGACATTGAGGACATTCAAATGCCCTATGACCTTCTTCTCCATAGTGAAAACATATTCCCTGGAAGCCTCCTCTTCCTGAACCTTGTCCTCTTCCTCTCCCTTTATGATCTCTATTGTTCTGATCTTGGAAATGATTGGAATTGTTTCCTCTCTAATTTTGACTACTACTTTCCTCATCCTTCTTTTTCGGATCTTCATTTCCACCTCCATATCACCATCCACTAGATCATCCACTGGGACCTCTTCCATTTTGTCTTCTCTCAAACTTCTTGTTCAGCTTTTCTTTTACTTTTAGGGAAAACTAGTATGCCTCTTCAATACTATTCATTTGAACCAAATTCAACTCCTCTTGAATGCTTGGCCTCAACCCATTAAGGTAACAGGAAACTTTCTCCGTATCAGCTTCCACATGGCCTGTTCTAATGAGGATTCAATAGAACTCCTCTATATACTCCTGAACAAATCTTCCTACTTGCTTCAAACTTTGCATCTTCAGTAGGTCAAGCTCATAATCAACAGGAATGAACTACCACTTCAATTTATCCACCATTTGATCCCATCTTGTGATTTTATCTTTCTCTCTTCTATTTCACTCTAATTGAATCTCTTGCCACTAGATCTTCACATGACCTTTCAGTCTGGACTTCATGAATTTGACCCTATCAAGATCCTAAATATCTTCATACTCAAAATATTCTTCACATTCATTGATCCAGTTGATCAACTCCTCTATGTTAATATTTCTTGAAAATGAAGGAACCTCAATCTTAGGTCTTTTCCTGATCTTGGAAATGGCCTAAAAAAGTCTTTATTCCTCCCGGTTCACAATTTTGACTTCTCCTTCTTGATCTTCTTCTTTGGCTTCATCCTCGCTTTCATCTCTGACATTAAGATTCATTCCTCTCTGAATCTCTTCTTGCAATGCTCATACTTTTCTCTGGAGCGCTCTAACCTCAGGTGTTACAACACTAGCTCTTATGCCACGTTCCTTTCATGGAGGCATTTTTGTGATGTATGTTGAAACCCTAACCATGGTCTTGGTGCAAACTACCTCATAGTCGGTGAACTATTTACACACTTAGGAACTCCTGCTCTGATACCATTTGATGAAGGGTGCTCCCCTTAATACCACAAACACAACAAAAATAGAGAACAATAATATGCAAGAACAGAAAATGGGCTTCTTATTATCTCCACAAATGTGGAATTACAAACTTTCAGAATTAAAATATGCAAAGCCACATGGGCATTCCCTTACAATATTTTGTAGGACAAATCCTTGAATCAATACCCAGATCTACTACCCAAAACTATCCCGAACTGCCTAAGACAACACTATAGCCTTCCTTATATAGGCAATTTTCCACCAGCTAGGAAGGTTCCAAAATTTTAGCCAATAAGGTCGACCAAACTTAGAATTATTTTATTTTTCATTTTATTACATCATAGTCAACTCAAAACAACTTTTGAAACCCAAACAAAAATTTTGAAAAAAAATTATTTTCTACCATTTCAGGTGGCCCAACTTCCGGAGACCATAAGTCATCACCTATTGACCTGATTGACTATTATGAGCCCATTTCAAAAAGGGCATGAAGTGCTCTGCAACACTTGAATCAAGCAAGCTTCATTCAACCAAAGTTTCAACCTCATACGGGTCTTCTAAAACCTTCAAAACTGAGTTTGAAGTTTTTGTACCATATTTTCAAAGCTGAAAATTTTCAATATCTTCAAAACTAGACTTGATCTAGAAATAAAACTTTACTGGCAAGCTGATACTACCAAAATGAACCTCCACCCATGAAATCAAAACATTCTGAGATCATATGACCCACCTACTAAAAATAGTAATTTTCCATAAATAGCAGCTCTGCACAAGATAGCCCTTATTGAAAACAAAACCAAAAATACTTTTGGGTGATGCAAGATTGCTCTTACACCCAGGATGCTCCTGCATCAAAAGAATAATATTGGTGATAGTGATAAAATTCTTGGTGATTACATGGATGAATTCAAGAATCATTTCTGGAATCTAGCAAATGAAGATGATGGTAAGATATGGAAGGTTAGATAATTTAATAAGGCATTGGTTCATGGATAGACAATAGATGCTATTGTGCCTTCTCATGATGTTAACATCGCTACATCGACATAGAAGGCCGAGCATGGCCTTAGGGGGAGCATTGGATGAAGACAAAAAATTATAATCCAATCCCTGATTCTTAGGAGTGAACTCATTTGAGCCTAGTTATGGTGTATACAGACACTATGGAGTCTATATATGTGATCGCAACATTTGAAGATTCATATCTTATGAGTGGGAGATTTGTGATTGGCTGGACAGTATGTGAAGTTCAACTAATTATGTTAAGTGCAATTACTCACTTGGAAATGAATAAAGGACCTCAAAGAAACATAATTCTTCACTATTTGATGACCAGCGACCAAGGAGAGTAGATTTACGAAGCATATCAAACCACCAAGTAGCTATATTGCATGATCAATCAAAGTGGAATTCCTGAATTCAGCATGTTAAAGGTATTTAGATCATTTACTCAAATAGAAATCTATGGATGCCATGTGATTTATGATGTTGTGGATAGACCTAGATATAAGTTTAAGAAACACCCCTTTAAGTCTTGTAAGGACGACCCTGAAGGAGATTTTTCACAAACAACATATGGTGTCCTACATGTAGAAGATATTAGGGCATACATCTATTGCAAGTACAAGACAATAGGCGATGCAGAGATATTCAAATAAATTGATGAGATGATTGAAACATATGGTAAAATGAAGGATAAGTTTAAACACTTAGATGACCTAACCATCATGAAGTTAACCCACATGAATGAATTCAATGAAATAGAATGGTTCAAGATAATACTTAGCAGAGTTCATGACCAATTTATTTAGATAGGAGAGAAACTTGTAAAGATTTGTAGTGAACTAATTCATGACATTACTAGACTAGATAACACTAGAGTTATTCATGTGGCAGAAAAGAATATAAAGAAACAAGTTGAAACCCTAACACATTCAAAATGGGACAAGTGAGCCATGATAGTGAATGACATATTACAATAAGATGTAAGAATAGTTGCCATGTTACTTGGATAAAAACTCTATTACAGTAATAGACCTAATTTAGTCTCAGTAGGAATCATAATGATGGATTATAGGATGGTGAAAGAAAAAACCAAATACAACCTATGTGAGATTCTAGCTCAACAATTTTTGGAAAATGTGAAGATAATCAAGAAGGATAAATCTAAGGCTTTTAGATTTGTCTCACTTTTCATTCACATGTACATACATATTGAGCACAAGTTTCCCAGAATGCACCCTAGAGCATGGAAGGATAGCATACCCATAGGTATTTAGATATCAGAGAGCTACCGAAGACAAAACTATACATGGGTAGATGGTGAACTATTTTCCATGATCAAAATTCTACAAAGACAAATGAAAGAAATATATATAATCCTTGAAGAATTGGTTGAAAAATACAAGGATACAATATGTTTCATGGTTGAAACTAATTGTGTATGTTTTGAAGTAGTTGAACCTAGAAAGAAATGGTGTTACCCCATGGGCTACAAATTCAATTATGAAGTTCTAGTGATGAAAATAGAACATGTCTTAGCATCTAAAATTGACACATCTAAGGACATATGGGGGACATATGAAGAAAAAATAGCAAAATTCAGAGAAGACCATGATAGAGGCATAAGAAAAAGAAAGATAGAGAAAATGGTTGGTGATATGGCAGTGAAGGTCAAGATGACAAAGGAAGAACTGAAAGAAGTAAGGACTAAGATGACTGAAGGAACCTCTAGATCAAAAAGTGTGAGAATTGAAGCCCCTCCACCTTCAAAAGAAGAAAACATAGTAAGTCCTACTTCCAATATCATTGATCTATCTATCACTCCAAAGAAGATAGCACAAGAATATACACCTGTGAGCACACCTAGAAAATCCACTAGAACAACCAAACCTAATATCTGTAAGAAACAAAAGGTTTAAGTTGAATCCAAGAAGAAATATGATAAGGAACATGAGAAGAAATAAGATAAGATAGCTAAGAAGAAAGAAGAGAAAGTAGAACAAAAGAAAGTAGAGAACCTCTGAAAACAAGACATAAAAATATTGCACAAAAGGATAATAAGAGATGGTAACCTAAAGACATTAAATAGGTATTATGAGAGGTATGACTCTAACAAGAAATCATTGATAGAAGACATGGTGATTGAACATTTACTTGTTTACAAGAAGAATCTACTGGAAATTAAGGGCAATATACCTAAAGACTTTTATGGAAAATTAGAAATCAGAAAAAAACTTGCACAAATAGAAGATGAAGCAATTAGGAATAAAGCCATTGGGGACATGTTACCTATAGTTTCTATATCGGAGAGAGAAAAGATAATTAAGGAGCTCAAACCCTTATTGAGAACAAAATCTAGACTTGTAAAAATAATGGCTATAAAATATGATGAAGTTATTAATGATACTCAAAAAGCATTAGATTAGATACTAATAAGAGACATGCCTAAGAAAATTTCACCTCCTAAGACTACCAAGCCCACACCTATAAGAGTTGGATAAAGCTCTAATTCAACTGAGGTTACTTTGGTAAGAAGAAAAGTAAGTTCTGATAAGCAACCAAATTTATTTATTGCTGGTATGCTTGTAACTCTTGACACTACACTTGATGAGAGTGATCCATTTCAAGGAAACATGGATAGTGCAGTGACAGAAGAAGAAGAAAAATAGAAAGAGGAAGAGGAAGAGGAAAGACAGAAAGAGGAAGAACATAAAGAAGAAACCAAACAGAGAGAAGAGATACGCACAGGTAAAGGAGAAGAGGCAATAATTGAAGTCAAGCAGGAACATGATACTTCCACCACTTTATTGTTGGAAAGTATGGAAAAGCTTGTGATCATAGATGTAGAGAACATGGATGAGGATGAATTGATGAAATTATCCTTCATGGCATTCTCTAAGGCAAAAGAAAGATCTGAAAAAAAGGGAGATAAAAATATTAAGGCAATTACTAGGGCAATTGATACAATCAATAAAATACTCCCTATACCTATTATTTTTCAAGGAAAAGATGATGCAGAGAATCTTAATATGGCACTAGATAAATTTGAAAATCATTATGAGTCACTAGTGAAGATCGCAGAAGAGAAGGAAAAGAAAATTTATCTAGAGAAAAATTTTAAGAAAGTATCCCAGTCCATTTCATGGGACTTGGGCATTCTGAGATCAACTACATCTAAGGCCAAAATTTGTGTCTCACATGGAAGGAAGCTATATAGCTATTACATTAAGCCTATCAAACACATTTAGAAAATTGAAGCTATAATATCTAAGGATGGGGCTACTTTAGACAGCATGATGGACAGTTGTGAGTTCTCCTCACAAACTATATTAGAGATGGACAAGTAGGCATCCAATATTCTTGACAAAATTAATGTATTGGATATAGATAAAGGGAGAGTAATGGAAAGATTTGGTTTTCTAAAGAGATTAATCACTCCTAAGCTATCAATTCTTGAAGCACATCTTACTGAAATGGAGAAGAATGGGTAATCAATGACCAACCCTATACCAATAGAATTGAAAGCAGCAAAGACTTCTGTTAGAAATAGGGAATACTAATTGGGGGGGGGGGGTGAATTAGTATTCTACAAACTTTATCTTTTTCCCAATTATGGATATAACATATTATCTTTATACCTGCATAACATAAGAAGCTAAACAACATGCATAACAATAAAGAACTCATAACACATTATTTGTTCTTGAGGAAACCTTGGCTAAGGGAAAACCCCAATGGGGATGGAACCCACAAAGATCCACTAATCAAAATCATCTTGTTAAGGATGTTGACCCTATTAGGAGTCTATTACAAGCATATAGTGTACCAGTCCTGATTAAGGGACTATAGGCCTTGTTAGAAGCCTCAACCTTGTTAGGAGTTGTAGTACAAAATGTGATTACCAGATGAGCCCACTGCCCAAAAAAGTAATGTACAATATACACTGATTAAAAAATAGGTTAAGGTACATAACCTTATAATACTTGCATCAATATCACATCGCTGCTCTTTCACTATCGCTATTATATATGCTTCATATACTTTGCATCATACTTCTACAATTTCTTGCTACTTGTTACAATTACTACTTGCAATTACAATTACATTTACATTTATACCAATATCTTTATCCAAGAGTTAACATCTAGGATGTCATCCCTTTATATTTTTAAGTCATTATTTTGATAAACAAAATAATCCCTTAACTCTTTACTAGTTTTGTCTTCATATTCTGTCCTGTCGGCTTTACACTATCTTCAGTAAAACTGTCATAACTTCTTCTGTACATGCTATAGTAACTTGCACTCTGAGATGGATGATCAATAGACATCATAGAGTCTATGTTCAAGTGTGCAGGCATTGACCTTACTCCAGTCAACATCGCAAACAAGAACTATATCCAGGTTCACTGGTAAAACACAGTCTCACACTTAGACAAATTTGCAATGCGCTCTGTCATACTTGCTCTTTGACTTGTGTGATCTTCATGAAGATCATATGTTACCATAATGACAACATCTATGTAACCAACTCAGCCAAATTTCCAACAATCTCCCCCTTTGTCATTGGTGGCAACATATGAGAAAATTGGCTAAGTGTACAACTCAAAATCTCAAAAATGTTAAAAACTGTGGCCATAGTATAAAATACATACTATCCTTATAACTCCTCAAAAATGATTGCCTCCAATATAGTACTCCCCCTAAGAGTAACAACCCTTATCATATACTATCAATTTTCTTCTATATATCTCTCCCCCTTTGACAACAATGACAAAATAAGGTAGGGAGGGTCACAAAATGTATCACAAAAAGATTATACCTTAATTTATTTATTGCAAAGCTGGTAGGCTTGCAACACAATCTACAAAATCTATCTTCATGGCTTCTATCTCCTTCTCCCATGATTTCTTAATGGAATCTACCACATTGAGTAGTGTGCTCAATCCATAAGAAGCAATTTCACATGCTTGGAGGTTTTCAAAGTTAAATTTCTAAAAAGATGTCTTTCCTGAAAGACAATCTTCCAACTGTTCTTCAATTATGCTCAGCTTCATAGAAACATGCTCTCTCAAAAGAGTATATCTTCTCAGTTTCCTATCTTTCTCATCTTGTAGAATTCTAATTTCATCATACAATTTTCTAACTTTCTTCTCAACATTACAAACCTTCAGATTGGGGTTAGATAGAAGGTTTGTTTCATTTAGAATCTCTGCTTCCTTCAACTTTATCTTCTGATCTTCCTCAGCTGTCAAAGTCTCTGATTTTGTACACTGTATGTACAAAGATTTTCCTATTTCCAAATGCTTACTCAAAGCCTTGATACAAATATCAAGAGTATTGATATCATTTCTAATGTACTGATTGATGTTCAAAAGCATTATGGCCTCATAGTCTGCTTGTGCTTTTACTTTTGCAATATCAGCTAGGTGTGTGAATTCATTATCAAAGGTACTCATTACTTTCTTTGCCTTCTCCATAGGGTCTACATCTAAAATTTGTGTGGTTACAGTACTCTGTAACTTCTCAGTTAATTCCTTCAGACATCCTTCAAGACTCTTCACCTTCTTGTTCTTACCAATTATTTTGTTTAAGGATGTAATCAGTTCCAACTGATCATCATCATCCACTTCTTTTCCCAAGTGCTCAATCATAGAGCCAATTTGAGTCTTCTTTCTAGTCTCAAGAGTAAGACTGATATCCTCTTTGGTGGGAAAGGGAACTTGTTCTTCTACAACTAGTGGTTCCACAACTATGGTCTTTGTCATCTCTTCTTCTTTTGTAGCTTCATGTTCCTCAAAGGCTGAATTGTCAACAATGTTCTCCAAATTCTTGAATACATTTTCATCAATATCCAAGGTGATTTGTGTACCTTCTACATTCATTGTTTCATCTTCAATGTTAATAGCTGGAGAAGAGGGAATTTCCTCTTGTACTTTCTCACCTGCTTGCTCTGCTGCAACTGATTATTCTCCAACATACTCTGCCATAACTTTGATAATTGCTTGTTCAGTCTCAAAATTTACTTCTTCATACCTACCTCCCATAATTTGAATTGTTCTCCTTTTGGTTCTCAGATGGGTGCTTAGGGCCTTCATAATCTGGTTGAAATGAGCTTCATCTTTTATCTCACAAAGCTTCCTCACAAGCTTTTCTCTGATAGTTGTCTCTTCATCTGATGCTCTCTTCTTTCTGTTCATAATTTTATTATAAAGATCATCAGGTATTTGTCCTTGAATAGTATCAAACTTCTTGCCAGTCAAGATCATATGCTTCACAACTACATTATTTAGATTAAGTCTATCAGCATAATCATAAAGATCATAATATTTGTTCATTCTTGCAAAGTTGCCATTCTCAATAATCTGCTCATTAAGCTTTTCAACTTTTGGTTTCCAAGCTTTCTTCTTTGTAGTGACATCATCTTTAACCTCTGCAATCTTTCTTGGAATAGGTTGCACTAGATTTTTATGCCTCTTTCCTAGTCCAATGGCACTCTCCTTAACTCTTTTTCTAGGTGTGGAGGAAGTGGATCTAGTAGACATCTTTGTTTCTATGTCCTTCTCAGGTACTTCCACTTTCACCTTTACTTGTGGTTCTTCCTTTGGCACTACAATTGATGATAAAGGAGGGATAGACAAAACTTCCTTTTGTCCACTCTCTCTAATTGTTGTTGTTGTCTACTTTGCTACCAAAAACTCTCTCTTTGTCATTCCTGTATCCTTTAAGATTTTCTTAATGGTGCTCTCAACTCTCTTCTTAGACTATTTCTCTTCAATTAGAATCTTTGCGGAGTTGAAGTTCTCCTCAAAGGTTCCAAACCTGTTACACTGAGTGTCCAACTTAGACTTCAATAGTCTGCTAACATACTCTTTAGCTTCTACCTCAGATATTTCATAGCCAAGAGGGTCTATGAACTCTTTTCTAGGCTCTACTGCTTCAATATAGGTAAGGTCAGTATCCACCATAAAACATATATCATCTTTGTATTTTTCAATAAGAGATTTAGGGATCCTTGATCTGCTAGACATAATATTTTGAAATGTCTTAATAACAAGTACTGCACTTTCATTAACACTGTCAATAACATGCTTTCTGTATACTACATTAATCATTTCCATTTTCATTTGTCCATCATTCCAATCATTTCCTATGGTGTAAGGAAATCTCCTCAAAAGATGAAATAACATGTATGTGATTAGGGATGAGAACCTAAACTGTGTATACTTAGTTTTCTTGATCTTCTCCAAGTTCTCAAACAATTGAATTCTAAGAATTTCACACATATCAATTGGTACCTTGTCAACACACATAAGATAAGTTGCATGTACCATTCCAGCTGCCATGTCATCTTCTCTTGAATTAGCACAAAACTTAGTAGTTAGGATCTTGCATATGTATCTCACATCAACTTGTTTGATCTTGCTAATCATAATTCCTCTACCATTATAGGATGAATTAGTGTTGTCAATGACTATTTTTCTCATTTTTTTCTCATTAAAAGGAATAGCTCTAGTCTTAGATAATCTAGTGACTTCATGAATCAAATCAGCTGTAATCTCTATCACTCTATCCTCTAGCCAAAACTTTCCATTATGAATTCTACTCAAAATGATCTGAGTACATTCTTCATTATCAAATTCATACTGTAATCCATATTTGACAATTTCATTATGTTCCAAGTATTCAAAACCTTGTTTCAGTGACATACCCTGATTGTACATCTTCTGATATTCATCTGTAAAATCACTATCATTTACTGTCTTAATTTGCATCCAAGATAACTCTTGACATTCTCTAAATGTAATACTCCATCTGGTACGGATGATAATGCAAACCTAGGGTCTTCTTCCAATGGTTCTACTAGATCTCTTTTTACTTTAGGTCTATTCTTGTCTCTAACATTGTGTATTAATGAAACATCCATGATTTCTTCAAATGCCTTTACTGATTCAAAGATTTGTCAAGTAAAATACCTCAATTTCATGATTTTAGGGCTTGCATAGATTCGACACACAATTCTTCTCCAAATCCTTGCAAAATGTTCTCTATCACTGCTCTTTGATCTCCTTAACACTTGAATTTGCTTTTATGATCAAATAATACTGATCATAACCTTTTATTAATTCAATCTCACTTAGATCTGACATTACATTCAATTCTTTTGCCACTTCTTTCCAAAAAGTTGTCTCTGCTAACTTTCAAAACTTAAAACTTCTTGCGATCTCGCAAAACATAATATTTTTCTTTATGCACTTAACCATAGCATTAGAATATCATAAACTACTTTGCATTAACTGTGCAAGACTCAATTCATCATATATCTACTTCTATACTAAATCTAAGTTCTTATTCTACTACAATTTACATGAATCAAGTACTTTGAGATAGGTCAGGTAAAGATTCATTCTTACCTTTCAATACTTCACCTTTCTAATTACCTTCAATGTTGAATGTGTCTCCTTGATCTGTGCTTTTGATAAACTTCACTTCATCTGAATTACTACAGCATCCTTTCTGACTATTGCTAGCATCTTCATTTCTTCTTGCATGATTCCTGGGGTTAGGATTAGGATGAAAAACTCTATTGTTCATTCTGTAAAACCTAGCTATATGTCCAATCTTGTTACATAGCTGATAAACAATTCATTGTTTCCACATGTTGGTCCAGGTTGATTGATTTGTGATCTGTAGTTTCTAGCAATGTGTCCAACCTTGTTGCATCTATAACATACTACTCCACTTCTTCTATTCATATCTTCAGTAGGTTTCTTATCTGCATTGTTAGTATTTCTAAACATTCTACTACCATGATTATTCTCAATAAATTTAGGTTTCCTACAATCAATAGCTCTATGTCCAAAACCATGACAATTGTAACAATAACCATTAAGAGGTTTAAATTATTTACCTATGTAGTCTCTCTCCATATGACCAATAGTATTACAAGCAAAACATCTACCTTTGAATTCTCTTTTCGTACCTTTGGGTGATTCCTCTTGCTTCGGTGATTCTTCTTCTTTATGTGTATCTTCAAATTTGTTGATTTCATCAGGCTTCTTCTCATCCATGCTTTTAGATATCTTCAGATTTGGTTCCTTGCCTTTATCATTCACTTTGAAAGTGTTGAACCCAAGACTAGTCTTATCATAGAATGGTTTCTAATAGGATATTTTTTCATCAATCTTCTCACTAGTTGAATATATCCTTTCCAGTTGTTGTTTGGATTGATTCAGTTCACCTTTCACAATCTTATTGTATTTCTCAAGTTCATCATACTACAAATTGACTTTCTCAAGTTCAAATGTTACTTTAGAGAGTTTAGATTTCAGTCCTTCATTTTTAGTCTTTAGACTTTCATTCTCAGATTTTAGATTTGCTTCATTCTTGCCATTTCCATCTTTCAAACTAAGCTTCAAATTTTCTATCTTCAATTCATGCTTAAGGATCTCATTTTCTTTTTCCATATTTTCATCACAATCTTCAATAAAAACTTTGGATTCTTTTTCAGATCTCAAATCTTCCAATTTTTTTTTCAGTTTCTCAATCAGGTTCTTTGCATCATCATACTTTCTTTTCAAAGTATCTTTTTCAATAGTAAGCAATTCAATCTGTTCAAGAGCTTCTTCAAGATTCTTCTGTAGTTGATCCATATCCATAGAGATCTTACTCAAGCTACTAGACTTTCCTTGAATGATTCTTTTCTGAGTAACTAAGCTCTGATACCAATTGTTAGAAATAGGGAATACTAAGAGGGAGGGGTGAATCAGTTTCTACAAACTTTATCTTTTGCCCAATTATGGATATAACAGATTATCTTTATACATGCATAACATTAGAAACTAAACAACATGCATAACAATAAAACCCCAGTGGGGATGAAACCCACAAAGATCCACTAATCAAAAGTATCCTATTAAGGATGTTGACCCTATTAGGAGTCTATTACAAGCATATAGTGTATTAGTCCTGATTAAGGGACTATAGGCCTTGTTAGAAGCCTCAACCCTATTAGGAGTTGTAGTACAAAATGTGATTACCAGATGAGCCCACTGCCCAAACAAGCAATGTACAAAATACACTGATTAAAAAATAGGTTAAGGTACATAACATTATACTACTTGCATCAATATCACTTCGCTGCTCTTTCACTATCGCTATTACATATGCTTCATATACTTCACATCATACTTCTACAATTTCTTGCTGCTTGTTACAATTACTACTTGCAATTACAATTGCAATTACATTTAAATTTATACCTATAGCTTTATCAAAGAGTTAACATCTAGGATGTCATCCCTTTATATTGTTAAGTCATTATTTTGATAAACAAAATAATCCCTTAACTCTTTACTAGTTCTGTCTTCATATTCTGTCCTGTCGGCTTTACACTGTCTTCGGTAAAACTGTCATAACTTCTTTTGTACATGTTGTATTGACTTGCACTCTAAGATGGGTGATCAATAGACATCATAGAGTCTATGTTCAAGTTCACAAGCACTAAACTTACTCCAGTCGATGTCACAAACAAAAACTGTATCCAGGTTCACTGGTAAAACACTATCTCACACTTAGACAAATTTGCAATGCACTTTGTCATACTTGCTCTCTGACTTGTGCGATCTTCATGAGGATCATATGTTTTCATAATGACAACATCTATGTAACCAACTCAGCCAAATTTCTGACAACTTCATCTTATGCATTGAATGGCCTGTTACATGTTAGTGAATTGTTGATCAAATAATGGAATGATAAAGTGAAGACCTTGCAAGATTCCTTCCAAGATATTCTAAAATTGATGAGAAAGCACTAAGTCCTACACTTTTTGTATATTTTTTCAATTTTGGGCACACCTTTTCCATTTATATCAAAGGGAGAGAAGAAAAGAAGAAAAATGAAAAAAATATAATATATAAAAGAAAAAGAAAAAGATATTTGGAGAAGAATGGTAATGTGATAAGTTAGATAAAGATTGATGATTTCCAACACTTTGGTAATACAAGATCATCAACTTAGTAATTACTCCTTTCATTATTAATTATTCTATTTTGTATTGTATTTGGGAGCTGACTGAATGATAGAATACATATTTATATGAAGAACTTTTTTGGAGTGATAGGTGATGACAACGAGATAGAGATATTAGTAATGGTTAATGATAGATGCGAGATCAGAGATTGATAGATGGTATTGAGAGCTAAAACTAGAACTATCGAAGCATAGTAGATACTTGTATTGTTCATTCTTGAAGAACACTTTGTAACCAAAGTATTGATTGTAAGAGTTGTAAACTCATTATACCTCTAACATGCTTTTGTATACCTTTAACAGGTTTAATATTCCTCTAACAAGGAAATGTACTATGTAATACTCAGCTCCTAATAGGGACATTATACTTTAGTGCATATTTGTGGGTACTATCCCCACCGGGGTTTTCCCTTGGCCAGGGTTTCCTCAAAAACAAATAATGGTGTTATGAGTTGTGTGTTATTTTCTTATGTTCTTTTCATTTCTGCAATCATATGGTTTATTTGGAATTGGTTTAAGTTTAATATAAAGTGTTGTAATATGGATTCACCCCCCCTCTTAGTATTACTCAGTCCTAACACTAATACCACTAGAGTGTCAGTATGAAGGTTTTGACATCAATGACAATTAATATCAACAACAACTCAATAAGTCTAACAATATCCCCCTTTGGCATTGATGGAAAAATACCAAAACATCAAAATATCAAAAACTCCCCCTAAGTAGATGCAAAAAACATTATTCCTTTCTTCTCCCCCATTTTTTCATAACATAAAATGGCCAAAAAACTAAAACAAAGAAAGTCAAAGAAATATAGCATTTTTAACATCATAGACTTTCTTGTACCTCTCCTTCATAATTGGAAGCTCCTTCCAATCAACAATAGTTGTCTATGTTAATATGATTTAAAATAATAGAGAGGGGGGTGAATTAGTTGTTCTTGGGTCTAGATGTACCAATTGAACATTTAAATACCTCAACAAACTCAGATCTAATCACCAACTCAACTCGGTCTCTAAAGAACATATATCAAAATATATATAACATGTAATCCACTGTCCAATAGTATTTAACTTGTAGAATATCAAAACATTCAAAAAAGTATGACACTGGGATTTATAGTGGAAACCCAATTTGGGAAAAACCACTTTGTAACATGTTATTGATAGTTTCACTCTTCTGAAGTGAGCTCTGTGAAAAGCCAACCTTGTTAAAGGTTTGCAAACACACTACTAGGTGTGACCCTGTTAAAGGATTTCAATCACCCTGTTAGGAGTGGCCTGGTCAGAGGACTTGAGTACATTCCATTAGAATGCCACCTTGATTAAAGGATTTATCAATGACTGTTAGGTCAACCTTGATTAAAGGATTTTGACTGTTACAATGGTTAGAAAGTAGTAGTATTTTCTAATCTATAAAACATACACATCACTTTGTAGATATCAGATCCAATTCACACATTTATGTTGATTTACTGACTGATTATCATTTCCATCTCCATCTCTGATCTTCTCATAATTCACTTCAATCAATCACAACTTTGATCTTCACCTTCAACCTTCTACTTAGACTTATCATTCAATAACATCAACATCACTAGCATACACTATAACCTCACCGTTACGTTTAATTTATACCTCTCGAGATAGGTAGATCTATCTTTTGCCTCTTAATCTCCTTCGTAGATCTTAGGTTAGGTTAGATCTGATGGATCCTTCCATCATTTAAGTCCTCCATACATCTTTCTAGAAACATCTTCAATCTCCTCATTGAATCCATAATAAAACAATTTACCATGCATTAAATTCTCCATATAATCAATTAATAAATTCAACTCAATTTACATAACCCAAGAATTCAACTATGTCGGCTGGAAATCTGAATTCTTCCTCCAAATGTAAATTTCTAATGCTCGGTCAATACTATGTTAAACTCCTTGGTCGTCACTATGTAACTCGGTCATCTCTTCAAACTATCTTCCTTGGCTAACACTTTCTTGTTCGGTAATTTCCTGTCGCTCAGCATAAATTGATGTTCGGTGAACACTAGATTTACTCAGCATATACTGGTGCTTAGTTGACACTAACATCACTTGGCTTAAACTAGATTTCTTCACTTTTTCTCAGTTAAGCCTACTTCTTCAGTCTTTCTTCTTACTTTGATAAACAATACATTATCTCATCATAGTGCCAAATAATCAAGTACTCATTGAAGTATCAAATAACTCAACCTTTCCTTAGGTGCTATTGTTATCTCCCTTGCCCTAATCCTTTGCATCAACCAATAGATATAGTACTTTCTTAGATAGCAACTATCTTACCAGTTAAGGTTTGACATCAATGACAATACAACAATTGTTTCAATTGCAGTTTCCAACAATCTCCCTCTTTGGCATTGATGGCAACACCACATGATTTACCAACCAATCCAAACTTTGTCATTGCATCAAAAATATTTATAATATCCTTAAATTCATTCTAATTCTCAATAACTTACCCTTACTTGACCATTTACATAGTAACTCCCTCTGAAAATTTTATGTATCTCTCCCTCTTTGATTGTATCCTTTTGATGTGTATTCATCTCTAAAATCTTCGAAATCTCTCCCTCTTGGACAAAAAATGCCAAAGTAGCAACTAGAACTTACATCATTCATATGTAAATACAATCTTGTCAGTTTAGTAACAGTATTTCTCCCTTTGTCATCTTTCTTATGATTGATTATCATCTTTTCTGTTCTTTTCACAACTCTAGGCAGCTCTTAAAGTGTGAACTTTCCTACATCAATTTGTCAAATATTCTCTACAACACATTTGATGCAGTTCTCCTAGCTTGACTAGGCAGCCTCAGTTAGAGGAAGCACCCCTAATTTACCTCTTAGATATTCATGAGCATCCTTAGTGATGCAGGAGCATCTCTAGTCCTTGGCAATCCTATGTCACCAAAAACATATTTGATTTTGTTTGTGTTGCTCGGTTCCTACTTTGACCTAGTTGGTTCGGTGTTGCTCAATTTCCTTTGTTTGCTGGTGTTGGTCAGTTATCTCTTTAGCACTCGGTAATTTCCCTGGCGCTCAGTGATGCTTGTCTAGCACTTGGTTGGCTTTTCTTACCAATAGGTTTCTTTTGAGTTTATGTTGAGGTCGATTTGTGCATTGATTATGGGTCACAGATTTAATGCGAGTATCCATCATTGGGAAGTGTGTGGTCCTAGATTTGACCATTCCTTCTATTGATTATGGATCTGATGGTCGACTTAGTTTGGTAGCCTCTATTAGGAATAGTCCCAAGAGATAACTAAGAGGGGAGGTGAATTAGTTATCTACAAGTTTCAATTCTTTATCCAATTAAGTATACTTAAACATAAAGCATAAACACAATGAAAGAACACTTGAACACAACACCAATATTTTGGTTATGGGGAAACCCAAATAGGTAAAAACCCCGGTGGGAATTGACACCCACTAATATTTTGCACTAGTGTATTATAATCCTTGTTAGAAGATCCTTAACCCTATTAGGAGTTTCTTTACAATATATTTAGTACAATAGACCTGGTTAAGGGTCGGACCCTGTTAGGAGTCTTTTACAATAGTCCCTATTAAGGGAGAGGATGCACTGTCTAAGAGCACACTACTCAAAGGGGTGAAGGCTACAACCTTTTGTTTAACAGATACACACTATATCTGGATCTTGGTGAATTGTGCTTTGACCTTCTATTTGGACTAGTTCCAATGTATGGCACACATACTTTACTTGGTCACATAGACCATCTTCTGATGGCTCAACACTTCGCACACTCTTCTCTGCTCTTACTGTCAACTACGAACCACACTCTAGCAATCAAAAATGAATGTCTATAGATATCTTTTCTTTAAATGATATAATCAAGTCAGCCTATTAGAACCACCTTGAAATCATATTAGATAATTCATAACAAACTTCAATAATAATTCAGTCAGCTCTACTAATCACGCAACACATTCTGGGACCTGTCCAATAAGATAATTGTAGATGCACACTACACACTATCGGCTCTACCAAAACAATAGGATCTTTCTCCTCAAGTTGAATTGCCTCATTTGCTCTTAACTAAACCTTACTAACTCTTCTCCAATCTCTAATCCAAGGGTGCATACCAAAATGATAGGTGCAACTCTAGAACCAATATAATCTTTGTCGACTCTTCTGAACAAACATAGGAAACTGCTACTAGTGAATAGTGACTGCATAACTTCACTTCTACTAATCATTAGACTCTATGTCCATGACTATAAAATCACTAACATGTCTTCATCACATATCCAAATGTGCAAGGATCCATGATAACTGTATGGACAACCATATACAAAATACTACCTGTTACTCTGTCAGGAACACTACTGACACAAGCTGTTATATAACTATATGTACTAATAGTTAACCTCTACCCCCATGCTATCATGTTCATAACATGTCCATGCCACATATACTAAAATCTTACTACATAATTCTTCCACACATGCTACTTACCATATGTTTTCATCAATGATAAACATACAGTCAGCACTGGCTTGTTGGAAAATCTCCAACAGCCTCTTGTATAAATGTAGTTGTTTGGTTAGAGTTTAGGGAGTCAATTTTTGATAGAAGATAGAAGATGGAAGATTATAGATTGTTTGCAAATCCTTACATGTTTGATAACTTCTATAATTCATTGTAATATTTGGCCAAAACTAGGAAGGCCTTATAGCCCGGCATGTATGAATCAATTTGAGTTAATATATGAAAGATCTTGCAATTTCTCTCTCCCACTATGTTGTTGCTTCCATGTGTTGTTGAGAAAGGTGGTTCAGGTTAGGGTGTGCCATTCCTTGGCCCCTCCTGCCCTCTCTTGCATCGGGTGGTATTAGAGAGAGGTGATATTTGGATCTAGGTTTGTGAATCTAGATTTGAGGGTTCCTTCTTGTGAAGCCCTGATTGAATTATTGTGGGGTAGCAGATTATGATCTAGCCTGTAGTTGTAGAGGGTTTTCAAGATGGTTCATGGGAGGTGAGATGCATATCCAGGATTGGAAAATATGTTGAGACAAATTGTTGCTAGATTGGAAGCTGTTGAAATAGCCCAGAGAAGAGGAAGACATCTTGAAGATGTGAGTGATGATGAAATTAAGGTAAAACAAGGTGATGTAGAACCTACATCTGTGATGGATCAAGGTGAGGAAAGATTCTTGAAGGATTTGAAAAGTCTAAAGTCTACACCACACTTTAATCCTCCTGAGTATGGTGGAAATTTGGATAATGATGAATTGGTGGATTGGATCATAGAGATGGAAAATTATTTTGAGTATGAAAATGTACCTGAAGACAAGAAAGTGAAAATTGTAAGCACTAAGTTGAAAAGTCATGCATCCTTATGGTGGGAACATCTACAGCTGGACAGAAAGAGGAAAGGCAAAGACCAAATCAAGGTATGGAATAAAATGGTGAATAAATTGAAAGGAAAGTTCTTACCTTGTGATTATCAGATTAACCTAGTTAGGCGTATGCAAAGTATAAGGTAGAAAGATAGCTCGGTAAAAGAATATACTAAGGAATTCTATAGATTAGATATCAGATTTGGACATGATGAAGATGATGTGGAAAGAATTGCTAGATACCTGAATGGTTTGAGAGTTTACATCCAAGAAGAAATCAGATTGGTCAAACTTGAGTATATTGAAGAGGCTTATCAATTTGCATTGAAAGCTGAGGAGAAATTGAACAAGAGACATGAGAAAAGACAAAGAGGAAGAGGTGGTAGATTCCCTAGAGGAAGAATTAGTTCTTATAGTGAAAATAGCATATCTGAACCAGAAAAGACAACTCTAGATAAAGGCAAGACCGAATGGAATGGTGAAAGTTCATCTAGAGGTAGAGGCGGTAACTACCGAGGTGGTTATAATAGAGGAAGTTTTTGAGGAACTTGTTACAATTGTGGAGAAGAAGTACATAGATCATTTGAGTGTGCACATGCAAGTAAAAAGGCTGGTAACAGTTAGAATGCTTTGGTGCAGGAAGAATCACTGAATGAACCTAAGAAGTAAAATAACTTGAAGGTAAGAAGAGCATTGTGGAATGAAATTAAAAAGGAAGATCTGGTAAGGAAAAGTTTTTTCAACACCAGATGTAGAGTTTCTGACAAAGTTTGGAAGGTAATCATTGATAGTGGTAGCTCAGAGAATTTGGCATTTGAAGAGATGGTCACAATGTTGCAATTGGAAAGGTTGAAACATCTGAAGCCCTATCAAATTTCATGGATCAAATATGAGCATACACTCCTGGTAAGTGAACAATGTTATGTGAATTTGAAGATTGGAAAGTACTATGATAAGGTGCTATGTGATATCATGCCTATGGATTGTTGTCATATTTTGTTGGGTAGACCTTGGCAATATGATAGACATGCTATATATGATGGAAGATTGCATAAGTATACTATTGTGGTTGATGGAAAGAAACAAATATTATTACCTTTTATGGAAGATCCTGTTAGTAATGTTTGCACATCTATGAAAGTTTTCTTGATGGAAGGAAGAAATTTTGTTAAGGATTTAAAGAGAAATGATGTATGTTTTGTTGTGATTCCTAGCAAACTGAGTAAGAAAACAAAGGATAATTTCCCTGAGGAGATTGATAAATTACTCATTGAGTATAGTGAAATAATTTCTGATAATGTACCTGATGGTTTTCCACTAAAAAGAAGCATTAATCATTGCATGGATCTAATCTCTGGAGCTAGTTTACTGAACAAGGCACCTCATTAGTTGACACCTACCGAGAATCAGGAATTGAACCGACAAATTCAACAGTTGTTGGAGAAAGGTTTGATCAAAGAAAGTTTGAGTCCTTGTGTAGTAGCTATAGTATATGCACCTAAGAAGAATGGAGAATGGTGAATGTGTACTAATTCTAGAGAAATCAACAAGATAACAGTGAAGTATAGGTTTCCTATACCGAGAATGGATGATATAATGGATAGTTTGACTAGAGCAAAGTATTTTACCAAGATTGATTTAAAAGTGGGTATCATCATATTAGAATCAAAGAAGGTGATGAATGGAAGACTACTTTCAAGACAAAAGAAGGTTTTTATGAGTGGTTGGTTATGCCTTTTGGTTTAACTAATGCACCGAGTACTTTTATGAGGTTGATGAATGAAGTTTTGAAGAAATTCTTGGGTAAGTTTGTGATTGTATATCTTGATGATATTCTAATATTTAGTAAGACTAGAGAAGAACATTTGTTGCATGTTAGACAAGTTTTGCAGAGATTGAACGAAGAAAAGTTGCTGATAAATCTTAAAAAGTGCTCATTCATGAAAGAGGATATTGTGTATTTGGGATTTGTGATTTTAGCTGATGGTTTGAAAGTGGATACTAAAAAGGTTGAAGCTATTTTGAATTGGCCTACATGTATGAATTCTAGTGAGGTAAGATCATTTCATGGTTTGGCAAGTTTTTACCAAAAGTTCATAAGAAATTTCAGTTTAATTTGTAATGTTATGACTGAGACTATGAGAGGAGACAAAAGAGAATTAAAGTGGACACATAGAGCTAATAAAAGTTTTGAGACTCTGAAGTAGAAGGTTGTTGAATTGCTTGTTTTGGCATTTCCTGATTTCAATAAGGTATTTCAAGTGGAATGTGATGTAAGTGGAAGTGTAATTGGAGCTTTGTTGAGTCAAGAAGGTAAACCTGTTGCTTTCTTTAGTGAAAATTTGAATGATGCAAAAAGGAAATATTTTTTGTATGATCAAGAATTATATGCTATTGTTCAAGCACTAAGTAAATGGAGACATTATCTAATATCGAGTGAATTTGTCTTGTATATCGATCATAAGGCTTTACAGTATTTGGGTAGTCAGAATAATTTCAATCAAAAACATATGAAATGGGTAGAGTATTTGCAGAGTTATACATTTGTATAAAGCATAAGAGTGGAGTCACTAACCGAGTTTCTCATGCATTGAGTAGAAGGAGATCTTTGATGATCGAGATGAAAATTGGAATTCTAGGCTTTGAGGACATGAGAGATTGTTATGAATTTAATCCTAATTTTTTTGAGCCATGGAGAAAGTGCACAATACCTATTCAAGATCAATGGAGTACTAAATGGGATGAATATTTTATGCAAGGAGGTATGTTGTTTAAAGGTATTTAGTTGTGTATACCGAGAGGACCTGTGAGAGCTAATTTGATAAAAGAGAAACATAGCGGTGGTTTGGTTGGACATTTTGGTGTTGATAAGACATGGAGTTTGCTTAAGGAGAAATAATTTTGTCCACAATTGTATAAAGATGTTCGAAAATTTGTGAAAAGTTGTGGAGTTTGTCAAGTTGCAAAAGGAGTTAGTCAGAATACTGGATTGTATACACCAATTATTATACCTGAGAAATCTTGGATTGACATCAGTATGGATTTTGTTCTTGGCTTATCGAAGATAGTAAGAGGTAATGATTCTATATCTGTGGTTGTGGATAGATTTTATAAAATGGCACATTTTATACCTTGTAGAAAGACATCAGATGTAGTACATGTAGCAGATCTTTTCTTTAAGGAATTTTTTAGATTGCATGGATTTCCAAGGAGTATTATCTCTAACCGAGATAGTAAATTTGTTGGATACTTTTGGAAGACTCTTTGGAGAAAGTTGGGTACAAAGTTGAAATATAGTTCTACATTTCACCCACAAACCGATGGATAGACAGAAGTTGTGAATAGATGTTTGGGAAATCTTTTGAGATGTTTAGTTGGAGACACACCAGGTAATTGGAATTCTGTGTTGGCACAAGCCGAGTTTGCATACAATAATTTAGTGAATAGAAGTACTGGATAAACACCATTTGAGATTGTGAATGGCATACAGCTGAGAGGTATATCTGATTTGAGAGACATTGATTATGAAAGAAAGAGAAGTGATGGAGTATAATTTGCTGAGTACATGAAGATGTGAAGCTAAAACTGGAAAAGAGTAATAAAAAATAAAAAGACGGAGCTGATAGATCAAGAAGACATAAGACTTTTTATGTTGGTGATGAAGTGATGGTTCATTTGAGAAAAGGAAGATTTCCTATTGGAACATATGGGAAGCTAAAGATGAAGAAGTTTGGACCTTGCAAGATTTTGAGAAAAATTGACAGTGAAAATGCATATGAAGTTGAGTTACCTGATGACATGGATATATCACCTATATTCAACATTGTTGATTTATATGAGTTTCATGAACCTGAAGAAGACATGATAGTACCGATGGAATATCCTAAGAAATAGAATGAAGAAGTCGAGAAAATTTTGGGGCAAAGAATTGGCAGAAGTGCAAGAGGTAAATAGTATATGGAATATCTGGTAAAGTGGAAGAACAGACCGATTGAAGATAGTTCATGGATTTTACAGTCTGATTTGGATGGAGCTTGGATCATACCTACTAAATGATTTGGAGAATCATTTTCAAATAACTCTAGGTGTCTGATGCAGGAACATCTCGGGTCCTTGGCAATCTTGTGTCACCAAAAATAGATTTGAGTTTGTTTGTGTTGCTTGGTTCCTGCTTTGACTGAGTTGGTTCGGTGTTGCTCGGTTTCCTTTGTTCATTGGTGTTGGTTAGTTGCTCTTTGGCACTTGGTAATTTCCCTTGCACTTGGTGATGCTTTTTTGGTGCTCGGTTGGCTTTACTTACTGACGGGTTTCTTCTGAGTTTTTGTTGAGGCCGACTTGTGCATTGATTATGGGTCATGGATTTAATGTTGGTATCCATCATTGGGAAGCATGTGGTCCCAGATCTAACTATTCCTTCTATTGATTATGTATTTGAAGGCTGACTCAGTTTGGTAGCCTCTTGTATAAATGTAGTTTTTTGGTTAGAGTTTAGGGAGTCAATTTTTTATAGAAGATAGAAGATATAAGATTAGAGATTGTTCGCAAATCCTTGCATGTTTGAGGACTTCTATAATTCATTATAATATCTAGCTGAAATTGGGAAGGCCTTACAGCTCGACATGTATGAATCAATTTGAGTTAATATATGAAAGATCTTGCAGTTTCTCTCTCCCACCGTGTTGTTGTTTCTTCCACGTGTTGTTGAGCAAGGTGGTTCAGGTTAGGGTGTGTCATTCCTTGGCCCCTCCTGCCCTCTCTTGCATCACATAGGTAAAGCTTTTGTGAATATGTGTGCTAGTTGTTCCTTTGTGTTCACATATTTTATTCTCACTTCTTTTTCCTGTACCAATTCTCTTAAGTAATGATACTTAATGGTAATGTGTTTGGTCTTTTTGTGCATTACTGGGTTTGTTGATATGTTAATGGCACTTATGTTGTCAAAGAAGATAACAACAAGTTCAGTAATTTCCTCTTTCATTCCTTTCAATAATTTCTTGATCCATAACAGATTTGAACAATTTACTGCAGCTGCCACATACTCAGCTTCTGTTGTAGATTGGGAAATGCAATTTTGTTTCTTGCTTGTCCAGGAGGCTAATCTCTATCCAAGAAAGAAAGTTCCTCCACTTGTACTTTTCATGTCATCAACATTTCTTTCCCAATCAGCATCAGTGTAAACTCTCAGTTCAAATTTCTCATTTCTCTTGTAGTACAATCCATACTCTTATGTCCCTTTCAGATATCTTAGTATTCTTTTCACAGCCATCATATGATTTTCCTTAGGATTGGCAAAGAAACTTTCCACAATCCCAACTGCTAGAGAAATATTTGGTATGTTGTGAACAACATATTGTAGCTTTCCAATCATGGATCTATACAAGGTTTGATTCACTTCAGCAGTATCATCAATCTTAGACAATTTTTGTCCAGTATCCATAGGAGTACTCATTGGCCTTGAATCCTCCAGTCCAAAAGTTTTCAGTATCTCTTTGACATATTTAGATTGTGTTATGAATAAACCTTTCTCCATCTGATATATTTGTAAACCAACAAATAATTTGATCTCACCAAACATAGACATCTCAAATTCAGTTTGCATCTCACTTGAAAATTTCTAACATAGAGCATCTTGTCCACCAAATATAATATCATCTACAAAAATTTCTGCTAACAAAATCCCTTTACCTTGTTTAGCTTTCATGTACAGATTGTTGTTGTCATTTGTCCTTGCAAATCCAATCTTGATCAAATAATTGTGCAGCCTCTCATACCATGCTCTAGGGGCTTGTTTCAATCCATACAATACTTTGTTCAGTTTGCAAACCATGTTTTTCTTGTCTAGATTAAAAAATCCTTCAGGTTGTTCAATATATACCTCTTCTTCTAATATACCATTCAAAAATGCAGATTTGACATCCATTTGGTATACCTTGAAATCTCTTTAAGCAGCATATGCAAGTAGAGTTCTTACTCCTTCTAATCTTTCTATAGGGGCAAATGTTTCCCCATAGTCTATTCCTTCTTGTGCATAACCTTTACATACTAGTCTTGCCTTGTTCCTTGTGACTTTTCCATGTTCATTGAGCTTATTTTTGAATACTCATTTTATTCCAATAACATTCTTATTTTTTGGTCTCGGCACCAGAGTCCAGGTATCATTCTTTTCAATTTGATCTATTTCTTCATTCATAGCTTGAGTCCAGTCTTCATTCTCCAAAGCATCTTTTACTATCTTAGGCTCAAACTCATGCAATAAACATGTAGGGTCTTTCAACTTAATTTTGGTCAAGAATCTAGATTCTTTATCTCCAATGATTTGTTCAATCTTATGATGTCTTCTCACATACTATTCCAATGTAGGTTCAGATCTTTTCTCAGGTTCATCATGAAAATTATCAGATTCTTCTTTTGATTTCTCTGGAGCATCCTCCTGATGCTCGTCATTGCTTACCTAGGAATCTACATCCAGTGCAGGTGTGTTACTTACCTCTCCTTCTTCCATATAGACAAAAGATCTATAGTCTTTAGGTTCTTTATTGCCTTCTTATTCATTTTTCTCTGCATATTCATCAACTCTCACATTTGCACTTTCCACAATTTTGTTAGTGTTAGAATTCAAACACTTATAAGCTTTACTCTTAGTGGAATAGCCTAGGAATATGCCTTCATCACTTTTAACATCAAAATTTCCAATTCTATTGTCCTTCAGTATATAGCATTTATTCCCAAAGATTCTAAAGTATTTCACATTAAGTGCATATTCATGCCATAATTCATAGGGTGTAACATTTGTACCTTTTTTATTTGTACTCAGTTCAAGGTATAAATAGTTGTACTTACAACTTCTCTCTAGTATTTATGTGCAACATTCTTCTCAATCATCAGTGTCCTTAAACAATCCATAATAGATATGTTTCTCCTCTCAGCTATACCATTATGTGGATGTGTTATGGGTGCAGACATCTGTCTCTTGATTCCTCTATCATTGTAGAACAGATTGAGCTCATTTGATATAAACTCTCCACCTTGTTCAGATCTTAGACATTTCAGGCTTCTACCTGTTTCTTTTTCAACCTTACCCAAATACCTCTTAAACAACTAAAATGCATCAGATTTCTCCTTCAAAAACATTACAGTCATCATTCTAGTGTAATCATCAACAAACATAATAAAATACCTAGCACCACAATAGCTTTGTATTCCCATAGGTCCATAAAGGTTAGTAGGAACCAAATCCAAAGTGTTCTTAGAAGTAAATGTCTTGCTCTTGAAACTAGACTTTGTCATTTTTCCCAACTGACATTGTTTACACATCACATTATCATCTTTCTTCAATCTTGACAAACCTCTAACTTTCTTCTTTTTACTTATACTTACCAAATTGTCAAATTTAACATGACATAGCCTCTTATTCCATAACCATACATCATGAAATTGTGCAAACAAACATGTCTCTTTAGATAGATCTAGATAGAAAAAACTACCTTTAGTCTACTCACCACTTCCAATTAGTTCACCAGTAGCATCAAATATTTTAGCCTTTCTGTGAATAAATTCCACTCAATAACCAATGCTATTAAGTTGTGCAACACTCACAAAATTATAGTTAAGCCCTTCAACCCAATAGGCATTTTCACAAGTGATCTTATCAGTTAGCTTAATTCATCCTTTACCTCTCACAGGACATGGTGCATCATTACAAAACTTGACACTTCTACCTTTGTAATGATCTAAGGTTTCAAATTTATTTTTATCACCAGTCATGTGATGTGAGAAACCACTATCAATAATCTATTTATCACCTTTACTCACATAAGAAATAAGTGCAATTTTCTCATCCTCATCAAAATCATCTTTCATAGAAACATAAACTACTTCAATATCAAAATTATCACTATCACTATCAATTTCCTCTTATGTAATGTAACAGGATTTCTCACCTTTTTCCTTGTAATATTTGTACCTTCGGTGATCTCTATTATCTCTCTTATCTTTGTACTTGCTTTATCTGTCCTCATCTTTGTCATTCCTGTTAGGACACCTTGCAATAATATGGCCAACTTTGTTACATGACAAATAGATTATAGGAAGTTTACCTTTGTATTTGCATTTTCCTCTCTTCAATCTTCTAGCCATGAGTGCTTCAAGATCATCTGGTTCCTCATCAAAAGTGTCACTTCCACTTTCACTTTTCACACATTTATCTTTTTCTATCTTAGATTTATGCAAAACCATTTGTGACTTGAATGCAAATTCAATATTAGGAACAGTGTAGTTATCATAGTTAGACAGTTCAAAAGTAGTAAGCTTACCAACAAGCCTTTCTAGAGTCAGAACATTACCAGGGTTACATCTTGATTCTTGAATTGCTAAAATTATAATAGCATATATAGGAAGTAGAGTTCTTAATACCTTCCTAATGACAGTCTCATTATCAATGATTCTATTAGCTCCTCTAATAGCATTCACTATTTCTTTGATTATTCCACAATACTGAGAAAATTCTCACCTTCTTGCATTTTTATTTCATCAAACTTACCTCTCAAGCTTTTAGCTTTTTCCCTCAGTACATTTGTATCACCACCATAGATGTTTGCAAGAGTATCCCACATTTTCTTTGGAGTATTAAAGTCCTTGATGTCTTCAAATTTAGGATAGCTTAAGGTGGATGCAATCTCCAATATTTCTTGATTATGTTCCTATTTTGTTTTCATCTCCTCGACAGTCATAGGTGCAGTAGGTGCAACATATTCATGTTCAACATAGTATTGCATTGAATCACCAATACCAGCTAGATGCAATTTCATCAAACTTTTCCATGTAGATAAGTTCTCCTTGTTCAACTTTGGTACCTCCTTTTTATACATCTTGATCATTAGCTTCAAGTACCTTTAAACTTTTTCTCTATAAGCACCAACAGCTCTAATACCAATTGTTAATATGATTTAGAAAAATAGAGAGGGGGGGTGAATCAGTTGTTCTCAAGTCCAAATGTACCAATTAAACATTCAAATACTTTAACAAACTCATATCTAATCACCAACTCAACTTGGTCTCTAAAGAACATATATCAAAAAATATATAACATGCAGTCCACTATCCAATAGTATTTAACTAGAAGAATATCAAAACATTCAAACAAGTATGACACTAGGATCTATAGTGGAAACCCAATTTGGGAAAAACCACTTTGTAACATGTTACTGATATTTTCACTCTTCTAAAGTGAGCTCTGTGAAAAGATAACCTTGTTAAAGGTTTACAACACACTATTAGGTGTGACCCTATTAAAGGATTTCAATCACCCTGTTAGGAGTGGTCTGGTTAGAGGACTTGAGTACATTCCATTAGAATTCTGCCTTGATTAAAGGATTTATAAATGACTATTAGGTCAACCTTGATTAAAGTATTTTGACTGTTACAATGGTTAGAAAGTAGCAGTAGTTTTTGATCTATAAAACATGCAACTCACTTTGTAGATATCAGATACAATTTGCACATATATGTTGATTTACTGACTGAGTATCATTTCCATCTCCATCTCTAATCTGCTCAAAATTTGCTTCAAGAAGTCACAACTCTGATCTTCACCTTTAGCCTTCTGCTTAGACTTATCATTCAATAACATCAACATCACCAACATACACTATAAACTCGCCATTAGGTTTCCTTTATACCTCTCCAGATAGGTAGATCTATTTTTTGCCTCTTAATCTCCTCTGTAGATCTTAGGTTAGGTCAGATCCAATGGATCCTTCCATCATTTAAGTCCTTCATTCATCCTTCTAGAAACATCTTCAATCTCCTCATTGAATCCATAATAAAATGATTTACCATGCATTAAATTCTCCATATAATCAATTAATAAAGTCAACATGATTTACATAACCCAATAATTCAACTGTGTCAGCTGGAAACCTGAATTCTTCCTCCAAATGTAAAGTATTGACGTTCGGTCAATACTGTGTTCATCTCCTTAGTCATCACTATGTAACTCAGTCATCTCTTCAAACTGTCTTCCTCAGCTAACACTGTCTTACTCGGTAATTTTCTGTTGCTTGGCATAAACTGATGTTCGGTCAATACTAGATTTACTTAGCATATACTAGTGCTCAATTAACACTAACATTACTTGGCTTAAACTAGATTTGTTCACTTTTTTCTCAGTTAAGCCTACTTCTTCAGTCTTTCTTGTTACTTAGATAAACAATACATTATCTCATCATAGTGCCAAATAATCAAGTACTCATTGAAGTATCAAATAACTCAACCTTTCCTTAGGTTCTATTATTATCTCCCTTGTCCTAATCATTTGCATCAACCAATAGATATAGTACTTTCGTATATAGCAACTATCTGACCAGTTAAAGTTTGACATCAATGACAATACAAAAATTGTTTCAATTGCAGTCTCCATATAAGCACACATACTATCACACTCCACCGGTTTCTCAAAATATATCATCAAATCTTAAGACTAAAATTGTTGCTCATAATCCATGTTATATTGGTTAGCTTTCCAGAAACAAACTCTAATTGGACATCAATCATATCCTTCACCAACCAAAAGGTCTTGATCAAATCTTATCTTTGTCTCTGTTGTAGAAATGGCTCTGTCTGAAGTTCACCGACTCTGATTCTTTATTTCCCATCTCTATCCTTGAAGATATCATATGTCTTCCTTATTTCATTTAGCTCTGTCTCAATCACTTCACTCTAACCTCTAAAACTATTAATAGTCATAGGCCACTGAATATTAGTAAATGCTGGTAATATCCCTTATGCATTCCCTTATTTTACCGATTACCAAAGATAGTCTTTGCATCTCATTACATTTATTCTCTATCTAATTTAAAACTATCCAATAATTAGCACTATATTGCAATAAATTTTTCCCTACCATATTAACCAAATGATTTGGTAACATACCAGATATACTAGACACCATTATCCTTTTATTGATAAAATTATTAATCACTAATTTCAACACAAAGACTTTTTTACTAAGGAATAAATAGTCTACAGACCACCAAATCTATCATATTCACCATTATCTAGCATAACTTGAACAACATCATGATCAATAGAATAATATTATGTTAGAGAAAGCACAATTCTATCTACATACTCTTCTTCCTCTTCAAAAACATTCATCTCTTCCTTAACATCTTCTTCCTCATCATCTTCTAAAATAGTGACAACTTCTTTTTCTTTCTCACTAGTCATCCTCTTCTTCATTTTAGGGGGATGAACCACCAATAGCTACTTATGTACTCTTTGTTCCAAGGAGGAAGCTTCCTCACCATGAATTATTAGTAAAGCACTAAAAACAACTAAACTAGAACTAATATCCTCATGTAGAGACAAGATATATGTCTTACAAACATTTACCCTATTCCCCAACACATCCAAGTACCTTAAAATATACTTACCAATAGGAATGTCGATTCTCCACTCAACATTTTCTTTGGCAAGCAATGACTTCATGAAATAAAATACTAATCACCTATCCAATGATCTAAAACTAAAACCATATCCATTTTCAATTGGCATCGTTATATTCTCCAAAAATTCATGAACATTTTGCATAGATTCATTTGCAGACTCTCCTTCACAATCTTATGTGCCATATACACAGCTAAAGCAGCAGTTGAACCATCACAATTTTAAAACTATATCTTATATGAAATATCTTAAGCAACATACCTTACAATCAGATCCTCGAGAGTATTAATCAAAAATGCACACTAATCATTTCCAATCACTGTTAAATCTTTCACCTCCTAATAGCTAATTGACTTCTTCCCATGCAATTTACCAACACTACGCAATCCATTAATTGCCTCAATTACTTCCTTCATCATGACATAGGGATTTTCATATATGAATTTTTCACCATGAAATTGACTCTGCATAAACAAGATGAATTTGTTGCTATCACACCATGGAAATTCTCCCCAAATAAAAAGTCCATGATTTCTAACTCATTTCATATCCTCCACAAGTAATCCAAACTCTAATTGTTTGATACGACTATGATCAAGCTTCTTTAATTCAATTTATTTCTTTATTTCCTTTTTCATAGATGCGCCAACACTTCAAACAATAGACTTGGGTGCCACAATCTCTTCACAAATATTATTTCATAAGATCTCTACGAATTTTTAATTTTTATTCTTTGTGCTATAGTACCAAATGATTCAAAAATTCCACCTTTATAGCCATGAAATATTATTACTCTTTTCCTGCTAAAATTTGAATATCGCTGACACAGTCACATTTTACTTTGCACATCTATCATCCAAAACATCTTGTCATTAATAATGCTTTGATTCTTCCTACTGAAAACAAGATGCTTGCAATTGATACCACCTCAGGACAAGGGAGTGTAATATTTTCATGTTTAATACTCCCCCTAAGCCAAAGCATTCAGCTCAGTTATCAAAATAGATAGTACTAGGATCTAGTACTACAAGACTGTCCACTCCAGTAATATCTTTCTTTTTCAATGTCATGTTTTTCTTCTAAGATTCACCTGAAAGCGTAACTATGTTACCATCTCCAGTATTCACCATAGCACCACAAGATATGCATGTGTTAGCATAATGACCATTATTACAACATTTGAAACAATTAACATTCCTCTCACCATATCTCAACGGTTGAAATCCTTATCTATATTGACTATTCTTGTGATTAAATTTGTGATACACATATAAATTCCCATGAAAAATATTACTCATTGCATCCTTCATTTCCTAATTTGAAACTTGACTCTTGCAATGACTTTCTTTATGACCAATCTTATGAAAACTAAATTATTGAACCCTTTGTTCCTTTCGCATCTTACTGTTGGAAACTAAAATTGAAAAAATTGTTATATTGTCATTGATGTCTTACCTTAACTAGTAAGACAATTGTTATCTAGGATAGTACCATATCTTTTGATTGATGAAGAGGATTTGAAAAGAGGAAATAAAAATAGGACCCAAGGAAAGGTTGAGTTATGTGATACGTCAATGGGTACTTGATCAGTTGGCACATTGACAAGGTAATGAGTTGTCTATCTAAGTAAGAAGAAAGACTGGAACTCTAGGCTTAACTGAGACAAATTGAAGAAATCTAGTTTAAGTCGAGTGATGTTAGTGTTGACTAAGAGCTAGCATATGCTGAGTAAATCTAGTGTTGACCAAACATCAATAATTGTGATGGGGAGGTTAGGATAGACTAGCTACTCTATGCCCCTGGTCCTCAATTGGATCCTAGTGTTCTCCTAACACCTTCTATGGTGTATAGGACTCCTTTCTATTCAAGAATCCCCTGACCTAGCCTAACCTAACCACCAAGTATAGCTGCATCATCTTGCTCCTTTCCAAACACTTCTACCTAGCACCATCCCTTACATTGGCTTATAAGGGTCTTTTTGGGCTCAAACACCCTCCCAAGCTCTGACATGGAAATTGATGAGTTTCAGGGATTTTTTATGCAATTTGAATCATCTCCAAAGTGGTTAGGAGGTTGGGTTGTTACCCAATTGCAGGGTTCCTTTGTAAATCAAGGCTACTAGAAAGAGCCCAATTAGGCCTCCCTCTAGATTTATAGGACATCTAGCCCTCTTACTTCATGGAATCAAAATTCCTCTTCAAAAGAGACTTCATTAAAAATTCCTATCCCTCAAATATTTTTGGGGTTTTTCCCCCCATCTATCCGTACAGTGCTTCCCTTAAGAATGAGGGTTTTAAGGGCTATTTGGGTCTTTCAGGGTCATAGTGTTATAATCTCTGCAATAGCACCACTCCAGGCTTTCCTAGACTCTCTCCTCTACAAAAATGAGCCTTCATCCATGTCTCTTGCCTCCCTCCAAAGGTCTTTCTTTGAAACTCCTTCCTCTGTCAACTAGAGCTCTTTCCTTGCTGACTGTTCCTAGCAGGACTCTGCTTAGCTCACCTAGGGCTTCCTCAAATAATTGTTTACACCTACTTGCTTGGGCCCTTCTTGCACATATTTATAGGGTAGGGTCTACACTTCTAGAATCCAAAGTCCCATGGTGTGACCATGGTAGAAATAGGAGTAGCAGCCCTACATTCTATAAGCTCTCCAAACTGGCAGAGGACAGTCTAAAGCAAAGAAATGGACAAAATGAATACTAAAACTTGAAAGAATTTAATCTATCACACACACATGAAGATCTAAATACATATAAACAATATCCCCTACAAATATTCACCCAAACTTCACTCTATTCACATGTAATTAGTCCATAAATAGTGATTGTTCCACACAAACTATGTTCAACACAAACTATGTTCAAACTGGTTTTTCCATACAATTGTCATACAATAACAATGTCAACCCCTGAATTAGGGTTTTTCAAGTCACTTATAGACTTTACCTTGAGGTTAGAGCTTGATTAGGGCTTGGAGCCACTTTGATAAGGTTTAGACCTTATTGAGAAAAGTTGCTAAGCAACTTTGAAAAGTTGCTAGCAACTTTTGGAGCAACTTTTCTTGCTCATGCCATTCTTTTGCACACTCACTTTTAAGACCAACCTTAGGTCTGTTACAAAGAAAAATTGTGCTAAAACTTTCCAAAACCTCATTGTAAGACTATAATCTTAAGAAACTAGCTTTTATCTCATGTTAACAATAGGCCTTGATCCACTATGCCAGTAGATAGACAAAACCAACTAAACTCTAGGACCTAGCCTAGGCCTAGACACACAAAATGAGCTTAACTCTTATTCTAGATACATGCTTCATTTAAGAAGTTCATCACAACAAAATTTAGTTGGTGGGAGCCCTTAGAAGGGTGCTCTTGCACCATACTCCCCCTTAGCACAAACTAAGGCACTTTGGGGTCAAGAAGAGCAAGATCAACTCCAAACTTCTTGAACTATCCTTCCTCAATCTAGGTGGCTTCAGATTCAAGCTGATCCATCTATTTGATCAAATGCTCCATATAAACTTGATGTCTGGTGGTCTTCTTCACTTTGGATTCTAATATCTTCTCTACTTTGGTTGGCTTCTTCCTAGGCATTACATTGGTGTCTATGTCTTGCAGCACCTTTGGTGAATGCATACCTTGCTGATTGATATCTCCTTTGAACATGACCAGGTCTGCAACATTAAACACTGGTGAGATGGCTAAGTTGGATGGCAAGTCCACCTTGTAGACATTCTCTCCATCTTTGGCTATAATCTGACATGGGCCTACTCTCCTCATTTGTAGCTTGGTGGGCATGCCCTTCTGCATCCTTGCTTTGTTAAGATGGACCATGACATAGTCCCCAATATGAAACTATACTTCTTTCCTCTTTTCATCCACTTTAGCTTTGAGTTTATAGGTGGACTTCTTCACTTTCTCTTGAACCTCCTTGATGGTTTGAGTGAAATCTTCAGCTTGTCCACTCTTCAACTCCATAGAACCTAAATCCCTCAACTCACACACTCCTCTAGGGTGTCTTCCATATACTATCTCAAAAGGACTTCTTCATGTGGTCTTGTTTACACTGTCATTGTAAGCATATTCAGCTTGAGATATAACAAGATCCCACATTTTCCCATACTCCTTTGTCAAACACCTTAGCAAGTTGCCAAGCACCCTATTTATGACTTCAGTTTGGCCATCAGTTTGAAGATGGTATGCTGAATTGAAAGAGAGATTAGTTCCCAACCTTTTCCATAAGGTTTTCCATAAATGACCCATGAACTTGCTATCTCTATTAGACACAATACTCAGAGGGAGTCCATGAATCCTAACTATCTCTTTGAAGAAGAGATGTGCTACATATCTTGCATCATGAGTAGTTCTACATGGAAAGAAATAACTCATTTTAGAGAACCTTTCTACTAAAACATAGATTCTATCCATACCTAATTTGGTTTTAGGGAGTCCAACCACAAAGTCCATGCTCACACACTCCCAAGGCCTATTTGGAATTGGCAAAGGTTGATAGAGTCCTACATTGCTTGAACCTCCTTTAGCTCTTTGACACACTCCACATTGCTCTACATATCTTCTCACATCCCTTGCTAGCTTAGGCCAAAAATAGTATCTTTGTACAAACTCCAATATCTTATTGATGCCAAAATGGCCACATAGACTACCATTATGCTTCTCTTGGATCAAATTTTCCCTCATGGATCCTCTTGGTACACATAGCTGATTACCTTTGAACAACAATCCATTTTGAAGGGTATAATCTGCAAACTCACCATGGAAATGGTTCTCAAACTCTTGGCACACCTTGTAGGCTTTTGAGAAGTCTTCATCCTCCTTATATAAGTCTTTGAAACCTACTATACCAATGCTTTATAGTTGTACTTCTTGGACAGTCAAAAGCTTTCTACTCAAGGCATCTGCTACCTTGTTAAGTTGTCCTTTCTTATGCTTAATTATGAAGGTAAAGGATTGGAGATACTCCATCCACTTCAAGTGCCTATTGCTAAGCTTTTCTTGAGTATTTATATAGCTCAAAGCCTGATTATTAGTAAATACAAAAAATTCTTTTGGCAAGAGGTAATGCCTCCACTTCTTGAGGGATTGTACTAATGCATACAATTCTAAGTCATAAGCTGAATACTTTTTCTTTTCCTCATTTATTTTCTCACTGAAGAATTCCATAGGCCTTCCTTCTTGACTCAATACACCCCCTACTACTATACCACTTGCATCACATTCAATGGTGAACAACTTATCAAAAGTAGGTAAGAGTAAGATAGGTTTGGTAGCTACTTGTTGCTTCAATATTTGAAATGCTTTCTCAGCTGCTTCAGTCCACTTGAACTTGGTTTTTAGTCCTCCCTTGATGGTGTCTAGCACTGGTGCACAAATCCCACTAAAGTTTCTCACAAACTTTCTATAAAATTGGGCTAACCCATAAAAACTTCTAACTTCAATCCCTGTTTTAGGGGTAGGCCAATTCAAGATTGCCTCCACCTTGCTTGGGTCCATTGTCAGAGTACCCTTGGACACCACAAATCCCAATTAAACCAGCTCCTACTACATAAACTCACACTTCTCAAGGTTGATAGCCCATTGCTCTTCATGTAGCTTCTTCATAACCAACCTCAAATGCTCAAGATGTTCTGCTTTGGTTTTTCTATAGATGAGTATATCATCTAGATAAACCACTACAAATCTACCTGTGAAGTCCTTCAAGACCTCATTCATCAACCTCGTGAAGGTCCTCATGAAGGTTCTTGGGGGCATTGGTAAGCCCAAATGGCATGACAAGCCATTCATACAAACCATCTGTGGTTTTAAAAGCGGTCTTCCATTCATCACCCTCCTTGATTCTAATTTGGTAATAACCACTTTTTAGATCCAGCTTAGTGAAATACATAGCACCTCCTAAGCAATCCATCAAATATTCTATTCTTGGAATTGGGAACCTATACCTGATAGTGATCTTGTTGATAGCCCTTGAATCAGTGCAAAGTCTCCATTTTCCTCCTTTCTTGGATGCCAAGACCACTAGGACTGCACATGGACTAATACTCTTCTTAATCAGCCCTTGATCCAATAATTCTTACACTTGTCTTGCCACTTCCTTATTATGATCCGGGGTAAGCTTGTAGGCTACTTTGTTAAGTAGAGATGCACTAGGTACAAAGTCTATTTGATGACTTATGGCTCTTCTTGGAGGTAGTGTTGCAGGGGTTCCATCACTCATAATATCTCTGAATTCTTCTAACATTTTCTACACTTCCAATGGTGTTTATGCCTACAACTTCTTGTCATCCTCCTTTTGCTTCACCATGATAGCACATCCTATTGTCTCTTCATCATGTAGTGCATGTAGGAACTCCTTACCATTGCTAAGTAACACACTAGGTGTTTTAGAAGTACCTTCTTCATTCTCTATTATGGACTGAATCTTGAATGTTCTTCCATCTTTCTTGAAAGAAATGGAGTTCTCTTCTCCATCATAGATCACCTTCCTATCAAATTTCCAGGGTCTTCCCAATAAGATATGGCATGCATCCATGGGAAAGACATCACAAATAACTTTGTCCTTATAGCCTCCAATTGAAAACTCCACCCATGTCTACTCATTTACTAGCACACTCTGCTCTTGATTCAACAAAGTCACCTTGTAGGGGTTTGCATGGGGAACCTTTGTAAGTTTGAGCTTCTTGGTTGCTTCCTCTGCTATGATGTTATTAGTGGACCCTGAATCCACTATATCTTTGCACACTTTGCCTTTTATCTTACATCTGACTCTAAAAAGAGCCCTCCTCTGCTTGGGTTCACCTTGGTTAGGTTGTCTTATTAGCACTCTCCTAAACATCAAGTTCTCCCCCATCTCTAACTCTAGTTTTCTAACCTCATTGGTACATGAGCTGCTACTATCTTCTTGGGTATAGGCTACCCTCTTTTCATTGCTTAAGCTTGATGGCTTGTCAGGACACCTATAAGCAGGGTTCCCAAGCTGTCCACATTGATAGCATTTCATTGTGGCAAAGTAGGAGCTACTCCTTCCTACACCTCTTCCTCTATTTCCTTGAGAACCTCTTCCTCTACCATAAGATCCTCTTGTACTAATTTCTAAACTTTTTTCCAAAAGTCTTCTCTCCCCTTGGTTTCTTGAGTCACCACCTCTTCCACTAGAACCTCATCTTTGACCCCCTCTAGAGTCTCTACCTCTTCCCCTATTCTTTGAATTGGGTTATTTCTTCCTTATTTGTTTATCTTCAATCTTTTGTGCCATATGCTGACACCCAAGTACTATGGTGGGAGTGAACAAACTCATCTCCTCTGATATGCTCCATTTTAGACCACTTAGGTACCTTGCCACCTTGATGCTCTCTTCTTCCTTGACTTTAGATCTCAAGCTCAACTTATGAAACTCTTCAGTGTAGGTGGCTACATCCATCTCCTTCTATTTTAGATTCAATCTCCTCCTATGCTATTGGATCTCATAATCAGTAGGTAGGTATGCTTCCTTCACTTTTTTTACCATTGCTTTCCAATTGGAGATTGGGTTCTTTCCCTCTTTCTCCCTTTCTTCTTGCAAATAGTTCCACTAGGTTAGAACTTGTCCTCTCAACCTAGATTTGGCCACCTTGACCTTTTATGCTTCTGAGATCTCTTCACATTCAAAGTGATTCTCCATGCCTTCAATCCACTACATCACAAGCTCTGTATCCATCCTATCTCTAAGTAATGGGACACCTTCAAGTGCCTTGCTAGTGATAGCCTTCAAAGCTTTAAAAAATTGCTCATCTTGGGTTGGAGGATTAGGTGTAGGCACATCATCATCAATGGTCTTCTCTTTCTCTTTGGCATCCTACTCCTCCATCCTATCTCTCACCTTATCTACCTTTGCTTGGACATCATCCAAGCGTTGCTCCATTTGCATCAATCTTTCTTGTAGGAGTCTATTAGCTTCCTCCTGATCTTCCACCTTCTTAGCAAGCTCTGTATTAGTCACCATTTTCTACTTGTGTGATGATCTAACTGACTCTTCTAAAGGCTGAAATATCCACTTTCCACATCCCAAGCCTTAAGAGGCTCTGATACCAATCTGATGGGGAGGTTAGGATAGACTAGCTAGTCTATGCCCCTAGTCCTCAACTGGATCCTAGTGTCTCCTAACACCTTCTATGATCTATAGGACTCCTTTCTATTCAAGAATCCCCTGACCTAGCCTAACCTGACCACCAAGTATAGCTACATCATCTTGCTCCTTTCCAAACACTTCTACCTAGCACCATCCCTTGCATTGGCTTATAAGGGTCTTTTTGGGCTCAAACAACCTCCCAAGCTCTAACATGGAAATTGATGAGTTTCAAGGAGTTTTTATGCAATTTGAATCATCTCCAAAGTGGTTAGGAGGTTGGGTTGTTACCTGATTGCAGGGTTCCTTTGTAAATCAGGGCTACTAGAAAGAGCCCAATTAGGCCTCCCTCTAGATTTATAGGACCTCTATCCCTCTTACTTCATGGAATCAAAATTCCTCTTCAAAAGAGACTTCATTAAAAATTCCTAGCCCTCAAATATTTTTTGGGTTTTGGCCCCCCATCTATCTGTACAGTGCTTCCCTTAAGAATGAGGGTTTCAAGGGCTATTTGGGTCTCTCAGGGTCATAGTGTTATAATGTCTACAACAACACCACTCAAGGCTTTCCCAAACTCTCTCCACTAAAAAAATGAGCCTTCATCCATGTCTCTTGCCTCCCTCCAAAGGTCTTTCTTTGAAACTCCTTCCTCTGTCAACTAGAGCTCTTTCCTTGCTGACTATTCCTAGCTGGACTCTGCTTAGCTCACCTAGGGCTTGCTCAAACAATTGTTTACACCTACTTGCTTGGGCCCTACTTGCACATATTTATAGGGTAGGGTATGTACTTCTAGAATCCAAAGTCCCATGGTGTGACCATGGTAGAAACAAGAGCAGCAGCCCTACATTCTATAAGCTCTCCAAACTGGTAGAGGACAGTCTAAAGCAAAGAAATGGACAAAATGAGTACTAAAACTTGAAAGAATTTAATCTAGCACACACACATGAAGATATAAATACATATAAACAATATCCCCTGCAAATATTCACTGAAACTTCACTCTATTCACATGTAATCAGTCCATAAACAGTGAGTGTTCCACACAAACTATGTTCAGACTGGTTTTTCCATATAGTTGTCGTACAATAACAATGTCAACCCCTGAATTAGGGTTTTTCAAGTCACTTATAGTCCTTACCTTAGGTTTGGAGCTTTATTAGCACTTGGAGCCACTTTGATAAGGTTTAGACCTTATTAAGAAAAGTTTCTAAGTAACTTTTGGAGCAACTTTTCTTGCTCATGCCATTCTTTTGCACACTCACTTTTAAGACCAACCTTAGGTCTGTTACAAAGCACACTTGTGCTAAAAATTTCCAAACCCTCATTGTAAAACTATAATCTCAAGAAACTATCATTGATCTTAGGTTAACAATAGGCCCTGAGCCACTATGCCAATAGATAGACAAAACCAACTAAACTCTAGGACCTAGCCTAGGCCTAGACACACAAAATGAGATTAACTCTTATTCTAGATACATGCTTCATTTAAGAAGTTCATCACAAAAAAATTTAGTTGGTGGGAGCCCTTAGAAGGGTGCTCCTACACCAAATTTCTGAGAAATAAGAAATTACCAAGCAAAGACAGTGTTTTCCAAGTAAGACAGTTTGTAGTGATGACCGAGATATGCAGTGATGACTGAGGAGAAGAATACAATATTGATCGAGTGTCATTAATTTACATTTGGAGAAAGAATTGAGAATCCTAGCTGACATAGTTGAATTATTGGGATATGTAAAATGTGTTGACATTATTAATTAATTGGATGGATCATTTAATGCATGGTAAATCATTTTCTTATGGATTCAAAGAGAAGTTTGAAGATGTATCTAGAAGGAGAAGATGAAGAACATAATGATGGAAGGATTTGATGAATCTGACCTAAACCTAAGATCTACGAAGGAAATTAAGTAGTAAAAGATTGATCTACCTGATCGAAAAGGTATAAAGGAAAACCTAATTGTGAGGTTATTGTGTATGAAGAAGATGCTGATGTTATTGACCAATAAGTCTAAGCAGAAGGCTAAAGGTGAAATTATGAAGGAGTTGAATAGAGTTGTGATTGCTTGAAGAGAATTCCAAGCAGATCAGAGATGGAGATGGAAATGAAGATTGGTTAGTAAATCAACATATGTGTGTGAAGTGGATCTTTGTTTGCAAAGTGAGTTGTATGTTTTTCAAATCAGAAGCTATTGTTACTTCCTAACCATTGTATCAGACTAAATCCTTTAATCAAGGTTGACCTAACAGTCATTGTATAAATCCTTTAATCAAGGTGACATTCTAATGGAATGTTCTTAAGTCCTCTAACCAAACCACTTTTTACAAAGTGTTATAAATCCTTTAACAAGGTCACACCTAACAGTGTGTATGTAAACCTTTAATAGGGTTGGCTTTTCATAGAGCTCACTTCAGAAGAGTGAAAATCAATAGCATGTTACAAAGTGGTTTTTCCAAATTGGGTTTCCACTATAAATCCTAGTGTTATACTTGTGTGAATGATTTTCATGTGGATTTTTTTGAAAGCTTTATTATTTTGCAAGTTAATTACTTTTGGATAGTGGACTACATGTTATATGTTTCTAATATATGCTATATAGACCGAGTTGAATTTTTTATTAGATCTGAGTTTGTTGAAGTGCTATAAATTTCAATTAGTACATCTGGACTTGAGAACAATTGATTCACCCCCCCCCCCCCCCCCCTTCTATTTTTCTCAATCATTCTAACACTTACAATCAACTGCATTATGACCAAAAATTTTATAAATATAGCAACAACCATTGAAAGATAAGTACCTTTGAGTATTTGATTGACTCACTGGAGGCCTTCTTATAGATATATTATAATTCTTGACCTCACTTGTCACTTCAATCTTTGCATCATCTTTAGTTATCTTCTATTTTCCTTTGTCCTTTTGGTTTGAACCTTCACTAGTAAATCCTAGACCTTATTTATCTTTGTTACCTTTCTTTACATCTAGTAACAAATCCATAATAGTACTGCTTTCACATGATTTTGTTTCTAATCTCATCTTCTTCAATTCCAATTCTAGTTTTTCATTATGTTCTAAACTCTTCCTGATAATATCCTTACAATTTGTTTATGTCTCCTTTCATTCTTCTATTGCAATCTCTAGTTCTTCTTTCGCTAACCAAGAACTTTTCATTTTTTATTTTAATCTAGCTTTGATAAAATTTCCCTTAGTAACTATTCATCTTGTTTATTCTCAAGTTCTGCTATCCTTTCCTTTGAATCCTTTAGTTTATGGTCCTAATCTACACTGTTTCCTTTTGATTTTTTTGATTATTTTAATTCTTTTTCTAGCTCTACAATGTTGTCCTTTGATTCCTTCAATTCCTTATTGGCTTCCTTATGTCTTTCTTTTAACTTCTTGATTTGATCTCTCAGCTTTGCAATATAGGCATTTTCCTCCTTTAGATTCTCATTCATCTCCTCATTGTCTAATTTGGTACCTTCAATATCACTCATAATGATTTTCCAATCTTCCTTGGAGTAGAAACCTCCTTCCATCTATTTAAGCAATTAAGATCTCCCTCAAGCGGTTAAGCTCTATCTGCAAGGGACCAAGATCTGATACCAATTATTGAATAGGCCAAATAACTAAGAGGGGGGTGAGTCATTTATTCCCACAAACTTTATAAAAAAAATTATTTGTTGGTAAACTATTAAAACAACGGCAATTACAACTCTTGATCTATCGGTTAAGCACATTAAATATTCACAGTAGGTACAAACATGAAAGCACAAAAACATCGACACAGAGAACACTAAGATTTATGTAGAAACCCAAACTGGGAAAAATCATAGAGAAGATAATTTTGATGAAATGAACACCTATTAGTGTAGTACACCTTAAGGTGATTTTTATAAAGGGTCACTATCAATTTTTCTCACTACAGGTTGGCTCACTGTCAGTCATCTCACTACTAATCAGGCTAACTACCCTTATACAATAGAGATATCAAAATGGATATGAAAAAACTTGAACTAATAGATTTACATCTAAATATGTATGAATAGTTCAACAATTAATACTTTTTACCACAAATTCTACTAGATATGAATGAACTACTCTTTGTATATGTAACTATCTGATCTATTGATATCAGTATGTAAGCCCATCCTTGATCTTCAATTATGTCACTTCACAAAAACTCTACTCACATACACCATTGCCACAAATTTTCACTATACTTCATGCATACACACCCACATACATATCTCAGACATAAATGATCTCCTCTATTTATATAGGTATCTAACTATACATATCTCAGTTCACAGTGAACATGTGTGAAATCCCCAAAGAAAAAGATATTACAATTATATTTAATGAATAACATTGATCCTAAATCTAGGACACACTTAAGAACATTTATCAACATGCTACAACATGACCCATAGATAAGTGCACTTAAGCTATTGCAATGCATCTTACAATTACTGAGAATATATGAATACCACAGCCAAGTTCTAAAAGATTAACCATGAAATAACTGAAACCATTGATAGATGAGTCTTGATCAAACGTGTCTAGAATATAGTGTAACCAATAAACCAAAAATATATGATGAAAGAACCATTGTCCAGATATCAAAAAAACTTGGAAGAACATTGTAGTCATATAAATCACCAACAACTGATAGAATATTCTATATAATACTGAACACCGAAAGCATACAAGTGCACCAAAATAAATGAGCCATGAGTAAAGCAGTGTACACTTTCGATATAACACCAAGGGCACAAAAAAGATTCTCATATTGAACCTATAATGTGCATAACTTGGAACTCCTATTGTGAAATTGAAAACCAACAGGTGCGTAAACAAAACTATCAACAACCAACGGATACTGCAAGAGTGATGGTATAAAGGTTTTGACATCAATGAGAATCAATGCCAACAATAACTCAATAATTTTAACAAAAACATTCAAATGAAAAGCTTGATGCAATAGCATCTTGGATCCTTGGCAATCATGTATCACCAAAAAAAATATGTTTTAAGTTTTCTGTGTTTCTTAGTTCCTTCTTTGACTGAGTTGGTTCGGTGTTGCTCAATTTCCTTTATTTATTGGTGTTGGTCAGTTATCTCTTTAGCACTCAATGAATTTCCCTGGTGCTTGGTGATGCTTTTCTGGCGCTCATTTTCCTTGCTTACTGAGTTATTTATTTTGGATTTCTATTGAGGCTGACTTGTGCATTTAATTTGGGTCATGGATTTAATGTTGGTATTAATCATTGGGAAGTGTGGGGACCTAGATCTTGTTAGTCCTTCTATTGATGGTGGATCTAAAGGCCAACTTAATTTGGTAGCCTCTTGTATAAATGTAGTTGTTTGGTTAGAGTTTAGGAGTAAGTTTTTAGGGATAGAAGATAGAGGATAAAAAATTAGAGATTATTGGAAAATCCTCACATGTTGGAGGATTTCTATACTTGATTGCAATATCTGGCCTAAATTAGGAAGGCCTTACAACCTAAAATGTATGAATCAAATTGAAGATAATATATGAAAGTATCTCCATTCTCTCTCTCACTTTTGTGTGTTACTTCTTTCACATATGATCTCTACAAGGTGGATCTAGTTAGGGTGTGCCTTTGGCCTCTCTCGCCATCCTCCCTTGTGTCAGGTGGTATCAGAGTGAGGTTAGATTTAGATCTAGGTTTGCAAATCTAGGTTTGAGGGTTCCTTCTTGTCAAACCCTAGTTGAATTGTTGAGGGGTAGCAGATTGCGATCTAGCCTGCAATTGAAGAGGGTTTCAAGATGGTTCATGGGATGTGAGATATGGATCCTATTAGGAATTAATTCTAAATTTTTTTTTCATCCATTCTATAGAAGTTTTTGTTGCATTCATGACTATGATTTTCATTGATGTCAACACAGTGATTTACCGAAGACTTGCAGAGAAGCAGACAGAGTTTGGATTAGCACATGTGGGTTATTGTAGTTGGAGATATGAAATGTTGAGGATATACTCTTTGATATGTCATATTTCTATGGTTAACAGTGCAGATAGTAATTCATTGATTCATGGAAGTTATGATCATCTTGGTGGAAGCAGTGTTTAGGCAGTGTTCCTGAGTAGCGGTTTGTGGAAATCGGATGATATCTCCTAATTGGGATGGAATCTAGTTTTACATAGTTAAAGAGAATTTGAAGACACATTGATAGTGATGTGGATGATAGCACAAACTTTGAGGTCACATGAGTGAAGTTTTATTATATTTGGAAGCCGACAGTTTTATGTAATTTTGGTGTAGCATGTGGAAACTTTTATTTTGTAATTGTATGCCAACTCATTTGTAATTATTTGATTGTGGTATAAAGGAAGGAATGTATTTTCTTATTGTAGTGTGAATTATTTAGTAACATGAAGTTGTAATGCAAAAGTGTGTAATGGTAGCAGCAGTTGTGATGCTGTGTGCATGAAGTGAAGAAATGAGCTAAGTATGAAAGTGAATTTGTGAAGGAAGACATGTGAAGTATAGAGATCTGAAATTGAGATCTGATGTAATAGTGAGTGTGGTTTGGCATAGTCAAAGAAGAGGTAACATATTATTCTATTGAGTAATGCAAAGATTATTTGGACAGTGAGTTCAGTGATCTTACCTTGAAGCTGTTTGGGCAGTGGGTCCTTTTGTCTTCTATAACTCTTAACCAGGTTAGAATCTTTTAACAGGGATTCAAAATCTCCTAATAGGGATTCATATGTATTGAATTTAATTCATAAGACTCCTAATAGAGTCCATCCTCTCACAAGGAATATTCATATTAGTGCATCTTTTGTGGCCATCATTCCCACCGGGGTTTACTCTTTGATCAAGAGGTTCCCTAGTCAACATATCTTGTGTCATTGTGTTATTGTGTATGAATATCTTTCTATGGTTGGTAATTATATTGCTTATATGGTTTAATGTTGTTGAAGATGATAAAATTTATAATTATCTGATAACTAATTCACCCCCCCCCCCCCTCTTAGTTATCTTGGTGGACTTTACTTTCTAACAATTTGTATCAGAGCCAGGTTCTTGAAAGAGAAGTTTAATAGCTTAAGGAGATCCATGGTGAATTTTAGGAAAGAAAGCCCTAAGTTTGATGGAGTAAATTTTGGCAGCTGGAAAGAAAAGATGAAGACACACCTATTATGTTTAGGACCAAGTTATTGGTTGATTACAAAGAATAATAAGACTATCATTGAAGAGGACAATCTTGAAACATGTACTGCGGAAGAGAGAGATCTATTCATGTGTAACATACTTGCAAGAGAAGCACTTTTGACAACACTACCAGAGAATGAGTACAGTCAGGTAAAATATTTGAAAAAATCTCATGAAATTTGGAATGCTTTACACTCTACTTTTTAAGGTAATGAACATGCAAAAAGAGTTAGATTACATAATTGGATATGTGCATTTGAAGATATAAGAATGTTGGAAGATGAATCTATTAGAAGTTATATTGGTAGAATGTCAAAGATCATTTCAGGTATAAAATCTTGTGGAGGAACAAAGACAGAGAATGAAGTGATATGGAAAATTCTGAGGACATTGACTCATGTATTTAAGTAGACAACATAGATGATTGAACAAGTGATACCTTGTACAACAAAATTTACAAGAGAGACTCTTCTTGGAAGATTGGAAGCAGCAAAAATGAACCTGAGATTATCAAGAGACTTACCTAGAACGGAGATAGCATTCAGTGCTCTTAGTGTTCGCCCTACTTTGTCAAGAAGCATCAGTGTGAGTGGAGATTATGCTAGCAGCAGCAGATCTAGAAATGAAGAAGACAAGAAGATTTAAGAAGGTATTGCCTTGCTTGTGAAAAGAGAACCAGATGGTAAGAAAAATTTTAAATGTTGGACTTGTCAAGAATATGGTCATTTTGCATCTAAATGTCCTAAGAGAGTTAAAAAGTACAAAAGCAATTTCAAACCTAGAAGATCTAAGGAATGTTATTATGCTAATGATGAAGATCTTGAAGCTAGTATAGAAAGAACTTTAAGTGAAAGTGATACTGAGAACAATGATGACATAGGATTTGTAGAAATTAAAGAAGAAAATCCTGAATCTGATGTTAAGGAATAAAAAGCCTTAGTTTCTCAAGTTGAAAAGAAATTTGATTGGATTATAGATAGTGGTTGTTCCCATCATATGACTGGAGACATGAAAAAGTTCATAAATTTGAATGAATATGATGGTGAAGTAGTTAAAGTTGGAAACAATGCACCTTGTTTGATTAAAGGTATAGGATCTATTACTCTTGATGGAAAGACTAATACTGATGATGTTTATTTTTTGGATGGATTGAAAGATAATATTTTGAGTGTTGGATAGTTTGTTGATAAGCGATATCAAGTTTGATTTACTAAGAAAACTTGTGTGATAAAGGATAAAGATGGAAATCTGATTGGAATTGGATCTAGAACCAGAGGTAATGTATTTCAGTTGAATCCTACTGAGATGACATTTTTTATTACAAACATTGATGACAGTTGGTTATGGCATAGAAGGTTTTGTCATATAAACTTCGATAACATTGTGAAAGTAAGTACTAAACTTGCAGTAAGAGATTTACCTAGAATTATGAAGCCTACTAACATGATTTGCAAAGAATGTGTAATGGCTAAATAGAAGAGAAGTTCTTTTCCTAGTAAGAAGTTTACATCTACAGAGAAGCTGGAGATTGTTCATACAAATTTGAGCGGTCCTACTAGGACTAGAGGATTCTGTGGAGAAAGGTATTTTATGATTCTTGTTGATGATTTTACAAGAATGATGTGGATTGTATTTCATAAAGAAAAATCTAAAGCATTTGATAAGTTTAAGATTGTTAAGAATAAAGTTGAGAATGAATCTGGAATGAAGATTAAATGTTTAAGATCTAATAGAGGTGGAGAATTTACTTCTAGAGAGTTTAACAACTTTTGTGAAGAAAATGGCATTAAAAGATAGTATTCAGCCCCTAGAACACCTGAACAAAATGGTATTGCAGAAAGAAGGAACAGATCAATGATTGAAGTAGCAAGAGCTATGTTGTTTGAAAATAATTTGGCAAAGATATTCTAGAGAGAAGCAATGAACATAGCAGTATATACAATGAACAGAGTACAAATTAGAGCAGACATAGACAAGACACCTTATGAATTATGGTTTGGACATGCACCCTTAGTTAAGTATTTTAGAATTTTTGGAAGCAAATGTTATATAATGAGAGATGATGATATTGGAAAGTTTGATCCTAGAAGTGATGAAGGTATATTTCTTGGATATTCTTTGAAAAGAAAAGCATATAGATGTTTCAATAAAAGAACTAAGACTATTGTTGACAGTGCAAATGTTAAAGTTGATGAAAAGTTCAAAATTCAGGAAAGAATGCTTGATTATGAATCTGATGAAGAAACTCATTCTAAGCCTAATACTTGAACTACTAAATTGTTTTATGAAACTGACAGTGATTTGTTGAATGAAAGCCATAGTGAAGTTATTGAAGAACCTACATCTTAAGAGAGATCTGAGACAGTGACACCTAGCAAGAGTTTGTTAAGGAATCATCCTTTTGAATAGATTATTGGGAGCATCAAAAGAGGAGTTCTTACTCAAAATAAGGCACAAGAATAGTTATGTTTGATTTCTCAAATTCAACCTAAGACTAGTAATGAAGCTTGTGAAGATGAAAGTTGGACTAATGCTATGAAAGAAGAACTAGATCAGATTGAAAAGAACAAGACATGGGAATTGATCCCTAAACCTAAAGATAAGAATGTTATTGGAACTAAATGCATATTCTAAAACAAGATGAATAAACAAGGAGAAGTAGTAAGAAACAAATCAAGATTGGTATGTAAGCGTTACTCACAACAAGAAGGAATTGACTATGAAGAGACTTTTTCACCTATTGCAAGAATTGAAGCAGTAAGAATGTTCTTGGCATATGCAGCTTACAAGAAATTCAAAGTGTATCAGATGGATGTGAAGTCAGCATTTCTGAATGGAGAATTGGAAGGTGTCTACATTGAGTAGCCTAAAGGTTTTCCTTTAACTCAAGAAGGAGACATGGTATGTAAATTGAAGAAAGCTTTATATGGACTTAAACAAGCACCTAGAACTTGGTATGCAAGACTGGATAAGTATTTGTTAAAGTTGGGATTTATAAAAGGTATAGCTAATAGCAATCTATACACAAAACAAATTGAAAATGGTTTGTTAGTTATAGTTATTTTTGTTGATGACATTATCTTTGGAGGAGAAGATGAAGCTAGTAACAAAATTGCTGATGAAATGAAGACCGAATTTGAAATGAGTATGATTGGTGAAATGAAATACTTTTTGTGATTATAGATAACATAAAACAATGATGGTATCTTTGTAAGTCAAATAAAGTACCTGAAAGACTTGTTGAAAAGATTTGGAATGGAGGATTGTAAACCAATTGGAAAACCTATGGTGACCGAACATAAGTTATCTAGCACAAATGAGACTCCTACAGTAGAAAAGAAGAAATACAGATCTATGATTGGAAGATTGTAGTATTTGACTCATACAAGCCCTGATATAGCACATTCAGTTGGAATCATAGCAAGATTTCAAGCTGAACCCAGAGAATCACATTTTGCAGTAGTAAAGAGGATACTAAGATATTTAAGAGGCACAATGGACTATGGATTATGGTATGAAAATTATGATGATTTTACCCTATGTGCATTTACAGATGTTGATTGGGGAGGCAGTGTTGATGATAAGAAAAGCACCAGTGGAGGAGCATTTTTCCTTGGAGGAAGATTAGTTTCTTGGCTAAGCAAGAAGAAAAATTGTATCTCACAAAGCACAACAAAAGTAGAATATGTAGCAGTAGCAAATAATTGTAACTAGATAATTTGGATGACACAGATGTTGAAGGATATTGGAATAAAATTTGTTGAACCTGTTGTTATACATTATGATAACACCAATACAGTTAGTATGTCTAAGAATCTTGTATTACATTCTAAGACAAAGCATATAAAGATTAAGTATCATGTTGTAAGAGAGAAATTTGTTGAAAAATAAGTCAGACTTGAGTACATAAGTACAAAGGAGCAGATAGCAGATATATTCACAAAGCCTTTGCCTAAGGATACATTTGAGTATTTGAGAGGTATGCTTGGGTTATGCCCCAACCTACTTTTGAGAAGTGATGAATTTGGTTGCATTCATCTAGTGGTATATAAGCCTTATCTTTCTTCTGGACTGGATGTTGGTACTTCCTCTATGGGGGAGTATGTGTATCTGAGCTGAGTCATGAGGACTCTAGTAAATGTATTTTCTGAAAAGTGTCTTTTGACATTGATTTTTTGTTGACTTAGTGATGGAATTTCTATCATTGATGTCAATGGGGGAGAAGTATGCATGAAAAAAAATATGAGACATTTTTTGGAGAGAACTGAACAGGATAACAAAACAAGATTTGATTGATGAAGAGGATTTGAAGAAGCAGTGTTGCAGTATTGGATTTTTAGAACATTGGATGTTTTTCATCTATGTTGCCATCAATGCCAATGGGGGAGATTGTTAGGAATGAATGCTAAAGTGTTTTTTCAGCCATTCTATAGAATTTTTTGTTGCATTCATGACTATGATTGTCATTGATGTCAACACAGTGATTTACTGAAGACTTGCAGAGAAGCAGACAGAGTTTGGATTAGGGCATGTGGGTTATTGTAGTAGGAGCTATGAGAAATTGACGATATACTCTTTGATATGTCATATGTCTATGTTTAAGAGTGAAAATAGTAATTCATTGATTCATGGAAGTTATGATCATTTTGGTGGAAGCAGTGTTCAGGCAGTGTTCCTGAGTAGCGGTTTGTGGAAATTGGATGATATCTCCTAATCAGGATGGAATCTAGTTTTGCACAGTTAAAGGGAATTTCAAGACACATTGATAGTGATGTGGATGATAGTTCAAACTTCAAGTCACATGAGTGAAGATTTATTATATTTGGAAGTCAATAGTTTTATGTAATTTTGGTGTAGCGTGTGGAAACTTTTATTTTGTAATTGTATGCCGACTCATTTGTAATTATTTGAGTGTGGTATAAAGGAAGGATAGTATTTCCTTATTGTAGTGTGAATTATGTAGTAACATGAAGTTGTAATGTGAAATTATGTAATGATAGAAGCAGTTGTGATGCTATGTGCATGAAGTGAAGAAAAGAGCTAAGTATGAAAGCGAATTTGTGAAGGAAGACATGCAAAGTACAGAGATCTAAAATTGAGATCTGATGTAACAATGAGTGTAGTTTGGCATAGTCAAAGAAGAGGTAACATATTATTTTGTTGATAATGCAAAGATTAATTGGACAGTGAGTTCAGTGATCTTACCCTGAAGTTGTTTGGGCAGTGGGTCCTTTTGTCTTCTATAACTCTTAACCGGGTTAGAATCTTTTAACAAGGATTCAAAATATCCTAATAGGGATTCATATGTACTGAATGTAATTCATAAGACTCCTAATAGATTCCATCCTCTCACAAGGAATATTCATATTAGTGCATCTTTTATGGCCATCATTCCCACCGGGGTTTACTCTTTGATCAAGAGGTTCCCTAGTCAACATATCTTGTGTCATTGTGTTATTATGTATGAATATCTTTCTATGGTTGGTAATTATATTGCTTATATGGTTTAATTTTATTGAAGATGATAAAATTTATAATTATCTGATAACTAATTCACCCCCCCCCCCCCCCTCTCAGTTATCTTGGTGGACTTTACTTTCTAACAGATTCAGGATTGGTAGAGATGTTGAGACAACTTGCTGCTAGATTAGAAGCTGTTGAAATAGCCTAGAGAAGAGGAAGACATCTTGAAGATGTTAGTGATGATGAAATTAAGGAAGAACAAGGTGATGTAGAACCTACACTGGTGATGCATCAAGGTGAGGAAATATTGTTGAAGGATTTGACAAATCTGAAGTCTACACCACACTTTAATCCTCCTAAGTATAGTGGAAAATTAGATTCTAATAAATTGGTGGATTGGATCACTGAGATGGAAAGGTATTTTGAATATGAAAATGTACCTGAGGAAAAGAAGGTGAAGATTGCAAGCACAAAGTTGAAGAGTCATGCATCCTTGTGTTGGTAACATCTACAGTTGGATAGAAAGAGGTGTTGGAATTAGGAGAGATAGGTACTGAGAGGGGAGGGGTGAATTAGTGCCTTCAAAAACTTCACTTTTAAACCTTTCAAATCTATAACTATAAACAGTGATAACTGACCAAAACAACTTGAATCTAATTGCATGAATCAATCATCCATTAACTTAAGTAAGTAAACAACATGAAATCAATATCACAATCACATGACACAAGTATTTTGGTAATGTAGAAACCCTTGTTAGAAGGTAAAAACTACGGTATGGTGACACCCACAAATTCTTCACTACTATAGATAGAAAAGGTTTGCCTGTTAGGGCTACAAGTTTTGATCACTTTAGGTGATCTCACCCTATTAGGAGTGACATGTTAGATCAGCTAGATCTACCTAGTTATAGAATTTTAACAACACTAATGAGGTGTGCACTCAGTTAAGAGATTTACATAAGACTATTAAGTCTACTATGTTAAGAGATTTTATCCAAAAACTCTATTATAATTGTCAGAAAGCAATAGGCAATTATCTGCTATTTGACACTCAATTGTCTAATATAGATCTATAAGCTCTAATAAAATATCACCTTACTTGTGATGAATCTCTTCTTTGAACTGCTCCGTAGCCTCTACTAATTCTACTCAATCTGAATTCCTCTGTATTTGGTTCTACTATATTAACTGATAGACTTGAAGATAGGCAATTGCTTCGAGTTCTTCATGATTCATATATCAGCTCACACTAAAAATGATGTGAACACACAAATATATAGTGTTCTATTTTTGCCTCTTTAAAAAAATTAGGTTACATAGTATAGTCATAACCCTAAGATATACGGTGTACAATAATAACCTAGATCAACTATTACAAAAGATATACATTGTATTTAATGAATATCATCACATTAAATGTTCCTCGATCTTGGTAAAACATTTTACAAACTGTTGTAACCATTTTCATAGAAGAATGTGCCATTTCTGATTACTATGCCATTTCTTGTGATCCTTGGTAAACAGTGTGTAAACTGATCGGTGTATACTACGATGCTCAGTGTTTACTATCTATCGGTGTCGATGTCTGCTGGTGTTCGCTAAACTATCTGTTGCTCAGTATATAAGCTTTACCAACTATTCTTTTCTTCTTTATGTTACTGATAAGCTCAATGTAAGTGACCGACTGATATCTTTACAAACCTTTGGTACTAATGACAACCTTGAAAGCTCAATAGAGATAACAATCTCCCCCTTTGGCATTAGTATCAAAACTTTGAATGTATATAGACAAAATTTTCTATATAACTTATATCTCCGCCATATACACATCAAAAATTTTCTAAGTACCAAGTACTCCCCCTCGATGCATGCTCCTGGTAATATGTAGTATACGTAGCATCTATGTACATATTTGGCATAACAGTTGATACATTATTTTCCCTCTTTTTGATAGTAATGCCAAATACAAAAAATTAAGTAGTATACTCACAACTTGTCAAAAATATGCTGATGGGTTTTCTTCACTGACTCCAAGAGGTTGTGCCATTCCTCTTTCAAGTTGGTGAGAGCAATGTACTCAAGATTGACTTGGGCATGCATGTCAAAGATGTTATCTAACACCAAAATTTTTGGTGTTCCAACTAGTAGCTCGACTTTGACAATATGTGCTTCAAAAAATTTCAAGTATGGAATGAGTTCAGTTTGCAACTCAGTAACCTGATCTGTCAGGTTCTCTTCTTGTTTCTTCAAATCTTCTATCAACCTTCAGAGTTCCTGAACTTGGTGAATGTTCTTTAAGAAAGCATGAGGCTCAGTTATAGCTACATTTGTACTCAACTGTATTTCTGCTTCCAATCCTTTGATCTTTTCACTGACTTCAATAGTGAAGATGTCTATAGTACAAAGCTTCAATAAATATTGACAAATTGTTTGGGTGATGGATTTTATTTCAGTAATTACCTCAGATAATTTGATCTTCTGTAATGCCACTTCTAGGCTGATTTTCTCTACTAATTTGTGTTGTATCCTGGATTCTTCCCTTTCTTCAATTCATTTATTTGTATCAGTGTCTGAGGCATGGATCTTCTCAGCAAGTGTAGCAAGTTGATCTATGATAGGTGTATCCTCATCAATATTTATCTTGGGTACTACCTGTTGAAGGATATCCCACACATCGGTTAAGACTTCTTTTCATTTTTGTTCTTGCTTCAACTTCTCTTGCACTGCCTTCCTTGTACATAATTCCCCATATTTACTCAAGTCTTTGGGGCTTAGGGTCCTCGGGCCACACTCAGGGATAATGATCACTTCATCTAGGGTGACTGGCCCTTTTCCTTTCTTCTTCTTCTTTAGTGCTAAAGGTGATTTCTTCTCAATAATAGCAATAATTTTAGCTCCAATCTTTGGAGTATCCTTCCTAGTTAACACATGTTCTTCCTTCTTCATCTCCTTGTTAGTTGTAGTTTTGGTTGATATAGTAGGAGTTTTGGATGTGGTGTCAAGTGGGATCACCTCTATTTCCTTTGCTTCCTTTGCTTCTTACGTTTCCTTTGCTTCAGTAGAAGGTGCCTCTGTATGTGTAGGCTCATCTATTTCTGTAGGTTTCTCTATGTTTTGATCCCCTGTGATATCTTTGTTTTTCTCGAGATTGGAGCTATCGGGTTGTACTTGGGAAAGAATTTTAGCTACTTCTACAAGTATAGGAAGTTCACCTGGTAGTGATGTAAATAGACATTCAGTGTCTAGTACTTCATCTTTATTTGGTGCAATATTTACATCTTCATCATCTTGGTCATTAGGATCACCATTTGTGATGTCTTCAACAAGTACATCATCATCGGTTTTCTTCTCTAGTTGAATTTAAACTTTATCTGGTGCATCCTATGAAATAATTATTTATTCCTTATCCTCGGTGATATCAATTGCCTTGGTAACTGATATACTAGTATTCTTTGATTTCTTTATAGTTCCCTCATCAATGCAAATACCCTTATCTTTGGAATTTTGTCTCTTCTTAGACAAGTTCAAGAATGCTTCTTGCTCAGCTTTTTCTTTGGCCTTCAAAATGGATGTCCATATAGAATCTGTTGTGATATCCATATTTGCTACATTGTCATCCATGATCATCAAGGCTCTATTCTTGATCATAAAGTTTTCTTGGTATTTGGTCAAGTATTCACTAACTTCTCCAAAGCTTAAATGTGTGGCTGCCTAAACTAGAGAGCATTCTCTCTTTATCTTCTCGGTGTCTAGTGCAATAGCCCATTTTTCAGTAATTTTATTATCCAATTTCTTCGGTAATGCACAAGAAAATTCCATTGGAACTTTCTTGAATTTTATCATCATTTGGATGATAGCCTCTTCAATCTTGGTTTGATCTTCTTTTGACATTTTGTCAAATCTGTCTAGTAAGGGATCAGTGAGATCTCCATGTTCAATTATGTCTTCAATGATTTCATCTATTATTTTTTCCTTGTGACTGACCACTTTAAATTGATTAACATCATCTTCTGTCTCAGTATCCTCAAGATCTTCCTTATTTCTTATGAATTTTCTCCTTTTCTTTAGTGCCTTATCTATAGCCTTGTTATTTCTCTTAATGTATTTCTTTGTCAGTGTAGCTGCTCTCCTTTTTGTTATTTTCTCTGCTTCTTTCTAATCAGTAGGTGGTGATGTTGTTGATGATCATGTCTTCATACCTTCATGTACAGGTGACTGCTTCTTTATAGGAATTTCAGGTTGAGGAACCGATGTAGGATATACTTCTTTATCAGATTCTGTCTCCTCACTATCATATGGTTTGTCAGTTAGTTGTAACTGACCTTTGGTTTCCTGTTCAACCAGTGTCTCTTCAGATGTCTCAGACCCATCTCCATATTTAGCAGTGAGATTTTTCTTCATCTTCTTTACCTTTCTAGTTATTTTACCGATCTCAATATTTGTTGAAATTCTATATTTTGCCTCTTCATATAATTCGAACCTAGTGGCAATGGGATCTTTGGGTAGTGCAAGCAGTGCATTAATAGATCTTAGTGTGAAATCATGATTTATTTCATACCCCATCGGTGCCAACCATTTTATCCTAGGTTCAACTACTTTTATCAAAGTATAATTAGTGTTGACTACAAAACATATGTCATTCTCAAATCTCTAAACTAATTCCCTCAGAATTCTGCTTCTGTTATGTATTTTAGACTGAAACTCTTTGAAGTATACATTAAACTCTACATTCAACTTATCTCCTAATTTATTCATCATTTCACTAATCTATTTTATTATCAGTACATCCAGTATCCAATTTACTTTACTGGTGCCAAGTACATACTTTTGTAGATAGAAAAATATGCATGCAAGTAGAGATCTGAACTTACATGTGTTAGACTTCTTTTTCCTTATGGTCTTCATATTCTCTTGAAGTTAATGAAATAGTACCTCGACAAGATCAACCTGGTGACCTTTTACTACAATTTTGTGCACCATGTCTACTGCACTACAAGGTATGTTGTTGAGTCTGCTCAATTGAAATAACTTGTACCCGATCACATGTGCTACAAATTTGACTGTTGGGTCCTTGATTGTCAAAATCTTCAATGCCCGACCATCCCATTGTGCTCCAGTATATTTCTCAACATTCGGTCATGATGAACTATGGAAAGCCTTACCCTTGTTAGTTGTAGGGAGCCCAGTAACCCTATTGATCATTTTCTTGTTGACCTCAATCAATTTATCCAGCCAGAATTTGTCATCGTGATACCTGCTCAAATTCTGATCCAATCTGATTTAAATGATTGTGGAAAGTGTATAAAACATGATAACCTAATTCCTCAATCTTCTTGTAATCTGATTTCATTTTTCCATTGGGGCTATAGAGTTGTTGATATGCTACAACAGTTTCAAAATCTCCAACTTCTTTGATTTTGCAATGAATATAAGACCTTACATCTTCTGTCAATAAAACCCTTTCTGGTATGCTCGAAAAAGTGCCCATTGTATCTATTTGTGCTGCAACCTTGGAATGTGGCTTAAACTTAGGTTCATCAAAATTTTCCCTAACAATTAGATTAACTTCCTCCTTAACACTTTGAGTTTTGCTTGCAAACAATGTAGATGCCATAAATTAATTCTAGGGTTTCAGCAAGTAGCAAGATAAGAAGTGTTTGATCACAAATGAACTTACTCGGTATTGTGAAGAGTGATGTTGGTTCGATCTAACATAGCCTTGAATCCTTCTGAAAATATTTTAGTTCAAACTCTACTCTTTGAATACTCTTCTCTTTGAAATCGTATTGTAAAAATGAACTATGTACCCATGTATTTATAGACTTTTTGATGTTCCCACTCAAACTTTCATGCAATAAATGCTTGATCTAACTTTCGGTATGAAACAGCTATTACTCGGTGACAACTAAAATTTTCATCCGCTCGGTTAACATAGAATTTTTGCATCAGTTGATACATGTGCTCAGTTAACCTTAGATAGTGATTACCAACAAGTAACCAACTCTCAATCTCTCTTTTACCAACTGTATAATATTGTTAACTCATGACAACTAAACCATAGTGCATCTTTATTCATGCTAATTTGGTATAAGAACATTATGCATAAGGAATTGTATGAAAAATGTGATCTTTTGAAATGTCAGTCCCATTCATACCTATTTCACCTTAAGTGGACATACCGATGTCACCCAATCCAATGGATGAGGTTTCACCGACAATATTACTTGACTCAGCATTCTCATTAGATGCCTTCTCCCACATAGTGTTCCTTAACTTCATGATATCTACAATAGTATATCCATTTTCAAATATATGGTTTTCATCTGGTGCTCGGCCTCTGTAGTTCTTGCTTAAATGACCAACCTTATGGCAATGCATACAAGCCATCCCAGTGTTTGTCTAGCTTCTTGATTGTCCAATTTGATTCTTTCTATAACAATTTTCTACAATGTGTCCATATCTACCACATACAGTATAGTTAGTCCATGTATTATAATCCCAAACATAAGAATTACCTTGTCTCTTCAGTTGATATGGCCTGTGTTGTGGTTTCTCCTTAGGTGTCCAGACTTGTTTCATTTTAGCCTTACAGTCTCGTGCAGTGTGTCCATGCTTGTTACAAGTATAGCATATTTTCTCCATAGTGGTATTATGAGAAAGATCATTTTGCTTGGCTCTACACTCATAAGAAGGATGTCTAACCTTACCATAGTAGTAACAATATCCATTAAACTTAGGAGTGACAGGAGGTTTACCTTATGCTTTTCTTCTACACACATTAGATGTATGTCCTGGTTTTCCATAGTGATAACATGTCAACACTTTAGGTTTTTGATTTTGACTGATGTTGACTTTTTTAGCTTGTTGTGATGTTTCTCCATTACCGATGTAGGCTATACCGGCTTTACTTCCAAATCTTCTCTGATTAGTCAGAAAGTCATCAATCTTCTTAGAGCTCTCCTCAGCAAGTTTCTTCATTTCATTTTGTTACTGTTGATTTTTCACTTCATTTCTCAACTTCTCATTCTCTTCTCTGAGTATTGCAACATCTTCTAGTTTTCTTGACAATTCTGCATTTACTCGGTTTACCTCTTGATTCACAGTCATCATTTGATTTGTTACTTGGAAATGTTGATCAGTGAGTCTTTGTATCTCACTCTCTTTAGCTTGGAGTTGTTCACTCATCTATCTTTGGTCATCGATTGCCAGATTTCTTTCTTGCTCAGCTTGTTTTTCTTTGTTCATTATTTCTACCATTCTCACCATCTGAGATTCTTGACTGATTTTTAGTGCTTTCACTTGATCAGTTAAATATTGATTCTTTTCAGATAGATCAGTGATTATGCTTTCAAATCCATCAAAAATGCTTCCAGAACTAGATCCAACATGCTTGAATATTTCATCAATAGGTTCTTCATGGTAACCAATCTCATTCTGTAGTATAGCTAGGTTCTTCCTTTCAACCAGTAATTTCTTTAGTCCTCCCTTAGCTTTCTTATACTATTCCACAAACATTTTCATTTGTATCTTCTGATTCTCAATAGTCTTGTTAGGCTTGTATCTCTCCATGACTTAGATCTTTACCCTTCAATGGTTAAACTATTCAATAAGAGAACTGTGTTCTGATACCAATTGTTGGAATTAGGAAAGATGGGTACTGAGAGGAAGGGTTGAATCAGTGCCTTCAAAAACTTCACTTGTAAACCTTTCAAATCTATAACTGTAAACAGTGATAACCGACCAAAACAACTTGAATCTAATTGCATGAATCAATCATCCATTAACTTAAGTAAGTAAACAACATGAAATCAATATCACAATCACATGACACAAGTATTTTGGTAACGTAGAAACCCTTGTTAAAAGGTAAAAACTGAGGTGGGGATGACACCCACAAATTATTCACTACTATAGATAGAAAAGGTTTGCCTGTTAGGGCTACAAGTTTTGATCACTTCTGGTGATCTCACCCTATTAGGAGTGACATGTTAGATCAACTAGATCTACCTAGTTATAGGATTTTAACAACACTAATGAAGTGTGCACTCGGTTAAGAGATTTACATAAGACTATTAAGTCTACTTTGTTAAGAGATTTTATCCAAAAACTCTATTACAATTTTCAAAAAGTAATAGGTAATTATTTTCTATTTGACACTCAATTGTCTGATATAGATCTATAAGCTCTGATAAAATATCACCTTACTTGTGATGAATCTCTTCTCTGAACTGCTCGGTAGCCTTTGTTGATTCTACTCAATCTGAATTCCTCTGTATTCGATTCTGCTCTATTAACTAATAGACTTGAAGATAGGCAATTGCTTCAAGTGCTCCATGATTCATATATAAGCTCACACCAAAAATGATGTGAACACACAAATATATAGTGTTCTATTTTTATCACTTTAACAAAATTAGGTTACACGGTATAGTCATAACCCTAAGATCTATGGTGTACAATAATAACCTAGATCAACTATTACAAAAGATATACATTGTATTTAACATGAATATCATCACATTAAATGTTCCTCGATCTTGGTAAAACATTTTACAAACTATTGTAACCATTTTCATAGAAGAATGTGCCATTTCTGATTACTATGCCATTTCCTATGATCCTCGGTAAACACTGTGTAAACTGATCAGTGTATACCATGATGCTCGATGTTTACTATTTGTTGATGTTGATGTCTAATGGTGTTCGGTAAACTATCTACTACTCGGTATATAAGCTTTACTAACTAGTCTATTCTGCTTTATGTTATCAATTAGCTCAATGTAAGTGACTGACCAATATCTTTACAAACCTTTGGTACTAATGACAACCTTAAAATATCAATAGAGATAACAAGAGGAAAGGCAAAGAAAAAATTAAGGTATGGAATAAAATGGTGAATAAATTTAAAGGGAAGTTCTTACCTTGTGATTATCAGATTAACCTAGTTATACGAATGCAAATTTTGAGGTAGAAAGATAGTTCAGTAAAATAAAATACTGGGAATTCTATAGATTGGATATCAAATCTGGACATGATGAAGATGATGTGGAAAGAATTTCTAGATACCTAAATGGTTTGAGATTTTCCATCCAAGAAGAAATTAGTTTGGTCAAATTGGAGAACATTGAAGAGGCTTATCAATTTGCATTGAAAGCTGAGGAGAAATTGAACGAGCGACATGAGCAAAGACAAAGAGGTAGAGGTGGTAGATTCCCTAGAGGAAGAGGTAGATATTATGGTGAAAATAGTAGATCTAAACCTGAAAAGATAACTCTGGATAAAGGCAAGGTCAAGTGGAAAGGTGAAAGTTCATCTAGAGGCAGAGGCAGTAACTACCAAGGTGGATATAATAGAGGTGGTTTTCGAGGAACTTTTTACAATTGTGGAGAAGAAGGATATAGATCATTTGATCGTACACATGCAAGTAAGAAGGTTGATAATAGTAGAAATGCTTTGGTGCAAGAAGAGTCACTGAATGAACCTGAGAAGGAAATAAACTTGATGGTAAGGAGAGCACTTTGGAGTGAAAGTAATGAGGAAGATCTAGTAAGGAAAAGTTTGTTCAAGACTGGATGTAGAGTTTTTGATGAATTTTGGAAGGTAATCATTGACAATGGTAGCTTGAAGAATCTAGCATCTGACAAAATGGTCACAAAGTTGCAGTTGAAAAGGTTGGAACATCCAAAGCCCTATCATATTTCATGGATCAAAGGTGAGCATACACTCTTGGTAAGTGAACAATGTTATGTGAATTTGAAAATTGGAAAGTACTATGATAAGGTGTTATTTGATAGCATGCCTATGGATTGTTGTCATATTTTGTTGGGTAGACCTTGGAAATATGATAGGCATGCTATATATGATGGGAGATTGCATAAATATACTATTTGTGTTGATGGGAGAAGACAAATCTTGTTACCTTTGATTGAAGAACCTGTTAGTAATGTTTTCACATATGTAAAAGTTTATTTGATGGAAGGAAGAAATTTTGTTAAGGATTTGAAGAAGAATGATGTTTGTTTTGTTGTGATTCCTAAAAAATTGAGTAAGAAAATAGAGGATTGTGTCCCTAAGGAGATTGATAAGTTACACACCGAGTACAGTGAAATAATTTTTGATAATGTACCTAATGGTTTTCCATTGAAGAGAAGCATTGATCATTGCATGGATCCAATCCTTGGAGCTAGTTTACCCAATATGGCACCACATCAGTTGACACCTACTGAGAATTAGGAATTGAACTGACAGATTCAAGAATTGTTGTAGAAGGGTTTGATCAGAGAAAGTTTGAGTCCTTATGCAGTACCTGTTGTATTTTCACCTAAGAAGAATTGAGAATGGCGAATGTGTACTGATTCCAGAGAAATTAACAAGACAACGATGAAATATAGGTTTCCTATATCGAGAATGGATGACATAATGGATAGTTTGACTGGAGCAAAGTATTTTTCCAAAATTTATTTGAAAAGTGGATATCATCATATCAGAATCAGAGAAGGTGATGAATGGAAGACTGCTTTCAAGACAAAAGAAGGTTTGTATGAGTGGTTGGTTATACCTTTTGGTTTAACTAATGCACCAAGTACTTTTATGAGATTGATGAATGATGTTTTGAATAAATTCTTGGGTAAGTTTGTGATTGTATATATTGATGATATTCTAATATTCAATAAGACCAAAGAAGAACATTTTTTGCATGTTAAACAAGTATTGCAGGGATTGAAACAATAAAAGTTGTTGATAAATTTGAAAAAGTGTTCATTCATGAAAGAGGAGATTGTGTATTTGGGATTTGTGATTTCAGCTGATGGTTTGAAAATGGCTCCTGAAAAGGTTGAAGCTATTTTGAATTGGCCTACACCTAAGAATGCTAGTGAGGTAAGATCATTTCATGGTTTGGCAAGTTTTTACCACAAGTTCATTAGGAATTTCAGTTCAATATGTAATGCTATGACTGAGACTATGAGAGGACATAAAAGAGAATTCAAGTGGACACATGGAGCTGAAAAATTTTTTGAGACTCTGCAGCAGAAGGTTGTTGAATTTCCTATTTTGGCATTTCCTGATTCAATAAGGTATTTCAAGTGGAATGTGATGCAAGTGGTAGTGCAATAGGAGTTGTATTGAGTCAAGAAGGTAAACATGTTGCTTCTTTAGTGAAAATTTGAATGATGCAAAAAGGAAATATTCTATGTATGATCAAGAATTCTATGCTATTGTTCAAGCATTGAAGAAATGGAGACATAATTTGATACCAAATGAATTTGTGTTGTATACTGATCATAAGGCCTTATAGTATTTGGGTAGTCAGAATAAGTTGAATCAGAGACATATGAAATGGGTTGAGTATTTGCAACATTTTACATTTGTAATAAAGCATAAGAGTGGAGTCACTAACCAAGTTGTTTATGCATTGAGTAGAAGGAGATCTTTGATGACCAAGATGAAAATTGAAGTTCTTGCCTTTGATGACATGAGAGATTCTTATGAATTTGATCCTGATTTTTCTGAGCCATGGAGAAAGTGGAAAACACCTATTCAAGATCAACCGAGTACTAAATAGGACAAATATTTTATTCAAGGAGGTATGTTGTTGAAGGGTATTCAGTTGTGTATACTAAGAGGAGCAATGAGAACTAATTTGATAAAGGAGAAACATAGTAGTGGTTTGGCTAGACATTTTGGAGTTGACAAAACATTGAATTTTCTTAAGGAGAAATACTTTTGGCCACAGTTGTATAAAGATGTTCAGAAATTTATGAAAAGTTGTGGAATTTTTCAAGTTAGAAAAGGAGTAAGTCATATTACTGGATTGTATACACTGATTTCTATTCCTGAGAAACCTTGGAGTGACATCAATATGGATTTTGTTCTTGGCTTACCAAAGACAGTAAGAGGTAATGATTCTGTATTTTTTGTTGTGGATAGATTTTGTAAAATGGCACATTTTATACCTTGTAGAAAGACATCAGATGTAGTACATATAGAAGATCTTTTCTTTAAGGAAATTGTTAGATTGCATGGATTAATGAGGATTATTATCTCTCACCGAGATAGTAAATTTGTTGGATACTTTTGGAATACCCTTTGGAGAAAGTTTGGCACTGAGTTGAAATATAGTTCTACATTTCACCCACAAACCAATGGACAAACAGAGGTTATGAATAGAAGTTTGGGAAATCTTTTGAGATTTTTAGTTGGAGACACACCAATTAATTAGGATTTTGTGTTGGCACAAGAAGAATTTTCATACAATAATTTAGTGAATAGGAGTACTGGAAAAACATCTTTTGAGATTGTAAATTGCATACAACTGAGAGGTATATCTGATTTGAGGGATATTGCTGATGAAAGAAAGAGAAGTGCTAAAGGAGTGAAGTTTGTTCTTTACATGAATATGTGAAATAGAAGTTGGAAGTAAGTAATCAGAAATACAAAGATAGAGTTGATAGATAAGAAGACATAAGATTTTTGCAATCGGTGATGAAGTAATGGTTCGTTTGAAGAAAGGCTAATTTCCTATTGGAACATATGGGAAGCTGAAAATGAACAAGTTTGGCCCTTACAAGATACTGAGGAAATTTGACAGTGGAAATGCATATGAGATTGAGTTACCTAATGACATAGATATATCACCTATATTCAACATTGCTGATTTGTATCAGTATCATGAACCTGATGAAGACATGATAGTACTAATAGATTATCCTAAGAAACAGATGGAAGAAGTTGAGAAAATTTTGGAACAAAGAATTGGCATAAGTACAAGAGGAAAATAGTATATGGAATATCTGGTAAAGTGGAAGAATAGACCAATTAAAGATAGTGCATGGATTTCATAGTCTGAGTTGGATACAACTCAGATCAGACTTGTTTCATGATTCAAAGAATCATTTCAAATAACCTCAGGTGTCTGATGCAGGAGCATCTCGGGTCCTTGGCAATCCTGTTTCACCAAAAAAAAGATGTTTAAAGTTTTCTATGTTACTCGGTTCCTTCTTTGACCAAATTGGTTCAGTGTTTCTCAATTTCTTTTGTTTACCAATGTTGGTTGGTTATCTCTTTGGCACTCGGTGAATTTCCCTGGTGCTCGGTGATGCTTGTCTAGCACTTGGTTTCCTTGCTTACTGAGTTGTTTATTTTGGATTTTTGTTGAGGCTGACTTGTGCATTTAATTTGGATCACGGATTTAATGTTGGTATCGATCATTGGGAAGCATGTGGACCTAGATCTAGTCATTCCTTCCATTGATGGTGGATCTAAAGGCCGACTTGATTTGGTAGCCTCTTGTATAAATGTAGTTATTTGGTTAGAGTTTACGAGTAAGTTTTTGGGGATAGAAAATCAAAGATGTTGGCAGATCCTCACATGTTGGAGGACTTTTGTACTTGATTATAATATCTAGCCTAAACCAGGAAGGCCTTACAGCCTGACATGTATGAATCAAATTGAAGATAATATATGAAAGTATCTACATTCTCTCTCTCACCTTTGTGTGTTGTTTCTTTCACATGTGATCTCTGCAAGGTGGATCTGGTTAGGGTGTGCCTTTGGCCCCTCTCCCCATCCTCCCTTGCGTCAAAGCTATCCCTTGTCTCTCCTTCTTATGTAATGTTGGCTCCCATATTTGCACAAATATGACATCACAAGAATTCAAGAATTGTGTTGTTAAATTTGTAAGGAATCACCCTCTTATATAGAATCATGGAATTTAATGAATGGTTCAAATTAAGGGGTTTTGACTGAAAAATGAATGGCTAGAATTAATTCAGACTAGGCTAATTGGACAAATGACTCAGACAAATTGACAGTTGATAGGTTGTATGATGGAACTAATTGAATAGTTAACTTGATTGATTGGGAGTAGACTAAATTGATTGATCAGTGAACTGGTTCCATGACTAAGAAGACTAAATTAATTGATTAGTCAGGCTAGATTGATTGAAAGAATAAATGTTAGTCAGTGATAGTTAAAGGGGTGGAATTGGAATAATTACCATTAAATAATTTGAAAAAATTATTTAACTATGCATGAGAGGGAATAAATAAATTAACTAATTTATTTATTTTTAGAAGAATGAGTTAACATTGGGGAAATGCATTATTTATTTATTTAATTTTTGGATGACATAGTTAGTGATTGGAATAATTATTTATTTATGGTGACAAGATCGAGGGAGAATATATTTAATTAAATAATACAATTATTTAACCAAACTTAGAGAAAGAGATTAATTAAATAATAAAAATAATTTAATTAATTTTTAGAGGAATAATTAGAGAATCTTCAAAGAATATTAATTAAAATATAAATAATTAAACAATTAATTATAATTATTCGATTATTGGATTTGGAGGGAGAATGGTGAATTTGAAATTCAAATTAAAAAGATGACACTAATTTTTTTGGTCAATAATAGTTTGTATTTTATTAATCATTCAAAAGAGTTTACAATGTACATCTTTACAATCAATAAATATTAACAATTAACAAAAGTGTATCCAGCCACCACCCAAACACCCCCATACTACCACCCAAAATGGTGACTTCCATCCCAAAAATACAACCCATAACCACATTTCATAGACCAAAACTCATTTGAAACACTAATCCACGTCCACAATTCCTTATGATTGTCATTTCATAGTTTGAGCATCCAAATCGAATCAACCAAAATATGACACTAATTAATTAAATAATGAATATTATTTAATTAATTTAGATGAATGTTAGTAAAATTATTGTGTGCAGGCGACATGATAATTTTTAGTGTCTACAAGTATCGTTTGGATAGTTGTTTGGCGATGTAGGAAAAATCATTCTTCATACTCTCATTCTCCAACCCACATGGTGAGTGAGTTGTCTACTGACTCTTGAGGTGAGCCACTAGCTTTTTTGCTAGTGTGTTGTTTATGGTTTATTATTAACCCTATTTGTAAGGGCCAGCACCCTTATTAATGTTTTTGTGTGTGTTGTTCTCTTTAAACACCTATGAATTATTGTTGTGTAAGGGACAACACCCTTATTTTGGTGTTGGTTAGTATTAAAAACATATCAAGTAGAAATTCTTTAAAATGGTTCAAATAGTAAATACGACCGTGTTGTCATGTATAAGAGCCTCTCAAGTAAAGTTCCTCGTCATCTTTCTTATAATTTTATTTACAACATATTTTATGATACCACCTTTACAAATCGAACCCATATCTACACTATGGAGAATAAGAACCTTCATCATTAGACCCACTTAATATTAAAAAAAATGTTTGTAGCACTACATAAATACCTGAAGCAATTCAACTTCAAGGGAAAAATTTGATAAATTATCCTCTTCACCTTAAATACTTAAAAATAATTTATTAAGAATGAAATATTTGATATAAAAATCATACACAATCCAAACCAAAAGCATTGCGAATGATTATGGTATATTTTGAAAAAAATGATATTCTTATTTGATATAAAACTAAAAAATAATAAAATAAATACTCTTGGCGAATCAAAAGAGAGATCTGAATAAACTTGTGGCTTTTCAAATTCAAACCTCAAATGATGACACTAATAGAAATGAACCATAAAAACAAGAATACCTTATCAATGATATCAAAAAGAATGAAGATCCCAACATTTGGAAAAGTATTAAAGATTACATAATGTTTATTTATGCAACTTCATTTTATTAGAAAAGTTTGAGAATCATGTGTGTAATATTAAATATATTTAAATTATTAGGGATAGTGAGAGATAATAAACAGGGTTATAAATTAAAATTAGCCCCAATAAACCCCTTTCGTAGAACATCTTAAAATCAACATTAAAAAAGATTTAAAATTTTCCAATAATCCCAATGAAAGCGTAGGGGAAAAGAGAGAATCAGTTTAAAAAGAGGACTATTGAACTATAAAGCAGTATGATTAAAAAAATAAGGTCATAGTAAAAAAGCCAGAACAACCATATATTAGAAAATAAATAATGAAAGTGTGAGAAAAAAGAGGGAATTGTTTAAAAAGAGGATTATAAGATTATAAAAAAGTATGAGTAAAAATCTATGATCATAGTTAAAAAGTTTAAAGAGACAAATATTAGAAAATAAATAGTGAAACGATTCATGTCAAGATTGATGTCTTGCTAAGAGTGTCCATGGATGGGAAGATATTAATACATGGGTGACCCCACAATAGTGGGTTACATTTTTTTAGAGATGCCAATTTTTTTTGAAATAACACATTTTTAATAAAATATGGTTATTTAAGCCTTGAGAGGTTCCATTTGAAGGAATTAATTACAAATGGTTAGCTCAAAGCCTCTTAAATGAAAAAAACATTGATATAACATCTATACTCCTCATTCATACCTGCAATGGAGTCTCCTTCGCACCTATTAAAATACTAACAAAAAATCACTTTGAATTTATCTTTTGTGAGATCAAATGAATCCATTTGACAAACCTATCTATTTAGTAAGGTACTACTAAGAAAACTCTTTCCAATGATTATATGTTAATACATATTAATTTTATTATGAATTTGTATTTTTAATTTTACTAAACATAGATATTTCACCGTATGTATACCTCTATGTTTGATGCTTATGGAAATAGTCGCATAAGATAAGTGTCATTGTGAGTGACTTCAATACAAGCAGCACAAAACTCATGAATGTGGTCTTGTGCATCCGAATTCCCTTTGTATTTGTCAAATTTTGGTACCTCAAAATGAGGAGGGAATGGAATCATTGCTAAATTCTTATCAAAAGGATAAGGACATATATCATCCAAGGAATACTTCTTTGTTGATGATCCAGTTTGGATGTCATGGATTTTTTGTTGAAGCATCTGGATTTGTTGTAGAATGGGATCCAAAGATAATGTGTTTCCTTGAGAGTTTTGGGAAACATTATTTTGAGAAGCATTGTTGTGGGAAGCATGATTTTGTTGATCATTTTGAGAAACAGTGTGTTGTTCATGACTATGAGAAGCATTGGATTGCTGATTGGTTTCCTTTGCTCCATGAGTATCTTGAGAACCTTTAGGTATTTCTTGATTGTTTGTGTGAGCTGGTTCTCTAAGATATGAAACATCAAAATCACTTGGTAACTTAACTCCTTGTTGAGCAAGCATGAGGAAATACATCTCTCTATCCAAGCCTAAGAGTCTTTCCATAACATGATAAAATTGAGGATCTTGTGAAGCTTCCCTAAGTTCATCATCGGTGGGTTCATCAGTGGATGTAAAAAGAGAAGTTTTCTTAGGAGCTTCGGGCCAAGGATTTTCTTCATTGCTGGTATTTCCTTCCATCTTGTCAAGGGATTCTAGATTAATGGCTTGTTTAAGTTTCTGAGATCGAGTTTGAACCATAAAATTGAGAAAATTGATTGTGGGATGAAAGATTCTTGATGAGAAGATATGGAAAGTGATTGATAGAAAAGATATTGAAACGTGTTGAAAAAGTGATAAGACAACTTGATAAACTCTAAGTCAATAGGAGGTATAGATCTCACTATGATATGACAAAGGGAAATCAAAAGATAATAACCTAAGTAAGTTTGGTGGTTTGAGGATGATATATCATGATATGCTAAACTCACAAAGATCAAAATCTAATAGATAAGGTAATATTTCAACACTAAATTGAGAATTTCAAAGATTGGAAGAAAATGATTTGATGAGTTCTTAATGAAGGAATGGTGAAAAATGATAAAAATGGTCAAACTAAAGATCAGAGGTCTGTGTAACTTGACTGTTTTTCCAAAATCTTACTAAAGATGAAAATGGGTATCTGAAAAAGTGATTTGGAAAATTGCAAAGTTGGTGGAAATTCTCACTATTGTAAATGCACAGCAACAAATGCGTTGGATAGATTGATAAATGCGCAACAAGATGAGACAAATGTGCAGCAAAATTTGATAGATGCGAACTGGTAAAATCAAAAGCGCAGATAGTATGAATAGATGCACAACAAATTTGATCAAATGCGCAGCAAGATGTGATATATGCGTAGTTTCTGAAGTTTTGATATGATTTGAAAATTTTTGGATTTTTTTCTGATGTTTTTTGGTTTTTTTTTTTGGCAAAATGAAAAATGCATAAACACATGCACACAATATAGAAATGATTTTAATTTAACTATGCTAATATGAATGCACAAACACGCTTACAAATCCTATGGTAGGCAAGGACAATATCTGTTGAATCCCCACTAGGATAATAAAATCCAGCCATGCAAATCCATAGCGGATAGCCTAGGAACTTGGAGGCACGGGCTCCTCCTTACAGTGCACTCACTTCTCAGGCACACCAAGTTCCAAATTCAATGGGTCATTACTTCCCAAAGAACTGTTATCTCTACTATGAATCATGAGTAATGTGGGGTGTCTTCACGAGCTTGGGTTACTCCTTGAGCCAGCAGATAGAAGGTTTTTGGCCACTAAACAAAAGCTTTTAGTAAGGACATTTGTTCAGGTGGTTGTGATCAAGACATTTTCCCAATTAAGGGGGCTCTCCCAATCTTTTCAAAGCAAGGCTTTCACCTCTACTAAGAAAGACTTTAACGCACCACTGGGGTACTAGAGGAGATTTTGGTTGCCACAATGAATTCACACCTATCTAATGTGAGACTAATCACACTAGCATTTTTTATATACCAGTTTGGAAGGGCTTGGCTTTATCCTGTTACCGGTTGAGTCGTTCCTTGGGGTGAGTACCTTTTTTCCCACCAAAGACTCCTCTCTAAAAATTATAACAGTTTCTCTTAAACCCAAGGTCCACGAATGGCAAGGGGAGAGGATACGTTGTTATAATTTTGGGATTATAGATAGCTATTAAGCAAAACATGATAGACACTTGAATCTATACTAAAGAAGACACACAAAGCAAAAGCATGTCATATTTTAAAAACCCAAATGAGATTATAGTTTATTTTGCAAAACCCCTTTAAGAATCCTGCAAACAAACTTTGTTAGAAATTTTGGCAATGGGATCTTCAAAAACAACGTCCTGCAAAACAACTTAAAGGACTACGAGAATAAAATAGCAACTTGTCAAAGTGTTAGGTAAAACCAAAAACAACTAACAAAACTAAATGCAGGTACTGTGTAAAATAGATGCACAGGAATAGTAAATAAATGCGTTGTAATGATGAACTTAATATGGATGCGTAGCAATTAGAAACTAATGCGCAATGAAGTGATGTAAATGTGCAGCTATTACAGATGCACAGCAAAAAGAAATGGATGCGCAAAAAAGTTGAACAAATGCACAGCAATCTAACAGAAAGTGAAAATGCAGAATGGAAAATGTCGACTATGGCGTCATAAAATGAATGCGCAGCAAAAATGAATGGATGCACAGGAATCATGGATGAATGCGCAGAAATAACCTGTAGAAAAACTTGCACACGGAAAACTAAAAATTGAAAGTGAAAAACCTGGTTAGGCCCTCCTTCTATCCCCAAAAATGTATGCAAATTAGATGTCTAATAACTAGAGATGATAAATTAACTATTAAAAGCTAATAAATCAATCTAATGTAACACAATGAAGAATACAAAGTAACTATAAAATGATGAAACTAAATTATTTACCTTCACCTACCATGCAGCTTGTCTCCATTGTCCTCCTAGCCTTGATTTCTTGTAGAGGTTGAGCTCTCAAATTTCCAAATGAAGCCTTCTCCCAAAATGCTACCAAAGTGTGGAGATTTTATGAAATGAGTGCATAATAGCTTATGCAATCTAATGGATGGAATGCAAATGAAATGATGATAATATGGATTGATTGTTCTTAGAGTGCTTGGATGCTTGGATGCTTGAATGCTTGAATGCCTATTACAAAAATACCTATTAGCTCACAAAGGGGAAATGTGGCTCCTTTTATAGATTTTTGGAGGATCTAGGCCTAGGTGGCACAATCCTACAGTTGAGAATGAAAGGTGGAAGATCCTAAGGCTAGGATTGACTTGGTTGAAGGAGTTGAGAGAAAGGGGGATGTAGTTGGAATGTGAGAGGAAGAATAGGGATGATGTTCCTCTCACATTGACATGGAGGAGAAGAAGGTGGAAGGGAAAGACACATGTCAAGTGTCTCACAAAGACCAAAGAGAGAAAGAGGGAGAGACCTTTTCCTCGTGAGGACTCTTTGCACAAGTGTCCTATGAGTCACCTTTGACCCTTAGAGGTGGCTTGAGAAGCCCCTTAGGAATAGGGAATGTCTCTTGACTTGATTGTTGAGAGGACATGTGGTCATGAGACTAAGTCCTATGAGGTCACATAGCCCTTAAAAATAGGACATGTGTGGGTGAGGATAATTACTAATAAATAATTAATAATAATTATTTATTTTAGCCAAAGTGATGTGTCAGCTGACTAGGTAGGTGAGGTGGACTAGGGGACTTAGTCATATTTAGGTGATTGTATATTTATTTAAATCACTTTAATAAGACTAATTAGAAGACTTAGGATAGAAGGATAGACTATAGTGAATTCACTAAATAAATTGAATAATTTATTTAATAAATAGAGGAATAATTATTAATTAAATAATAAATATTTAATTAATTTATCAAGTCAATAGTAATTAAATAATAAATATTTAATTAATTAATGAAGCCATTTTTAGGTGTATACAATGGGTTCACCCACATTTGTAGAAACATTAAAACAAACTCTTGTGGTAGACACTTAGCCTTGGAGGGAGAATATACAAGATAAACTGCAATAATGATATATGCATATAAGACTAAAATAAGAGATTTATTAAATGGAGAAAGGAGAATGCCCTCACTAAAACTAAAAATTGTGAAACATAAATTTGGTGTACTATATGTTACATAGAAACACATACTATATGTGTGTGTGTGAATTTTGTACCTAGTTGTAGACACAACACTTCAGTAAAACATTAGAGGTTAGCAGAAATCAAAATCTGACAAATAAATGAAACTAAGCTAACCAGGCGATTTACTACCTTCTAGTAGGTGTGAGTATAATGTTCTCAGATTGGAATCGAGATCAGTGACAATGCAACACCTAAACGAAGGATTTGAATGCAAAATATGAAAGACTATATGAATGCAAATTAATCTATATTTTTGGATTTTCCGTGCAATAATATGAAAAACTCTATAAATCAAGCTATATGAATGAAAATGATATTGAATGCAGATTTAATCTAAAAATGCTATGGATGAATATGAAATCTATGATATGAAACTATGCTAGGAAGCTATGATCAACTATGAAAGATCTCACAAATCGTCTGTCGCAAGTGCTCAATCCTTCAATTGCCAATTCACCAGAGTAATTGTGCAAATTCAAGTGTTGATTATTATGAAGCGTTGAGCCTTGATTTTATAGAAATCCAGGGCTTTGAGGATGCAAGAGAAAAGCCATAAATCACTCTTGATAAACTCAGGTTGATTTTTGAGTTATCAAGAAATTAAGAATAATTAACTCACAAAAATCATGTAAAAGTAGTGTTTAACTCAAAATAGAGTTTAGATCAAATTCCAACTCATCATCAGATGTTGAGTTTCAATTTTAAAATTGATTGTTAGTTTCTAGTTGCCTACTTTTTTGATTGTGCATGATTTATTTATAAATTAATTTTAAAAATAAAGTGATTTATTCTCAACTTAACTAATTTTTGAATTAAAACAATTGATTTATGGGTTAATCAATTATTAAATCAAACTTTTATTCTAAAACTATATTATTAAATATTGAAAATTGACTTTAATTAATTAAATAGGAATTTAATCAATTAGTCATGAGATTTTAGATTTATTGTCAAAATTAAATAATACAATTTAGGAATAAATTTAATTAAATTTAATTAAACAATTAAGTGGCAGTATTAAATCTGATTAATTAAATATTCAAAATATTCAATTAATCAAACTTTAGGATAAATAAGATTTATCACCAAATAATTATTAAATTAAAGATAATTAGGATAAATAGGAATATTGCTAGGAATATTCCCCGATGCAGAATTAAGATAATCAATTAGGTTTTTGATAAACTGATCTGCAGATGTGCCTTAGGTTAGGACTTTTGTGTTGATTTCGATCGATTTGTCAATTTAAGAGGTTAATGAACCTATAGCCCATTTTTGGGGTATTACATTTTGCCCCTCTTTGAATCACTGTGCGAAGCATAGTGGTTCAAAGAATAATCTATGTATGATAAAGATGTATGAAACTGATTTGATTTGAAAGATTAACCGATTCTGAGATAGAAATCGATTGAAAGATTTAAAGATTCAAGATTTAAGATTTTGGTCCTGAATGACCAGAGATAATGTTAACTACAACAACAATGAATCGGTGATTACAAAAAAGTGCCAAAATGCCTGATTCTGAACCTTATGATTATGAAGAAGTGAGTGACCGATTCCAGACCGTAATGTCCTTGTATGAATCATAGTGTTATCACATCTTGAACCCATCAGTTACAAAGAACCAAGGAAATAACACTAATGAACCGATGGTTACGAAAAGCTGATATAGTTTACAAGATAGATTTAGGATACCAGATTGATATGGATCATGGTGAATCTAATATGCCCTAAGAGATAATAGATTTTCCCCAAGTGACGAGGTCTTTAGATGAATCAGTAACTAGATGTGGTTGTTGTCTTGATCACTGAGGAAAGATTTGGTTTTTAGATTTAGATTTATAGACTTTGAATGATGTGTAATACCATGCCCCCTTCGGGATTAAAATTTAAATCTGACAAGAAAAGTCAGTGTTTTATAGTTTAGAAGCATGTTAATTGATTTGAGAAGTGGTTATGCACATCCAAGAATGCGTTCTGCATCATGTGGAGGTCTTGGAGACCAAGTTTGGCTAGGTTTGACCATGAGTTGACCATGGTTGACCAAGTTGAAATTTTGATAGTTTGATGTAAGATAATCAGTTAAGTTGAAAAATGGATTTCTTTTATGTTTAGAAGGTTGATTATGCAAGCAGTCAAACATCCTAGGTCTAAAAATTTTAAATCATGATTTTGGCATAGTAAATGATCTTAGATTTTGATTTTGATCCTGAAAATGGGTTCAAAATGTTGAAATTAGCCAGGGGTGCAATTTTCATGGAAAACGGAGCACTTTTGAAAATTAGGTCAAAAGCTATATAAGGACCAAAAGGGTCATTTTCGATTCATTATTCACATTTGACTTTGAAATCTTATGGAGCCCTCTAAGTGAGAAAATGGTTGAGCCAAAGGTACCTGTCTCATCCCATCGAATTGAGCGTAGCTGGAGACATCAGTGACCTCCGCAATATGGACATCTGGTAAGTGGACCTCTGTGCCTCTTTGTAAATTAATGTTTTTCATGTTTGTAGCATTTTTAGGATATTTTTCATACGTTTCAATTTTTCAATTCTCGCATGCATGAAAACTCATATGACTGTCCTCTGTGACTCGTACAACTATTCATTGTCCTATAGAGTGTCATACTAGATTCCCCCTAAACTTGTTTGAGAAGGACCCAAGAGTTGTATGACGTTTCATTGGGTCCCTCATCTATCATACGGTGATCCCTATAAAGTTGTCCATTCATGGTTTGTCGTATGGGACCCTGTTGAAACTCGTATGAGTTTTGGTGCCAGTCTGCTTTGTCGTATGGAAAATGGTGAGCTTAAAACTCATTTTTAGGTCAAAATTTTTGATTTTTTGATTCCTTAGGCTGATTATTGAGTATTTAATGTACCTTCTGAGATAGTGAACTTTTGAATTTCTGTATTGTTAGCCTTTTTTTCAACCAAATAACTGATAGGATTCCCCCTTTCTATTCTGTGTAGGTGATATACCCTGATGTTCATGTGCGCATTTCACATCCTATGACTCAGAGACTATGTTTCACTGCCTGACCCTATGAGGGTTCATCTTGCTTCTTGTGGATTTGAGTATTTGATTCAGTTGCTCGAGATTAGGGTTAACCATGGACTGTTGATGGTATTGATAGAGCGGTTTCATTCAAAGGCCCAGACTATCCATCTACCCACTGGAGAGATTATTGTCACACCTAAGGATGTGTATAGGATATTATGCATACCATTTCATGGTCCTCTGCCAGCTTATGTGAGTTCAGGATAGTCTGGATTACATGCTTTCTGTAGATTGTTTGGAGATGACATATAGCTTACTGGTTCCATTTCTTGGGAGTTATTAGTGCAGTGCTATGGTTAGACCCATAGACTAGAGTGTATCATAGCAGGCATGATAGGAGGTATCATCATGTCCAACCATCAGTAGAAGGGTCTATTTATGGGCTAGGCCCTGATGGTTGCACGATTGATGGCTACTCCCCTTGAGTTAGCTTGGAGTCAGTGCATGCTTGCACATATGTTCTCTAAGATGAACGAGATCATGTATCAGGAGGAAAAGTCTTTTGCTTTGGGTGCATTAGTTCTTCAAATATGGGGCAGGGAGCACATCCCAGTTTGTAGACCAGTGTGTCAGCCACAGCGCCAGCCACAAGAGCCAGTCATATATATATATATACTTTGGTTATCTTACATAGGTGCGCATGGGTCACATAGAGTATTTTAGGCGGTGTCTAGATGATATGACTTTTGTAGTATGGAGACCATACTTGCTTATAGAGGCCTGGCCCACTGTGAGAGAGCAGTTCAATTATTTTTGTCAAAGCCGTGTGTTGATTGGTAGATCCACTTCTTTTATTGAGTGCTTCCTAATCACTAGGGTATGGAGGCAGTATGGCATCATTCAGGATCCATAGAGAGTTTGAATTAGGATGGGGCCCTTGGTTTTCATATGCTCTATGTACATAGGAGTACAGTGGTATTGTAGGTGGGGACTAGGATTATAGAGAAGATATTCCAAATGTTGGTGTGATAGATGGATTCATTGGATGGCTTGTAGAACATCATGTACACAGGTTTTCTGATCCCATAGAGTTAATACCATCTATGGAGGAGGCCATGGATGTCACAGGTGTATAGGCTCTAGTTGGTTGAGGATAGAGACCCACATAGGTACAGATGCCTCAACCTACACCTTTGAGGCCGAGAGTGATATTTACTCCTCCATAGAGACCATCTGGATAGATGAGACCACCTCATCACTCTAGTTCTTCAGCAAGCAGACCTAAAGTTTTGCACAAGAGATTGACTAGAGGAGAAAGTGGTACTTTGGGTAGCATTGGTATAGTGGATGAGGTACTTGGTGCATAGTAGGATGTAGGTGTCGGTCCTAATCCTTTACAGGGTGATACCAGTTTTGATCTTGGTGCAAAGGTTAAACGCCATAAGGCGCAGAGAGCAGAGACCACAAAGCATCCTACGGTAGATACTAAGATGCCTACGGGAGATGTAGATCCTAGTGTACCATTGACTCCTTAGGAGATTATTAGATGATTGAGATTACAGGTCTGGGACCTGAAGGTATGTAGTGCTTGGTGGGAGGAGAGATTCTCTAAGGATGATAGACAGAGATCTGAGCTCTGAGAGGAGAACAGGAGATTATAGGTAGAGGTTACACGTCAAACCTCAAGAATGGCTTATTATGCTTTTGCATACTATGTAGTTGTTCCTATTGCTCAGAGAGTACCCACATACTCTCAATATATGATGGCTTCAGAGGGAGCTAGAGCACCTAGAGCCAAGGTAGTACCTAATGCACCACCACCTCCTCCACCAAATGTAGAGGATCAGGAAGATAGCTGATCTGTCTAGAGATATTCTGATATTTTTATTCTTTTGTCATTCATGTATACTATTCTGACTTCTGATAGCTCACATGAGCTCATTCCTTTGTACTTTGTGCCAGTAGTGCACCCTTGACTAGTTTTGAGTGATATGATATGAGATCAAGATTTTTGGTTGTGACTTCATGTGTACTTGTCATGTTTTTTATTTATGATGATATCATGTGATGTAAATGCCATGAGTAGAGCAGAATGTATGTATGGATTTATGCAATGGAATCATTTCTTTCAAATGTATGAATGTTATGCAAATGTGATTGATTATGGAAAGTGTATGTATGTAAATGTATGTAATGCAATAGATGGAATGAATGATTATGAATATGTAATGTAAATGCAACAATACACATGATATGTTTTGTAGCTATTGATGAAGACAAGTACTCAGTCTTATGTTAAAAAGGATGTTTAACCTAGGATGGTGACTGCTCGCAGTTCTGTGAGGAAACCTTCATGTGAGATTCAGCTCTTCATTTTTAGTTTAAGTATAGTTTAGAGTAATTGTTAAGATTTTCAAGCAATTTGTGAGATCATGCAATCATGCAAAGTGCAAAATGAAATGCAAAATGAGATGCAAACCTAAGACCTAGGATCTAGTCACTGATCATGTGTCAATTTGTTGTCATCATTGAAATTTTTAGGTAACCAAATAAATCAATACAACATCCACTAGTTAGGAAATTATAGACATATGAATATTGATTTGTATGCTCAAAAGTCAATACAATGCCCACTGGCTAGACAACCATGGATATATGAATGTTGATTTTATTTTCGGAATGTCAGATTAGATATAAGCACCAAGGCACAAATGCCAAGATGAGTTGAATATCATGTCCATTTTGATATAGCAATTTGGATAAGCATCAAAACATAAACTTTGTGATGACCTAAATATGCCTTGCATTACAAACACATCAAACAGTCAAGAGATCATTCTAAAGCCAGTGTGAATTACCCATAGTGACCCTTTATTGTTCACATCCTTAAGAAAGATCATGTTTCATAATAGGAGAAAGAACTCACTCAAAAAGACAATAGTTAGATCAAACTTCCTTGAATTTTCTAGGTATCAATGGTCAAGGTATGCATGGCATCCAATACAAGATAGAGGCTCTTACAAATGAACACCATTTCAATCCATAATTTCCAAAGTTGTTAGATTTTCACATACAAGAAGAAAACAAAGAAAATATTATGCCCCTAGTCATCACTCTCTAAATCTTGTAAAGGACATCATTGAAAAGCTCAAAGGGACACAATATGCACAAATCTCAATGTGAATCAGTAAGCATACAAAGAGATAAAAGCATGTAAAAGCACAGATTGTTTTCAGTTTGTGTTGATGTTTGATTGTGTTGTTGTAGATGCAAAATCCTTTCTGGAGAGGAGACTAACTAACTGAATTGGATGAAGCTTCAAAGAACTCTAACTAGAAATGACATGTCTAAAGATGCACTGGGGGCTATAGGATATGACTTTGATTTCCCCCAAGTTTGAAACATTGATAGGATACAGACGCTTTTGAGCTAATTGGTGTACAAATCGACTTATTGAAAATAGGAATGCAGGAACAAACCAAGAGATATGTACAAACTAAAGCAAGATTGAAAGCTAGGAAAGACCAAGATTATGCTAATAGATGGAGTGTTTTGAACAAGTGGCACCCGTTTGCTAGGTTTTTGCCATCTTGGTAGAGATTCTATTTTTGCTACCAAGGTGCCTATTTCCAGGTTTTCACCAAGGCACTTTTTTTTTTCTCATTTTTTTTGTATTTTTCAATTTTTTTTAATTTTTTTGTACTTTTGATATTTTTTTAATTTTTTTTGTGATACATCAAGGTGCCTATTTGCTAGGTTTTCACCAAGATGATCATTTTTTAAGGACTTTTTCCAATTTTTATGATTTTTTTCAGGACATTTTTGAATACTGAATGCCTTAGGCATAGAATTTCTTCAGATGGAGAATGTTGATTGGTTCTCAAAGTTGTTCTCCTTCAGTCATTGAGAGTTGATAGGCACCAAAGCCAAAAGTAGTAATGATAACAAAGGGACCCAGCGAGTTGGGTTCAAACTTTCCCTTGTGTTCTCTATGTGATTGATTTTTAGGATTTTCTCTCAAGACTAGATTGCCAACCTGAAATCATCTGTGTCTGACTTTCTTGTTGTAGCCTCTAGACATTCTTTTCTGATATACTCTAAGATGATCATACGATGCTTGTCTATGCTCATCTAGTATTTCAAGTTCTTGTAACCTAGACACTCTGTAGTCATCATCAGTTACCAAACCATGCATTTTGATTCTTAGTGATGGGATTTCAACCTCAATAAGCAGTATCGCTTCAGACCCATAAACTAAAGTGAATGGTGTTGCCCCACTGGATGTTTTGATACTTGTTTTGTAAGCCCAGAGAGCTAGATTGATCATGAGATGCCAGTCTCTTCCTATTTTATTAACTGTACGGTGCAAGATTTTTAATAGATTCTTATTAGAAGCCTCTGCTTGTCCATTCCTTTGAGGATAGTAGATAGATGACCGATGTTGTGTAATCTTGAATTTTGCACATAAATCATCTAGGTCTTTGTTCTTGAATTGTCCACCATTATCTATGACTATAGAATTTGGAATACCATACCGACATATGATGTAGTTCAAGATGAACATAGATATTTGTTTTCCAGTTGCTTGTGTCAAAGGGACTGCTTCTACCAATTTTGTGAAATAGTATGTAGCTGTAATAATATGGGTATGTCCATTAGAAGAATGAGGATATATGGATCCTATAAGATCAAATGCCCATTGGTAAAAAGGCCATTGTGTAGTAAAGGGAACTAGATCTCACCTTGGAGCATGAATTAAGTTGCCATGCACTTGGCACTTTTGACAGTTCTTAGCAAACTTGATAGACTCTTTCTCCATTTTCGGCCAATAGTACCTAGCCCTAATAAGTTTTTGGGCTAGTGTTAAACCATTTGAGTGTGACCCACAATACCATCATGGACTTCCTCTAACGCATGTTGAGACTCTTCCCATTCTAAACATCTAAGTAGTGTACCATCTAGACCTCATTTGTACAGATCATGACCAATGATGACATATCAGGATGTATTATGGATAAGGTATCTCTTTTCATGGTGGTTAAAGGTATTGGGAATGATTTGATCTTTGAGATAAGATAATAGGCTTTTATAGTGGGATGACTCATGACCTACAATAGTGCAAATCATGCGGGTATTAGGGGAATCATATGTAGGATAAAATAGTGCTTCCACCAGGAATTCGTAGCATAGCTCATGTTCAGGCTGTTGTAATAAAGTAGATAATGTTGCCATTGCATCGGCAGCCTTATTCTTTGTTCTAGGTATTTGCTCAAAGGTGATAGATATGAAGTATTTCTTGAGATCATCTACCATTCTTTTGTATGGAATGAGCTTTTCATCCTTCATTTGATACACATCATTGACTTGGTGTACTACAAGTTGTGAGTCTCCATGAATGTGTAATTTTGTTACTCTCCACTCAATTGCTATTTTCATACCATTTAAAAGGGCTTCATATTCAGCAATATTTTTTGTACAAGGAAATTTGATTCTGAATGCCTTAGGAATGGAGTATCCCTAAGTAGTGATAAACAAGATGCCTGCTCTAGATCCATTCTATGTATAGGAGCCATCAAAGAACAATTGCCATTCTCCAGAAGAAAGATTCATGATAGAGGAATCTGGAAATTCCATTTGCATTGGTGTGTCATCGAACAAAGGTGTATCTACCAAATGATCAGCAATAACTTGGCCTTTAATAGCTTTTCTTTCAACATATTCAATATCAAATTCACTTAAGAGCATGACCCATTTGGCTAATCTACCCGTGAGAGCAGCTTTGCTTAGTAGGTATTTTAGTGGATCAATCTTAGCTACTAAATGTGTGGTATGAGCCAACATATAGTGTCTCAATTTCTATGATGCAAAGATCACAACTAGACAAGATTTTTCAATCATATAATAGTTCTTTTTGTATGCCACCAATGTTCTACTGATATAGTATATAGCTCTTTCCTTCTTGTTCTCATCATGTTGTGCAAGTAATGCCCTCAATGATGTATTTTTAGTGGAGACATATAAGATCAAAGGCTTCCCTTGAATAGGAGGCATCAAGATAGGAGGATTCAATAGATATTTCTTGATATGATTAAAATTATTTTCACATTCGTCGTTCCATGCAAAGGTCACACCTTTATGTAATGTCTTTGTAAAAGCTTGTGATATGTCTGCTAGCTAAGATATGAAGTGTCTGATAGATTGAACTCTCCCTTGCAATGTTCTCATTTGACTGATGTTCTTCAAGGGTTGCATCTCCATTATAGCCTTTACTTTAGCTGGATCAACTTCAATGCCCTTCTTTGAAATTATGTATCCTAAGAGTTTCCCAGAAGTGACACCAAAACCACACTTCTTAGGATTTAGTCTGAGACTAAATTTTTCCATTCTATCTAGTATCTTACTCAAGTCATTTAGATGTTTAGTTCTAATCATATATTTTGCTAAAGTATCTTCAAAATAATCCTCCATAGTTCGATGCATCATGTCATGAAAAATAGATGTCATAGCTCTCTGATATGTAGCACCAGCATTCTTAAGCCCAAATGGCATGACATTCCAATAGAAGGTACCCCATGCACATGTGAAAGCAGTTTTCTCTTGATCCTTTGGAGCAATTTTGATTTGATTATATCTAGAAAAACCATCCATTAAAGAATACATCTCAAAGCCCACAATCATGTCCACTATCATATCAATGTTAGGTAATGGAAAATCATCCTTAGGGCATGCTTTGTTTACATCTCTAAAATTTGTGCATACTCTTATAGATTTTTCTGGCTTAGAAATAGGTACAATATTAGAGATCCATTCAGCATAGTCAATAACACGGATGAATCTAGCTTTTAGTAGCTTCTCTAATTCAGCTTTTACCAAGAGTGAAACATGTGGATATATCTTTCTCAATTTTTGCTTAACAGGTTTGACGTTTGGAGCTATAGACAAATGGTGCATTATAAGATCAGGATCCAACCCTAGCATATCTAAATACTTCCATGCAAAATTGATCTTCTTTTCTGTTAGGAATGTTGTAAATTTTTTCTTCTCTTCTTCTGATAAGGATTGTGCTACATGGATCAACTGTGGTTCTTCTGTTGTTCCCAAGTTGATAGATTGATTGGGTTCAATTAGAACTGGAGATCTATCCTATAAATGACTTGGAAGGACATGACATATCTCATCCTTAGGCACCTTAGAGAGGTTTTCACCTTCGGATACATCTTTTATTTTTACTTTTGTAGGTTCTAAGACTGCCACAAAGTGGTTTTCACCCTCAGAACTCCTTTTCTTTTTTTTTCTTTTTTTTATTCTTATTCTTCTAACTAAGATACTTGATGTCTGACTCTGTTATGCTAATGCTCAGTTCACTAATGGAAGTCCTCATAGGTTCAACTACATTAAGGTAGCAAGCAAGGGCATAGTCATTTGGAAAGGTATAAATACCTTGGCTCAAATTTGTAGAGGTTTGGTCAAGAAGTTCATAGTCAAAGTGGTGAAAGATTGGTAAATAGTGTTTATGAATATGGATCTGTCATCATTGGTCCTAACCCGATGCTTGAGTTCAAAGGTGATATTACAACTTAAGATGTTCAATTCATGAATAGGCTCAATGTCATTATGTGATTCCACTTCAGCCATCGGTGGATCAGACTCGATAAGTTCATCATTTCACTCTAGACTTACATTGGGTTTAGGTACATATTGGTGAATAACATCAACATGTTTCTCTATAATAAGCTCATCTTCTTCTGGAATGGCTCCCCATTCATAGTCATTAGATTCTTCATCTATGCTTCTAGGAAATCTAAGAACATGAGTAAATTCAGGATGAATACCCCAAGAAGGGTTACCCTCAGATTCTGATTTGAATTCCTACTCATGGGAATCCATCTCAGAATAACTACCACCTTCCTCTTTGTCTATTTGATTGTCTTTGAGATTAGTTGGTTCTTGTGGTGCAACTATCTCTTGCTCTATAGTAGGTTCTTGTGTTTCTACTACATTAATTCTTTTTATTGATCATCTTTAGCTTCAAGGAGGTCTTTTATTGCTTTAGGAAAATGCTCATAAGGAATAAGATCTTCAGTGGTGTCTAAATCATCACTATTAGATTGTTCTATTGTTTCTCCCTTTAGTTGATTTGTTGTGGATGGATCAATCTATTCTAAGACATGTGGGGATTTCTTGCTAAGATAGAAAGGCTTCTTCTTATATCCTAGACCTATTGTATTCTTGTTTTCTCAGCCATGATGGTCAAGAGGTGATAGAAGACCTTTACCCTATAGTCCTAGAGGTCCTTTTCCAGCATATCCCATTTTTGTGATCCATTTGACCTTGGGCCATATGGCTTAGAAGGGATCTTGGGTGTTTCAGCATCACATTTTTGAACAACTTGAGATTTAGGTTCAACTTTGTATAGCCATGTGAGCATAGTTGCATCCTCTTCAAACTCTTGTTTAGATACTTGTTCTGCAAAAAAATTTCCTTTATATGCTTCAAGAGGTTCTTCATACTCCTTTTTAGACTGTTTTAGAGTTTTTCCATAAGACTTAGGCTAGCTAGGGAGAGATGTCAAAGATAGGACCGACTCTATAGTATATTCTCCCATACCATTTTCTTTGATTTTAACTTCTTTAGCAATGTCTTCCATCTTGGATGTTGAAGCAATGTCTAGCTGCTTAGTGGAAGATTCTTTGTTATTAGGAAAAAGTTTATCAGCACTCTCTTTCAATGCATTGCAAGTTGTATATAGATTAGCTGGAATCATCACCTCTACTCCATAAGGAAATTTCAAACATTGATTATATGTAGAAGGAATAACTTTCATCTCATGTATATAGGGTCTTCCTAAAAGGATGTTGTAAGCCAAAGGTAGATCAAGAACTTGGCATATAGTATCTCTGATAACTGGACCCACTCTAATAGGTAAGACAATTATTCCTTTGGAAGACCTTTCTTTCTCATCATATGCTTTGATAGTTATCTTCTTTCTAGGATCAATGGCCATTTCTGATAATCCCAATTGTGTAATCAAGCTAAAAGAATAAATGTTTAGACCAACGCGCCCATCTATCAACACACATTTGACATGATGGTTTTGGATCAAGACTTCAATATGCAAGGGCTAGTTATGCGGATGACTCAAGGAGTTATCATCTTCCTCTAAAAAGGAAATATACTATGGAGACATAAGATGACCAACCATAGTCTAGAATCTGTCTAAATCAAGATTATCAAGAACATTGGATCCAAGTAGAGCTTTGTCTAGAATGGCTCTATGAGCTGGAGATATCTGAAGCAAATTGAACATTGAGATTTTTGCATTTGTGTGCTGGAGTTATTGAACAATACTGTATAAAGTAGGTCTTGTGTCTTTAGGATTTGAAGATTTAGATGTAGCCTTCTATTTAGAAGCAAATGAAAGATTTAAAGGCACCTTAGGGACATTGGATGAATTCAGTATTTGTCCTTGTAGGTGTGCCTGAGCTTGTGATCAAGTAACTGCATTAGCTGATTGATTTTCTCTATCTTTTCTTAAAATTGTGATGACATTGCAACGTTCATATAGACATGGTTCAACCATATTGATGATAGCATTGTTTCTAGAGTAGGCATAATTGACTTTAGCACCCATATTAGGCTGAGAAGAAGAATCTTCTTTACCATGTTTAGGGAATGGTTCTGTGAATGTTCTATGATCATTATTGCTCTTATGATTGTCAATTGTGATGTCTCCATTATCAATTTTGTCTTGTATGATGTGTTTCAAGTGAACATAATTATTATTCTTATGACCCTTATTGCGATGGAATTCATAGAAATCCTTCTCTCTCCACCATTTCGGTTTAGGTTTAGGATCAAAGACTTTTATCTCAGGCAAGTAGATTATTTTTTTTGCCAATAGAGTCTTCATGGAAAATTCCAAGGATTCTCCAAGAGGAGTGAATTTTTTATTAGGATCTGTAGCCCAAGGTTTAGAATCAGATGAATTTTTTGTTGGACTTTGTTGCTTTAGCTTTGGAAGCTTTGATGGTGTATAGGGTAAAACATGGATGAGGTCCTAGAATAATGGTTTGCACATAAAAGAGACCCCAAAGCCAATATTTTACACTTACATGAAATTGTATTGATATGGAAAGCCAATGTAGATGATTAATACTAAAATTAAGAAATAAAGGTACTTACCTCCGAAAAAGAATCAACTGAAAACCCTATCAAACAATCTCAAAAATTGTTGATTACCTATATTCTCAACTGAAACTGCGAGATCTAAAAAACCCAGAAATCTTTTTTCAAGATGAGATCAGGTCAACTTTGACCCTCATAAAAGGTCAAAGGCTACATTTTTATTCTAAAGGTTGATTCTGACTTTGTTTGTAGATCTTAGAAGTTCACCGAAAAGGGTATCCAAATCTATTCTCAGATCTAAAATTTTGCACCTGTACCTGCAAGAAAAGGTTTTTTTTTTGGGGGGGGGGGAGGGTTTTGCCTCAATCAAACCCCAATTTAGGAATTAACCTTGAAATTAAATTGAAATTGTTGGAATAAACAAAGTAAATGGAACAATTCACCTTGCTTGAGTTGAAACCCTTATGGAGGATTTGAATCCTTGAATCCACAAGAATGGATGAATGTAGAATCAAATGTAGGATGTCTCCAATCAATTGTCTTTAGATCTTCAGCACCAATCTTGAATGGATCTTGAATTTGGAAGAGGCTTGAATGGAAATGGAGGAATCTTCAATAAGAGAGCTCCATAGAGCTTGAATCCTTCAATGGCTTCTAATGGATCTCCTTGATGAATTGAAAACTTGAATTTTTGAAGGCTTGAACGCTTGAATGCTTGATCTTCTTGCTTGCTTGCACTAGAGAGCTTGAGAGATTTTGAGAATGCAAAGTAAGTTTTCTGGATTCGATTGTGTAAGTATTTTTAACATCAACATTTTGGATCACACTCTGTGATCCATCATCAGAAAAGAGAAAGTGCAAGGATTAAGAGTAAAAATGCACAAAATCCTTGCACTTTCTCTTTCCTGATGATGGATCATAGAGTGTGATCCGAAAAGTTGATGCTAAAAATACTTACACAATCGAATCCAAAAAACTTACTTTGCATTACTAATGGATTGTGGAAATCTTATGTTGTAGATTTTGAGAAACTTGATTGAGAGATGGAGAAAATGAGAGAGGAAGGCTCCCTTTTATAGTGATCTAGGGCACAAGAGGGGCCTCGTAGAAAATAATAATTAAGGGCCCATGGCACAAAAATCTAGAGAGGTGCGCATGGAGAGGAAATTAAATTAAAGTCTTGACACAAAACTCTAGGAGGGGACCACCCTTAATATAAAAATAAAATAATTATTTAAGAGCCTTATCACAAAATTTAAGGTAAGGCCAACCCCAAAGTTAATTTGAGCATTAGGCACAAAATTGAAGAAACGCTAATCTAGACAATAATAAATTAGGAATCCTATACAAATATCGAGAAAGGTCCACCTCAAATATTAATTTGAGAATTTGACACTTAATCTGAGAAATAATGGCCCCGAAGAGGGAAAGACAAGATTTTGATGAAATCCTAAAATCAGAAGCTAACCCCGAGGATCCCAGACCCTAGAGTCAAGGATGAGATTGATCCTGACTAGGTCAAGATCAAGGTTGATCCTGACTAGGTCAGGGTCGAGGTTGACTTTGACCTAAAAGGTTGACCTTGACCCTGAGGCTAGGAATCTCAGGTTCATAGTCCAAGATGCCAGGAAAATGCTAGGAAGAAGTGGAAAATGGAGCATAACAGGGGAAAAAGCTAGATCCAAGATGAGTATCCATTCAAGGTGTTTGACATGACCCCAAACCACTTACTCGAAGGGATAAACATTCTTACCATGGAAGTGCTTCCATTTTAAGATGATACATTAAGCCCCCACTTTAGCAAGAGTATGGACTTGATGCAAACTCTTAGTAAAGGAGATCACAAAGAAAAAGATAATCTTATTGAAATAAAAGGGACAAAGGAATCCTTAAGCCCCCAGGGACTCGATTCTTCATCAACTCCAAGATTGTAATAAGAGAGACATCACTAAAGAATAGAGAGAAAAGGAGAGAGAGAGGAGTGGTTAGCTTGCCCAGTAAGATGTGTGTATCTCACTGTGAACCACAAAAGGATAGGATGGCCCACCAAGAAAACACTTGATAGTCACCCCATAATGTTGTGCAACTTCTGGTGACTTTGTACATGTATGTAGTGCATCTTCTAATGGCTTTTATAAAGTACCCATGGATCCACTTTCTTGTATCACCATGGAATACAAAATGCGTGTCTCCTCAGGATTTAGCAACTTATGTGTGTTACTTTCGGAAGATTTAGCATATTGGAAATTGAAAATGTGTGTCCCTTTAGGATTTAGCAACTTATGTGTGTTACCTTCCAAGATTTAGCATATTTGAAATTGGAAATGTGTGTCCCTTCAGGATTTAGAAACTTATGTGTGTTACCTTCAGAGGATTTAGCATATTAAAAAACAAAAGGTTATAACAAAAATACATAATATAGAATGAGGGAGACTGTATATATGCCCCCCTCCTTAAGATGGAAAAAAATACTATTTTGACATGTTAAGGAAAGAAAAGAACAAGGATAAAGCCTTCTTCAGCATCAAGACAATATCCATAGACAACACCTAGTCCAAGATAAGAAGGTCATAGCTCCTATGAGGCCATGGAAGGGATGAATGCAAAGATATATCATGCAAGAAGTGAAAAAGAGTAACCCTTGTGAGGGATAGCACATTGTTTAGTTTTCAAGGTGAGAGATATATCAACCATGGAAACCCAATGTCAAACAATGAAATAGGTTGTGATCAAGGATATAGATCCTCAATGCAAACCAAAATTTTCATGTATGATTGGATATCACATAATAGATAGATACTGCTTAACCAAGGAAAGAGGTGAATCCTGGAAAGATAGAAAAGAAGGAGATGACATCCATGCCCCCCAAGAATAGGAACAAGGATGGAAAGGGACCTATTATATCACTCACAACACTATGCAAGACAACGATCCCCCAAGGATTAGGCTAACATTGTTTAGATAATGTGGAGCTCCATAATAGGAACATAAATATTATTTAGAGAAAATAGGATTGAAATATAACTCATTGTCACATGATATATAAATAACCTTACTATCAATGAGCTTCTTAATCTTACAATTTAAAGCTTGACATTCATTAGTAGAGTGATCATGTAATCTATGATATAAACAAAAAGGAAGAGTCTTCATGTGTGGACTACATTTCTTTTTGCATTTAGGTCTAGTAATCATCTTAACACGAAGGAGTTTAGGATAAATAACTTCTTGGTCAAATTCCTTCATAGGTTCATCATGTTTTGAAGTGTTATTAGAGATGTTGTTAACATTTATTTATTGTCGAGGATTAAATCCTAATCCATAAGAATGCTCATGCCCCCCAGTGTGTAAGGGCATTTGAATTCCCTGTTTATGCTTACCACATCCTTGACCATTAAATCCTTGTTTAACTAGGAAGTGATAACCAGGACCATAACAAGAAGCCATATCAGAAGGAGTCAATGGAACTTCAGTAGTCACTATGTCATCATTAGTAGGTTTGACTGATTCATTGTGGGTAGAAGTAGCGACAAAGTTATTACTAAGGGTATTAGAAGTAGAAGTAAAAACTCGTTGTTCAAATTCTCTTTGTTTCTTCATAAAATCAAGATCATTAATCTTATATTCTCCAATAAAGGTAGGATTAAAATCCAAGGATCCCCAATCATCACCAAGAAAAGCATTAGAGGAAGGAGGATTACTATTAGAAATAGAAGTAGTATGAGTTTGAATATTAAGATAAGGATTAGGTGCATCATCCGCATGAAGTGAATACATCTTGTTGTTATGTATAAACTTGACTTTATGATGAAGGGTGGAAGGAATGGCATGCATCTCATGCAACCAAGGTCTATCCAAAAGAAGATTATAATTGAGAGGTCCAGGCATAACATGAATAGGTGTATTTAGGATGACCGGTCCCACTTTGATAAGTAAGGTAATGATTCCTAAAGTGTTATTAGCAATGTTATCAAAGCCACATATAGGAACATTGTCAGGTTGAATAGTTGAAAGATCAGCGTTAATCGCTTTGAGCATGTTCATGCTACAAACATTAAACCTAGATCCATTATCAATCAAGGTCCTACAAATGATACTCTTATTGATAGAAACAACAACCATAAGAGCATCATACTGATTTTGAACTTCTTTAGAAGGTAAATCCTTTTGAGTAAATACAATGTCAGGAGGACCCAGGTAGCATGCATGCATTGTAAGAAGTTATTAATGTTCTCTTGATTAGGAGGTGGAGTGGGAAGAGTTGCTAGAGCTTTTTGCAAGGCTTCATAGTAGGTAGGTGAAGTTTGAAGAAGCTCCCATAAAGAAATATTGGTAGGAGTATTTTGCAATTGGTTTATCAAATCATACTCCTTGCTAGGAAGATGGGGTGGAGGAGGAAGAATAGGTTTTGCAATTGGTTTATCAAATCATACTCCTTGCTAGGAAGATGGGGTGGAGGAGGAAGAATAGGTTGAGAAGGTGGAAAAGAAGTAGAAACCATCGGATTAGGTTGAGGGTTATTCCTTGTACTATAAGTGTGAGCTATCGAATCTTGATCATTAAAAGACTCCATAGGTTTTCCTTTGATAGTAATGCAAGGACAACCTTTGACAGTCAACAAGGGTTTAGGATAAACCATTTTAGTTGTCTCAACACTACAAATAGATTCAAAAAAAGGAAGCAAAGAGGACATCCTAGGAGGAGATGAGCTAAGATCTTGATTCTCCATAGGATCACCACTAAAAGGGAGAGCATTAAGGTAATGCATATCATTATCCACTAATGCCTCATCACTAGAAGGAATCTCAAATGGAGGTAAAGCATCTATAATATCATCTTCTTTCACTAAAATGTCTACATGTGTTTTAGAAAAAGAGTTATCACCATGTATGAATATGGCATCCATTAATAAATCACCCTCTTATATCAAAGATTATTCATGAGGAGGGGATAAATCAATGTCTTTATCCAAGGGTTCATTCCAAAAGGTAGAGTCATTCACAATGGCTTCATGAGGAAGAGAGTAATCAATATCCAAATCTAAAGGTTCATCCCAAATAGGAGGATTATCATCCCTATCCATAAGACATTTGAAAAACACTTGAAACAACTTATTCCACATGATAACAAATAAGGAAATGCATAGAAAATAGATCTAGATATATCCAAATGCATAAGCATGAAAAGGAAATCAAACACCACAAACACACTAGGACATCTAATTCCACAAAAGAAAGAGTTGTCGTAAATGGCTTCACCAAAATGTATGGGGTAAAATATGGATGAGGTCCTAAAACAATGGTTTTCACATAAAAGAGACCCCAAAACCAATATTTTACACATACATTTGAATTGTATTGATAGGGAAAGCCAATGTAGAAGATTAATATTGAAATTAAGAAATAAAGGTACTTACCTCTGAAAAAGAATCAGCTAAAAACCTTGTCAAATGATCTCAAAAACTATTGATTCCCTTTGTTTTGAATCAAAATTGTGAGATCTAAAAAACCCAGAAATCTTTTTCCAATATGAGATCAGGTCGACTTTGACCCTCATAAAAGGTCAAAGACTACATTTTTATTTTGAAGGTCAATTTTGACTGTTTACAGATCTCAAAAATTCACCGAAAAGGGTATCCAAATCCGATCTCAAATCCAAAATTCTACACCTATACCTGCAAGAAAAATGGTTTTGTTTGTTTGGGGTGAGGGGGGCGGTTTCCTCAGTCAAACCCCAATTTAGGAATTAACCTTGAAATTGAATTGAAATTGCTGGAATAAACAAAGTAAATGGAACAATTCACCTTGCTTGAGTTGAAACCCTTGTGGAGGATTTGAATCCTTGAATCCACAAGAATGGATGAATGTAGAATCAAATGTAGGATGTCTCCAATCAATTGTCTTTAGATATTCAACACCAATCTTGAATAGATCTTGAATTTGAAAGAGGCTTGAATGGAAATGGAGGAATCTTCAAAAAGAGAGCTCCATAGAGCTTGAATCCTTCAATGGCTTCTAATGGATCTCCTTGATGAATTGAATGCTTGAATGCTTGAATGATTGATCTTCTTTCTTTCTTGCACTTGAGAGCTTGAGATATTGTGAGAAACTTGATTTAGAGATGGAGAAAATGAGAAAGGAAGGCTCCCTTTTATAGTGATCTAGGGCACAAGAGGGGCCTCGTAGAAAATAATAATTAAGGGCCCATGGCACAAAACTCTAGAGAGGTTCACATGGAGAGGAAATTAAATTAAAGTCTTGACACAAAACTCTAGGAGGGGATCACCCTTAATATAGAAATAAAATAATTATTTAAGAGCCTTATCACAAAATTCAAGGTAAGGCCAACCCCAAAGTTAATTTAAGCATTAGGCACAAAACTCGAGAAAGGATTATCTCCAATAATAAATTAGGAATCCTATACAAATATTGAGAAAGGTCCACCTCAAATATTAATTTGAGAATTCAACACTTAATCTGAGAAATAATGGCCCCGAAGAGGGAAAAGATAAGATTTTGATGAAATCCCAAAACTGAAAGCTAACCCCGAGGATCCTGGACCCTAGGGTCAAGGAGGAGGTTGATCCTAACCAGGTCAAGGTCAAGGTCAACTTTGACCTAAAAGTTCAACCTTGACCCTGAGGCCAAGAATCTCAGGTTCATAGTCTAAGATGCCAAGAAAATGCCAGGAAGAAGTGGAAAATAGGGGAAAATAGGGGAAAAAGCTAGATCCAAGTCGAGTATCCATTCAAGGCATTCGACATGACCCCAAACCACTTACTCAGAGGGATAAACATTCTTACCATGGAAGTGCTTCCATTTTAAGATGATACAGATGGCTTGGGTACCAATAGTGAGATTGAAAGAAGATGCCTTAGATGGGGCATGGATATTATCAACAACGCCATCTGTGACAACACCTTTATTGTTGTTCTATTTTTTGTTCTTGTCCTTAGAACTAGATCCAAATTCATACTTGTCCTTTTGAAGTGTGATGTCTCCTTTTTCACAAGTACTTTCTCAATTTTGATCGCATTATCTACCATCTTATCAAAAGATGTATGATTTTGCATTTGTAAAGGGTAGTTGATTTCTGGAACAAGATTATTGATGAAGATTTCCAGCTTCTCAATTTCTGGAATGGGTCTAGCATATAGAGAAAATTTCTTCCTCCATCTCTTGAGAAATGTCATGAATGGCTCACCTAGATATTGTTTCAGATTGTAGATGTCGATCATCGTGACCAGATGTTGAATATTGTAGGAGTATTGTTGACAGAATAGTTTGATTAACTCCTCAAAATTTTTGATAGTAGGAGGCATTCTAGAGAACCAATGAATGGCTAACCCTCCCATAGATCGAGGGAAAAGATGCATCAAGTAGGTTGGTTCGTGCATGAACTCCATTGATTGAGTACAAAATTCTCTGATAGGATCTTAAGGGTCAAAGTTTCCATCATACTTACCATATTTAGGCATTTCTACTCTTTTAGGGAATGGTGGCATGTTCAAGTCTTTATCAAATGGAAAAGGACATAGGGCCTCCATGGAGAACTCCTTAGGTTCCTTTTCTTTCTTAAGTTTGTTAAGTTTGACTTGCATGGCATGCATCTGTTTCATCATAGCCATGATTGGAGTTTCTTCCTCATGCATAATGATATCTTCAACATTAAAGTTGGAAGGAATTTTAGCTCCTTGATGAGCTAACTCTAGAAAATATGCCTCTCTATCTTCTTTCAAGAAATACCTCATCATTTTCTTGAAGTCAGCATCATTTTGATATCGAGCAATTTTAGAAGGTGTAGGTTCTTGATCCACACCATGTTGAGAATGAGGTCCTTGAGACCCATGTTGTGTCCCTCTGTGAGACATGTTAGAGGTTTTAGGACTCCCTAGGATAGAATGAGGAGGGTTTTTTTTATTACCTCCGTGAGTTAATGGAGGGGGTATATTACCAATTTTCAATCAAAAATTTCCAAGACTGTCATCTTCGTAAAGACCAGAATTGTAGAGTTTCTCAATATTTGGACCCTTGTGAGTAGTCAAAGGTATGGTATTGAGTGCTTCTCTAGATTTCTTATGTGACGAAGCTCTAGTTTCCACCATTAACCTTGGGTGAAGCAAGAAAGCAAGATGAAGACAACTAAAGAATGACCTGATTCAAGAAGATCAAATGACACAACCTTGTCAAGATTGAATTGATTGAAGATTAGATCGGACGTAAATGAAGGATACTATACCATAGTAGTGTGGGTAGACACCCAATAGATGGTGGGCACGAGCTCACAACACTTAGCCATTTTAGTAACAAGAATGGATTTGAGGATAATGTTGACAAGGTTTTGACACAAGATGAAAAAGACTCAAATCAATAAATCAGAAGGCAAAATCAGACTCAAGAGCTCACTTTAGGAAAATGAATGAATCTTTTCTAGTTTCTTCTTTATTCCTAACAAAGTGACTATTTTGACAAAATCTAGAAATAGGTTGTAAAAACTAAATTTCTGACAAGTTTGACCAATCTCTGACAACTTTTTGAAAATTCTCAAACAAGTTTATGGAATCTCATACGACACTGGGTATGATATCAAATGATAGTTGCAAGACTCATACGACAATTGCTGCAAGGGATAATTAATCTTTTGATTTCTGGTGACAACACTTGTACGACAATATACTAGATACCGTATGATAATACAGGGGTTGTGAAATGACTTTTTCTAAAAACTCGTATGACAATCTGAGACTATAGGATGACTTTTGACTCCAGAGAGGAATTTCACTTCAGATTTTGCAATTTTTGAGATTTTTAGTTTCGGATTGTTTGCAAAGTTTTCTATCCAATTTTGAAGATCAGTGTAATAGTCTATTTTGAATAACCAAGTAGATATCAAGTACGCAAAATAGCAAACAAGGGAAGTAGGCAATCATCTCAAAACAATGAACAAGGGCAAAAGCAACCTTGCGCATGAACAAGAAATAGTGACTTATTGTGCTAATCCCTAGAAATGCTAACTATGTATGTTCTCAAAAGTTTTTCAATAATGCACATATTCCTAGAAAAAGAAAAATTTGGCCTCACTAGGGTTTGTAGTAATGGTCTGACTCTGCAACTTTTGTGATCTCAAGAGGGTGAACTCCAATCCAGGCACACTGAGTTTTTGACATAGTTTGAGAAATTAATCAATCAGGAGCTTCTAGGGAGATCTGACAGCCCAACAAGAGACCACACCTATGAAGATTTCCTCCACAAGGACATTTATATAGCGATTGTTGCTACCATGGAAAAAATGGCTATTACCACTTGAGGTTTCATCCATGTGGTTGACCCAATTAAGGGAATGTCCACTATGGTTAACCCTCTCTAAAGGTGACTCACAAAAGATACCACATGGAGACTGGTTCCATATTCAAGGATCTGAGTTTCTGATACTACCCAAAAAGGGAGTAGAGCATAGTCCTCTAGCCTTTTCACTTCTAACCAAACCAAAGTAGACAAATTAATCTGACATGCTAAGACCAAGATTATCTCATAAATATCTATGATGTCAACCACTAATGAAATATCAACCTCTCCAGAAAGAGAATGTATCAATCAAAAGCTAAAGACACACAAATCTAGTAGAACGTGAGACTCTCTCAGTAACCTCCCTACCTACAAGGGGATCCTTCGTCAAGAAGAGCTTCGCATGCATGAACAAGCGGAAGAAGCCCAATCTGTCAAGATCATCCACAAATAGTGTTCATAGGGCCTATTTACTATGTGTAACAGATATGCAGAAAGCAAATCTATGTTCATTTTATAGCCCAAAATGAAGTCTATGATATGAAAGCAAGAAAAGTCACACAAGCTTGACACATGAGAGTTCATTTTATGTCCAAATTGAAGTGTTATCAGATCGTAGTAGAATACCTAAATTCCTTGCAACGCGCTTAGTAGATTTCACCTGTGTTAGCAATTTAGTTGCGCTTTTCCCAATCAGATTCACCAAATATCAGTCAAAAATAGATTTCAATTGTTAGGGTTAGCAATCAGTCCAAATTTGAAAATCAAATCTGAAAAACTTCCAAAAATTCTAAAATGACAATTGAATCTTGGAGTCAAAACTCATACGACAGTGGGTTACCTTCCAAACGACAGTCAGAAAACTCGTACGATAGTGGGTATCTCACCAAATGATAATCAAGCTCCCAAATGACAATGTATATAAGCTTCTGATATGAGCCTCGGTAGAATCAACTGTCATATGAGAGTGGGGTCTTCCTGGTACAACTTTCTAACAAAAGTCATATGAAAAATGTACGGACAGAGAATGAAATCATAGAATGGACTAGAAAATGATAGAAAATTAGATAGAAGTGAATTAGAAAAGATGGAAACCCATTTTAGGGCCCCACGATGGGGGGCAGAAATGTGTGTGTGAATTTTGTACCTAGTTGTAGACACAACACTTCAATAAAACATTAGAGGTTAGCAGAAATCAAAATCTGACAAATAAATGAAACTAAGCTAACCAGGTGATTTACTGCCTTCTAGTAGGTGCGAGTATGATGTTCTCATATTGGAATCAAGATCAGTGACAATGCAACACCTAAATGAAGGATTTGAATGCAAAATATGAAAGACTATATGAATGCAGATTAATCTATATTTTTGAATTTTCTGTGCAATAATATGAAAAACTGTATGAATCTAAGCTATATGAATGAAAATGATATTGAATGAAAATTTAATCTAAAAATTCTATGGATGAATATGAAATCTATGATATGAAACTATGCTATGAAACTATGATCAACTATGAAAGATCTCACAAATCGCCTGTCGCAAGTGCTTAATCCTTCAATCGCCAACTCGCCAGAGTAATTGTGCAAATTCGAGTGTTGATTATTATGAAGAGTTGAGCCTTGATTTTATAGAAATCCAGGGCTTTGAGGATGCAAGAGAAAAGCCATAAATCACTCTTGATAAACTCGGGTTGATTTTTGAGTTATCAAGAAATTAAGAATAATTAACTCACAAAAATCATGCAAAAGCAGTGTTTAACTCAAAATAGAGTTTAGATCAAATTTCAACTCATCATCGGATGTTGAGTTTCAATTTTAAATTGATTGTTAGTTTCTAGTTGCCTGCTTTTCTGATTGTGCATGATTTATTTATAAATTAATTTTAAAAATAAAGTGATTTATTCTCAACTTAACTGATTTTTGAATTAAAACAATTGATTTATGGGTTAATCAATTATTAAATCAAACTTTTATTCTAAAACCATATTATTAAATATTGAAAATTGACTTTAATTAATTAAATAGGAATTTAATCAATTAGTCATGAGATTTTAGATTTATTGTCAAAATTAAATAATACAATTTAGGAATAAATTTAATTAAATTTAATTAAACAATTAAGTGGCAGTATTAAATTTGATTAATTAAATATTCAGAATATTCAATTAATCAAACTTTAGGATAAATAAGATTTATCACCAAATAATTATTAAATTAAAGATAATTGAGATAAATAGGAATATTGCTAGGAATATTCCCCGATGCAGAATTAAGATAATCAATTAGGTTTTTGATAAACTGATGTATAGATGTGCCTTAGGTTAGGACTTTTGTGTCGATTTTGATCGATTTATCGATTTAAGAGGTTAATGAACCTATAGCCCATTTTGGGGGTATTACACTATATACCAATAATAAATTCTAAAAATATAAAAGCACATGTACAAGAGTCACATTAAGAATGTACTTATGTGCACTAGCAATATGATCAATAAGAAGGAATTTATGGTGTGTAATATACAACTTGTGCTATCAACATAGACCATCCTATTACCCATTCATGAAATTTGTCATGCTAAATAATCATAATGTTGTATGTATTTAACCATGTTCACTTGAATCATTGTGCAAATTAAAATATCATAAAAATAAGAAATTTTAGAGGAATATTTGTGGTAATATGACACTTGGTCCCAAATTTGGTTTATTGTACTCCAATGTCAAAACACATTTTCTACCATCATGCACTGAGCCCTTCATTTATTTGTGTGGTTCTATAGGGACAAAATAAGAAACCATACAATGATTATGAACAAGACCATAGGGGAAAGTAATAAGATGGAATTTTCCAACTAGAAGGAGGATATACATTTTAAATGTGGGAGAAAAAATCATATTAATCAAAATTATGAAGGTTATCAACAACTAGCATGTAAATCTTATAATGATAAGTGAACATGCAATTATTTTCTCATCTCGAGGTTTATCAATACCACAAGACTATGGTAAATAAAATTAAATACTAGAGAAATTCTAGGTCCAAATGTAATGAATAGAACAAAGAAATTAACTTATATATTAAAGAATAAGGAATAAAATTCGAGAGGATGTAATAGGGATTATCCTTTAGAACATGGTAGCACATGTATAATGCAAAATAAGATATTGACAATTGGAACATAAAAAAGTGTGAGGAAATGATAAAGGATTGGAACAACCTAATGATTTGGTATGGGAAGATATATTTTGAATAGTATCAAATCATTCACTAAGGGACTTAAACAAAAGTAGATAAAGAAGAATAAGAGGATTTCAAGGGGGAAATTACCCAAGTAAATATAGGCATGAATAGTAGTAGAGAAAAGTATATTAATACAAAATATCAAATAGAGAGGTGGAATGTAAAAATAATTATTATTTAGCCTTTACAAATGTATATAAGAACATTCAAAAAATCATCTCCATTGCTATCAAGTTGCAATTCTTTCAATTTAAATTATCCTTAAACCTCTACAGTATATCAAGTGGAAATGTTCTAAAATGGTTCAAACAGTAAATATTTTTACTTATTCATTGTAGTTGCCCAAAAGGAGATTTTCTTATCATATTTCATATAATATTTTTTATAACATATTTAAAGCCATATCCTTCTACTTTGGAGAATTTGGACATATTTCTCTCATTGGCATCAATTTATTTTGACTTGATGTAGATAACGGAGGCCTTGATGTAGTCCAAATCAGTCAAAGATTGAATGCTTTTTGTTTTGCTCCTTGACTTAGCAACTCATCCATCTTCACCTTGGGCCAAGGTTTTGGCAATTGTAGAGCCTAGTTTGGATTCTCAATCGAATGCTTTGCAAGGTGATCTTTACATTCTCATGCAGGAATGGGGAATTTCCAATCATTAGGATTTGATTGATTTCTACATGTACTTGTCTATGGTTATTAAGAACCTGATTGACTTGCACAAGAAAGGAAAGCTAGAGATCTCCAGTTTATTTTTCATGTTTGCTCTAGCTGATGAAATTTTCAATCATGGTCATTCTATGTATGAAGGTATGGGAAATTGGGCTCTTTTCCATATTAGATCATGTAAAAATTTATTGTTATGGGAAGCTATGTAGGTTGGTACATAGGTAGAGGTGGCTTTATGTATAGAGGTATTGACAATTGTGCTCTTTGTCATATTGGATCTCGTTAATATTTGTAGTTATGGGAAGCAATGTAGGTGGGTACATAGGTGAGGGTGGCTCTATATGCGAAGGTATTCAAGATTATGTTCTTTGTCTTATTCGATTGTGTTAAGATTTGTTGTTATGGGAAGTAATGTATGTGGATACATAGGTGGATGGTGGCTCTATGTGTGGATGTATTGAAGATTGTTCTCCTTGTGGTATTGGATCATGTTAAGATTCATTGTTTTTAACAATGGATCACAAAATGTGATCTATAACATTAATACAAACACTTAATTCTAAAAGCATTCAAGATCGAAGCAATTTACAAAATTATTTTTATATGACATCTATTTTTGTTGGGCGGTACAATAAATTTTATAATTTATTTTTTTAATTATATAAATGGTAGCCCAAATATCTCTAACTTCTGATCAGAAATGATTTCTCATTTCAACTTGTACATGACCATTTTCAATCAATCATTGTATCTTATCATCTACATAATGAACAAAGACCTTAATAAAACCATCACCAATCAAAAATGATAAAAAAATACTATTACATAATTTGAAATTATTATAATAATAATAATACATCTTAAACACAAATTATAATGAAGTGTTAAAATAAATTACTCTAGAAAATTATTAAAATATCCCAAATAAATGTGAAATAAATTTAAATAATATTAAAATAAACAAGCAAAATTATCTTTATTATCTATCATATGATAAATATTATAATATAATATAAATAAACCAATATTTTAAAATATATATTCATAAATATCAATATTGTAAATAAATATTAATCAAACTTAGATTGTAAAAGGCTTTAATAAATTATTCAAATGTAATTTTATTTTATTTTTAAAAGCATAAAATTTAAATGAATTGAAACTTTTTCATATCTATCTCTATAAATTATAGCTATAGAAATTCCACTGGACCATTTTTTTTTACAATTGATAGGCATTTGAATTTGAAACAATGAAATTAGCTGCACTAAACGCTAGCCAGCAAATAAGGGCCCGTTTGGATGCCGGAATACCAAATGCCAGATATAGTCAATTTTGGAAGATCAAATTCTCAAAATGAAATTCTGGAAGATCAAATTCTCAAATGATTTTCAAAATATGGGATGACCTGTCTGGTTCACCTAAAAGATGACTAAGAAGATTCTGGAACGGAAAAATATGTCATGTTAAAAATTCTTGGCTGCTCAAGCATTTTATCTTCTTCGCACAAGATATTTTATCTGAAACATCTACATCTTTGTCCCCAGTTCGGCTTCTTGCAAAAAATTTGTTCCCTTTTAGATTTGGAAAAGCATCCCAAATTCTTTCTACCAGAGGATCTCAAATACAGGCAAGAAGAAAATCTAAAACCCATCACATAGTACTGCGGATCCGGGTGTGAGTTTCTCTCATGGATCCTCTGTCGGTTCTGCGTGACTACACCATCAGAGGAGATTTGGACAATGTAAAAGCTGTAGGAGATGAGTTCCACTTTGGAGAAGACTATAGATTCCCCTGCAACATCGACATGGCTTACAGCTTCCACTTTGCGTATCTAGCCACGGAAATCGCTCGGATGTTCAAAATGGCCCCGAGGTTGCAGATGCTCTAAACGCTCAATCTAGCATACGTTCTGGTGCACACGTATCACAAAACAACACATCGACAGGAATGAATATGTTTATTTCAATTTTATTTTGAGATTCAGGGTAAAGAGCGAGACAAGCAAGGTGCAAATCGTGAGCAGCAATGAAGGGAGGATTCTGAATCTGCCCAGAACCAAAATATTCAATTCTCACTTGCCATTTACAAAGCCCCTTTGCGCAGTTCACTTCCACTTTGGGTATCTAGCCACAGAAATCACCACGGAAACTGCTAAAAATGAAAGGTGAATAGGCAGACGTGAACCAGTTACTTTGCACGCGAACCCGACCATTTTAAAAATTGGCATACGAAATGGGAATGCGAGCCCGATATTCCAATTCCACCTTTTCAAGTGGAAGATGATATGCCCATTTTTTTTGGTAAAATTGGAATATCGAAATTCCAATTCCATCTTCGCTGTCGACCACAAATAATGGATATCATCTTCGGCATACGGAATTCTGGTATATCAGTCGATATGCTGTGGTCCAAATGGGCCCTAAATGACCAAGACTTGCTTATCCACGCTATGGAATAATTTATAATAAATTTTAAATTAGCATAAAATTTAAATGAATTGAAACTTTTTCATATATATAATAAATTATAAATTAAATCTGTGATGTCTCATACGGTAAAATTCTCTGTTCAAATCCATGAAAAAATCTCTGTTCAAATCCAAATGCTAGCCTTGTGTCACTAGTTGATAACTAATGTCCATTTATAATTAATAGCCATCTCTTGGATTGATTTCTTCATCAATGTCCATTTATGATTTTTCAACTTTTATTGATTTAGGTTGACATAAGGTTGTACAAAAATCTATTAAATTTTTATTAGTTGGATATTTAAGTTTGGTTAGCTCTACAATAATCCTTTAAATCATATAAGTTGTAAATTTGGTCTGCATGAATTGTTTTTTTAATAATTATTTGTGTATTAAAGAAAAAAAAATTAAATGATAAACTAATTGAAATAAATATTTTACAAATATATTATAGATCATTATACTATTGATTAAGTAAAAATAGGATTTGAAAGGTCCCGAAACCTTATACAAAAAGCATAAAAAGATATGATATTGAAAGACCAAAATACAACTGTGGTGCCCCACTAATCAAACCAAAGGAACTAACCATAGTTCCTACCTAATGGATAAAAACATCCTTGCCCATCCTTATGAGAACGTAAATTCATATCAAAAGGAGTGGAAGGTTTAAATTTCTTTCCCTTAACTATCGTCCATCCATCCTCCACCTTAGCAGTAGCCTTTTGCCAAGCCAAAGAAGAACTAGAAGAGCCCACTAAAGGGCTAGTCACATCATAATCCACAAAAGGTATAGGAATAGCACCACTACCATTCCCCAAAACCTTCCCAGAAGAAAGATAGATAGAAGAACGCATAGGACCAGCAGTCAAGATAGCATCTGAATTAGAGACAGCATCAATAATCCGGTCAGGAACAATAGCAGCACTAGAAGGGACAACATCAACAGGCTGAGCCAAATCAATGAGATCAGCAACAGAAGCATCATCTGAATCTGACTCCGACGAAGAGTGGCAGGCATCCCCAGCCAAATCCTTGGAAACTTTATGAACCATAAAATGGTCGATAGTAGCCCCCTGCCACCACGAAGAAGTTTTCTTAGATTTAACTTTATGAGAAGAGCACCGTGCAGCAAGATGACCAGTCTTATGGCAAGATCTGCAATGGAACGAAACTCCCTCATAATCAAGATTCTGGGTCCAAGAGCCCAAAGATGAAGCCAAGGTAATCGTCTCAGGGAGCCCCTTGGAAATGTCAACATCCACAAGAATATGACCATATGTCAGATGAAGAACATCAAAGGATTCTGAGTCAACTGTCTGGAAAGCCCCTATAGCCCTCCCCATAGATTCCAAAATAGAATCCAGCCAAAGGTGAAGGGGGAGATTTGGCAGTCTCACCCATAAGGGAATAACATTGAGCGACTCTGAGAGAGGATCAAACCCTGAATACCATGTTTGGCTAGCAGGGGGAACTGGCCCCAAGAGAAGCTTCTATTACACATAATAGTTTGTCTATCTTTAGTTGTTTCAAACTTTACAATAAAGAAACCCTTAGCCATAGGGTAAATCTAAATAGAAAGTGATAAAATGGGTTCCCAATTTTGATAAATCCAGGCATGCAAATCTAAGAGAGAGGGCCAAAAACCCCTAAATCGAAAGTTTGCAGCCAAAGATGAGAAATACTCCACATTTTTAGAGATCTTGTCAGCAATTTCAAAATCTAGATTTACCACTAGAGGTTTACTTACAGAGAGAGGCAATGATGAAGGGGAGGATTGTAAACCCCCTCTCCCAGCAGAGGAACCTCCACATAGACCCGCTTCAAAAGCTGCAACATTTGCATAAGAATTAGTAGAAGACCTTTTCAAAAGAGGAGAGACAAGCCCAGAATCATGAATCACAACAGCACCACCACCAAACGCCAAAGGAGGGAGCCTCGAGCGAGCAGCACTGCCAGAAGCACCAGACACTGAAGGCCCCAAGCAAGTAGCAGCAATAGTAGCAGGTCGAGTAGCCACACCAAAGGGCCCCAAACCAGCTGCAACGACTGCAAGTCTTACATCAATAACAGATTCAAAAAGAGCAGCATTGGAAGCAGGAGCGGGAGACTTCATTTTTAAAAAATTTGATAATGTTAAAAATCAGTGAAATATTACATAGTCATACTAATATTAAAAATATTGTAATAATAATAATATTTAAAATATTATAACATTATCCATCATTTAAATAAATTAAGTGGCTTTTAACACCTTGCTCAAAAAACACATTATCAATCATTAAAATTAATATTCTCCAATTTAGAATAGTTAAAATAACATTCAATTTTTTTTTTAAAAGTCAATTAAAATATAAAAATAAGTGGCTAATTCTACATTTCTTGTTCTCATTCCAAAAAAGGAAGGAGCCAATCCATTTTTTTTTACTCCTTCAGACATATAGCGTTGTGTAATGTGGTTAATAAAATAATTACAAAGCTGATTGAGAAAGGCTCAAGCCATGGTTAGACAAATTAATTTTTGTTGAGCAAGGTGGTTTTGTGTCTATATTACCTCCAAATTTGAAACTGACCAATTTTGAACTTTCAAATCTGCATCATTAATGATAACTCGATCAGCAAATTAAAAGCCAACTCATGAATCCTAAGTTCCCCTCATGAGTCAAGTTATCAGACATTCTCTGAAGTCGTGAAACATGAGAATCCTCTATCTTGTGGAAAAGTTCCAAGTTTATGCGACTCGCTGACTAAATAACCCAAAGACCATCGAGCACTTAGTGACTTTGAATTGATTCCAAAGTTCTCAATTTTGTCAATCCCTTGATAGTATGTACGGTTAGGTGATATCTTGATTTCCAAACATCGATGAAGCCCCGACATAGTTCGGGAATTCATGTTCTTCCCAATAGCCCAACGGGTTCTAAACTCCTCCAAAGCTCTAACCAAGTTTCAAGGTTCATCTTTCCATGCAAATCTCACAGGGTACGGCTTCTTAAATGTTAAAACGTAATGGAATAAATTTACTGAGGTAGAAACACATTTTTCCAAATGGGAATTATTACCATCTATTGTCAAAATTAAATGAGTTTAAAAGTGTGTTTATGAAGAAAGGTGGTGGTATTTTCGAGGTCATTATTCCCTATATAAAATGATCAACTAATCCTTCTCGAAATGGTGCTTCCCACAACTAAATAAGAATTGAATGAGGAACCTACGCTTGTGGTACAACCAAATTTGAATATACCCAAGTCAGACCAGCTCAACATTATATCTAAATTATGCTATGTGGCATGGAGGCAGAAGACCAACTATGCAAGATATTGTAGAGACATCTTCATCCTGGAGGAAGAGGAAGTGAATGCCAAGCTTCATCATCTCTTCATGAAAATTCAATAAGAAATTAAATGGGCTCCTACACTCTAGGAATGATGGTTTCCCTTATTTTAGTATGTATAGATTCTTGGTAATTAGTAATTTTTGGGTTGGTGAAATTGTTTCCATTTTAAAATCCCTTTCTTGATACCAATCATTTTCAAAGACCATAACTTTTGTAATTTAAATAGTTTTCTACTCTTCTTTGTAGATATAGGCCTTAGAGAGGCCACTTGGGGAAGAGTTTTTGGGATTTTAAAAAGAGAAAAAATAGAGGATGGGGAGATAAATTTTGAGATGTGTCATTTTTGGTAGTAAAAATAAACTAAACTTTCTTTCATGAATTTCTCTGCAAATATCATTGAATAGAAATGTATGTGTTCAAAGTTGTGTATTTTTCATATTCTTTGTTACTGTTGATTAGACTTTGTGTTATGACAATATTCTATGATGTTTACTTACTTGAAATGGTTATCATGATTTTATGTCGAAAACTTTATGTTTTTCATTAAGATGGATTCTTCCCCTGCTCTTTTGTAATATACTGTAAATGAAATGAACTTTGTGTCAAATCATTTTCTATTAAGCATTACCTAAATCTTTCTTTGCATCTGTAGTATGGCTATGCCTAGATGTTAGATTATCTTTTCTGCTTTCTGGTCAAAACCATACCTGAAAATCAAATCATATCATACTTGAGGGATTTGTAACTTTAAAATTCAGAAGAAGATCATTTTTTTAACAGAGATCTATCCAACTATTGGTTTTAATTTTGTCTTTCTATTTGGGGCATTTGTGAATCATCTTTGAAGTTATTTTAGAAAGGCAAAAATCTAAAACAACAAATTTTTGGAGACTCTGCTGGGGAAAGGAAAAGCCAAATTTATTTCTTTTAACGGTGTCTTCCCAGTACAAAGTATGGAGACTCTATTTATTTCGAAGATATCATAAAAATGGTTTGAGGCCAGGCCCAGCTGAGAAACCAATTCAAAAAGAAATTTGTACCATCAATTGAAGAAATAATTGTTGAATATGATGATATACTTCAATATATTTGGAATGATTTTAAAGAAAGCATCTATGAAGCTAAAAAGAATAAGTTGTGTCCTTCTAAATATTTTCAATCTACACTAATATTAAAAATTGTAAGTCAAAGGTATTATCAACTTAAGAATTTTGAACAAGAGGTTCATCAACTTCTGACTGCAATTGAAAAATCAAAAGAAGGATTAGGAAATAAAGAGTCGATATCTTATAACTTCTCTATTTTTGGTGAGCGATATTTTATGCCAACATTGGTAGAGCCATCAGTACCTTGGAGTCACAACCAACAACAAAAATAATTCCCACCAAGTTGAGGAGAAGAAGTTAGAATCTTTATTGACATGCATTCAAGTGAGAAGTCATTTATTTCTCCTAAAGAAGAAACATCACCAAGTGAATGCAATAAGGTCTTCATCCCAAATTGGTTCTTGAAAGGCTCAAATGATGAGTTATAGTGTGGAATTGAGGATGAAAATGGTCACATCACAAAGGTTGGAATTTATGTGTTCCTTGGTGTCTTTGGCAACATGAAGTTATGAATCACATTACATATTTTCCTTCATCTACATATGGAATAAATCAATCAATCGGGTTTTCATGTGGTGCAACTTAAACATTCATCTTTCCATTTCCTTGGCCAAAGAGGTGGAGAAAAATAATCACAAATGAAGGTAATGTATCCGGCTAGTTTCAGAAACTCTTTCCTTGAAGAAGAGGTTGCACAAATTCAAAAGGTTGTATTTTAGTTTCTTGGTTCCCATAATGATGGTTCAAATTAAAAAATCATTGAATCTAATGATTCGATGAGTGGGCTAATGGGAGGATAGATAGGATGCCTTTTCACTCAACTTGTGACACAAGCTAGGGCAGGATGAAGGGCCAAAGGCACACCTAAATCACAACCCCCTTGCAGAGATCACACACACAGAAGAAAATACACAACAGAGAGAGAGAGAGAGAGAGAATGCAAAATAGATCATATATATTCATCAAATAACCTCATACATGTTGGGTTGTAAGGCCTTCCCGGTTACGGCCAATTACATTCAGATTTGATTACATAAGTCCTCCAACATGCGAGGATTCAAACTTCAAAGACTATCTTCTAACTCCTAAAAACTAATACCTAAAACTAAAACCAACTACTCTATTTATATAAGAGGATACCGAAACAAGTCGGCCTTCAGATCCATCATTGGAGAAAGGAGTGACCAGATCTAGGTCACATGCTTCCCAATAATCGATACCAACATTAACTTCATGACCAAAATTAAATGCACAAGTTGTTGGAAAAATGGTCAGCGCTCTCCTCAGGATTTGAGACATGGTTTAACCACCTCCTATGTCTTTTATAAGTCTAGTGGTTGTATCAGGCATTAACAGGTTGATCTTTTGTTGCAACAACAACCACTACTTGTAGCAAGTGATATTAGAGTTGTGTGTGTGAATTTTGTACCTGATCTATAGACACAACACTTTAGTAAAACATTAGAGGTTAGCAAAAATGGAAGCTGCAATGAATTGAAAGCTAAACTAACTAGGCGATTTACTGCCTTCTAATAGGTGTGAGTATGATGTTCTCAAATTGTAATCGAGATCAGTGACCTTGACGACACCTAAATGAAGGATTTGAATGCAAAACTGATATGAAATATGAATGCAATTAATCTATTTTTTTATTTTCTATGCAATGATATGATGAAAACTGATATGAATCTAGAATCTAAGATGAAATTGTTATGCAATGAATTGATCTAAGATGAATTCTAAATGATATGCAATACTCAAAAACAAGAATGATCTCACAATAGCTTGGATTCCCAAAGATGATTCTTTAGTCTCCAATTCGACAGCGTGAGGATGCAAAAATATGAGATGAATTATGAAGAGCTGAGGCCTTAATTTATAGAAATCTAGGGCTTTGGAGGTGCATGAATAAAAGTCATAAATCACTCAAATAACTTAGGTTGATTTTTGAGTTATTTTTAAATAAAGGATAATTAACTCACAAAAACATGCAAAAGCAGAGTCTAACTCAAAATAGAGTTTAGCTTTAATTGATAATTGATAGTTGTCTGCTTTTCTGATTGTGCATGATTTATTTATGAATTAATTTAATAATAAAGTGATTTATCTCCAACTTAACTGATTTTGAAAAATAAAACAATTGATTTATGGGTTAATCAATCATTTTTTAAACTTTTATTCAAAAACAATATTATTAAAAATTGACAACTTGCTTTAATTAATTAAATAAGAATTTAATCAATTATTGATAGGAATTTTGATTTATTGTCAAATTTAAATAATAATAATTAGGAATAAATATAATTAAATTCAATTAAATAATTAAGTGGCAGTATTAAATCTAATTAATTAAATATTGATTATATTCAATTAATCAAACTTTAGGATAAATAGGATTTATCGCCAAATAATTATTAAATGAAAGATAATTATGATGAATAGGAATATTTAGGAAATATTCCCCGATGCAGAATTAAGATAAAATCAATTAGGATTTCAATAATGTTCAGATGTGCCTTAGGTTAGGACTTCAATGTTGATTTCGTTCGATTTGATGATATAGGAGGTTAATGAACCTATAGCCCATTTTTGGGGTATTACATTTTTCCCCTCTTTGAATTGTTGTGGGAAGTGCAGTGGTTCAAAGACAATCTGTGTATGATGTTTGAAATTGATATTGATATGAGACAGAAACTGATTGAAATTAATATGAAGATAATAGGTCCTAAATGACCAAAGATAATGTTAACTATAACAACAAATGAACCGATGATTGCGAAAAAGTGTCAAAATGCCTGATTTCAAACCTTATGATTGTGAAGAAGTGAGTGACCAATTCTAGACCCAATTGTCGATAAGAATCACATTGGTATCACATCTAAACCCTTCAATTATGAAGAACCAAGGAAATAACACTAATGAATCGATGGTTACAAAAGATTGATACAATTTACAAGATTAAGAGAATACCAAATTGATATGGATCTCGATGAATCTGATATGCCCCAAGCGATGATTGATTTTCCCCAAGCGATGATAGATTTTTGATGAATCAGCAACTAGACATGGTTGTTGTCTTGATTACTGATGAAAGATAACAGATTTAGATTACAGACTTGAATGATATATAATACCATGCCCCCTTCAGGATTAAAATTGAAATCTGACAAGAAAAGTCAGCGTTGATAGTTTAGAAGCATGTTAATTGATTGGAGAAGTGGTTAAACACGTTTGAAAGCACGTTCTGCATCATTTGGAGGTCTTGAAGACCAAGTTTGACTAGGTGAAACCATGAGTTGACCATAGTTGACCAAGTTGAAATTTTGATAGTTTGATGTAAGATAATCAGTTAGGTTGAATACTAGATTTCTATGATGATGGAAGGTCGATTATGCAAGTAGTTAATAATATGAACGATCTCAGATTTCAATTTTGATACCAAGATTGCGCTGATAGATGAAGCGTATTGAAACAAGTGGCACCTGTTTGCCAGGTTTTCACCATCTTGGCAAAGATTCTATTTTTGCTACCCAGGCGCCTGTTTCCAAGTTTTCACCAAGGCACTTTTTCTTTTTCTCATTTTATTTTTTTCAATTTTTTGTTTTTTCAATTTTTTTTGTCCTTTCGATATTTTTTAAATTTTTTTGTGAATCATCAAGACGCCCATTGCTAGGTTTTCACCAAGATGTTCATTTTTTCAGGACTTTTTCCAATTTTTAAGATTTTTTCAAGACATTTTACCATAGACTGAATGCCTTAGGCGTAGAATTTCTTCAAATGGAGAACGTTGATTGGTTCTCAAAGTTGTTCTCCTTCAGTCATTGAGAGTTGATAGGCACCAGAGCCAAAAGTAGTAGTGATAACAAAGGGACCCAGCTAGTTGGGTTCAAACTTCCCCTTGCGTTCTCGATGTGATTGATTTTTAGGATTTTCTCTCAAGACTAGATCACCAACCTGAAATTCTCTGTGTCTGACTTTCTTATTGTAGCCTCTAGACATTCTCTTCTGATATACTCTGAGATGATCATATGCTGCTTGTATGTGCTCATCTAGTAGTTCAAGTTCTTGCAAGCTAGACACTCTGTAGTCATCATCAGTTACTAGTCCATGCATTCTGATTCTTAGTGATGGGATTTCAACCTCAATAGGTAGTACCGCTTCAGACCCATAAACTAAAGAGAAAGGTGTAGCCTCAGTAGGTGTTCTGATACTTGTTTTGTAGGCCCAGAGAGCTGGATTGATCATGAGATGCCAGTCTCTTCCTATTTTATTAACTGTACGATGCAAGATTTTCAATAAATTCTTATTAGAAGCCTCTACTTGTCCATTCCCTTGAGGATAGTAGATAGAAGACCAATGTTGTGTGATCTTGAATTTGGCACATAGATCATCTAGGTCTTTGTTCTTGAATTTTCCACCGTTATCTATGATTATGGAATGAGGTATCCCATATCTGCATATGATATAGTTCAATATGAACATAGATATTTTCTTTCTAGTTGCTTGTGTCAAAGGGACTGCTTCTACCCATTTTGTAAAATAATCTGTAGCTGTGATTATATGGGTATGTCAATTAGAAGAATGAGGATGTATAGCTCCTATAAGATCAAATGCCCATTGGTGAAAAGGCCATTGTGTAGTAAAGGGAATTAGATCTCTCCTTGGAGCATGAATTAAGTTTCCTTGCACTTGGCATTTTTGACAATTCTTAGCAAATTTGATAGCCTCTTTCTCCATTTCAGGCCAATAGTACCGAGCCCTAATAAGTTTTTGAGCTAGTGTTAAACTGTTCGAGTGTGACCCACAAATACCATCATGGACTTCCTCTAACACACATTGAGACTCTTCCCATTCTAAACATCTAAGTAGCGTACCATCTAGACCTCATTTGTACATATCGTGACCAATGATGACATATCGGGAGGCATTACGGATAAGGTATCTCTTTTCATGGTGGTTGAAGGTATCGGGAATGATTTGGTCTTGGAGATAGGAAAATAGGTTTTTGTATCTGGATGAATCATGACCTACAATAGTGCAAATCATGTAGGTTTCAAGGGAGTCATATGTAGGATAAGATAGTGCTTCCACCAAGAACTCGTAGCGTAGCTCATGTTCAAGCTGCTGTAATAAAGTAGATAATGTTGCCATTGCATCGGCAGCCTTATTCTTTGTTCTAGGAATTTGCTCAAATGTGATAGATATGAAATACTTCTTTAAATCATCTACCATTCTCTTGTAAGGAATGAGCTTTTCATCTTTAGTTTGGTACACATCATTGACTTGATGAATAACAAGTTGAGAGTCTTCATGAATGTGTAGCTTTGTTACTCTCCATTCAATTGCTATTTTCATACCATTCAAAAGGGCTTCATATTCTACAATATTGTTTGTGCAAGGAAACTTTAATCTGAATGCTTTTGGGATTGAGTATCCTTGAGGAGTTATGAACAATATGCCTGCTCCAGATCCATTCTGTGTATAGGAGTCATCAAAGAATAACTATCATTCTCTAGAAGAAAGAGTCATGGTAGAGGAATCTGGAAATTCAATTTGCATTGGTGTATCATCAATCATAGGTGCATCTGCTAATTGATCAGCAATAACCTATCCTTTGATAGCCTTTCTTTCCATATATTCAATGTCAAACTCACTTAAGAGCATAGCCCATTTAGCTAATCTATCTGTGAGGGTAGCTTTGCTTAGTAGGTACTTGAGTGGATCAATTTTAGCTACCAATTGTGTGGTATGAACTAACATGTAGTGTCTCAGTTTCTATGATGCAAAGATCACAGCTAGACAAGCTTTCTCAATCATTGAATAGTTCTTCTCATATGCAACCAATGTTCTACTGATATAGTATATAGCTCTTTCTTTTTTGTTCTCATCATGTTGTGCTAGCAATGCCCCCAGTGATGTATCTGTAGTGGAGACATATAAGATCAAAGGCTTCCCATGAATAGGAGGCATCAAGATAGGAAGATTTGATAGATACTTCTTGATATGGTTAAAGTTGTTCTCACATTCTTCATTCCATGCAAAGGTCACACCTTTATGTAATGTTTTTGTAAAAGGTTGTGATATATCAGCAAGCTGTGATATGAATCTTCTGATAGATTGTACTCTCCCTTGTAAGGTTCTCATTTGACTGATATTCTTGGGAGGTTGCATCTCTATTATAGCCTTGACTTTAGCTGGATCAACTTCAATGCCCTTCTTTGAAACTATGTATCCTAAGAGCTTTCCAGAAGTGACACCAAAATCACACTTCTTAAGATTTAGTCGGAGACTAAAATTTTCCATTTTGTCTAGGATCATGCTCAAGTCCTTTCGATGTTCAGTTATAATCATAGATTTTGCTAAAGTATCATCAACATAATCTTCCATAGTTCGATGCATCATGTCATGGAAAATAGATGTCATTGCTCTTTGATATGTAGCACCAGCATTTTTAAGCCCAAATGGCATGACATTCCAACAGAAGGTACCCCATGCACATGTGAAAGCAATTTTCTCTTGATCCTCTGGAGCAATTTTTATTTGGTTATAACCAGAGAAACCATCCATTAAGGAATACATCTTGAAACCTGCAATCATGTCCACTATCATATCAATGTTAGGTAGTGGAAAATCATCCTTAGGGCATGCTCTATTCACATCTCTAAAGTCTGTGCACACTCTGATTGAACCATCTAGTTTAGAAATAGGTACAATATTAGAGATCCATTCAGCATAGTCTATAACATGGATGAACCCAGCTTTTAGGAGCTTCTCTAATTCAGCTTTTACCAAGAGTGCAACATGAGGATGCATCTTTCTCAACTTTTGTTTAACAGGTTTAACATTTGGAGCTATATATAAATGATGCATTATAAGATTAGGATCCAATCTTGGCATATCTAAATATTTCCATGCAAAGTTGATCTTCTTCTCTGTTAGGAATGTTGTAAATTTTTGCTTCTCTTCTTCTGATAAAGATTGTGCTACATGAATCAACTGTAGTTCCTCTGTTGTTCCCAAATTGATAGATTGAGTGGGCTTAATTAGAACCGGAGATTTGTCATGTAAATGACTCGGAAGGATGTCAAATATCTCATCCTTAGGTGCCTTAGAGAGGTTTTCACCTTCGGATACATCTTTTATTTTTACTTTTGTGGGTTCTGAGACTGCCACAAAGTGGTTTTCACCCTCATAACTCTTTTTCTTTTTCTTTTTATTCTTATTTTTTTTACTGAGATATTTGATGTCTGACTTTGTCATGCTAACACTTGGTTCACTAATGGAAGTACTCATAGGCTCAACTGCATTGAGGTAGAAAGAAAGGGCATAGTCATTGGGAAAGGTTTAAACACCATGGCTCGGATTTGTGGAATTTTGATCAATAAGTTCTAGATATTGGATAGTCAAAGTGGGGAAAGATTGGGAGATAGTGTTTACGAACATGGATCTATCATCATTGTTCCTAACCTGATGCTTGAGTTCAAAGGTGATATTACAACTTAAGACATTCAATTCGTGAATAGGCTCGTTGTCATTATGGGAGTCCAATTCAGCCATAGGTGGATCAGACTCGATAGGTTCATCATTTCACTCTAGACTTACGTTGGGATTAGGTGCATATTGGTGAATAACATCAACATGTTTCTCTGTAATGAGCTCATCTTCATTTGGAATGGCTCCCCATTCATAGTCATTAGATTCTTCATCTATGCTTCTATGAAATCTAAGAACATGAGTAAAGTCAGGATGAATATCCCAAGAAGGGTTACCCTCAGATTTTGATTTGAATTCATACTCATGAGAATCTGTCTCAGAATGACTACCACCTTCCTCTTCTTGATTGTTTTTGAGATTAGTTGGTTCTTGTGTTGCAACTATCTCTTGATTGATAGTAGGTTCTTGTGTTTCTACTACATTAATTATTTTGATTGGATCATCTTTATCATCAAGAAGGTCTTTAATCTCTTTAGGCAATTTTTCATAGGGGATGAGTTCTGAGCTGTCTGAATCACTATCTGATGGTTCAGCTTCCTCCTTCTTAAGAAGAGGTTCATCTAGTGTGATCTACTCTATGGCATGAGAAAAATTTCCTTTGAGGTGATAGGGTTTCTTCTTAAAGCCTAGGCCAACAGTATTCTTATTTTCCCTACCCATATGTGAAATAGGTGCCACAAGACCTTTTCCTCTGACTCCTAGAGGTCCTTGACCTGGATATCCCATCTTAGCTATCAATTTATTTCCTGGACCGTATGACTTAGAAGGGATCTGTGGTGCTATAGAGTCCCTAGTTTGAACATTGTGGGATTTAGGACCATCTTTGTATAGCCATGATAGCACAACTTCATCCTCTTCAAACTCTTGCTTGGATACTTGTTCTACCACAAAATTCTTTTTATATGCTTCAAGAGGTTCCTTAGGTTCGGGCTTGGACTATTTCAAAGATTGTCCATAAGACTTAGGTGAGATAGGGAGAGATGTCAAAGATAAGACTAGCTATATAATATATTCTCCCATCCCATTTTCTTTGATATTGACCTCTTTAGCAATGTCTTCCATTTTGGATGTTGAAGCAACATTTAGTTGTTCAGTAGAAGATTCTATGTTATTGGGAACAAGCTTATCAGCACTTTCCTTCAATGTATTGCAAGTTGTATTTAGATCTATGGGGATACTCCTTCATAAGGAAACTTCAAACATTGATGGTATGTAGAAGGAATAGCTTGCATTTCATGTATCCATGGTCTCCCTAGAAGAATGTTGTAAGCCAAAGGTAGATCAAGAACTTGACATATAGTATCTCTGATAACTAGACCTACTCTGATAGGTAAGACAATGGTGCCTTTAGAAGATCTTTCTTGTTCATCATAGGCTTTGATAGTTATTTTCTTTCTAGGATCAATAGCCAATTCTGAAAATCCCAATTGTGTGACCAAGTTGTAAGAAAAAATGTTTAGGCCAGCGCCGCCATCTATCAACACACATTTGACTCTACAGTTCTGGATCAAGACTTCTATATGCAAAGGCTGATTATGTGGGTGACTCAAGGAGTTTCCATCTTCCTCTGAAAAGGAGATATATTGTGGAGATGTAAGATGTCCAACCATATTTTGGAACCTATCTAAATCAAGGTCATCAGGAACATTGGATTTGAGCAAAGCTTTGTCTAGAATAGCTCTATGAGATGGAGATATTTGAAGCAACTCAAACATGGAGATTTTTTCATTAGTGTGTTGGAGTTGTTGGACAATGCTATAAGATGTAGGCCTTGTATCCTTTGGATTGGAAGATTTGGAAGCAGACTTCTATTTGGAAGCAGATGAAAGATTGAAGGGTATCTTAGGGACATTAGATGAATCTAGGATTTTTCCTTTCAGATGTGCCTAAGCTTGTGATTGAGTAACTACATTATCTGAAGAATGATCTCTTTCTCTTCGTACAATTGTGATGACATTAAAACTTTTAGAGAGACATGGTTCAACCATATTGATGACAACATTATTTCCAGGGTAGGCATAATTGACTTTTGCCCCCATATTAGGCTAAGAAGTTGAAACTCCTTGACCATGTTGGAGAAATGGTTCTGTAAATGTCGTATGATCATTATTTCTCTTAGGATTGTCAACTATGATGTCTCCACTATCGATCAGATCTTGAATGGTGTGTTTCAACCGTAAGTAGTTATTAGTTTTGTGACCTTTACCTCAATGGAAATCACATAATTCATTTTCTTTCCACCAATGTGGCTTAGGGTCTAGATCAGATTGTCAGATTGCTGGCAAAGAGATGATGTTATTAGCTAGTAGAGTTCTCATAGCTGATTCTAAAGATTTTCCAAGAGGAGTGAACTTTCACTTTTTATCCCATGATTTGTATTCTGGATTCTTTTGGAATGGTTCGGATGACTTTTATTCTGAAGCTTTAATGGCTTGGGAACCAAGAGTTAGGTTGTAGGCTGGTGCCTTTGATGGGGCATGGATAGTGTCAACAATGGCATCTATGATGATGCCTTTTTTCTTGTTCCAATTTTTGTTCTTATCTTTGGAACTAGATCCAGATTCATATTTATCCTTTTGAAGCGTGATATCTCCTTTCTTGACAAGTACTTTCTCAATCTTGATTGCATTATCTACCATTTTTTCAAAAGATGTATGATCTTGCATTTGTAATGGGTATTTGATCTCTGGGACAAGGTTATTGATAAATATTTTGAGTTTCTCCATTTCAAGAATTGGTCTAGCATATAGAGAGAACTTCTTTCGCCACCTCTTGAGGAATGTTAGGAATGGTTCTCCTAGATATTGCTTGAGGTTACAGATATCAATCATGGTGACCAGGTGTTGAATATTGTAGGAGTATTGTTGATAAAATAGTTTAATCAACTCCTCAAAATTTTTAATCATAGGAGGCAATCTAGAAAACCAATGAATGGATGCTCCACCCAGAGATCGAGGAAAGAGGTGCATCAGATAGGTCGATTCATTTATGAACTCCATGGATTGTGTACAAAACTCTCTGACATGATCTTGAGGATTAGAGTGTCCATCATATTTATCATACTTCAGCATCTCTGCTCTTTTTGGAAATGGTAGCATGTACAAGTCTTTGTCAAATGGAAAAGAACATAGAGCCTCCATGGAGAACTCCTTGGGTTCCTTCTCTTTTTCGAGTTTATTCAGTTTGACTTGTAAAGCATGCATCTATTTCATCATGGCCATTATCAGAGTTTCTTCCTCATGTGTGATGATATCTTTGACATTAAAATTAGGAGGAAGCTTATCTCCTTGATGAGCTAACTCCAAAAAGTATGTTTCTCTATTTTCTTTCAAGAAATGCCTCATCATTTTCTTGAATTCATCATCATTTTGGTATCGAGCAATTTCTTCAGGTGTGGGTTCTTGATCTGCACCATGTTGGGAATGAGCTCCTTGAGAGCCATGATTCATCCCTGCTTGAGACATGGTAGGAGTTCTGGGTCTCCCTAAGATAGATCGAGGAGGAGTTTTTTTATTACCTCTGTGGGTTGATGGAGGAGGTATGTAACCAGTTTTCAATCAAAAGTTGTCAAGATCATCATCCTCGTAAAGACTAGAATTGATGAGTTGCTCAAGAGTTCGACACTAGATATTAGTCAAAGGTAAGGTCTGAGACATCTCTCTTGATTTCTTGTGTGAGGAAGCTCTGGTTTCCACCATTAACCTTAGGTGAAGCGAAGAGAATAGGATGAAGATAACTGAAGAATGATTTGATGCAAGAAAATCAGATGATGTAACCTTGTCAAGATTATGATTGGTTTGAAGATTTGATAAGATGTGGGTGAAGGAAACTATTCCCTATATGTATGGGTAGATTTCCCAAAAGATAGAGGACACAAGTTCATAACACTTAGTCTATTTTTGAAGATTTGATAGAAGATTGATAGATCTGACAAGGTTTTGACACAAGATGAAAAGGATTCAAATTGATTAAATAGAAGGCTGAATCAGATTCAAAAGGCCACTTTTGGAAAATGATAGGATTCTCAATAGCTACTGCTCTATTCCTGACATAGTGATTTGTTCGACAGATTCTAGAAATAGGCTGAAAAAGCTAAGTATCTAGCAATTCTGACAATTTTTTGACAACTTTTCAAAATTTTCCCAAATGACACTCTGCAGACTCGTATGATAGTGGGTATGCTATGAAACGATAGTTGAAAAGCTCATACAACAGTTGTAAAACTCGCACGATAGTTGCTAGCAGGATTTGACTTTTTGAATTTGACTAGTAGAAAGACTTGTACGATACTGGGTTCTTTACCATATGACAATTGGACAGTAATGAAATGACATTTGATAAAAACTCGTTTGACTTTCTGACCTCCTGAGATGACTTTTGACTCCAGAAAGGAATTCCACTTCAAATTTTGCAAATTTAGGGTTTTCAATTTTGGACTATTTGCAAATGGTACTATCTAGATTTGAAGAGTAGACAAGATTTATTCATTTTTAGTAACCAAATAGATAAACAAGCATGCAAAATAGAAAGCAAGTGATTTCAAGCATGTCTGAAAACAATGAGCAAGGGCAAAAGCAACCTTGCGCATGAACAATCAAGTGACTGAATTGTGCTAATCTCTAAGAGTGCTAATTGTGTATGTTCCAAAAAGTTTTGCAATAATGCACATATTCCTAGAAAATGAAAATTTGGCCTCACTAGGGTTTTTAGTAATGGTTTGACTCTACAACTTTTATGATCGAAGAGGGTGAACTCCAATCCAGGTGCACCGGGGTTTTGACACAGTCCAAGAACTTAATCTTCAAGATCTACTAGGGAGATCTGACAGCCCAACAAGAGACCACACCTATGGAGATTTCTTCCAACAGGACATTTATATAGCAGTTGTCACTACCACAGTGAAAATGGCTATTACCACTTGAGGTTCCATCAACATGGTTGACCCAATTAAGGGAATGTCCACTACAGTTAACCCTCTCTAAAGGTGACTCACAAAATATACCACATGGAGACTAGTTCTAGATTCAAGGATTTGGGTTTCTGGTACTTTCCAAAAAGGAAGTAGAGCATAATCCCCTAGCCTTTTCACTTTTAACCCAAACAAAGCAGACAGATTAATCTGACATGCTAAGACCAAGATTATCTCAAAAAGATCTATGACGTCAACCCCTTATGATCTATCAACCTCTCCAGACAGAAAATGTCTCGATCAAAAGTTGAAGACACATGGATCTAGTGGAACGTGAGACTCCCTCAGTATCCTCCCTACCTACAAGGGTTCCTTCATTGAGAAGAGTTTCACTAGAAACTCACTCTCTCAAGAGCCACAAATAGTGTTCATAGGGCCTATTTACTATGTGTAACAAAGATGTTGAAAGCAAATCTATGTTCATTTTTAGAGCCCAAATGAAGTCTGTGACAGGAAAGCAATAAAAGTCACTCAAGCTAGACACATGAGATTTTCATTTTAGATCCAAAATCAAAGTCTTATCAGCTCAGAAGATTACCTAAATTCCTCGCAATGCACTTAGTAGATTTTTACCTATTTTTAGCAATTCTTGCACTTTTTCCAATCAAAACCAGCAGGAGTCAATCAAAAATAGAGAATTTCAATTGTTAAGATTAGCCGTTAGTCAAAATCTAAAAATCAAATCTGACAAACTGCTCTAAAAAATGAAATGACAATGAAAACCTAGTGCCAAAACTCGTACGACAATGGGTCTGCTTCCCAACGACAGTCCAGAAACTTGTACGATACTGGGTGTATGATGATACGACAGTTGAACACCCAAATGATAATGTGTATAGTCTAGCATGATTCTTGATCCAATAGATTATCATACAACAGTGGGTATAGTCTGAGATGACTTTTGTCAGAAACTCATACGAAAATTGTACGAACAAAATTTAAAAATCAGATTTTTGGCTCAAAAATTGAGAAGAAAAGATAGAAATTGATAGAATTGAATTGGAAACCCATATCAGGGCCCACGGTGGGCACTAGAAATGTGTGTGTGAATTTTGTACCTAATCTGTAGATGCAACACTTCACTAAAACATTAGAGGTTAGCAAAAATGAAAGCTACAATGAATTGAAAGCTAAACTAACCAGGTGATTTACTGCCTTCTAATAGGTGCGAGTATGATGTTCTCAGATTGTAATTGAGATCAGTGACCTTGACAACACCTAAATGAAAGATTTGAATGCAAAATTGATATGAAATATGAATGCAATTAATCTATTTTTTTTATTTTCTATGCAATGATATGATGAAAATTGATATGAATCTAGAATCTAAGATGAAATTGATATGCAATGAATTGATCTAAGATGAATTATAAATGATATGCAATACTCAAAAACAAGAATGATCTCACAATAGCTTGGATTCACAAAGATGATTCTTCAGTCTCCAATTCAATAGCGTGAGGATGCAAAAATATGAGATAAATTATGAAGAGTTGAGGCCTTAATTTATAGAAATCTAGGGCTTTGGAGGTGCATGAATAAAAGCCATAAATCACTCAAATAACTCAGGTTGATTTTTGAGTTATTTTTAAATAAAGGATAATTAACTCACAAAAACATGCAAAAGCAGAGTCTAACTCAAAATAGAGTTTAGCTTTAATTGATAATTGATAGTTGTCTGCTTTTCTGATTGTGCATGATTTATTTATGAATTAATTTAATAATAAAGTGATTTATTTCCAACTTAACTGATTTTGAAAAATAAAACAATTGATTTATGGGTTAATCAATCATTTTTCAAACTTTTATTCAAAAACAATATTATTAAAAATTGACAACTTGCTTTAATTAATTAAATAAGAATTTAATCAATTATTGATAGGAATTTTGATTTATTGTCAAATTTAAATAATAATAATTAGGAATAAATATAATTAAATTCAATTAAATAATTAAGTGGCAGTATTAAATCTAATTAATTAAATATTGATTATATTCAATCAATCAAACTTTAGGATAAATAGGATTCATCACCAAATAATTATTAAATGAAAGATAATTATGATGAATAGGAATATTTAGGAAATATTCCCCGATGTAGAATTAAGATAAAATCAATTAGGATTTCAATAATGTTCATATGTGCCTTAGGTTAGGACTTCAATGTCGATTTCATTTGATTTGATGATATAGGAGGTTAATGAACCTATAGCCCATTTTTGGGGTATTACAAGTCATAGGTTTGAATCCCCTCGAGTAATGTTGAGGGGGAGATTGTTGGAAAAATGCTCAGTGCTCTCCTCGGAATCCATGACATGGTTTAACCACCTCCTATGTCTTCTATAAGTCTAGTGGTTGTATTAGGCATTAACAGGTTGATATTTTGGTGCAACGGAAACCACTACTTGTAAGGCAAGTCGGATTCAACAAGAAATCAAAATAAACCATTCGGTGAGCAAGGTTACCAAGTGCTAGGAAATAACTCAGCAAACCAACTGAACAACTCGATCAAAGAAGGAACCAAGCAACTACCGAGCCAACTCGGTCAATGAAGGAACCGAGTAACTACCAGACAAACTGAATAACTCAAACTTGTTTTTGGTGACATGGTATTTCCAAGGACCCAAGATGATCCTACATCAGACACCTGGGGTTGTTTGAAATTATTCTTTGAATCATGCAGCAGGTACAACCTGAGCTGAATCCAACTCAGATTGTGAAATCCATAAGTTGTCTTCAATCGGTTTGTTCTTCCATTTTACCAGATATTCCATATATCATTTTCCTCTTGTGCTTCTACCAACTCTATTCTCCAAAATCCTTTCAAATTATTATGTCTACTTCTTAGGATAATCATTCAGTATTGTCATGTCTTCATCAAGTTCATAATACTCAAACAAAACTGCAATGTTGAACATAGGTGATATATCCATGTCATCAGATAACTCAATCTCATAAGCATTTCCACTGTCAAATCTCTTCAATATCTTAAAAGGACCAAATTTCTTTATTTTTAACTTCCCATATGTTCCAACAGGAAATCTACCTTTCTTCAAATGAACCATTACTTCATCCCCAACTGCAAAATTCTTATGTCTTCTTGATCAATCTACTCTGACTTTTTATTTCTGATTATTGTTCTCCAATTTATGTTTCACTTCCTCATGCAATGTCTTCGTGAACTCAGCAAACTTTACTCCTTCATTACTTCTATTTTCTTCACTGTCAATATTCTTCAAATCTGATATACCTCTCATTTGTATGCCATTAATAATCTAAAAAGGTGTTTTTCTAGTACTCCTATTCATTGAATTATTGTATGCAAACTCTGATTGTGCCAGCATAGAATCCCAATTACTTGATTTATCTCCAAATAAGAATCTCAAAATATTACCCAAACTTCTATTCACAACCTTTGTTTGTTCATCAGTCTGTGGGTGAAATTTAGAACTATACCTCAACTTGGTGCCCAACTTTTTCCGAAGAGTCTTTCAAAAGTATCCAACAAACTTACTGTCTTAGTTAGAGATGATACTCCTCGGTAATCCATGCAATCTGACAATTTCCTTCAAGAAAAGATCTATTATATGCACTTCATCTAATGTCTTTCTATGGGTATAAAATGTGCCATCTTAGAAAATTTATCCACAAAAACAAATATAGAATCATTACCTCTCACTGTCTTCGATAAGCCAAGAACAAAATCCATATTGATATCAATCCAAGGTTTCTCAGGAACAGAAATTGGTATAGACAATCTAGTATTCTAACTTACTCCCTTTGGAACTTGACAAATTCCATAACTTTTCACAAATTTAAGAAAATCCTTATACAACTGCAGCTAAAAGTATTTCTCCTTAAGAAAATTCAATGTCTTGTCAATGCCAAAATGTCCAGCCAAACCACTACTATGTTTTTCCTTTATTAAATTAGTTCTCATTGATCCTCTTGGTATACACAATCGAATACCTTTAAACAGCATACCTTCTTGAATGAAATAGTCTTCCCATTTAGTACTCGGTTGATCTTGAATAGGTGCTTTGCACTTCTTCCACGGCTCAAAAAAATCAAGATCAGTTTCATACAATCCTTTCATGTCATCAAAACCAAGAACTTCAATTCTCATCTCGGTCATCAAAGATCTTCTTCTACTCAATGCATCAGCAACTTGATTAGTGACTCCACTCTTATGTTTTATCACAAATGTATAACTCTACAAATATTCAACCCATTTCATATGTCTTTGATTCAACTTATTCTGACTACCCAAATATTGTAAAGCCTTATGATCAGTATACAACACAAATTCACTCAGTATCAAATAATGTCTCCATTTCTTTAGGGCTTGAACAATAGCATATAACTCTTGATCATACATAGAATATTTCCTTTTTGCATCATTCAACTTCTCACTACAGAAAGTAACAGGTTTACCTTCTTGACTCAACACAACTCCTATTACACTACCACTTGCATCACTATATACACCTAAAAATGGCTTCATTAATTAATTAAATATTTATTATTTAATTACTATTGACTTGACAAATTAATTAAATATTTTATTATTTAATTAATAATTATTTCTTCTATTTATTAAGTAAATTATTCAATTTATTTAATAAATTCACTATAGTCTAATTCAATATCCTAAGTCTTCTAAATAGTCTATTAAAGTGATTTAATTAAATACACAATCACCTAAATATGACTAATTCCCTTAGTCCACTTCATCCACTTAGTCACCTAACACATCACCTTGGCTAAGATAAATAATTATTATTAATTATTTATTCATATTTATCCTCACCCACACATGTCCTATTCTTAAGGGCTATGTGGCCTCATAGGACTTGGTCTTATGACCACATGTCCTCTCAACAACCAAGTCAAGAGACATTCCCTATTCCTAATGGGCTTCTCAAGCCACCTCTAAGGGTCAAGAGTGAGTCATAGGACACTTGTGCAAAGAGTCCTCATGAGGAAAAGGTCTTTCCCTCTTTCTCTCTTTGGTCTTTGTGAGACACTTGACATGTGTCTTTCCCTTCCACCTTCTTCTCCTCCATGTCAATGTGAGAGGAACATCATCCCTATTCTTTCTCTCACATTCCAACTACATCCCCCTTTCTCTCAACTCCTTCAACCAAGTCAATTCTAGCCCTAGGATCTTCCACCTTTCATTCTCCACCATAGGATTCTGCCACCTGGGCCTAGATCCTCCAAAACTCTATAAAAGGAGCCTCATTTTCCATTTGAAAGCTAATAGGTATTTTTGAGAATAAGCATTCAAGCATCCAAGCATCCAAGCATTCAAGCAATCAAGCATCCAAGCAATCAAGCAACCAAGCATCCATATTATCATCCCATCATTTGCATTTCATCCACCATATTTGCATAATCAAGTTTTAGTTGTGCACTCATTTCATTCAATCTCCACACTTTGGAATCATCTTGGGAAAGAGCTTCATTTGGAAATCTAAGAGCTCAACATCTTCAAGAAATCAAAGCTAGGAGGACAATGGAGACAAGCTGCATTTCTAGGTGAAGGTAAATTATTAATTTGGTTTCATTTGTTATTGCATTCTTCATTGTAGTTTTCTTATTAGATAGATTTATTAATCTTTTATTAGTTAATTCATCATTTAGAATAGTATTCCACTAATTTGCATACAATCACATTCAACTTGAAATACCTTATTGAAATCAAGCAATGCTAACACAGGCAATTCAGCAACCTTCTGCTTCAAAGTCTCAAAACTTTTATCATCTCCATGTGTCCACTTAAATTCTCTTTTATCTCCTCTCATAGTCTTAGTCATAGCATTACAAATTGAACTGAAATTCCTAATGAACTTTTGGTAAAAATTTGCTAAACCATGAAATAATCTTACCTTACTAGCATTTTTAGGTGTAGGCCAATTCAAAATAGCTTCAACCTTTTCAGGATCCATTTTCAAACCATCAACTAAAATCACAAATCCCAAATACACAATCTCCTCTTTCATGAAGGAACACTTTTTTAGGTTAATCAGCAACTTTTTTTCTTTCAATCTCTGCAATAATTGTTCAACATGCAACAAATGTTCTTCTCTGGTCTTACTAAATATCATAATATCATCTAGGTATACAATCACAAATTTACTCAAAAATTTCTTCAAAACCTCCACTAGTACATTTGACCTAGTTTTTCTACCAAAATTTCCAACCAAAAAATAAGAAGGTTTTACTTGGTCGGATTATACAAGGAAAACTTTGTTTTTGTTTTTTAATTTATGCTCGTGTTTGTTAAAATAGTGACAAATTTTGTGGTGGTCAAAATTTTGACAAACATGGGCATTACTTTAAAAAAAAGGTGAATTTCATTTCTCATTTTTTTATTTCATTTGCGAAAAAAAAAGGGTAGCACGCACGTAGGAGATACATCCCAGCTTGAGCTCAATCTTTAAGGTATGTGACTATCATAGCAAGTTTTGGTATTCAAATTCTATCAATCTCTGGTTTGAGCCTACAACAACATTCCTTATACATTTGGTTATTTAGATTTGGGTTAAGACCATTCGGCATAGACTATACTATCTACTAAGATGTCACATTGAATCTTCTGCACAATTGTAGCCACTTAGCCTAGCACCGTTGACTGTCACAGAGACACTCTAATCTAATTGATCAAGTTAGATTAGGGTCAATATGGAATGTTCAATCGATGGATTCACATAGAAGGTACAATCACCAAGGATTCTTCAATGTGCCTGAGACTATCAAATTCAATCTATGATTCAATTTCAACCTTCATGTTACTACACTATTGCAAACTTGTCTTCTTCTTACTGGTTAAATACATGGAAAGTAACTACCTATGGCATCAAATCTTGAAGCAATATGCCTCCTTCCATAGTCTGAGCACTTATATTATTAAAGTGCATAACCTTGGCTTGCTTCTCACCCAATGGCATTGGAATCCAATGGGGAAACCGCAAGTCAAGGTTCCACCTTCATGACAGAGCCGACTATAGATTTTCCAGAGCCGATATGTCAGTGAGGTTGGGTTCTTGCATAGATCAACACCAAATTTAAAATATAATGTTTGCAAAGTCTAGTTAAATGAACTCTAACAAGAACTGTGGATGCGCAAATGAACTTGCAGTGACATTTAAACTCTCTAACCATTACATGATCAGGTTTGCTATGACAGTCAAGCCATGTGTTTAGTTCATAACCGACTGTGTAAATGTAACTAAAACTTGAAATCAAATGACAGTCAAAACTAAGATGGATTCAAATAAACAATGCATACAATGAACTTGTAGAATGATCAATCCATCTACCTATTTGCAACAGAAAGAGTATGATAACAAAAATGTACTCAAAATGTTTTTTGGGTTTCTTTTATTCAACGTTGCTTTGAAGATCATCTCCTTGTGACAATCCCGTGATTGGACAAGGTTTAAAAACCACTTCCAAAAATTCTTCGAACTGATCCAACCAACATGAAATCAGTTGTGGTCGTTGGAGAACCAGACTTACAATCTGCTGACAGTGTTGCAAAAAATTAACAACATTTCACAATCTGTGCAACTTTGTCAAAAATGCACTAAAACTCAATAACAACTTCCTAAAAGAACTATGAGGGTGATCTAAGGTCTAGATCCCTCAAATTCCTTAAAACTAAATAAAATAAACTAAAACATACTAAAACTAAGTTTAGCCATTCAAAGCCAACTAGGATCCACATGGACTAAGGGTCTCCTAGGCTCATAGGTATGCCTAAGGAACCCTTGACCATACAAAATGGATCAAGACAAAAGAGGAGATTGATCCTACAAATCAATCACTTTTTATTACAACCAAAACTCAACCAAACATAAACAAAATAAAATGCATCCTGCTTAATTAATCCCTTTCTTTTTGAGGAAGGTAGCAAGATCTTGGCATTCTATCTTTAGTAGAAAATGTGCTTTATATTTTTTGGCAAATGAATCTCCATATTGTGTTGATTTTTTACTTTCATAATCAACCATATCAACTCCCATATCATATAAAGAAATTTTCCCCCATCTCTTTTGAACTCTAAATACTCCCTCCAATGTTGAAATGCTTGTGAAGACCTTCATCTTTTGGCTTTGTTCTTGTAAAATGCTTACAGGCTCTTCCACAACTACCATTTCTCGTACACTTATCAACCTTGGACTTCCCATTTGTTCCCAATGGTTTACATAGGTCTTTGGTCACTTAGTGCATCATCAATTACGTCTCATTTTGGACTAGAGATCCTCACATTACAAGAATCTAACGAGTCACCTTTTCTTGCATTTGTGTGTCTAATCGTTGATGGTTTTTCAGCTTTTACACTCCTTATGGGCAATAATGAAACAAAGCACTCTAATGGAGATCCTTGTCATCTAGCTATAGTGTCAAGAGACTTAGTATAGCAAAAAAACTTAAATGAATTGGATGTAGAAGATACAAATGGAGGCCAACAAGATGACTCCTTTTTCAAAGGTTCATTATGATAAGAAACCTTCAACATTAATCCATGCTCTTTTGTCGTTGGTTTCTATGTTCTTCTATCTCATGAAATATGCATTCCACATTTGATGAAACAGTTTTGACTTTTTGTTTTATTCATCTTTATTTCCTTTGCTTTCATGAGGCTCAATAGACTCTATCTTTAAAGGTTTTAATTCTTTTTGGCACGGGTTGTCCTCCCACCTCCCCTATTTCACAATCCACCATGCAATTTTTTTCTAGCACCCTTTGATGGGTTCCCTTTCCTTTCTTCCATTTCATGAGTTTTCTTTTCTTAGTTACATGCTGTTGATCCTTAATTTTACCTTCTCCATTCATACTTTCCACATCATTTTATTTGGTTAATTCATCATTTCTTACAATTTTGAATCCATGACATGTTCTCACTTTTTTTTCCCATAAATTTTTACTCCTTTAATTCATTATCCATCTTGCGCTTTACATTTAAAGTGTGTGCACAGCTTCCTTTATAGGGCTCATCCGCATATTTCTATTTTAGTTTCTTCTTATCTTTAAATTTTTCTAAGGGATTTTTTTATAGTAGACATACACTATCAAGAAAGGAAGAGGTTGTGATCAAGGATACACACCTCATCCATATGAGGGTATCCATGAGAAAAACAAACAATTCTTTGTAAGAAAGAATGTCACATGATAAACAAATATGACTCAATCGGATTTGCTAAAATTTACTTGATTATTAATGTTGGATGTTATTTTATTACACTTGATATAGAATCTGCAGGTTGTAAACAAATCATCCTTCTTCCACCAACAAGTAATTTCATTCAAGAAAGACCATGTCTAACGATATCAACGCACAACATTTAAAGGAGATTCCAAAAGGTTCTACTCACCCAACCACCAAACCCTCCTTTTAAGGTATTCTAACCAAGGGTTTCTTCAAAATGACTCCTCCATTCAATTCCCAACCTTACTAATTGTTCATAAGCCATGGATTCATCATATTATGACATTCTATGCATAAAATATAGTCCTCATGTCAACAAAATGTTCAAACCTTGACTAGTCCACGAGCAAGTAACCCTTCATTCAGCACTTCCATATAATCAGTGATATTTATCTTCCTTTCCTTGGTCATCCCTACAAATGAACACTCATGGATACATATATTACATGTTTTAGACTCTCCCCATAGTCACATTAACCATAGTAAGTGGGGGAGTCTCACATATTCATTGCAACTTCAAAACAAGATTGTTGATTGCAAAACCCCTGTACAGGACAGTCAAGAACAACTTGTTTTCTCTGCCTTAAAACTTCATGAAATAAATACAAGGAAATGATAATAAATCAATATACCATCATGCATATAAAGAGTTAATAAATTATGCTCGGTGGGTAGGGCTTTGGTCTCAGCTTTGCCCAACTTGAAAGATGCTCTGGCATATCAATATTTCTTTTTGAAATGTAGTAATTTAGACAACACATTTATCTCTATAATAAAATATCATTCAATTTAACATTTTGCATGTTAGTTTTTATTTGCTGATTTCTTCAGATAATCAAGCCTATACGTTCCAAGCATTGCTCTTCTTGCAACCATTGTGTTGAGAAATTTGATCACCACTTTCCATGGATTTCTAATTGTGTTGGCAAGGTAAGGTTCAGATACAGTAGAAAAGTTGCTAACTGGATATTTTGTCATTATCCTCACAATCTTTTATCTTTATGAGATTTAATCTATTTTTAGACTTACCTAGGATATTAGAGAACATAACTTAGAAAGTACTTGAATTCAATGCAATCTTTATGTTGTTACATATTGAGCAAGGTAATACAGTTCTTTTGTGTTTCCACAATATCTGTTTAATATTTAGTGTTTGTGCAGATATTGTTCATCATAAATATTGTATACACATGTATTGATATTTGTCTACAAATTTGGGTCTATCTATTTATAAAGCACTCAATGCACTAATAGTTTTGATCCTTCTTATTGAAAAATAGTCAAAAAATTTCACCCTACCAAAAGACATCTTCATAAAATCTATGCTACTTAACCATATTCTCATTTCACCATAGCTTACCCCAAACACATTATATAAGGCAGAAACTTTTACGCTTGCATCCCTTGTTCTATTGGCTCACCCACATATTTCTATTTTAGTTTCTTCTTATATTTAAATTTTTCTAAGGGATTTGTTTAAAGTAGACATACACTATCAAGCAAGGAAGAGGTTGTGATCAAGGATACATACCTCATCCATATGAGGGCATCCCTAAGAAAAACAAACAGTTCTTTGTAAGAAAGAATGTCACGTGATAAACAAATATGACTCAATCAGATTTGCTAGAATTTACTTGATTATTAATGTTGGATGTTATTTTAATACACTTGATATAGAATCTACAAGTTGCAAACAAATCATCCTTTTTCCACCAATGAGTCATTCCATTCAAGAAAGAGCATGTCTGACGATATCAATGCACAACAAAATAGGGAGACAATTGCTAGACTGTGGTCTAACTTAAAAAGAAAAGGTGATGGAAAATGTTATTGTCCTTGCAAAATTTGTAAGGGCTTAAAGACTCAAAGATATCTAATCAAAACAGCTGAGGAACATTGTAGGCAGCATGGTCCCATTGAAGGAGGAAATGAATTTCATCCATTGGTATGTATTTTAATAATTTATAAAATACATATAAAGACATGATTTGATGATGACATCATGGTCATGGTTAACATAAGGTCATCATTTTGATATAGGTCAACCACCCTGGGTTTCATGTTATGGACCATGACAATCCGGAGAATGTGGATTTCCAAATGAGGGAAGATGGAGGTGTGAATATAGAAGTAGAAGGTAATGATCCCATGGAAGAAGATCATGATGATGAAGAAGATCATGATGATCAAGATGATGATAATGATGATGTTGACACAGACCTTGATGTACCTATACTTGAGAAGGCACATGAGCCCCTATACGAAGGCTCCCAAACAACTCTTTTTTTCGTTGTATTGTTGTTGGTGAACTTGAAGGTTATGATTGGTTTATCCAACATAGAAATGACACGTATGTTAAGGTATGTCATCTTTTTTCATTTTTTTAGTCATAATTCATTTACAATTAACATTGGGTGAATCATGTAGCAATTAATATTCTTTATATTAACAAATTATATTTTTGGTTGTAGGTTGATAGGTGAGTGTTTGTTACCACCATCAAACATTCTACCTCGCTCATACCAAGAATTATCTACCATTATGAAAGATATTGGAATGGAGTATCAAACAATACATGCATGTCTAAATGATCATATTATATATCATAAACAACATGAATTTGCAACAAAATGCCCTGTTTGTCATATTAGTAGATATCGATCAGATCAAATAATAAAAAAGGTGTCTCGCAAGGTTCTTCGGGCTATTTCCATTATTCCACGTCTAAAATGATTATTTAGGTGCAATAGCTTGGCACAGTTTATGGATTACCATGCATGCAATAGAAGTCAAGATGACATTATGTGAATGCCTATGGATGGTTCAGCATTTAATAAAATAGAGGAAAAATGGCCACACTTTAAAGAAGAACCTTGTAATCTCAAGCTTTCATTAGCAATAGACAGTGTCAATCCGTTTGGAGAGATGAGATCTACTTACTCGGTGTGGCCTATTTTTGTTATCAACAATAACATTCCTCCTTGGATGTCCATAAAGAGGGAGCACATAATGTTGGCACTGATTATTCCAGGTATTTTATCATTTAATAGTCATCTAAATTAATATATTATAAATAATCCATCAAAATGGTCATAATAATTATGTAATGTTTTTGTTCATTCAACTAGGTAAGTACCAAGTTAAAGATATCAATGAATATATTGAGCCCCTTATCGATGAGTTGATGGTGTTATGGAATGGGGTCACTATGTATGACATCTCTAGACCAATAGGACAAAGATAATTTTAATTTCATGCAATGCTTGTATGGACAATACATGATGCCCTTGGGCTAACACATTTTTGTGGTATGTTCTCTTCTTAACACCTCTTTTTTGGTATGTTATAGTGCTAACACAAAGTTAACATATTTAATCCAAATATACACGATCTTGTAGGTCTTCAGACAAAGGGAAAATTTGCATATCCAGTTTTTGGTCCAAAGATAAAATTTCATCATTCAAAAAGTTTAGGAAAGCATGTGTTCGATGAGCATAGACACTTTCTCCACAGAAATCATAAGTACTGAATTACCGAAAAATATTTTTTCAATGGGAAAGAAGAGACTACATCAAAGCCATGGAGAATGACACCTCACCTATTTAATTTGGAATACAATAAAATAAATAGTCGAGGTAATGTCATTCCATCTGATGGTTTTTGTTTGAAATTTATATTTTGATATTGTGTTTTGTTTACTGATGATGTAATTGATGCTCGTGAAGGTCATCAAGGCATTAATGACCAACTTTCAAAAGGACTAAAAAGTTATCCTACATAATTTAGTAGGTTGTCGTACTACGAGAAACTCTCAATCGTGCATTTGTTTGATCCTATGCATATTGGAAAGAATGTAACAAAGACATTATGGAAAATCTTGGATGGAAGGCGTGACAAAGACAAAATTGTCAAAATTTGTAGTGACATTGAAGAATCCAACCATGCAATGAAAAGTGTCATTCGATCAAATAACAATGGATAACATATTGATACAAGTGCCCTTAGTTGGTTATTGTCAGAGTAGCAAAGCAATGCTATAAAAGAAATAAAAAAAATATGATTTCCCACAGGATTTGTTGCGAACATAAATGATCTCATATCAAAGAAAAGTGAATTTGGGCCAGGGATGAAAACACATGATTGGCATACATTTATTAAGGTAATTCATGTTATTTTGTATTCACTATATATTTGTATACTGCATGTAGTTTTCATTGCATTCTTTTATAAAATATTGATAAGATCATTTTACAAATATTATAGTACATTCTACCTCTATCTCTCCCACACCACTTCAACAATAGTGTCAAACAAGTTATATATGATCTTAGAAAATACATGAGGTAGTTGTCATCAAAAGAAATCAATAAAGAAGATATAAAATATTGAAAGAGAAAAATTCCTCATCTTATGTGTGAAATGCAAAAGTGTCTACCTTCAACTTTTTTCAATGCACAAGAACACTACCTCATACATCAAGTTGAGGAGATTGAATTGTTTGGACCTGTACCAACTAGGTCAATGTGGATGGTTGAGAGGCACTTGAAATTTTTAAAAGGTTTGGTTCAACAAAGAGCACATCTTAAGGGTTCTATGATGGAGGGATATATGGTATACCAGACCATGGTGTACATTAGTGAATTTCTTCCTAAGTTTGCAACAAAGATCCATGTAGATCGTATTTGAGATCCCAACTTCATTAACAAATTTGAAGGGGAGTACTTGATGGGAAAAGGTAGATTGAGGAAAGTGAGAGGTAAATATAAGATGTTATTGTAGTTAATTAATTCTTATAAATCTTCAATATAAGTTATTTATAATTGGTGTATTTTTTTATACAGTTGGTCGAGAGTGAAATGTAATACATTTGTATATTGCAAACAATCTTGATTGAATGATGGTATGGATTGAATGATGTCAAAAAAATGGTTTCTCATTAACATGGGAAGGTGTTGCTTCATTGGTTAGAGAATCTCATCGTAATGGAGATTCCAATGTTACGCCAATGGTAATTGATCTAGCATATGATTTAAGAGGTAGAGAGGTACATACAAATTTATTAATGATCATCACTCATATGTTTCATATCAACTCATGATGAAACTAATTTTCACATGCTTAAAAAATTGTAGGTCAAGCACCACAAAGCTATGTACTATCATGACCACAAATTTTGCATAAAAAATTTGGATGGCATGAAGAAAACTTGTGATTCTGGGATAATTGTAGTTTTCGAGGTCACTAATATATCATCTAGAAACAACATACATCCTCAACAATCTCAAAATAGATACTATGGAATCTTGGATGATATAATTGAGTGTGACTTTAACTCCTTCAAAGTAGTTCTATTCATCATCAAATGGTACAAGCTACGACTGAATCAAAATGATCTAGATAGAACTATTAGTCAACATGATAATGGATTTACAATGATTAATACAAGGTCATTTGAGCCAGTTGGAGATGAGCCCTATGTTCTTCCAAGCCAATGTGAGAAAGTTTTTTACTCAGAGGTTCCACATAAATAAGGTTGGTTATTTGTTGTTAGACATGATCCAAAAGGAAGGCCGATAAAGTATAATGTTATGGAAGAAGAAGATATTGAAGATGATGAAGAAGAAGAAGATGATGAAGATCAAGATGATGGTGATGATGAGGATGATGATGGCGATGATGATGATGGTGGTGGTGGTGATGATGATGATGATGATGATGATGATGATGATGATGATGATGATGATGATGGTGATGGTGATGATGGCGATGATGATAGTGGTGATGATGTTGATAGTGGTGATGATGATGATGATGATGGTGATAATGATGAGATGGATGAAGAAGATGTTCAATGACATGATTGAAATGTACAAGGTATGTGATTTAATTATTTATATATATTTATATTGATTAGTATATATGTTTAATATTGATTTATTGATTTCAATTCTAATGATTACATATTTATGGTGTTCAATTCTAATGATTACAACATATGTGATTTATAATTACCAATGTTTTTCTTATGATGCTCAATTAATTGCTATTGATACATGTATATATTGTGTTTGATTGTCACCCTTTTTGTAAACAAGCAATTGACTACAGACATCGTCACCCCTTCTGTTGACGATCTTGCATTCCATATAAGGTAAATTTGTTCATGTTTACGATGTTGCATATTGTTCATGTTGTCTTCTAAGTTATTTGTAGCATACGTATCATGTAATTTTTAGCTAACTTAAGATAAATGATTAACATATGCAGAAAATTTAACCCCTTTGGCGAGGATCCTGCACAGTGACATGGATCGGCAAGTATAAGTCAATAAATAAACATAATTTTCTTATATTCTTCTTGTTTATCACTGAGCACATATGTTATAAATAGACATATTATATAATCATATACTGTATATATAGACAAAGAAGAACCGTATAGACATATAATTATATAATTATTTTCAACTTAGTACATTTTATATCTCCCATGTATAGACAAAGAAAAATAGTATGTGTGGGTCACAACTTGATTATTCTATATATATTATTTAATTATTATCAAAATTCTATTTGAAGCGGGGACGTGACAATATCTCATTTGATGGATTGCAGGACCCACCAAATAGGTACTTGTCAAATCTATCTACATCAAATGAGGGAAATGAGGGAATGGTAGATGAAAGTTCTACATGTAGTATGGCTAAAATGGGGAGATCAACTAGAGGTCAAAAGCTTTAAAAAAAATTCAATAAATGCATGCAATTTTTCCTTGCTAAAGGGGGGTCATGTTCTTATGATAATGAGACCAAAGGTGACATCAAGGTGCCCTTTCAGTCCACACATATTGAGAAAGAATGGGTACCCAATGAGCTACCTCCAATTAACACTAATTTTTGTGTTAATGAGAGGATATATCGCATAGCTCCATCCTCATTACATGGTTTGGGCCTATTTTCCATGGATGGGATAAAGGTATGTTACAACAAAGTTGTTGAATTGTTGAAGTATGTCAGTCCTTGTTACAATTACAATGATTGGATATGGAATGTTCAATATAAAAAAAGTATGCGTAGGTATGCACTATCAGCAAATTATATACAATGGAAAGAAAATGATCAAAGTAAATGATTTTCTATGTACATTGATGGGAGACCAAAAGCAACAGGTAATATTGTGGGTTTTATAAATAGTACACAACCTTCCTCAACTAATAAGCAACCCAATTGCATATTTGAGGTGCGTGAGGGGAATCAAGTTTTTATATGTGCGATAAAATCAATAAGTGCAGGGGAAGAACTACTAATAAATTACCATTTAAATCGCATAGATACAAACAAAGTTACTATCATGAGGGTGGTAAGTATTATATACCATTTTATTAATAAGTTTTTTTTGCTAAGTCTATTGCTTTCAGTTCACTGAAGTTTTTATATTTAATCTTTGTCACGGGATGATATGGATCCCCCACATGATAGAGGCCACGACGATGCTCCTCGCACCCATTCTTCAGCAATGGTAAACCTTGTTGAAATTGTCTAAATTAGATAGTTGAAAAATGTTATATTATTATGTTATTTTATTTTAGGTTTTGGAGTTTTTATGATAGTTTTACTGATATTCCTGTCACAATTTAATGTTCAAGATAGGGGAAAAGCACCTGCAACAACAGAGGCAATAGCTACCCCTTCTGATGATGATATCCCAGAAATGCCTAATTTAACAAATATGGTGAAGAAAAAACTAAAAAACCTTAATTTAAAAATTATTAGCATTTTGGATGAAGCAAATCCAACCGAGGAGATGCTGAAGAGGAAAAGTGAATTGATGGTTCAAGCATGTCATTATGAAGTAAGCAGTAATGAATCTTTAGTTATAACAAAAGTTCAATAAAGGTTTATATTGTATACTCTTTTATGTTGTGAACTAAAATATGCATGTGTTCTTGTTACAGGATTTTTTGCAAACTGAAGTACCTGGTCAAGGACATCACGGTGAGGCTGGTACTAGCAAAGCTCCGGCCACCTCAGGTAAAATAATCCTTAAGTTGACAAGTTACAAGGAATTTTTTATTTGGAACATTCAAAAACTTCTTAAGTTAACTCTTACTTTTATTATTTCAAAATGTCTTTGCTAACAATGTATTGTTTAGGTGATCAAGTGCACGAGACTCCTCCTAGGAGGTCAAAGGATGTCTATCTGAGACTTCTGAGTGCAATGTCAGCAACAAGGGGCATGAAAACATCAACACCTTCATGATCTATGCCTGGTAAATCTTTGTTTTTCTATATTTGGTTTTGTGTTAATTATGATTTGATAATTTATACTTTAATCTTTGGTGCATCTCATAGTGGATTAATTTTGTGGAGTAGGAGATACACTGGCGCCATCTGCTATGCCAGATACATATCAGAGTACATGTATTGGTGATAATTCACCATCATTTCTTGGATCTACCCGTGTTTCTAGCACGGGAGTTATGCAGACATCATTGTTGATTGATGATAATGAATTGATGCCTTTAAAATGTCCTAAGCTTCCAGGTACTTTTAAATTATTATTTTTTATATTGTAATATGCATTTACCTATTCATATCAAGTTTTGGATTGATGATCCCATGACATTTTTTGTAGGAAATGATTCATTTTATAAGATGCTTTATGACCTCTCACTGAAGATATTCGGGCCCACCATACATACAAGGTGGAACATCATAAGTGAACTAACCTTATCCCACTATTTTTTTTTCATATCATTAATTGGTACAATATTTTTCCTTTCATTCAGGCCTTTTCTTTTACTATATTCAAGGTACACAACTTTAGTTAATTTTTCTATCTAAAAATTTTGTGTTTTTTCTTAAAAGGTGGAACTTGCAAGACAAAAAATTAAAAGATCAGCTCATTAAAGATTTAGAGCATGAGTTTGGTAGTAATATTTTTGAGGAGAAGAAAATTTTAGAAAAAGTTTCCAAACATCTTAAAACTATGAGGGACTCATATAGAAGGAGTCTCATCCATAACCCAAAGTACGAGCGTTCTCCCTTTATTCTAGTGAGGGATTGGAATGAGTTCATTTTGGATGCAAAGGAGAAAGGGGATGCTAAAAGAGGAATTACACCAGCAAATGAGAGAAGAAGGTATGAAATAGTATTAACTACTAGTACAATGTAATAATGCACTAATTAGTGATCTTTATATCTATATCATCTAACACATTTCAAACTTTTCATAGGTTGCAAAACACATCAAAGGCAACAAAGGCTAGGCTGCAAAAGATTGGGCAGTGCAGACTTGGATCTGGTGGATATTCCAAAATTAAAGCATGAATTGTAAGTAGTAGTAAATGAATTCCAGAAAAAAATTATTTATAAAATGTAAATAATTTTGTTTAATCAAAAAATGCAGGGCTCTAAATTTAATGTAAAGGTCATGGCAGAACACAAAAAAATTGCCTTCAAGGAAGGCTATCAAGCCGTGGCTGAACGCCTATGCCAAGCTTCCAATGGCCCAACCCAAGAGTCTCCTGCATCATGTGAACAGGTAAATATGCCAAAAAATATATATTAGAAATTGAATACTTGAGCAATAATCTATTTGATAATAATGTGCATGACATTGCAATACAGCCTCCTAATCGTAACATAGATCCTACATCGCATGATGAAGCCCCTAATGTGCATCGTAGTGTTGATGGAGGTGTTCATTTCCTATTTAAAATTAATTATGTAATTATTAATACAATTTAACATCTTAAATTAAACTTGGTGTAACTTTTTTTGTGTATATTTTAGAGGATACAGAATGTCATGTTGAACAAGTGTCGGAGGATGTTCAGAGTGATCACCATGTAGATCATGTGGCACATTCAGGTAAAGAAAATCTATTTTTTGTTCTTTTAAATTAATTTTTTGATTTATAGTTCTTTTACTTAATTAAATACTTGTAATTCACTAATATAAAATGGTGTGAATTTAACTCATGATGTAGTTGTTATTGCAACGGACCCCCCTTTGGCACAACGGCCTCCTGTTCCTGAATAGATGAGGAGGAGACATGCGGTGGCATTAGAATCAGTAGAGGAGGGGAATGGTGGGGACATTGATCTTACTCTTAGAAGTTACATTAAAAAAATAGCAAGAAATCCAAAAAGAAATGATTATAATTAACATTTTTTGCTAATGAAAGAACGTTGTCTTAATGGATGTAATTTTGTACTAGTAATGTTGATGAATGATGTATTAATGAATTATTCATGAATGTTGTGTGTTAATGAATTTTATGTGTTAATGAATGTTATCATGTGATTATAATGATTGAATGTTATATTTCAAAAATGGATGAATGAATGAATGAATGTTATTAGATGTTAATAGGGAATTTAGAGTGATGTTAGGGGGGGGGAGGGGCCAAATGAGCTTCCACCTTCACGTGGTTGGCCTTTTTAATTAGAGAATATTAAACTATTCTCAAAACTAAGTGAAGCTCAAACTAAACCAATGACGTAGATTCAATGGTCAAAAACACCTTCTTCTTATTCCATATTATTTCCCATTCACTTTAAGAAATATTTTACTTCTTAAACATGTTCATCAACCAATCTGCATCACCATGTTCATCAAATTAGATTTATAGATAAGAAAGTGAACATAATACAGACAAATCTAGAAAGGCCAAATGAACATAAATACTCTTAGACATTTGTAAGCAAGTGTATCATGAATAGTGAACATAATTACAGACATGTATCTCTCTATACATTTTTTATATTTCATTGAAACTATCCATTGATGACTACTCATCACTCTTTTCTGGGATCATTTAATTTTGAGTTTTTTCCATTACTTAGCAATTAACTCATTGTTTTTGTTACTTGTAAATGGATTTAGTTGGAAGAACGTCTGAGTAGTGGGAATGCACCTAAATTATCTGGTAAGTCAGATCAAGAAATAGATGTTTTAAAGCCTGGAAATTCTCATTTGACTCAAGTTGAAGAGAATGATTGTGCACTACTTTCTTGATAGGAATCTTGGAAAAAAGAAGAATGAAAGGGAAGCATTCTAAATTGAAGGAAAACAAAAATTTACCTTCAATAGCCAGTGGAGCTTCAGATGGAAAATGTGAGTGTGCATCAAGTTTTAAAGATAAGCTTAAAGTTAATAGTGACAGCCAAGCAAGTCGAAATGAAGTTCATCATTATAGGTATTTGCATTCTCAATGTTTGGAGCATTATTAAAAGCATTGTTATAAACATTTATTACTATTATGACCCTCTATGCTTATCAACACTCTATCACTAGTTTTTTGCACAATTTACTAATCATTTTTATGTATTGCTAATGCATTATAGAAACATTGTCTTTAAGCCCACTTGCCCATTATTTTTTCCACAACCATCTTCTTTCACTGTGGCTTGTTGCAATAAGGTTCTTGTGATTGTCACTTGATGTCCTTTTGGCCTTTAATTTGCCCCATATGATACTTTTAATGTGTTCCTATTAGGTATCTTTTTTTTCTCTTTATGACAATCATTTACAAACTCACCATGCTATTCATGATGACAAAATAATAAAATGATACCTCTGTATTATGGTTCTTGTCATCCCTCTCTAAAATGTGACCCCTCTGTCAAAACAAAGACTCCAACTCTGTTCTTGAAAACAGGCCTTCATCATTTCTTGGGACAGTGCTTTAACATAGTTCCTAGATAATTGTGACTAATTTTTTTTATGGCCTTCGACCGATCTCATTGACTTTTCTACATCAAGAATGGTGAACAACTCATCTTCCTCGTGGATCCTGTCATTTCATTGTTTTGTATCAATGTTTTTTCACCATTGACTTTGTATAGCAAAACCCTTGAACAATCACTATTTTTTCACTTCCATTACATCTTTGTCCTACATTTGTTGTTATTGCAACATTACTTACTATTGTTCTTACTGCACTCTTCACATTCTACAACAAATCACTATTTTATAACCTTGAGCACATCTTTTTTCTTTGATTGTGAATACCACAATGTTCTTTGACAGTGTACACATCACTATTTTTTGAAACCTCTTTGTTCATTGTCAATCCATCTATAAACAATGATTTGTTTGTATATGTCATTTTCCTTTAGACATTGAACACCACTACTTCTATACAATGAAAATTGTCTTCATAGCACTAATTTTGTCAGTATGGCTGCTCTTTCTTGTTACTTAATAACAATGATTTATTTTTACTTTAATCATTTTTATAGTCATGACCCTTATTGATACCCCTGTGACAAGGAATGGCACTACTTTGTGACCTTCTTCACTTCCCTTAATTCATTTATTGTTTGCATTGAACAATGTTTGGCCCAATCATGCACTATAGCAACAAAACTAATGTTTTGATCTTTCTTGCTTTGTCAATAATAGTGTTTTTGTCTTTGAATCATTGTCTTAATTGTTTCATATATGTATCCCTTTGACTTAGGGGATGAGTTTCTTGTCCTTTTGACAGTGACTATCATTGTTCTCTAACAATGCTCTTCTAGTGTTCCCTCACTATTTTATCTTTCTTGGTCACTGTTTTGTATTCCTAATCATTGTCTTTACCAACATTGTCTCACACTACTATCTTTAGCATTGTTCTTGGCTGACATTAAACATTCCTTCAGACTAATAGGATCTACATATCTCTTTTCCTTCATGACACCATCTTTCTATGTATATTGCTCAATTTCAGTGTTATAATGCAATGCCACTATGTTTAAAACCCTTTAATCTTAGGTATTATTGTATCACTGCTATTGATGATTATCACTATGACATTAAACATCATTGTTTTGCATCTCATAGTTTGATGGAATGGAATTCATTACAGTAAGATTATTTTTTAAAAAAAATTAGCAGCTATTAAAAACCTTATGGTTAATGAGCTGCGAGATGATTTTGACGAGGACACAGTTCCAAAGTACTAAATTTCTATATTAAAGCTTAATATTATGGGTGCTTAATTTGATAATATATTTTATTTTTTGACCACAACGGTAGAAAGGAGAAAATCTCATATCATAAAGAGGGAAAGATTTCTTGAGCTTCTTTTGTTATATTAAGAAATGAATTTGGAGACTATATTTAAGTGAGAGCAATGACCAATCAATTCTCAACTAATGAAAATTTAAACAGCTAATTAATGAATGGTCTTGTATTATTACCTTTTTAGTTTTTAAAGCACAATGTCATGTTTTAATATTGTGTAGTTCATTTCTGATGTCAAAGTATTCTTTTACTATAAGAACATAATCTATGACCATTTTAGTAACTATTCTAACATCGTTATATGCTTGTGATTTATTTATCTTTTTTCTTTGTAGTCCTTGGTGCACTTGGGGAAAAGTATGATGAGGAAATGAGAAGAAATGATGTGAGGGAAATTGTTGTTACTGTTATGTATGCCCTTTTAATATCAACATCATATTCAAGTTCAAGTGTTTTTGAGTTTTATAATTAGAAACACAAAAAATGACCATGTGTTCTTTCCCTATTCTTGTTTTATTATCCACTAGGGCAGGGAGGCAAATTCTTAGGTGGTTTTGACATCAACACTCTCCAAGACTGTCAGAAGACTAGTATGAGTTTCTGAAGGACTATTACAAAAAATTTATTTGATCTGTTGTTTCATATAATTTCACAAGCTCTAAATTTTCTTAGTGTTCAATTATTTTTAACTATTTTCTAACAGGGGACATATCTAACCTGGGTCGTGTTTCTGTTGATTTGATGATCAAAAGAATTGAAGATTGGTAATGTGGTATTTAAGTTTTTAATATAACTTTTTTTCATTGGAAAACTAAATTTGATATTGTGAGCCTGATGGTGAATTTGTACTTTGGAGATGTTGTTTTTCAAGATAATGTAAGTGTACAAGAAAACATGTCTTTTTATCTCGTTAGTATTGTTTCATTGCATTATTAAGAACATAAAATGTTAAAAAGAATTTTACTTGTTTTTATCAATTTGACTTGTGCCTCATAACACTGATTTGTGTTCTGATGTAGATGCTAAGAAGCCCTCCGTTGCTGCTATTCAAGGGCTTACACTTGGTGGAGGGTTAGAATTAGAAATGGTATGGACTGTGGAGCAATGACACTCAGTTTCTTATTTTATATTTCCAAAGGTTTATTGTATTACATGATCTGTCTTAAGTTTCCAATTCATTTTGTTTGTGAAGTCTTGTCATGTTCATATTTCAATGCCAAAAGCACAACTTGGGTTGCCAGAGCTTTCTCTTGGATTTATTCCTGGTTTTGGCGGTAAGTGTTGGCACCTTTCTCTTGGTTGTGTTTGGATGTGTCGTATGTAATCCTTAATAGTTTGAATTTCTTAATATTGTTCAAAAACAAAGTTTGAATCATTGAATTTCCAAAGCATTATATTTTTTAATATTTATGAGTAAGGATTGGCACTTTTCTCTTTGATATGTTCGGGCATGCCTTACATCATTCTTCATTATTTGAATATATTTATAAAAAGATGAGGAAATGCTATAATTGTACAACATTTATAAAATTAGTACTAGCCTTGGGATTTTTTAGGTGGTCTATAAACATATATTGAAATTTTTATCTCAAATGTCAATTTATTGTTTGGCTATTTCAAAATGTTTTTGTATATCTTATAATGAGAATCCAATGCAAGAGAAGCCCATCAATTGATATATGACAGTAAAGTTAGCCTTAGTATTTTATAGAAGGGCTCTAATATTATGGTCAAAGAACATGTGGAAAACACATGAATTTTAAATAGATTCACCTCTTGTACTATGCCATTATGATTTGAGTTGCCTGGTTTTGTCATTTACCAGTCAAACTGTAAAAAAAAGGAGGTTTTTGTTCTAAATACATTTCCTTGAGATTTATAAATTGTATTTCTGAGTAATGGAAATAAATGATTCTTATAGCTTTGATTTGCGTTTCCAATAATAAAAATATAAGTTGATATTCATTAATGGCTTGAATATTATGCTCTTCTCTAGACTATTGTTTTATGTGATATTTAGGATATCATAAGGAAAGGTGGATTTAGTGATCTATGCAAGTGTATCATGAATAGTGCTAATTGATGTAATTGTTGTAATTTATTCTATTGGCCCTAATTAATTTGATAATATATTTTATTTTTTTTAACCAAAAATTATTATTGGTCGCTTTATCGACGTATCAATAATAGTCCTTTCGACTAGAATGCTATATGCTCGATGACTATTTCAACCAAATCTCATCGAAAGAGAGACGAACATTCTTTGGCCCCAAACAACTACCCCAAACACTCCTTAAATGCTAATCTTCATCCACAAGTCAGTTGGATGACATAATTAACTCCTAAGCCAAGTCACCTCCTATTACAAACAAATATTAAATGCAACAACAGTCGGCTCTCAAATAGCCTTACAATAATTAAACTCTCCATGTCAGCCACAAGAACTACATAGGAGAATACAACCAAAGATACCAATAATAAATGCACCAACTTCACCAACCAAATCAACAAGAACTCCAGTCAGTAAACCAAAAGCACCAGTGAAACAATCGACCAAGCCAAGCAACACCGAGAAACACAGGCATCACCGAGCATAATTTCTACCAAGCACAAGAAGTTTCACTGACTTCCTTCAGCGACCACGCTTCCTTCAATAACTGAGACCGTCAGTTAAAGCTACAACCAAGTACCACAAAACCAAAACAACACACCTCCATGCAGATTCACCAAGTATCCTAGAATGCCCCTGCATTAGACACCCTAGGTTCGAAAAGATGTTCATATGCTCGAAGAACATCTTTCAGGATTCAATACATAAACCTCAAACTGGTTCTTCAAATATAATTCCTCTAACTTTTCACCATCCATACTCTTCCACTTTAGTTTCCTTTGTCTTTTCAAGGCTTTCCTTGATAACAAATAGGCTTGTTCTCCATATTGATCATCAATCCTCTCAGGATCCGCTAATTCAACTTAGCTACCAATACTCAGACTTCTCCTACCAAGTGTTGTATCTAGCAAAGGCATCAGAAAAAACTTCATGTCATCCTTCTCAATAGTAAACACATTCTTGACACAATCATACATACCTCTGCAATCATATTTCCAAGGTCTACCAAGAAAACTATGACAACTATTCATCTCCACAATATCACACAACACAAGATCCTTATACTGGAAAATTTGAACATCAACAAAGTATTGTTCCCTCACTTCCAGAGCATGATCATTTTGTAACCAGCCAATCCTATAAGGATGAGGATGTTTCATTCTATTTAAACCAAATTTCCAAACCATATCCTCAGCAACAAGGTTATCAGTACTACCACTATCAATAATTACATCACAAAGTTTACCTCCATACTTGCACCAAGTCCTAAACAAGTTACTCCTCTAATGAGGTTTCACCTTTGCACCGAGCAATGTTTGCCAAACTAACAAGTTCTTAGATTCAAGTTCATTCTGAATGTTCTCATTTACCATAGCAGTCTTTCAGTCACTAGGCTTCTTCTATGTACACTCAAAAGAATGGTGCCCTCCTTCACCACAATTATAAAAAGTACCCTTAAAGATAACTCTACCTATCTTCTTCTTCAGGTCCACAGGTTTCAGTTCATCTTCAGCAGTCGGTTTATCCTTCACCAAGTGATCAATCTTTTCCTTCCCTTAGGGATTACTATGTTGTCTCCTTTTCAACTTATCTTCTACCTTCAGAGCATACTGATAAGCATCTTCAACAGAATCAATCTTCAACATACCAAGCTCATCCTGAATATTAAATCTCAAACCATTCACATACCGAGCTACTTTTTCTTTACCAAGTTCTCTATGTCCAAACTGAATAGTAAGTTTGTAGAACTCCTCGGTATAATCTTCAATACTCAAATCTTTTTGCTTCAGATTCTGCAACTTTTTAAACAAGTCAAGCTCATAGAACTTAGCTTTTAATTTAGTCACCATCAACCTCCACCGATTGATCTTCATTTCACCTTCATCTTCTCTATCCCTTTGTAATTCTTTCCACCATAGAGCAGCATGTCCTTTCAACTTAGTTTGTGCCAATCTCACACGCAGAGGATCTTCAATTTCTTCAAGCTCAAAGAAATCTTCTAATTCACCAATCCAATCAATCAAGTCCTTGGTTTTCAAAGTACCAGAGAAAGTAGAAACTTCCATTTGGTAACTAGTACTTAACCAAGCTCCAGATCTATGTAACCAACCAATTTTGTCTTCACCAAATCTATCTCTCTGGTCATCACCACTAGATCCAGTAGCTTCAAAGTCTTCAGCAGCTTCCTCATAATCATCATTAGTACCAAGGTTCCTCGACATACGAGAAATAGCTCTCATGACCTTAGCAATCATGTCATTCTTCATTAGTTCCATCTTAGATCTGAAATCCACTTTAACTTTCTATGTAATCTTTGATTCCATAGCATCATAGAGATCTACAATTGTTCTAGGTTCCAATCTTCTTAGAGACATCCTTCGAGATTTTCGAAAACCCAAAGTAAAAAATCACCAACAAGGTCCTAGTGTAAGCAACCTCAACCGGTTACACACTCAAGATCTTCAAACTCTGATATCGCCTGATGTAGGGTAGGTGATGCAGGAGCATCCTGGGTGTAAGAGCAATCTTGCATCACCCAAAAATATTTCTATTTTTGTATTCAATAAGGGCTATCTTGTGCAGAGCTACTATTTATGGAAACTTGCTATTTTTAGTAAGTTGGTCTTATGATCTCAGAATGTTCTGATTTTACATGTGGAGATTCATCTCAGTCATATCAGCCTGCCAGCAAAGTTTCATGGCTAGATCAAGTCTAGTTTTGAAGATATTGAGGATTTTTAGTATTGGCAGCAGGGTACAGAAACTTTGAACTCACTTTTGAAGGCTTTAGAGGCCTCGGATGAGGTCAAAAATTTGGGTGATAGGCGCTTGTGCCGATCAAGCTTGTAGAGCACTTCATGGCATTTTTGAAATGGGGTTATAATAGTCAATCGGGTCAACAAGTGATGACTTATGGTCTCTGGAAGTTGGGCCACCTGAAATGGAAGAAAATAATTTTCCTTCAAAATTTTTGTTCAGGTTTCAAAAGTTATTTTGAGCCGACTTTGATGTAATAAATTGAAAAAAAAATAACTCTAAGTTTGGTTGGCCCTATGGGCTAAATTTTTGGAACCTTCTCAGGCAGTGGAAATTGCTTATATAAAGAAGGCCCGTAGTGTTGTCTTAGGTAGTTTGGGACAGTTCTAGGTAGTAGATCTAGGTATTGATTTGAGACTTTTTCCTATAGAATATTGTAAGGGAATGCCCATGAGGCTTTGCATATTGTAATTCTAAAAGTTTGTAATTCCACATTTGTGGAGATAATAAGAAGCCAATTTTTTGTTCTTGCATATTGTTGTTATTTCTCTATTTCTGTTATGTGTTTGTGGTATTAAGGGGAGACCCCTTCATCAAGTGGTATCAGAGCAGGAGTTCCTGAGTGTGTAAACAGATCATCGATTATGAGGCAATTTGCACTAGGATCATGGGTTAGGGTTTAGGTGTAAATAGATCGCTGACTATGAGGCAGTTTGCACCAGGACCATGGTTAGGGTTTCAGTGAGAAGTGGGAAAATGCCTCCATGAAGAGAATGTGGTGGAAGAGCTGGTGTTGTAACACCTAAGGTTAGGGAACTACAGAGACAAGTGTGAGCATTGCAAGAGGAGATTCGCAGAGGAATGAATCTTATCTTAATGTCAGAGATGAAAGTGAGGATGAAGCCGAAGAAGAAGATCAAGAAGGAGAAGTCAAAGTTTTGAATCAAGAGGAAGAAAGGCTTTTTCAGGCCATTTCCAAGATCAAGAAAAGACCTAAGATCGAGGTTCCTACATTTTCAAGGAATCTTAACCTAGAAGAATTGATCGACTGGATCAATGAATGTGAAGAATATTTTTAGTATGAAGATATTGAGGATCCTGATCAGGTCAAGTTTGCGAAGGCCAGACTGAAAGGTCATGCAAAGATTTGGTGGTAAGAGATTCAATTGGAGTGAAATAGAAGAGTGAAAGATAAAATCACAAGATGAGATCAGATGGTGGATAAATTGAAGTGACAGTTCATTCTTGTTGATTATGAGATTAACCTACTGAGGAAAATGCAAAGTTTGAAGCAAGCAGGAAGAACTGTTCAAGAGTATACAAAGGATTTCTATCGAATCCTCATCAGAATAGGCCATGCAAAAGCTAACAAGGAGAAAGTTGTCTGTTACCTTAATGGGTTGAGGCTGAGCATTCAAGAGGAGCTGAATCTAGTTCGAATGAATAGTATTGAAGAGGCATACCAGTTTTTCCTAAAAGTAGAGGAAAAGTTGAACAAGAAGTTTGAGAGCAAACAAAGCGGAAGAGGTCATGATGGAAGATCTAGTGGATGGTCATATGGAGATTGAAATGAAGATCCAAAAAAGTAGGATGAGGCCAGTAATAGTCAGAATCAGAGAGAAGATAATTTCAATCATTTCCATGATCAAAATAATAGAGATCAGAGAGGAAGAGGAAGAGGACAAGGATCTGGAAGAGGAGGCTTCTATGGAACATGTTTTCACTATGGAGAAGAAGGTCATAGGGCATTTGAATGTCCTCAATGCCAAGGATGGATAGATAGGAGAAATGAAGGCTAGGCTAGAGTTGCAAATGTAGATGAGGATGTCAGATCATCACATTCTGAAGATGCTGAAAGAGGAGAAATTTTGGTTAACAGAAGAGTCTTGTTGAGTGGTGAAAATGAACCTGAGCAAAGAAGGAGCCTATTTCGCACCAGGTGCAAATGTGAGGGTAAGTGTTGTGATGTGATTATTGATAGTGGAAGCACTAAAAATTTGGTGTCAGAAGAGATGGTGACAAAGCTAAAGCTCAAGAGATAGAAGCACCCACATCCATATCAGATTGCCTGGGTAAAGGATGACCACAAGGTCATGGTCAATGAACAATGCCTAGTGAAGTTCAAGATTGGCGGGTACCAAAATGAGGTACTATGTGATATCATTTCTATGGATGTATGTCATATGTTGTTGGGTAGACCATGGTATTTTGACAGATGTGTTGTACATGATGGTTGTGAAAATACCTATTCCCTAACAAAAGATGGAATGCGACATTTGTGGAGATAATAAGAAGCCAATTAAGGACAATCCAACCTTGCAACCAACTACCAACATAGCAGAATAAAACAACAAGACAATTGTTTCAACTGAATATTCATTAACAAAGATCCAATCCAACTCTAGCTAGTCCAGTTCTAAAAAAAATCAGCAACTGATGGAAAGCCTAAGGCAGATCTGAACTTGAGCCTGCAAGCCACAGAGCAATCTCCTTGTCCCCAAGCAACAACCACTAGCTCTACTATTACAAACTATTAGAATTCAATCTGATCTTCAAGATCTCATAGGATCCAAGTCTAATCACTGACTTCCACTAACTCATATGCCCCAAATAACTACCCCAAACACTCCTTAAATACTAATCTTTAGCCACAAGTCATCTGGATGACATAATTAACTCCTAAGCTAGGTCGGCTCCTATTTAAAACAAATATTATATGCAACAACAGTCGGCTCTCAAATAGCCTTACAATAAAAAAATTCTCCATAATGGCCTCAAGACCTACATAGGAGAATACAACAAAAGATACCAATAATAAATGCACCAAGTTGGCCAACCAAATCACCAAGAACTCCAATTGGTAAACCAGAACAACCGAGCGGCAATGAAACAACTGACCAAGCCAAGAAACACCAAGCAACACAGGCATCATCGAGCACAAGTTCCACCGAGCACAAGAAGTTTCACCAAGTTCCTTCAGTGATCGAGCTTCCTTTAATAACCAAGACTGTTGGTTAAAGCTACAACCGAGTACCATAGAACCAAAACAACATACCTCCATGCAGATTCACCAAGTATCCTAGAATGCCCCTACATCAAGATCTGATATCTAATCTATAGAATTCCTCAATATAATTTTTTACCGATCTATCTTTCTATCTCAAACTTTGCATTTTCCTAACTAGGTTAATCTGATAATCACATGGTAAGAACTTGCCTTTCAACTTATTTACCATCTTGTTCCATACCTTGATTTTATCTTTGTCTTTCCTTTTTCTGTCAAATTATAGATTCTCCCACAACAAGGATGCATGAATCTTCAACTTTGTGCTTGCAATCTTCACCTTCTTTTCCTCGGGGACATTTTCATACTCAAAATACTTCTCCATCTCAATGATCCAATTCATCAAATCATTTGAATCTAACTTTCCACTATACTCAAGAGGATTAAAATATGGTGTAGATTTTAGATTTGTCAAATCCTTCAACAATCTTTGATGCAGGAGCATCCTGGGTGTAAGAGCAATCTTGCATCACCCAAAAATATTTTTGATTTTGTTTTCAATAAGGGTTATCTTGTGTTGAGCTGCCATTTATGGAAACTTGCTATTTTTAGTAAGTTGGTCATATGATCTCAGAATGTTCTAATTTCACAGTTGGAGGCTCATCTTAGTCATATCAGCCTACCTATAAAGTTTCATTGCTAGATCAAGTCTAGTTTTGAAGATATTGAAACTTTACGATTTTGGAAACAGGGTACAGAAACTTTGAACTCAATTTTGAAGGATTTAGAGGCCCCAGAAGAGGTCAAATTTTGGGTTAAATAAAGCTTGCTTGATTCAAGTGTTGTAGAGCTCCTCGTGCCCTTCCCAAAATGGGGTTATAATAGTCAATCAGGTCAATGGGTGATGACTTATGGTCTCCGAAAGTTGGGCCACCTGAAATGGTGGAAAATAATTTTCCTTCAAAATTTTTGTTTGGGTTTCAAAAGTTATTTTGAGCTGATTTTGATGTAATAAAATGAAAAATAAAATAATTCTAAGTTTGGTCGGCCCTTAGGGCTAAATTTTTGGAACCTTCTCAGGCGGTGGAAATTGCCTATATAAGGAAGGTTGTAGTGTTGTCTTAGGCAGTTCGGGATAGTTCTAGGTAGTAGATCTAGGTATTGATTCGAGGCTTTGTCCTACAGAATATTGTAAGAGAATGCCCATGTGGCTTTGCATATTGTAATTCTAAAAGTTTGTAATTCCACATTTGTGGAGATAATAAGAAGCCAATTTTATGTTCTTGCATATTGTTGTTATTTCTATGTTTCTGTTATGTGTTTGTGGTATTAAGGGGAGCACCCTTCATCAAGTGGTATTAGAGCAGGAGTTCCTGAGTGTGTAAACAAATCACTGACTGTGAGGCAATTTGCACTAGGACCGTGGTTAGGGTTTCAATGCGCATTGCAAAAATGCCTCCACGAAGGGAACATGGTGGAAGAGCTGGTGTTGTAACAACTGAGGTTAGAGCACTCTAGAGACAAGTGTGAGCATTGCAAGAGGAGATTCATAGAGGAATTAATCTTAATGTCAGAGACCAAAGACAGGATGAAGCCAAAGAAGATCAAGAAGCAGAAGTCAAAGTTGTAAACCAGGAGGAAGAAAGACTTTTTTGGGCCATTTCCAAGATCAGAAAAAGACCTAAGATTGAGGTTCCTGCATTTTCAGGAAATCTTAACCCAGAAGAGTTGATCAACTAGATCAATGAATGTGAAGAATATTGTGAGTATGAAGATATTGAGGATCCTGATAGGGTCAAATTCGTGAAGGCCAGACTGAAAGGTCATGTGAAGATCTAGTGGCAAGAGATTCAATTGGAGTGAAATAGAAGAGGGAAAGATAAAATCACAAGATGGGATCGTATGGTAAATAAATTGAAGTGACAGTTCATCCCTATTGATTATGAGCTTAACCTACTGAAGAAAATGCAAAGTTTGAAGCAAGCGGGATGATCTGTTCAAGAGTATACAGAGGAGTTCTATCGAATCCTCATCAGAATAGGCCATGCAGAAGCTGATAAGGAGAAATTTTCTCATTACCTTAATGGGTTGAGGCTAAGCATTTAGGAGGAGCTAAATCTAGTTTGAATGAACAGTATTGAAGAGGCATACCAATTTGCCCTAAAAGTAGAGGAAAAGTTGAACAAGAAGTTTGAGAGCAGACAAAATGGAAGAGGTCATGGTGGACGATCTGGTGGACGGTCATATGGAGGCTAAAATGAAGATTCAAAAAAGAAGGATGAGGCCAGTAGTAGTCAAAATCAGAGAGGAAACAATTCCAATCATTTCCAAGATCAGAACAATAGAGATCAGAGAGGAAGAGGAAGAGGACAAGGTATAGGAAGAGGAGGTTTCTGTGGAACGTGTTTTCACTATGGAGAAGAAGTTCATAGGGCATTTGAATGTCCTCAATGCCAAGGAAGGACGGATAGGAGGAATGAAGGCCAGGCTAGAGTGGCACATGTAGATGGAGATGATAGATCCTCAAATTCTAAAGATGTTGAAAGAGGAGAAACGTTGACTAACAGAAGAGTCCTACTGAGTGGTGAGAATGAACTTGAACAAAGGAGGAGCCTATTTCGCAATAGATGCAAGTGTGAGGATAAATGTTATGATGTGATTATTGATAGTGGAAGCACTAACAATTTGGTGTTAGAAGAGATGGTGAAAAAGTTGAAGCTCAAGAGACAAAAACACCCACATCCATATCGGATTGTCTGGGTGCAAGATGACCATAACATCATGGTTAGTGAACAGTGCCTAGTAAAGTTCAAGATTGGTGGGTACCATGATGAGGTACTATGTGATATCATACCTATGGATGCATGTCACATGTTGTTGGGTAGGCCATGGCAGTTTGACAGATGTGTTGTACATGATGGTCATGTGAATACCTATTCCCTGACAAAGGATGGAGTGCGACATAAGTTAAAGCCATTGAAGGAGATCAAGAAAAGGTATGTGGTAATGCAAGAATAACTTTTGTTGATGGAAGAAAATTCCTAGATGGTATGAGGCATGAGCATGTGTGTTTTTCTTTAATTCTAGAAGCTGGTAAAGAGGAAGTAGAGGATGTACCTGTAGAGGTTACAGATTTTTTGAATGAGTTTTAGGATATTGTATCTGATAATGTACCCAATGGATTACCACTGATAAGGAAGATCAGTCATCAGATGGATTTGATTCCAGGAGCCAATTTTCCAAACAAGGCAGCACATAGAATGACACCAGTAGAAAGTGAAGAGCTGAATAGACAAGTACATGAGTTATTGCAGAAGGGGTTGATTTGGGAGAGCCTGAGTACATGTGTTGTACCAAAAATATTAGCACCAAAGAAGACTAGAGAATGGAGGATGTGTATAGATTCCAAATAAATAAACAAGACCACAATAAAGTATAGGTTTCCATTGCCAGGAATGGATGATATTATGGATTGTTTGAGTGGAGCTGTGTATTTCTCAAAGATAGATCTGAAGAGTGGATATCACTAGATTTGGATCAGAGAAGGAGATGAATGGAAGACTACCTTCAAGACAAAGGAAGGATTGTATGAGTGGTTAGTCATGCCTTTTGGGCTAACCAATGCACCGAGCACTTTCATGCGGCTCCTGAATGAGGTTTTGAAATAATTTTTGGGTAAGTTTGTCATTGTGTACCTAGATGATATTTTGATCTTTAGTAAGACATTGGAAGAGCATATGATGTATATTCATATGGTGTTTGAGAAGTTAAGAGATGAGAAGTTGTTGATTAATTTGAAGAAGTGCAGTTTTGTGAACAAAGAGTTAGTGTATTTGGGATTTGTAGTTTCTGTAGAAGGTCTAAAAATGGACCCAGAAAAGGTACAGGCTATCCTTGAATTACCTACTCCAAGGAGTGCTATTGAGGTAAGATCTTTTCATGGTCTAGCTAGTTTTTACAGAAAGTTTATCAAAAATTTTAGAAGTATTTGTGGTCTTTTGACTTAAACAATGAGAGGGGATAGAAAAGAGTTTAAGTGGACTAATTGGGCAGAAAAGAGTTTTCAATTATTGAAACAAAAAGTTACAGAACAACCTATTTTAGCACTTCCAGATTTTAATAAGGTGTTTCAAGTAGACTGTGATGCTAGCGGTACTCCAATAGGAGTTGTTATGAGCCAAGAAGGTAAACCTATTGCTTATTTTAGTGAGAAGTTAAATGATGCCAAGAGAAAGTATTATGTTTATGATCAGGAATTTTATGCTATACTTCAGGCATTGAAGAAGTGGAGACACTATCTGCTTCCTAAGGAGTTTGTTTTGTATACTGATCATCAAGCTTTGCAATATTTGAATAGTCAAAGAAAGTTGAATCAAAGGCATTTGAAATGGGTTGAGTTTTTGTAGAGTTATACATTTGTTTTGAAACACAGAAGTGGAAAGTCTAACAGGGTTGTAGACGCACTTAGCAGAAGGCAACTATTGCTGACAGAGATGCAAATTGAGGTGGTTGGGTTCAAGGAACTCAAGAATTTGTATCCAGAGGATCCTGATTTTGGTGAAGCTTGGAAAGCTTGTATAGAACCTATTACTCTAGATAGGACGAAGTGGCTGGACTTCATCATTCAAGATGATATGCTATTCAGAGGGAGTCAGTTGTGCATTCCAAGAAGTTCTATGAGGGAGAATCTCATCAAGGAGAAGCATAGCGGAGGATTGGCTGGACATTTTGGTCATGATAAAACCCTTTCTTTTGTTAGTTAGAATTATTATTGGCCACAGTTGTAGCTAGATGTCAAGAAATTTGTATAGAGTTGCAAAGTATGTCAGATGGTGAAAGGAGTGAAGTAGAATACAGGGTTATATCAACCATTACCTGTACCGGAGAAACCATGGGAGGTTATCAGTATGGATTTTGTTCTTGGTTTACCGAGAACTTAGAAGGGACATGATTCAATTTTTGTGGTGGTTGACAGATTTTCAAAGATGACACATTTCATTCCCTATAAGAAGACTAATGATTTTGTTCATATAGTAGAATTGTTTTTCAGAAACGTAGTGAGACTACATGGTTTGCCAAAGACCATAGTTTCAGATTGAGACACCAAGTTTGTAGGCTATTTCTGGTGAACATTGTGGAAGAAGTTGAAGACAGATTTGAAGTTTAGTTCATCACATCATCCACAGACTGACGGACAGACAGAGGTGGCGAATAGGAGTTTGGAGAATTTTCTGAGATGTTTGGTTGGAGATAAGCCAACAAGATGGGATTTGATTTTACCACAAGCAGAATTTGTGTATAATAATTCTATCAACAGGAGCACTAGTAAATCACCATTCTAGATTTTATATGGAAGTATTCCCAAAAATGCATCTGAGTTGAGAAAGATAGATAAAGGAGAAATAAGTAGTGTCAAAGCTAAGGATTTTGTAGAACATTTAAAGAACATCCATGAGAAGGTGAGGAAGCATATTACCAAGATGAATGCATAGTATAAGGTTAAGTTAGATGTGAAAAGGAGGCATAAGAAATTTTAGGTTGGAGATGAAGTCATGGTTCATTTGTGAAAGGAGCAATTTCTAGTTGGTACATATAACAAATTAAAAATGAAGAAGTTTGGGCCATGTAAAATACTGAAGAAGCATGATTCAGGAAATGCATATGAGGTAGAATTGCCTACTAAGCTGAATATTTCACCAGTATTTGATGTTTCAGATCTAACAGAGTATCATGAAAGAGGTGTTGAAGATGAGGTTACAGCAGCACGGTGGAGTATTTCAGCAACTAGTTCAGATACTAAGGAGATTGAGGATATACTGGACAGTCGTGTTGGCAGAAGCACAAGGAACAGGACATATGAAGAATATCTGGTCAAGTGGAAAAGATGACCTATTGAAGATTCATCATGGCTAAAAAATAGGAGGTTAACCATCTTGGTTTTCCTCTGCACACTTGAGTCGTGACAGGGTCACTTCTCAAATTACCTCGGGTGTCTGATGCAGGAGCATCCTGGGTTGAAGAGCAATCTTGCATCACCCAAAAATATTTCTGGTTTTGTTTTCAATAAGGGCTATCTTGTGTACAGCTACTATTTATGGAAACTTGCTATTTTTAGTAAGTTGGTCATATAATCTTGGAATTTTCTAATTTCATAGTTTGAGTTTCATCTTAGTCATATCAGCCTGTCTGTAAAGTTTCAGTGCTATGTCAAGTCTGGTTTTAAAGATATTGAAACTTTTCAATTTTGGAAACAAGGTACAAAAACTTTGAACTCAATTTTGAAGGCTTTAGAGGCCCTGAATGAGGTCAAATTTTTGGCTGAATGAAGCCTTTTTTATTCAAGCGTTGTAGAGCTCCTCGTGCCCTTTTCGAAATGGGGTTCTAATAGTCAATTGGGTCAACGAGTGATGACTTATGGTCTTCAGAAGTTGGGTCACTTGAAATGGCGAAAAATAATTTTCCTTCAAAATTTTTGTTTGGGTTTCAAAAGTTATTTTGAGCCGATTTTGATGTAATAAAATGAAAAATAAAATAATTCTAAGTTTGGTCGGCCCTTAGGGCTAAATTTCTGGAACCTTCTCGGGCGGTGTAAATTGCCTATATAAGGAAGGTTGTAGTGTTGTCTTAGGTAGTTCCGGACAGTTTTGGGTAGTAGATCTAGGTATTGATTCGAGGCTTTGTCCTACAGAATATTGTAAGGGAATGTCCATGTGGCTTTGCATATTGTAATTCTAAAAGTTTGTAATTCCACATTTGTGGAGATAATAAGAAGCCAATTTTTTGTTCTTGCATATTGTTGTTATTTCTCTGTTTCTGTTATGGGTTTGTGGTATTAAGGGGAGCACCCTTCATCAATCTCCTCACCTTGATCCATCACAGGTGCAAGTTCTTCTTCACCTTTTTCTTCTTCAATTTCTTCATCACTAACATCTTCAAGATGTCTTCCTCTACACTGGGCTATCTCAATAGTTTCTAACCTAGCAGCAATCTAACTTAACATATCTACCAATCCTAGATCTACATCTCACCTCCCATGAACCATCTTGAAAACTCTCTGCAATTGTAGGCCATATCAAAATCTGCTACCCCACAACAAATATCAACTAGGGTTTAACAAGAAGGAACCATCAACCTAGATTCACAAATCTAGATCTAGATCTCAACCTTCACTCTGATACCACGTGACGCAAGGTAGGGAAGGATGAAGGGCCAAAGCCACACCTAAATCACAACCCTCTTGCAGAGATCACACACACATAAGAAAATACACAATATATATATATATATATATATATATAGAGAGAGAGAGAGAGAATGTAGAATAGATCATATATATTCATCAAATAACCTCATACATGTTAGGTTGTAAGGCCTTCCCAGTTACAACCAATTACATTCATATTTGATTACAAAATCCCTCCAACATGCGAGGATTCAATCTTTAGAGACTATCTTCTAACTCCTAAAAACTGATACCTAAAACTACAACCAACTACTTTATTTATACAAGATGCTACTGAAACAAGTCGGCCTTCAGATCCATCATTGGAGAATGGAATGACCAAATCTAGGTCCACATGCTTCCCAATGATCGATACCAACATTAACTCCACAACCAAAATTAAATGCATAAGTCGACCTCAATAGAAAATCAAAATAAACCACTGGGTGAGCAAGTTTACCGAGCGCCAAGAAATAACTCAGCAAACTGACTGAATAACTCGGTCAAAGAAGGAACCGAGCAACTACCGAGCCAACTCGATCAATGAAGGAACTGCACAACTATCAGGAAAATTGAATAACTCAAACTTACTTTTGGTGACACAGGATTGCCAAGGACCCGAGATGCTCTTGCATCAGCCTGTACTCTGGAAGAAGACCTTATTTGTGTGGAAAGGGAAGAACTCATCTTTACCAAATTTGATCCCATGCTTAAATAATGCGATAGTCTAAAACTACAACCAGTAATTGTATGTGAATCCAATAGTCCCAAGGAAGGAGGTTTGGTTTTGAATGCCTATTTTACTCATCCTAATGAAATTAATGAAGTAATAACCAATGTTCAGCCAAATTGTTTCAGATAGATCATGCATGAAACTAAGAAAGAAGCGGATTATAATTTAGAAACTTATGATGAGGAATGGCTATTTGGGTATGAGTGTATCCATAGGATTTTTCAGGATGATATTAGTCTGAAAATTGGTATTCAAAAATTATGTAGGTGGCAATTGTTTTTAGTCTCATCCTATGACCACAATCCTCCATTGTATAAAGGGTCATTCTTCTCCCAGTCTATTAATAGTTTTGCATGAGCATCTTACGACATCCTTGAGGTAGGGAGGCCTCACCCCTATGTATATTTATATATAAAGTTTTCTTATGATGTAGGTGTTAGCTGGTGTTTTTCTACCATATTCCCCTCCACCCTCCTAGAAGAAATCTCCATGTGCTCTTTTTCCTTTGACTTTGTGACCCAATGGACTAGGCTCTGATCATTATTCATAGTTCTTGATTCTCTTCATCATTCCAGTCCTTGTACCCAATCAAAGCTTGTTGTTACATCCAAATTTAAAACCAACCAATTTTGAAATTTCAGATCTATCTTAATGTGATAGAACAATCAATGGATTTAAAGCCAACTCATGAATCCTAAGTTCCCCTCCCAGTCTGGGTTATCGAACATTCTCTGAAGCCCAGAAACATAAGAATGCTCGATCTTGTTCAAAAATTCAAAGTTTATTTGACCCTCTAACTTAACAACCCAAGTACCATCGAACACTTTGTGACTTTGAATTGGTTCATGAGTTCTCAATTTCACCGATCCCCTAATAGTATGTATGGTGTGGTGATATCTTGATTTCCAAACATTGGTGGACACCCAAACTGGTTTGGGAGTTCATGTTCTTCCCAATAGCCTAACATGGCTCTAAACTCCTCCAAATCTCTGACCAAATTATAAGGCTCATTTTTCCATGAAAATCTCTTCAAATCTCATAGGGTGCAACTTCTTAAATGTTGAAATGTAACAAAAAAAATTTACTAAGGTGGCAACACGCTTTTTCAAATGGGATTCTTTACCATTGAAATTAAATGAGTTAAAAATCTTTTTTATGAAGAAAGGTGGTGGTGTTCTTGAGTTCATTATTTTTTGCACAAAATGATCAACTAATCCTTCTTGAAATGGTGCTTCCCACAACTAAAGAAGATTGGAATAAGGAACCTGAGCCTGTGGTTCAACCAAATCTTAATTGGCCTGATTCAGACCAACTTGAAATAATATATGAATTACTGTATGTGTCATGGAGGGAGAAGACCAACTATGTAGAATATCGTAGAGACATCTTTGTCTTTGAGGAAGAGGAAGTGAATGTCAAGCTTCATCAGCTATTCATTGAAATTTTGTTGGAAGCTAAACATAATCTTGTACTCTAGGAATGATAGTTTCCCTTATTTTAGTATACATAGAATCTTGGTAAATAGTAATTTTTGGTTTGGTGAAACTATTTATGTTTTATCTAATTACAATGGAACTATTTGCGTGCAAGGGAGTAGGTGAGGGCTCTATGTGATTGCAGCAACCCATTAATCCCTATTCGGGAGGTGAATGGAATCATGGATTTAATACAAGGGGAAAGTGAATGATGACTAGTATCATGAGTAGAGGAAGTATGGGAACGAGTGTAGAATAGTCAAATGGTGGGAAGAAGTGGACCAAGTTTTCCCAATGGAGACATTTAGAGAAAGGGTTAAAAAAGGAGGGAAAGCATATGGAAAGCATCATTTTATAGTTGAACATGAGAGAGGACACCATTATGGGGATCATGTGTAATACCATGGTTTTTATTGACCACAGTGGGCATTTGAGTGAGGAACATGGGTGGACAAATGCCTGAAACCCCAGAGAGTAAGATATGAGCAAAGCCAAATAAATAGATCAGTTAATGTAGTGAATGGATTTAATAGTAGCCATCAGAATCAGAATGGTTGGAGATTAGAGCTTCCTTGGATAAAACCTAGAAATACTCATAGGGGATATAATCAAAAACACTAGTAATGAATAACATGAAAAGGGGAAGAATGGGCAAAGAAAGGCTTCATGAAAGGCAAGTATGGATGGTTTAGGAAAATGGAGATTCCTCAAGAGGATATTTCCAAAATGTGGATACCCAAGACAATAAGTAAAACTTTGGGAGTTGAAAGCTCATGGATTGGGAAGATAGTAGCTAGAAGGAAGAACCAGGAAACTGAATACACGGTGGAAAAAGAGAAAATGGAAAAGGAAGGGGAGTCAAGAAAAGGAAATAGAAAAGGTATGTTGTTGCAAGATCCAATACCAAAAATCCATGTGGAAAATGAAAAAATACATCAATGTAAAGATAACCTAAGTAAATTGGGGTTTTTCATAAAATTGGGTGTGTAAGATATATATAGGGGATATACAAATTTGGTGCAAGGATCTATGGGGAAAGAATCTAATAGTCAAACCAAAGGAAAATAAAGTGTATCTAGAAACAGTTGAAACTTAGGAGGATAAGAAGAAGGCTCTAGGACTAGGACTTGTCTTCATGAAAGGAGCACAAATGCATATCATCGATTGCAGACCAAATTTTGATCCTTGGGCTTGTATAATAGAGGAAAGTGCCACTTGGTTCTAGATATAAAAAGCTACCAATAAAATATTGGGAGGAAGAGATGATAAAAGAAATATGAAGAAGATTAGGCAAATTGTAGTATTTGGATGAAATTCAAGAGGACACAACAAAGGGAGCATATTTAAGGGTATGTGTCAAAATTTCAAACAAGGGTAAAATCCCAAGGGAGTTAGAACTCGTCTCAAAAGTAGGGGAAAATGAGGTGAAGGTTTTTAAAGAGGACCTTTTAATGTTGTGTACCAATTTTAAATCATTGTTGCATGGTAGAGAGAAATGTGGGGAGGTGATAATGGAAAAGGGCCTTAATAAATATCATAAACAAAAAATGTATTCACAAGAGGCTAGTAAGAATCTATGGATTCCACTAATTGAAATGGAACTAGAAATGATTGAGTCTATTTGGCCAAAAGGATGTAAGAGAACCCAAGCAAAGTCAAATGAACTAAGGAATTTTGAGAAGGACCACCTAGATAAGGGAGATGAGCAGAAGGAAAAGGAACATCTAACAAAAAATGAGGGATATATTATGGATCATATTGAAGAGTTGAATGGGGAAAATTTAGATGACTTCCCACAACTAGCAGAAAAATCTAGCTTGATTTGGGAGGCCCAAGATGAAGAGAGGTAAAAAGAGGACATATTAAAGTCCATGAGTGACGTTGAGAGAACAAGGGAGAAGAAAGAAGAGGATGATGAGATCATAGAAGTAGAGGAAAAACTGAGGAGGTTGGGTTATCAAATTCAAATGTGGATGGATGTTTTGAATATTATCAAGTTGGGATTATCGAGGGAAGAGGGATCGATCAAATCTAGTTAGACTTAAAAACTTCCAAGATCAAGAATGAAAAGTACAGGGGAAGAAAAAATAACAAAACTAAACTAGCAATAGAAGGAAATGCTAAAGTTCAGACTAAACTTAGCCAGACCATCCTGAGAAGCATACAACAATTATTCCCCCCTATGGAGTCATGAAGATGATAGGTTGGCATGCTAGGGGCTTAAACGCTTGAAAAAATGGTGTCACTTTAGGCATTAAATGGAGTCCAAAAAAGTTGATATGATTATAATTCAAGAAGCTAAATGGAGTAAAGAGAAGCAAGAGGAAAGAATGAGACATTGGAAGTAATGAGAGGGTTTCTTTGTGGAACCTAGGGAGGCTTTAGGAGGAATAGGAGTAGTTTGGAATTCTTTAAAAGTAAACTATTCACTTGAGATAGAAAATTTTAATTAGATGATGATTAACTGTCGAGAGTATCCTAGCAATTAAACATGGAAAGTTAAAAATGTTTATGGCCCCACAACAACATTGGCTAAAAGGTAAAAATGGAATAGTACTTATCAAGTGTTTGAGAGGCTTGGAGTAGAGAAAGTAATAATTGGAGTTAACTTTAATGCCACCTTAAACAATTTAGAGAAAATAGGGGGTTTGAAATTCTTCGCAAGAGTACAACAGGATATTCAAGACTTTTTAGATTCAAATGGACTTAGGAAGATAGAAGCTGGTAACTGAACATTCACATGGACAAATGAGAGACAAGGTTTCACATAGATAGAAAAAAATTACATAGATTTTTTTGATATGGAAATTGAACTAAGGATTTTGAGGTGATTGAAGCCTATATACTCCCTTATAGTGTCTTTAATCATTTTCATATTCAATTGAAAATAGAAAGGAACATCTACAAAGGTGGAGCACCATTTTGATTTGAGAAAATGTGGTCACGAGATCCTAGCCTGTATGGATTATTGCAACAGTGGTGGAAGGAAATCATATTTCTGAATCAGTCTAGGATGTTTTTTGTTTAGTAAGAAATTGGGGTACGTTAAAAAAAATTGGAGTGGAATAAGACTCATTTCAAAAATATATTTGAAGAAAGCACCCGCATAGAGGAGGAACTAAGAGAACTAACTTATATGGTTATCAAAAATGGTATAGGAAAGGTAGAATATACAAAATAGAAAAGCCTCAAAGCTTAACAGGGTGAGATAGTAGCTAGGGAAGAATGTTACTAGAGGAAAAAATCTTGAGAAGTATATCTTTTAAGGAAGGGGATAAAAGCACAAAAAAAATCATAACATGGTAGTTGTGAAGAGAAGCAAGAATAGGATCACATAGATTATTAGGGAAGATGGTCTTAGGGGAAAAATAGGGGAATAAATTAGTCAAGAAGTGGTCAGGTATTGTCAAGTACTTTTGAATCAGGAAAATCAATGTGAAGGGGTAGATAGGGATGGCATTTTGGATAGTATTTTGAGAGTAATTTCATATGCTTAGAATAAAGAGCTCAACAAAGTACTTGGTATGATAGAATTAAAGAAGCAAACATTCTAGCTTGGAGTGGATAAGGCCCCTGGGCTTGATGGATTTCTAGCTTGTTTCTATCAATTGTATTGGGAGATCATTAAGGAGAACTTATTGAGGGAAATGGAAGAGTCAAGAAGGAAAGAAACTATATTGGGGGCATTTGATCACATATTTATTGCATTAATCCCATTGAAAAAGGAGTCTGTAAGCATGAAATACTTTCAGCGTATAGCATTATGCAACCAAACAGCATAACCAACCACTCATACAAACCTTCTCTTGTTTTAAAAGAAGTCTTCCACTCATCACCTTCTCTGATTCTGATCTGATGATATCCACTTTTCAAATCAATTTTTGTCAAATACTTTTCTCTAGTCAAACTATCCATTATGTCATCCATTCTCAGTATAGGAAACATATATTTCACTATTATCTTGTTGATTGCTCTGGAATCAATACACATTTTCCATTCTCCATTCTTCTTAGGTGCCAATACAGGTGGTACTGCACAAGGACTCATACTTTCTCAAATCAAAGCTTTTTGCAACAATTCTTGGATTTGTCAGTTCAATTCTTGATTCTCAGTAGGTGTTAACCGATGTGGTACCTTATTTAGTAAACTGCTTGTTAGAAATAGGGAATACTGAGACGGGGGGGTGAATCATTATTCTACAAAATTTATCTTTTGCCCAATTATAGATATAAAAGATTATCTTTACACATGCATAACATAAGAAGTTAAACAACAGGCATAGCAATAAAACTAAAGAACTCATAACACATGATTTGTTCTCGAGGAAACCCTAGCCAAGGGAAAACCCTGGTGGGAATGGTACCCACAAAGATCCACTAATCAAAATTATCTTGTTAAGGATGTTGACCCTATTAGGAGTCTATTACAAACATATAGTGTATCAGTCCTAATTAAGGGACTATAGGCCTTGTTAGAAGCCTCAACCTTGTTAGGAGTTGGTAGTACAAAATGTGATTACCAGCTGAGCCCACTGCCCAAAAAAGTAATGTATAATATACACTGATTACAAAATAGGTCAAGGTACATAACCTTATACTGCTTGCATCAATATCTCTTCACTGATATTTCACTGTCATTATTACATATGCTTCATATACTTCGCATCATACTTCTACAAATACTTTCTGCTTATTACAATTACAACTGTTACACTTTAAAATTACAATTACGTATATACCAATAGCTTTAACCAAGAGTAAACATCTAAGATGTCATCCCTTTATATTTTTAAGACATTATTTTGATAAACAAAATAATCGTTTAACTCTTTACCAATTCTGCCTTCATATATTGTCCTTTCGGCTTCACACTGTCTTCGATAAAACTATCATAACTTCTTCCGTACATGTCATACTAACTTGCACTCTGATATGGGTCATCATTAGTCACCATAGAGTCTATGTTCAAGTTTGCAAGCATTGAACTCACTCTAGTCAACATCGCAAACAAAAACTATGTCTGGGTACACTGGTAAAAATACTATCTCGCACTTAGACAAATATGCAATGCACTCTATCATACTTGCTCTCTGACTTGTGTGATCTTCATGTGGATCATATGTTTCCATAATGACAACATCTATGCAATCAACTCAGCCAAATTTCCAACACTACTAGCTCCAGGAATCATATCCATACAATGATCAATACTTCTCTTCGGTGGAAAACCATGAGGTACATTATCAAAAATGATCTCCTTATACTCGGTGAGTATCTTATCAATCTCTTCAGGGATTTTATCCACTATTTTCTCACTTGGTTTGTTAGGAATCATAGCAAAACATACATCATTCTTCTTTAAATCCTTAACAAATTTTCTTCCTTCCATCAAACAAACTTTCACAAATGTACAAACACTACTAACAGGTTCTTCAATCAAAGATAACAAGATTTATCTTCTCCCATCAGTCCAAATAGTATATTTATGAAATCTTCCATCATATATAGCATGTTTATCATATTTCCAAGGTCTACCCAACAAAATATGACAACAATCCATAGGCATGATATCACATAACACCTTATCATAGTACTTTCTAATTTTAAAATTCACGTAACATTGTTCACTTACCAATAGTGTGTGCTCATCCTTGATCCATGAAATTTGATAGTGCTTCAAGTGTTTCAACCTTTCCAACTACAACTTTGAAACCATTTCCTCAGATGCCAAATGCTCTGAGCTTCCACTATCAATGATTACCTTCCACACTTCATCAGAAACTCTACATCTAGTCTTGAACAAACTTTTCCTTACCAGATATTCCTTATTACTTTCACTCCAAAGTGTTCTCCTGACCATCAAGTTCTTTTCTTTCTCAGGTTAATTCGGTGAGTCTTCTTGCACCAAAGCATTTCTACTACTATAGACCTTTTTACTTGCATGTGTACACTCAAATGACCTATGTCCTTCTTCTCCACAATTGTAACAAGTACCTCAGAATCCACCTCTGCTATAACCACCTTGGTAGTTATTGCCTCTTCCTCTAGCTGAACTTTCACCTTTCCACTCAGTCTTTCCTTTATCTAGATTTTCTTTATCTTGATGAGATCTATTGTTTTCACCATAGGATCTACCTTTTCCTCTAGGGAATCTACCACCTCTTCCTCTCTATCTTTTCTCATGTCTTTTGTTCAATTTCTCCTCAACTTTCAAGGAAAAATGATAAGCTTCCTCAATATTTCCCAACTTAACCAAACTGATTTCTTCTTGGATGGAAATTCTCAACCCATTCAGGTACCTAAAAATTCTTTCCACTTCATCCTCATCATTTCAAGATCTGACATAGTCAAGGATGGTGGATCCAATTAAGGACAATCCAACCTTGTAGCCAACTACCAACATAGAAAAATAACACAACAAGACAATTGTTTCAACTAAATTTTCATTAACATGCCCAACTGTAAGACCTTATGGGTTAGGGCCAATTACAATTAGAAATAATTCTACAAGATCAACAAAGATCTAATCCAACTCCATCTAGTCTAGTTCTGAAATAAATTAGCAACTGATGGAAACCCTAAGGTAGATCTAAACTCAAGCTCGCAAGCCACCAAGAAATCTCCTTGTCCCCAAGCAACAACCACTAACTCTGCTATTACAAACTATTAGAATTCAATCTGATCTTCAAGATCTCACAAGATCCAAGTCGAATCACTAACTTCCACCAACTCATCTACCCCAAACAACTACCCCAAACACTCCTTAAATATTAATCTTCATCCACAAGTTGATTGGATGACATAATTAACTCCTAAGCCAAGTCGGCTCCTATTACAAACAAATATTAAATGCAACAATAGTCAGCTCTCAAATACCCTTACAATAATTAAATTCTCCATGTCGGCCTCAAGATCTACATAGGATAATACAACAAAAGATACCAATAATAAATGCACCAAGTTGGCCAACCAAATCACCAAGAACTCCAGTCGGTAAACTATAAGCACCAGTGAAACAATCAACCAAGCCAAGCAACACCGAGAAACACAAGCATCACCGAGCACAATTTCCACCAAGCACAAGAATTTTCACTGAGTTCCTTTAGGGACCGAGCTTCCTTCAATAACTGAGACCGTCGATTAAAGATGCAATCGAGTACCATAGAACCAAAACAACACACCTCCATGAAGATTCACCAAGTATACTAGAATGCCCCTGCATTAGACACCCCAGGTTTGAAAAGATGTTCATATGCTGGAAGAACATCTTCCTAGATTTAGTACATAAACCTCAAACTGGTTCTTCACATATAAGTCCTCCAACTTTTCACCCTCCATACTCTTCCACTTCAATTTCCTCTATCTTTTCAAAGCTTTCCTTGATAACAAATAGGCTTGTTCTCCATACTGATCATCAATCCTCTCAGGATCCACCAATTCAACTCAACTACCAATACTCAGACTTCTCCTACCGAGTGTTGTATCCAGCAAAGGCATAAGGGAAAACTTCATGTCATCCTACTCAATAGTAAACATGTTCTTGACACAATCATACATAGCTCTGCAATCATATTTCCAAGGTCTACCAAGAAATATATGACAACTATTCATCTCCACAATATCGCACAACACAAGATCCTTATACTGGCCAATCTGAACATCAACAAAGCATTGTTCCCTCACTTCCAGAGCATGATAATTTTGTAACTAGCCAATCCTATAAGGATGAGGATGTTTCATTCTATTTAAACCAAGTTTCTAAACCTTGTCCTCAACAACAAGGTTATCAGTACTACCACTGTCAACAATTACATCACAAATTTTGCCTCCATACTTGCACCAATCCTAAACAAGTTACTCCTCTAACAAGGTTCCACCTTTGCACCGAGCAATATTCGCCGAACCAGCAAGTTCTCAGATTCAAGTTCATTTTGAATGTTCTCATTTACCACAGTAGTTCATCGGTCACCAAGCTTCTTCTATGTATGCTCAAAAGAACGGTGCCATTCTTCACCACAATTATAAAAAGTACCCTTAAAGATAACTCTACCTATCTTCTTCTTTAGTTCCACAAGTTTTAGTTCATCTTTAGCAGTCGGGTTATCCTTCACCGAGTGATCAATCTTTTCCTTCCCTCAGGAATTACTATGTTGTCTCCTTTTCAACTTATCTTCTACCTTCAAAGCATACTGATAAGCATCTTCAACAGAATCAATCTTCAGCATACCAATCTCATCCTGAATATTAAATCTCAAACCATTCACATACCGAGCTACTTTTTCTTTACCAAGTTCTATGTGTCCAGACCGAATAGTAAGTTTGTAGAACTCCTCGGTATAATCTTCAATAGTCAAATCTTTTTGCTTCAGATTCTACAACTTCTTAAACAATTCAAGCTCATAGTCAGTAGGTATGAACTTAGCTTTCAATTTAGTCACCATCAACCTCCACTGATTGATCTTCATTTCACCTTCATCTTCTCTATCCCTTTGTAATTCTTTCCACCAAAGAGTAGCATGTCCTTTCAACTTAGTTTGTGCCAATCTCACCCACAGAGGATCTTCAATTTCTTCAAGCTCAAAGAAATCTTCTACTTCACCAATCCAATCAATCAAGTCCTTGGTTTTCAAAGTACCAGAGAAATTAGAAATTTATATTCAGTAACTAGTACTTAACTGAGCTCCAGATCTATGTAATCGACCAGTTCTGTCTTCACTAGATCTATCTCTTTGGTCGTCACCACTAGATCCAGTAGCTTCAAAGTCTTCAGTAGCTTCCTCATAAGCATCATTAGTACCAAGGTTCCTCAGCATATGAGAAATAGCTCTCATGACCTCATCGATCATGTCATTCTTCATTAGTTCCATCTCAGATCTGAAATCAACTTTAACTTTCTTTGTAATCTTTGATTCCATGGCATCACAGAGATCTACAATTGCTCTAGGGTCCAATATTCTTAGAGGCATCCTTCAAGATTTTCAAAAACCCAAAGTAACACATCACCAACAAGGTCCTGGTGCAAACAGCCTCAACCAGTTTACACACTCAAGATCTTCAAGCTTTGATACCACCTGACGTAGGGAAAGAAAGGAGGATCCAATTAAGGATAATCCAACCTTGCAGCCAACTACCAACATAGCGGAATAACACAACAACACAATTGTTTCAACTAAATTTTCATTAACATGCCTGGTTGTAAGGCCTTCTAGGTTAGGGCCAATTACAATCAGAAACAATTCTACAATATCAACAAAGATCCAATCCAACTCCATCTAGTCCAGTTTTGAAACAAATCAAAAATTGATGGAAAGCCTAAGTCAGATCTGAACTTGAGCTCGCAAGCCACCAAGCAATCTCCTTGTCCCCAAGCAACAACCACTAGCTCTGCTAGTACAAACTATTAGAATTCAATCTGATCTTCAAGATCTCACAAGATCCAAGTCTAATCACTGACTTCCACTAACTCATCTACCCCAAACACTCCTTAAATACTAATCTTCAGCCACAAGTCAGCTGAATGACATAATTAACTCCTAAGCCAAGTCGGCTCCTATTACAAACAAATATTAAATGCAACAACAGTCAGTTCTCAAATACCCTTACAATAATTAAATTCTCCATGTTGGCCTCAAGATCTACATAGGAGTACAACAAAAGATACCAACAATAAATGCACCAAGTTAGCCAACCAAATCACCAAGAACTCTAGTCGGTAAACCAGAACAATCGAGTAGCAGTGAAACAACCAACCAAGCCAAAAAAGACCAAGCAACACAGGCATCACCAAGCACAAGAAGTTTCATTGAGTTCCTTCAGTGACCAAGCTTCCTTTAATAATCAAGACCATCAATTAAAGCTACAACCGAGTACCATAGAACCAAAACAACACACCTCCATGTAGATTCATCGAGTATCCTAGAATGCCTCTGCATCAAGATCTGATATCTAATCTATAGAATTCCTCAATATAATCTTTTGTAGAGCTATCTTTCTATCTCAAACTTTGCATTTGCCTAACTAGGTTAATCTGATAATCACATGGTAAGAACTTTCCTTTCAACTTATTTACCATCTTGTTCCATACCTTGATTTTGTCTTTGCCTTTCCTTTTTCTGTCCAATTGCAGATGCTCCCACCACAAGGATGCATGACTCTTCAACTTTGTGCTTGCAATCTTCACCTTCTTTTCCTCTGGGACATTTTCATACTCGAAATACTTCTCCATCTCAGTGATCCAATCCATCAAATCATTTGAATCTAACTTTCCACTGTACTCAGGAGGATTAAAATGTGGTGTAGATTTTAGATTTTTCAAAGCCTTCAACAATCTTTCCTCACCTTGATCCATCACAGGTGCAAGTTCTTCTCGACCTTGTTCTTCTTCAATTTCTTCATCACTAACATCTTCAAGATGTCTTCCTCTACACTAGGTTGTCTCAATAGCTTATAACCTAGCAGTAATCTACCTTAACATATCTACCAATCCTAGATCTACATCTTGCCTCCCATGAACCATCTTGAAAACTCTCTGCAATTGTAGGCCATATCGCAATCTTCTACCCCACAACAAATATCAACTAGGGTTTAACAAGAAGGAACCATCAACCTAGATTCACAAATCTAGATCTAGATCTCAACCTTCACTTTGATACCACCTGATGCAAGGTAGGGAAGGATGAAGGGCCAAAGGCACACCTAAATCACAACCCTCTTGTAGAGATCACAAACATAGAATAAAATACACAATATATATATATATATATATAGAGAGAGAGAGAGAGATAATGTAGAGTAGATCATATATATTCATCAAATAACCTAATACATGTCAAGTTATAAGGCCTTCCTAGTTACGGCCAATTACATTCATATTTCATTACAAAAATCCTCCAACATGTGAGGACTCAATCATTAGAGACTATCTTATAACTCCTAAAAATTGATACGTAAAACTACAACCAAATACTCTATTTATACAAGAAGCTACCGAAACAAGTCAGCCTTCAGATCCATCATTGGAGAAAGGAATGACCAGATCTAGGTCCACATGCTTCCCAATGATCGATACCAACATTAACTCTACAATCAAAATTAAATGCACAAGTCCACCTCAATAGGAAATCAAAATAAACCACTCAGTGAGAAATTTTACCAAACACCAAGAAATAACTCAGCAAACCAACCGAATGACTCGGTCAAAGAAGGAACTGAGCAACTACCGAGCTAACACAGTCAATGAAGGAACGGTGCAACTATCGAGAAAACTAAATAACTCAAACTTGGCTTTGGTGACACAGGATTGCCAATGACCCAAGATGCTCTTGCATCAACCTGTACTCTGGAAGATGTCCTTATTTGTGTGGAAAGGGAAGAACACATCTTTACCAAATTTGATCCCATGCTTAAAGAATGCAATAGTCTGAAACTACAACTAGTAATTGTATGTGAATCCAATAGTCCCAAGAAAGGAGGTTTGGTTTTGAATGCCTATTTTACTCGTCCTAATGAAATTAATGAAGTAATAACCAATGTTCAGCCAAATTGTTTCACATAGATCATGCATGAAACTAAGAAAGAAGCGGATTATAATTTAGAAACTTATGATGAGGAATGGCTATTTGGGTATGAGTGTATCCATAGGATTTTTTAGGATGATATTAGTCTGAAAATTGGTATTCAAAAATTTTGTAGGAGGAAATTATTTTTAGTCTCCTCCTATGACCACAATCCCCTATTGTGTAAAGGGTCATTCTTCTCCCAGTCTATTAATGGTTTTGCATGAGCATCCTGCGACATCCTTGAGGTAGGGAGGCCTCACCCCTATGTAAATTTATAAATAAAGTTTTGTTATGATGTAGGTGTTAGCTAGTGTTTGTCTGCCATATTCCCCTCCCCCCTCCTGGAAGAAATCTCCATGTGCTCTTTTTCCTTTGACTTTGTGACCCAATGGAATAGGCTTTGATCATTATTCATAGTTCTCAATTCTCTTCATCATTCCAGTCCTTGTACCCAATCAAAGCTTATTGTTACATCCAAATTTGAAACTGACCAATTTTGAAATTTTAGATATATCTTAATGTGATAGAACAATCAACGGATTTAAAGCCAACTCATGAAGCCCAGAAACATAAGAATCCTAGATCTTGTTCAAAAATTCAAATTTTATTTTACCCTCTAACTTAATGACCCAAATACCATCGGACACTTTGTGACTTTGAATTGGTTCATGAGTTTTCAATTTCATTGATCCCCCAATAGTATCTATGGTGAGGCAATATCTTGATTTCCAAACATTGGTGGACACCCAACATGGTTTGGGAATTCATGTTCTTCCCAATAGCCTCACATGGCTCTAAACTCCTCCAAATCTCTAACCAAATTATAAGGCTCATTTTTCCATGCAAATCTCTTCAAATCTCATAGGGTGCAACTTCTTAAATGTTGAAATGTAACAAAAAAAGTTTACTAAGGTGGCAACACATTTTTTCAAATGCGATTATTTACCGTTGAAATTAAATGAGTTAAAAAGCTTTTTTATGAAGAAAGGTGGTGGTGTTCTCGAGTTCATTATTTTTTGCAAAATATGATCAACCAATCCTTCTCAAAATGGTGCTTCCCGCAACTGAAGAAGAATGGAATAAGGAACCTAAGCCTATGGTTCAACCAGATCTTAATTGGCCTGATTCAGACCAACTTGAAATTATATATGAATTACTCTATGTGTCATGGAGGGAGAAGACCAACTATGTAGAATATCATAGAGACATCTTTGTCTTTGAGGAAGAGGAAGTGAACGTCGAGCTTCATCAGCCATTCATTAAAATTTTGTTTGAAGCTAAACAGAATCTTGTACTCTAGGAATGATAGTTTCCCTTATTTTAGTATACATAGAATCTTGGTAAATAGTAATTTTTGGTTTGGTGAAACTATTTATGTTTTATCTAATTACAATGGAACTATTTGCGTGCAAGGGAGTAGGTGAGGGCTCTATGTGATTGCAGCAACCCATTAATCCCTATTCAGGAGGTGAATGGAATCATGGAGTTAATACAATGGGAAAGTGAATGATGACTAGTAGCGTGAGTAGAGGAAGTATGGGAATGAGTGTAGAATAATCAAATGGTGGGAAGAAGTGGACCAAGTTTTCCCGATGGAGACATTTAGAGAAAGGGTTAAAAAAGGAGGGAAAGCATATGGAAAGCATCATTTTATAGTTGAACATGAGAGAGGACACCATAATGGGGATCATGTGTAATACCATGGTTTTTATTGACCGCAATGGGTATTTGAGTGAGGAACATGGGTGCACAAATGCCTAAAACCCCAAAGAGTAAGATATGAGCAAAGCCAAATAAATAGATTAGTTAATGTAGTGATTAGCCATCAAAGTCAGAATGGATGGAGATTAGAGCTTCCCTAGATAAAAGCTAGAAATACTCATTGGGCATATAATCAGAACAATTAGTAATGAATAACATGAAAAGGGAAAGAATGGGCAAAGAAAGGCTTCACGAAAGGCAAGTATGGATGGTTTAGGAAAATGGAGATTCCTCAAGAGGATATTTCCAAAATGTGGATACCTAAGACAATAAGTAAAACTTTGGGAGTTGAAAGCTCATGGATTGGAAAGATAGTAGCTAGAAGGAAGAACCAGGAAATTGAATACAGGATGGAAAAAGAGAAAATGGAAAAGGAAGGGGAGTCAAGAAAAGGAAATAGAAAAGGTATGTTATTGCAAGATCCAATACCAAAAATCCATGTGGAAAATGAAAAAATACATCAATGTAAAGATAACTAAGTAAATTGGGTTTTTTCATTAAATTGGGTGTGTAAGATAGATATAGGGGATATACAAATTTGGTGCAGGGATCTATGGGGAAAGAATCTAATAGTCAAACTAGAGGAAAATGAAGTGTATCTGGTAATAGCTAAAACCTAGGAGGATAAGAAGAAGGCTTTAGGACCAGGACTTGTCTTCATGAAAGGAGCACAAATGCATATCGTCGATTATAGACCAAATTTTGATCCTTGGGCTTGTACAATAGAGGAAAGTGCCACTTGGTTCTAGATATACAAGCTACCAATAAAATATTGGGAGGAAGAGATGATTAAATAAATCAGAAGAAGATTAGGCAAATTGTAGTATTTGGATGAAATTCAAGAGGACACAACAAAGGGAGCGTATTTTAGGTATGTGTCAAAATTTCAAACAAGGGTAAAATCCCACAGGAGTTAGAACTGGTCTCAAAATTAAGGAAAAATGAGATGAAGGTTTTTAAAGGGGACCTTTTAATGTTGTGTACCAATTTTAAATCATTGTTGCATGGTAGAGAGAAATGTGGGGAGGTGATAATGGCAAAGGGGCTTAGTAAATATCACAAACAAAAAATGTATTCACAAGAGGCTAGTAAGAATATATGGATTCCACTAACTGAAACGAAACTAGAAATGATTGAGTCCATTTGACCAAAAGGATGTAATGGGACCCAAGTAAAGTCAAATGAACTAAGGAATTTTGAGGAGGACCACCCAGATAAGGGAGATGAGCAGAAGGAAAAGGAACCTCTAACAAAAAATGAGGGATATATTATGGATCATATTGAAGAGTTGAATGGGGAAAATTTAGACGACTTCCCACAACTAGCAGAAAAATCTAGCTTGATGTGGGAGGCCCAAGATGAAGAGAGGTACAAAGAGGACATATTAAAGTCCATGAGCGACTTTGAGAGAACAAGGGAGAAAAAAGAAGAGGATGATGAGATCATAGAAGTAGAGGAAAAATTGAGGAGGTTGGGTCATCAAAGTCAGATGTGAATGGATGTTTTGAATATTATCAAGTTGGGATTATGGAGGGAAGAGGGATCGATCAAATCTAGTCAGACTTGAAAACTTCCAAGATCAAGAAAGAAAAGTACAGGGGAAGAAAAAATAACAAAACTAAACTAGCAATAGTAGGAAATGCTAAAGGTTAGACAAAACTTAGCCAGACGATCCTGAGAAGCATACGGCAATTATTCCCCCCTACAGAGTCATGAAGATGATAGGTTGGCATGCTAGGGGCTTAAATGCATGAAAAAATGGCACCACTTCAAGCATCAAATGGAGTCCAAAAAATTTGATATGATTATAATTTAAGAAGATAAATGGAGTAAAGAGGAGCAAGAGGCAAGAATGAGACATTGGAAGCAATGGGAGGGTTTCTTTGTGGAAGCTAGGGAGGCTTTAGGAGGAATAGGAGTAGTTTGGAATTCTTTAAAAGTAAACTATTCACTTGAGATAGAAAATTTTAATTAGATGATGATTAACTGTTGAGAGTATTCTAGAAATTAAACATGGAAAGTTAAAAATGTTTATGGCCCCACAACAACATTGGCTAAAAGGTAAAAATGGAATAGTACTTCTCAAGTGTTTGAGAGGCTTGGAGTAGAGAAAGTAATAATTGGAGGTGACTTTAATGCCACCTTAAACAATTCAAAGAAAATAGGGGGTTTGAAATTCTTCACAAGAGTACAATAGGATATTCAGGACTTTTTAGATTCAAATGGACTTAGGGAGATAGAAGTTGGTAACAGAACATACACATGGACAAATGGGAGACAAGTTTTCACATAGAAAAAAATTACATAGATTTTTTCGATATGGAAATTGAACTGAGCATTTTGAGGTGATTGAAGCCTATATACTCCCTTATAGTGGCTTTAATCATTTTCATATTCAACTGAAAATAGAAAGGAACATCTACAAAGGTGGAGCACCATTCTAATTTGAGAAAATGTGGTCACGAGATCCTAGCCTATATGGATTGTTGCAACAGTCATGGAAGGAAATCATATTTGTGAATCAGTCTAGGATGTTTTTGTTTAGTAATAAATTGGGGTACGTTAAAAAAATTGGAGTGGAATAAGACTCATTTCTAAAATATATTTGAAGAAAGCACCTGCATAGAGGAGGAACTAAGAGAACTAACTGATATGGTTATCAAAAATTGTATAGGTGTTAATATGATTTAGAACAATGGAGAGGGGGGGGTGAATCAGTTGTTCTTAGGTCTAGATGTATAAAAACAAACTTTAAACTCTTCAACAAATCAGATCTAATAACCAAAAGCTACTCGGTCATTACTGATTGCATAACAGAAATGTATAACAGTGCAGTCCACTTATCCAATAGTATCTCACTTGTAAAACACAAAAATGTTCAAACCAAAACATTCACACAAGTATCAACACCAGGATTTATAGTGGAAACCCAATTTGGGAAAAACTACTTTGTAACATGTTACTATCATGTTCACTCTTCTGAAGTGAGCTCGGTGAAAAGCTAACCCTGTCAAAGGTTACAAACACACTGTCAGGTGTGACCCAGTGAAAGGATTTAAACCACTCTGTTAAAAGTGCACCTTGTTATAGGACTTACATACACTCCATTAGAATGCAACCTTGTTTAAAGGATTTATACCTATGACTATTAGGTCAACCTCTGTTAAAAGGATTTTTACTGTTACAATGGTTAGAAAGTAGCAGTAATATTGATCTGAAAAACATACAACTCACTTTGCAAATATTAGATCCAATGTCGTACACATATGTTGGCTTTCTGACTGTGAACCTTTACCATCTCCATCACTGATCTGCTTAGAACTCTCTTCAAGAAATCACAACACTTATCCTTCAGCCTTCTCTACTTAGACAGTCAATAACATCAACAACACTTCTAGCATTCCCCTCTTCACAACCTCTAGCTTAGGTTTCCCTAATACTTCCTATATTAGGTCAATACATCTTTTGCCACTTAATCTCCTTCGTAGATCTTAGGGTTAGGTGAGATTCATTGAATCCAACCTACATTGTGTTCTTTGGATATCCTTCTAGAAATATCTCAAATCTATTAATAGATTTACAATAAAATGTTTTACAGTGCATTAAATGCTTTCATACAATCAATAAATAAAGTCAACACATTTTACATAATCCAAGAATTCAACAATGTCAGCTGGAAATCTGAATTCTTCCTCAAATGCAAAATACTGATGCTCGGTCAATACTGTATTCAACTTCTCGGTCTTCACTAGAAATCTTGGTCACTACATAAACTATTTCATTAGCTAACATTGTCTTCCTCGGCAATTAACTGGTGTTCGGTCAACACTTAATTTACTCAGCATATACTAGCTCGGTCGACACTAACAACACTCAGCTTAAACTAGATTTCTTCACTTTTGCTCCGTTAAGCCTACCATTTTAGTCTTCATTCTTTCTTAGATAAACAATACATTGTCTTACCATTGTGCCACATAATCAAGTACTCATTGAAGTATCAAGATAACTCAACCTTTCCTTAGGTGCTATTGTTACCAACCTTGCCTTACCCCTTAGCAACACTCAAATAGATATAGTACTTTCTTAAATAGCAATAGTCTTTCCAGTTAAGGTTTGACATCAATGACAATACAACAATTGCTTCAATTGCAGTTTCCAACAATCTCCCTCTTTGGCATTGATGGAAACACCATATGAATATCACATGAATTGCCAACCAATCCAAAACCTTATCTGTCCATCAGAAATATTTATAATATCCTTAGCTTCATTTTGATATAGAATCAATTAGCCATGCTTGACCGGCCACTGAATTTGTCCCTTTGTCTTGACCTTCTCATTCTATGTATTCATCTGTGATCATCTCCCTCTTTGACAAAAATGCCAAAGCAGCAACAAAAACATACATCCTACAGATGTAGATATCATCTTTTCAGTTCAGTAACAATATTTCTCCCTCTATCATCTTTTCTTATGACTGATTCTTCGCTTTGTTGTGCTTTTCACAACTCTAGGCTACTCCTAAAGTGTGACCTTTCTCTGCATCAACTTGTTAGATATTCTTTGTAGCACATTTGATGCAGTGCTCCTAGCTTGACTAGGCAGCCTCAGTTAGGGGAAGGACCCCTAATTGACTTCTCAGGTATTCATGAGCTTCTTTAGGTAAAGCCTTAGTGAATATGTCTACTAGTTGTTCCTAAAATATTCCATGCAGACCTCTTTATCTTGTACCAGTTCTCTCAAGTAATGATACTTGATGGCAATGTGTTTTGTCTTTGTGTGCATTACTTGATTCTTAGAGATGTTGATAGCACTTGTGTTGTCACATAAAATGACAAGTGGTTCAGTGATTTCTTCTTTCATGCCTACCAACAATTTCTTTATCCATATCAAATTTCAATAGTTCACAGCTGTGGCCACATACCACTTAAAATTTTGAAAAGCATCAGATTTTTCCTTTAAGAGCATTACATGCATCATTTTGATATAATCATCAACAAATGGGATAAAATATCTAGCACCACAATAGCTTTGTACACCAATCAATCCACAAAGGTCAGTATGAACCAAATCTAAGATATTCTCAGAAGTAAAAGTTTTGCTCTTGAAACTAGACTTTGTCATCTTACCCAACTGACATTCTTTGCACATTACATTCTCAAGTTTCTTCAATCTAGGTAGACCTCTCACTTTCTTTTTCATACTAATTTCTACTAGATTATCAAAGTTAAGATGACATAGTCGCTTATGCCGTAACCAAATATCATCAAGTTGTGCAATCATACATGTTTCTTCAGATAGGTCTAGATAGAACAAATTACCTCTTGTATGCTCTCCACTTCCAATCAATTCACCAGTGGCATCAAATATTTTGGCCTTTCTGTGATGAAATTCCACTTGGTAGCCAGTGTTATTAAGTTGTGCAACACTCAGCAGATTATAATTAAGACCCTCAACCCAATAAGCATTTTCACAAGTGATCTTATTAGTCAGCTTAATCAATCCTTTGCCTCTAACAGGACATGGTGCATCATTACCAAATTTCACACTCCTACCTTTATAATGATCTAAGGTATCAAACTTACTCTTATCTCCAGTCATATGATGTGAACAACCACTATCAATAATCCATTTATCATTTTTTTTCACATAAGATATCAATGCAGTTTTCTCATCCTCATCAGATTCATCTTTCATTGCAACATAGACAACCTCAATTTCAAAATCATCACTATCAGTGTCAGTCTCTTCTTCGAAAATGTAGCAAGATTTCTTACCTTTTCCTTTTTAGTCCTTGTATCTTTGGTAACCTCTATCTTCTCTTTTGTCTTTATGCTTGTTGTCTCTTTCTTCATCCTTATTATCCCCGTCAAGGCATCTAGCAGCTATATGACCAACTTTATTACATGGAAAACATATAATAGGGAGTTTACCTTTGTATCTTCATTTTTCCCTTTTTAGTCTTCTAGCCATGAGAGCTTCTAGATCCTCAAGTTCTTCATCAGATGTGTCACTGTCACTTTCACTTTCACTTTCACTTTCACTTATGCATCTTTCTTTTTCCTTCTTTGACTTACTCAGAACCATTTGAGATTTAAAAGTAGATTCAATATTACCAACAGTGAAGTTATCATAGTTAGAAAGTTCAAAAGCAGTAAGCTTACCAACCAAACTTTCCAAAGTAAGAGTATTAGTAGAGTTACATCTAGATTCCTGAATTGCAAAAATTTTGATTGCATAGATAGGACACAGAGTTCTCAATACTTTTCCTATTACAATTTCATCCTCAATAGTTCCATTTGCTCCTCTAATAGCATTTACAACTTATTTTATTCTACCACAATATTGTGCAATATTCTCACCTTCTTGCATTCTCATTTCATCAAATTTACCTCTTAGGCTCTTAGTTTTTGCTCTCAACACATTTATGTCACTACCATAAATGTTTGCAAGGGTGTCCCACATTTGATTTGCATTATTGCAGTCTTTGATGTCTTCAAATTCTGGATAACTAAGGGCAGATGCAATCTCCAACATTGCTTGGTTGTGCTCTTGTTTAGCTTTCATTTCCTCGGCAGTCAAAGGTGCAACAAGTGTGACATAGTCATGCTCAATGTAATACTTTGCAGAATCACCAATACCAGCCAGATGTAGCTTCATCAAGCTTTTCCATGCAGGGAAGTTCTCCTTATTCAACTTTGGTACCTCATTATACATCTTAATCATTTGCTTCAAGTACCTTCAAAATTGTTCTTTGTAAGCACCAACAACTCTGATAACAATTGTTAATATGATTTAGAAAAATAGAGAGGGGGGGTGAATCAATTGTTCTCAGGTCCAAATGTATAAAAACAAACTTTAAACTCTTCAACAAATTAGATCTAATAACCAATAGCTACTCGGTCATTACTAATTGCATAATAGAAACATATAATAGTGCAATCCACTTATCCAATAGCATCTAACTTGTAAAACACAGAAATGTTCAAACCAAAACATTCACACAAGTATCAACACCAGGATTTATAGTGGAAACCCAATTTGGGAAAAACTACTTTGTAACATGTTACTATTATGTTCACTCTTCTGAAGTGAGCTTGGTGAAAAGCCAACCCTGTCAAAGGTTACAAACATATTGTCAGGTGTGACCCGGTTAAAGGATTTAAACCACTCTGTTAAAAGTGCGCCTTGTTATAGGACTTACATACACTCCATTAGAATGCAACCTTATTCAAAGGATTTATACCTATGACTGTTAGGTTAACCTCTACTAAAAGGATTTTGACTGTTACAATGGTTAGAAAGTAGCAGTAATATTGATCTGAAAAATATACAACTCACTTTGAAAATATTAGATCCAATTCCGTACACATATGCTGGCTTACTGACTGTGAACCTTTACCATCTCCACCACTGATCTGCTCGGAACTCTCTTCAAGAAATCACAACACTTATCTTTCAGCCTTCTCTACTTAGACAGTCAATAACATCAACAACACTTCCAGCATTCCCCTCTTCACAACCTCTAGCTTAGGTTTCCTTAATACTTCCTTTATTAGGTCAATACATCTTTTGTCGCTTAATCTCCTTCGTAGATCTTAGGGTTAGGTCAGATTCATTGAATCCATCCTACATTGTGTTCTTCAGCTATCCTTCTAGAAATATCTCAAATCTCTTAATAGATTTACAATAAAATGTTTTACAGTGCATTAAATGCTTTCATACAATCAATAAATAAATTCAACATGTTTTACATAATCCAAGAATTCAATAATGTCGTCTAGAAATCTGAATTCTTCCTCAAATGCAAAATACTGATGCTTAGTCAATACTGTGTTCAACTTCTCGGTCTTCACTAGAAAGCTCGGTCACGACATAAATGGTTTCCTCGTCTAACATTGTCTTCCTCAGCAATTAACTGGTGTTCGGTCAACATTGAATTTACTCGGCATATACTAGTTCGATCGACACTAACAACACTCGACTTAAACTAGATTTCTTCACTTTCGCTCGGTTAAGCCTACCAGTTTAGTCTTCATTCTTACTTTAGTAAACAATACATTGTCTTAGCATTGTGCCACATAATCAAGTACTCGTTGAAGTATCAAGATAACTCAACCTTTCCTTAGGTGCTATTGTTACCAACCTTGTCTTACCCCTTAGCAACACTCAAATAGATATAGTACTTTCTTAAATAGAAATAGTCTTACCAGTTAAGGTTTGACATTAATGACAATACAACAATTGCTTCAATTGCAGTTTCCAACAATAGGAAAGGTAGAATATACAAAATAAAAAAGCCTCAAAGCTTAACAGGGTGAGATAGTAGCTAGGGAAGAATGTTATTGGAGGAAAAAATCTTGAGAAGTATAGCTTTTAAGGAAGGGGATAAAAGCACAAAAAAAAAATAACATGGCAGTTGTGAAGAGAAGCGAGAATAGGATCACATAGATTATTAGGGAAGATGGTGTTAGGGAAAAAATAGGGGAATAAATTAGTCAAGAAGTGGTCGGGTATTTTCAAGTACTTTTGAATCGGGAAAATCAATGTGAAGGGGTAGATAGGGATGGCATTTTGGATAGTATTTCGAGAGTAATTTCATAGGCTTAGAATAAAGAGCTCAACAAAGTACTTGGTATGGCAGAATTAAAGAAGGCAACCTTCTAGCTTGGAGTGGATAAGGCCCCTAGGCCTGATGGATTTCCAGCTTGTTTCTATCAATTGTATTGGGAGATCATTAAGGAGGACTTATTCAGGGCATTGGAAGAGTCAAGAAAGAAAGAAACTATATTGGGGGCATTCAATCACATATTTATTGCATTAATCCCACTGAAAAAGGATTTTGTAAGCATGAAATACTTTCAGTGTATAGCATTATGCAACACATTCTATAAGATTACTACTAAGATAGTTCCAAACATACTCAAAAGGGTATTAGAAAAGATTATTTCAGAAGAATAGAGCGTGTTTTCTCTAGGGAGATCCATAGTGGAAGGAATAATAGTGGCCTACGAAGCCATACACGCTACAAGGAAGTTAAGAATGCCTAGCATGATCATAAAATTGGATATATTGAAAGCTTATCACTTAGTAGTTTGGTTTTAATAATGAATGGGTGAATTGGATAAAAGGATGTATTAACAATCCTAAAATTTCCATTTTGGTTAATGGGGTGGCACAGGGTTAGTTTTCTACCACTAGGGGAATAAGGCAAGGAGATACATTCAGTCTACATATTGTTGTGTTATTTTTCTTCTACTTTTATCACCTCGTCATCATATCATTCATTTTTCAATAAAATCATTTATGCAGATACAATATGTTTCTTAACTTCAACAATAGTAACACAAATAAAAGATTAAAAAAATTATTCATTGCATCCCAAAATGGTTAGCAAGAACTATTTTCAACTGACTCTATATATCCACCACAAACTTCCTATGAGCAATAAATTTCCCATTCTTAATATTCTAAAAAAAATTGGGTTCTGTGAGAAATGGATTTCTTGGGTAACAAGTTTAATAGGGAACCCTAGAGCCTCAATATTAGTAAATGGTAGCCCACAAGGATTTTTTGGAATGGAATGGGGGCTACATAAAGGATATTTTGTGTCTCATTTCTTTTTCATTACAATGGTAGTGGCATTGGGGAGATTAATCTCAAAATGGAGGAGGGAAGGATGGTGGAAGGGTGTTTCTATAGCACAAAAAATTGATCCTTCATCTCATTCACAGTTTTCAGATGACACCTTTATAATGGGTGAAGCTACATTGAGGGAAGCTAGAGTGATGAAAGGAGTTCTTGATAAATATTCAGTAGCATCTGAGAAAGAGATTAATTGGTGAAAGTCATAAATTTTTTCTTCAACACAATGTTGAATATTCAAAGAGATATCTTGAAGATCTTTAGAGTAAGGCAAGTATCACTTATGAGGAAGTTTCTAGGGATCCCTCTCTTTGCAGGTTCAAACACATCTGATTTGTGGCATGGATTGATTGATAATTACTTCAACAAACTAGAACTATGGAAAAGTAGGTGGCTAACTCTAGCCAGGAAAATTATGATGTTAAAAAATGTCATCTCAATTATGTCATTGTATACATTCAATCATGTGTAACATGTACTATTGCAAAACCTACAAATAGAAAAAGGTGATTATGTATACCACTTCCTATTCCAGATAGATTGTAGAAATATATTTCCATAGACTCTATGTCTGGTTTACCCACTACCAAACATGGTCATGGTTGTCTTTATATTGTGGTGGATTAGATTTCCAACATGTCCATCCTGATAGCTTGCAAGAAAGGGATCTCGTAGAAGACACTTCCAAGCTATTCTTTACTCATGTCTATGTTCTTTTTGGAATGCAATAACATATTATTTCTGATAGGGACAAAAAAATGAATTGAAAATTTTGGTCATTCACTTGGGCAATGATGGACACTAATGGCCCTCAACAGTTCTCCCTTGGCACAGTAATTCCACCATCCTACATTGAAGCTAGTAATGGGGAAAAGATTGCAATTAAGAGAGAATTTCTAGGGTGCCCTATTACAGTAGCAGTTAAGGGAGAACCTCTATCAGGCCATCGTACTTCTCTATGATTAAGTGAGAACTTCTAGGGCACCCTAATGCAAGCACCTTTCTAACCAAATTTTCAATTAAGGGAAATTTTCTAGGGAACCTTTAGAAGTAGTAGTTAAAGGAGAACCAGTACTATGAGGGGACCCTACTGCTCTGCAATTAAGGGAGAAATTTTAGTGAACCTTGTTGCAAGTACCTTTCCTATGGAGTCTGTAATCAAGGGAGAATCGCTAGGGAACCCTATTACAATAGTAGTTAAGGGAGAACCTCTATGAGGGTACCCTATTTTGTAATAAAGGGAGAACTGCTAGGGAACCCTATTGTTGTACTAATTAAGGGAAAGATGCTAAGGGAACCTTTTCACAAGAACCTTTCTGGATTTTTTAAAGATGATGGAGATTGGGCATAAATAGATAAGAAAAACAAGCATTCCACTAAGTAGACCACCTTGCACGGATTCCTAACACCTTCCACCAAGGCAAAGGAGGCCAAATTTCTTCTCTTGGGCTTAGTTCGGGATTGGCTTGGACTAACTTATCATGACTCAAGTATTATTTGAAGCTTATATATACATATGTATGTACTTATGTTCACTTTTTGGTTGTGGGGTTCATAATCAAAAGTATAGTAAAGAATTAAACTTTGTAAAACATCTCCCTAACCTTGGCTTATTTCAAATTGTAATTGTAGTGAGAAATCCCACAAAGCATTTATGATGTGTATATTTTGTATTTTCTTTGCGTCTTCATGCATTAATGTGTATGCTTTGTGTCTGCTTTGTGTCTTCATGCATTCAAGTATATGCTCTTTGTATATTTTGCATCACCCTACATTCATATGGATGCTTTGTATTTCCAAATGTATATTCCATTTGTAGGTATACTAGAATAGAAAAATAGTTAGAGTGAACCCAAGATATGAATTTAAGGTTGTGCAATAAAAACACATTAATTTGACAATTGCTTGAGGAAAAGCAATTTTGGGAAGGGCAAACTATCATGACCCCTTCTTGAATAGAACCTAGTAATACTAAATAAGGACTATAAGATTAAAAATATTAAAATAAATTAACTAAACAAGATTACAATATAATAATAATAACTCAAACATTAATAAATAGACTAATAATAGTAAATCCATTATTAAAATTACACCTGGGGCTAAGGCGGTTACACACCAACAATTTGCTAATGACACAATCTTATTTGGAGTTGTGTCAAGGACAAAAGAAAAAGATATTAGATGTATTCTAGATAAATACATTAAGGCCTTTGGTCAGAGCATCAACTGTTCTAAATAAGAAGAGTTTTTTCTTAATGTCCAAGTGTGATTGCAAAGGGATATTGCACACATACTGGATTAAAAAGTGGCAAGTTTTCCTAGGAGATTTTTGGGAATGCCACTTTTTGGAGGCATTAATAAGAAAGGGTATTGGGAAATACTGATGGAAAATTGTAAGAAGAAAATGGGATTGTGGAAAGCTAAGTGGTTAACCTCATATAGGAGGTTATTAATGGTAAATTTTATCCTATCGGCAATACCAATTTATGCCATGTCTTGTATGAAACTACCAGTGGAAATGGATGATTATCTCAATAAAATAAAGAGGAAATTTTTTGGAGTGGACCACAAGAGGATGAGAAATTACCATTAATGTCATGGGAAAAATTTTGCAAACCTCAAATATCTCGAAGGGATATAATCAAGAAGATTGGGCTAACGAATTATGACATGGGGGCGAAGCTTATCTGGATGGTTTACAGATTAAAAGGTAAGTTGGAAGATATATTAAAAAGGAAATATATGAATTCGGTTGACCCTACTTGAATTTTAGACTTAGTATTCCTCCAAGAGGATCAGCACTCTGGAATGTTATTTGTGATAGTAGTTACATCATAACTAAGCATATGACATGGGATGTCCATAATGGGAAGTAGCTTGATTTTTGGGAGGACTCATGGGATGGCAATCCAAAGCTAGGTAGTAACATGCAACTCCAAGATATTAAAAGAGAGACAAAAAGGATTTGGGGTAATAATATTTGTGACTATGGTAATGTGATTAACAATGATGGGTCAACTAAGTGGAGTTGGAAAGCATTTGACACCTTGGAGGTTCCTCAAGAACAAAAGATTTTTCTATTAGAGATACTAACGAATAGAACATTTCCTATATTAGACAATGGGGACTCCCTCAAATGGTGTGCCTCGATGGATGGAGAATATAAGGTGAAGATAGGATACAGGATTAAAGAGAATGCAGAATTCATAAAATACTGGCCTACAAATTTACTTTAGGGACACGACATTCTACCTAAGGCAGGGGTATTTTTGTGGCTTCCCATTCAAAATAGAATACTCACTCAAGATAGATTGACAAGCATGGCATTCAAGGGACCTAATAGATGCATCTTATGTAAACAAGAGATGGAAACAGCTAAACACTAATTATGGAAATGCCCATATGTGGAGTTTCACTAGAGATTTTTCATGGGAAAATTAAATTTTCAGTCAGCTTTCCCCCACAAGTTGCAGGAATGGTTTGTCTCTTGGCTAAGAAAGATGTATAATAGATTGTTTAGTTGCATATGGCAAATTATTCCCTCAATGATTTTTTGGGAGAGTTGGAAAGAAACTTGAATCAGAGGACTTTCCAAGAGAATTCAATGTCAATAGACATACTGGTGACAAAAATTGAGGATTCCATTGTGGAATTGACAAATGAAGCTGCAAAAAGAAAAGTATTTGGAAATAATGCCTTTATAAATTGTGAAAATGAACTATTGAAGAGGTTCATAAGGTTTCTCATTCCTAAATATTTTGCTCCAAGGTAGAAGCAAGATACAAATATGAGAAGAGTAAACATAAAAATGGATGCCTCTGAAGGAAGGTTGGATTGAAGTCAATTTCAATGGAGCATCATTTGGCAATCCAGGGTAGCAAGGGTGGGATGTATAGCTCAAGACATGAGGGGTGAAGTTTTGGGGAGGATGGAAGTGCATATTGGAGTTTCTTCAAATAATGTGGTAGAGTTTCGAGCTGCATTGGTAGGGCTTGAATTAGGTAAAAGATTGGGAGCGGACTATCTACATTTGGAAGGGGATTCTCTTCTGACAATAAATGCTATCAATACTAATGGAACATCTAGATGGGTTTTGAATAAATAGGTGGATCCCATGATTAAATTGCTTAATTATTTCTTGGAATATAAAGTTAACCACATTAATAGAGAGAAGAACAGAGAGGCGGATGTTCTTTCAAAATTGGGACCAGGCAAAATAGAAGTTCTGGAGATTCTACCAGGATTTGAAGGGGATCTCTAGAAGTAGCTTAAGATGGCGGGGGAGTTTGGATATATCTTAAGATGACTGTGGATGTAAAATTAGGGAGCGGGGTGAAATAAATTGATGGAATATCGATGAAACAGCATTGCAATCCCTGTAATGGGCTAAATAAGGGACGCATGCATAGCATGAGGGATGGTTGATAGTGGATGTTGATGAAATAGTGGAGTGGTGGGATCATTTAAATCTAGAAAGTTCAGAAGCAGATGGGATGTTCTATTCAGAAGTGTATGGGATGGATTATTCATGTAGGGAAAATTTAGAAGTGTATGGGATCTGGATCAATGCAATATAGAATGTATCAAGTTAGAAAGGATTAAATGGGTGTAGATTGAGTAGGAGGGGCAAATAGTGAATCATAGTAATTGATGAAAGGGATTTGGATGATTTATGTGTTTGTGGAGTATTTTTACTTTCATAGAGAATGTAATACAATTTTAGATTAATAAAAGGTGATGACCTTACCGGTGATTTAATGATCAAAAATAACTGTTTCTATTTTGAAATTCCTTTCTTGATACTGATCATTTCCAAAGACTGTTATTTTCATAATTTAAACGGATTTACACTCTTCTTTGTATATATAGGACTTAGAGAAACCAATGTAGGAAGACTTTTTTAGGTTTTTAAAAAGAGAAAAAATAGATTATGGGAGGATAAATTTTGAGATATCAGTTTTTGTAGTGAAAATAAATTGAACTTTGTGTCATGAATTTCTCTAAAAATATCATTGAATGGGAATGTATGTGTCCATAGTTGTGTACTTGTCATATTCTATGATGTCTACTTACTTGAAATGGTTATCATGCTTTCATGTCAAAAACTTTGTGTTTTGTGTTGAGAGGGATTCTTCCCTTGTTATTTCATGAAATATCATAAATTAAATTAAATTTGTGTCAAATCATTTCCTATTAAGTGTTACTTCAATCTTTCTTCACATTTTTAATATAGCTATGCTCAAATGTTAGATTGTATTTTTTGCTTTTTGGTCAAAAGCATATTCAAAAATCAAATTATATCATAAGAGGGAGTCGTACCTCAAAAATTTAGAGGAATATCATTCATTTAACAAAGATCTATCCAACTGTTGGTTTCAGTTTTGTCTTTCCATTTGGGGCATTTGTGAGTCATCTTTGAAGTTATTTTAGAAAGGAAAAAATATGAACCAAAATTTGGAAGGAAAATCTTAGATGGGATCATTGTAGCAGCAAAAGTTATACATTTTATGGTAGTTTCTAGGGAAAATACTATGTTCATTAAGTGGGATATGGAAAAGGCATATGATAGGGTCAAATGGAGCTTCTTGCACAAATTTATTACTACTTTAGAGTTTGGAATCAAATGGATTAACTGGGTAATGAGCTACATCACCTCATCCTCATCTACAATTCTTATTAATGGGGAGCCCACCAAGCTTTTTGGTGCTTCCATAAGTCTTCAGTAGGGGGATCCCCTTTCCCCGTATTTATTTATTTTGATGGCTAAAGGATTAGGAATATTTATAAGGTCTAGATTTAGGCAAGGACTGATTCAGATTTGGAATTGGGGTCATGAACTTCCCCCTTCTCATCTTCAATTTTTAGATGATATTGCTTTAATGGGTGTTACCAAAATTAATGAAGCCGCCAACTTCAGAAGAGATCTTCATATTTATATGAGAGCTTCAAGATAGCAAATCAATGAAATGAATTTTTTATATACTTCTTTAATACCCATGCTCTCATTCAATTGAGGATTGATAATATTTTAAGGTTCCAAATTAGTAATCTTCCTTTTGTTTACCTTGGTATCCCTCTCTCAACGAATCAGTTGCCCAAGGGATTCTGGCAGGAAATTTTGGATAAACTTTGACATAAGGTTAGTCATTAGCCTAATAGGTTGCTCCCAACTATAGGCGGGGTGACTCTCCTAAAGTTTGTGATCTAGGCTCTCCCCATCTATAGATTTTTTTCTCAGACGGCTCTTGCAAGCTTCCTTAAGGACTTTGATGCCCTATCTAGACAATTCTTATGGATAGGGTATTTACTATCTTTGAAGTGGAGTCCATTTAAATGGGACTCTATTTCAAGATCAAAGCATGACGGTGTTTTAGGTTTGTGTCAAGAAGGCACAAATGGTTGTGTTCTTATGACTAACTTTTTTTTGAGAAGGCGCGTCAACTAGGAACAGAACTGGGCCAAAATCCTTAATGTCAAATATTTAGGAGTGGATGGAAAGCATGTTCCTCATTGCATTTTTTTTAGTAGTGGTTCTATGATTTGGATCACTTTGAAGAGAGGGGCTTAGTTGGTGAAACAATGCCTTTTCTAGATATGTAACAGGGTTTCTGAAGGACTTGTTTTGGTGGGACTCTTGGGATAGATTTCCCCCTATTATTTTCCAATTATTTCATCTTCAAGCCCTTAGTGAAAATTTTCTTGATGCTAGCTGGAGTAGGGTAGAGGATTTTAAAGTTACTATGAGACTAGGACAAGGCAAGGTGACCAAATGGAAAGAACCACATGAGTGGACCCCTGGTGCTATTATGAATGATAGGGGATCTTTCCAAGATCTTATTGACATGGATTTAGTGCAAGGCTATGCAACAAAGATAAGGTGTCACTGGATAAAAAAGCACTGGCCAACACTGCCTGGAAGAGGTTGTTGAGGAACGGATTCCCCTAGCTCTCAAGCTCCTAGTAGTCGGGTCACAATGGCGTTAAAAAGGATGAGCTGGGCAAGTGACTATTTGTTCAAGGGGGCCTATTGGTTATGGAAAGATTCAAACACAAACAATGGGATATTCCTGTGAGCAATAGTTAGAGCATAAATGGAAAGAAACAACAAAAGATAGGACAAGGAACGAGAATGAATCTAACTATAATCAATTTAAATGTAAAACCATCAACAATACTCAAGACAAAATAAAAGAACTTACTTCAAATGTACATAGTCAATGACCACAAATACATTAAAGCAACATATTCATTCCAAGGATACCATTTCCATCCATAACAAAACAACAAACTCTTGAGTAAAGGATAGAATTACAAACAAAATGATACAGCGTTATCGATAAACAGAATGAAAGACCAGAATGTAGAAGTTAAACTTAAGTCCTTGATTCCATTATCGGTCAAAATCTAGCATTCACTGGTTAGCTTCGCAAAATATCTGAAGATCATAAACTTCTAACTAAAAAAGAAAAGAAAGGAAAACTATTCTGACAACTATCTACTACCCTAAAATCTGAGACAAGTTGGGTTGGCTAACTATCACTATCACTTATGGCCGTCAAAATCCTCAACTTTGTGGACCCCTAAGAATGGTTTGAATCTGCATACTTATAGAAAATTTATAGAGTACAAAATTTCATTTTTTTAGAAACCCTAACCCTATTTACATTATCCACAGCTATTTACAACTACTAACAACTATTAACAGATATTTATAGCTACTAACAATTATTAATAGCTATTTACAACATTACATGAGTGTACAACATGTACAAGTATGATTCTGAAAGGGATAGGAAGAGACGGGAAATAGAGAAGGGGAAAGAGAGAAAGTTCATTCATGCACACAAGCTCTAATCTATCAAATCTGTAAGTACTTCACCAGCTCACCTCATGAATGAAAATTTAGTGCCCAATCTGAAAGTCTATCTTGTGTCCTTAAGCCTTTAATGCTAGATCGTCACCTTAGGTAGTGAAAAAGCTACTCCTGATTAATTCAAACCAGTCTATACACTTAATTTTAGAAAGTACGTATCACACTTCTAACACAGTATAGTTGTCAGATCACCAAACAGTAGTCAGTTAGCTCCACAAGGATACATCAACCCATATCATTGGAATTAATAAAAGTATAAAGAATAAAAATAATTCAACACTATACACTCACTGGAATCCATAATTCTCGGATCTAGGGGAAACTTTACTCTAAACCAAAAAATAGAGGAAGGTGGAACAACAAGACCCGTTACCTCGAGGGTTGGCCCTCCAAGTATTTCTTATACCATTCAATTCTTTCCTCCATAATGTCTTATTTGATTTCCTTCATGCATTGTACGCAAACTTGGGCCTCCTCCAACCCATCTTGAGCCTCGGTTGTACAGGTTTTTAAATGAACCCTTGTCTTGGTGGCATCATGTGCTTCTATTATTATATCAGTACAATCTTTCATCACTATTCCATCGAAGTCTCAAGCTATGGTGAATTTTATTTTCATGTGCTCGTCAAATCCTACAAGAAAAGAGTCTATGGGAGTGAGCCCATTCATATTTCTAAGGTCCATCCCCGTGACTGTCCTCACAAAGGTCTTGTATTTGATGGTGGATCACTTGATAGCCATGGGAAAGGAATCAACTGACTTATGTTCCACATGGAGGAGATCCAACCGAAGGCCCAACTATCAAAAAATGAGTCAAGGATATTTGGATCTCTCCCTACTGAGACAGTTTTCCTCATCCATCTTTTATGTGTCCAAGATGATGATCTCATGTACTATATTCATTTTCCTAGTGTGTCAAGAAATATCCTGCTTCCAGACTTCCATTTCCTATTTGAACTTTGCGTGAAGTTTCATTTCCTTGAAGTACTCTGGAAGGTACTCAGTGAGGAAATTCTAAACCAATTGCAACTACATGCCAATCTATTCATCCACGGCCAGTGCCTTCTTTTTCATTGTCATCAAGGAACTAAGCTCATCCAAGGGAACTAATTCTGATGTGGATGCATCGATTGTTATTGAGATGAGGGGGGAATCCATCTCTCTTATAAGTTATTTCAACCAGTGCCTTATTTTTCATTATCATCAAGGAACTGAGCTCATCCAGGGGAATTGATTCTGATGTGGATGCCTCAAGTGTTGCTGAGATGGGGGGAATCTATCTCTCTTATAATTTATTTCAACCTCACCTCTAAGGCCTAGTACTCTTTCTTCTTCTAATATTCCTTCTTATATCTATCATGTACCCCACCAACCACCTTGTCGAGATCCTTTAGCTCACCCCATTTGCCTCTTTTCCCAAGAGCACCCTCTCATAACTCATAATCATTGGGTCTTATCTCAGATTCTTCTCTATTTTTGGACAACCACTGCGGTAGCCACATTCTTACCTTTGGCATTTCTTCTTGTAGTGTAGTATGCATGGGCCTTCTTTCATTTTTTAGGTTGGGGCTCTATGATTTCTTTCATGATGTCATTGAGCGAGGGTGGGGCGCTAGGTTGACCTGGATGCTTCCTCTTGTATTGATAAACCAACAACTCTGGGAAATTGACGATGTGATGAAGGGTGTTCCCCTTAATACCACAAACACATAATATAAATAGAGAAACAACAACAATATGCAAGAACAGAAAGTGGGCTTCTTATTAATGTGGAATTACAAACTTTCAGAATTACAATATGCAAAGCCACATGGGCATTCTCTTACAATATTCTATAGGACAAAGCCTCGAATCAATACCCAAAACTATCTCGAACTGCCTAAGACAACACTACAGCCTTCCTTATATAGGCAATTTTCCACCACCTAGGAAGGTTCCAGAATTTTAGCCAACAAGGCCGACCAAACTTAAAATTATTTTATTTTACAATTTATTACATCAAAGTCGGCTCAAAATAACTTTTGAAACCCAAACAGAAATTTTGAAGGAAAATCATTTTCCACCATTTCAGGTGACCCAACTTCCAAAGACCATAAGTCATCACCAGTTGACCTGATTGACTATTATGACCCCATTCTGAAAAGGCCATGAAGAGTTCTATAGGCTTGATTGGTGCAAGCACCTGTCACCCAAATTCTCGACCTCATTTGGGGCCTCTAAAGCCTTCAAAACTAAGTTCAAATTTTTTGTACCCTGTTGCCAATACCAAAAATCTTCAATATCTACAAAGCTAGACTTTATCTGTCAATGAAACTTTATTGGTAGGCTGATATGACCAAAATGAACCTCCGGGGAAGAAATCAGAACATTCTAAGATCGGATGACCAACTTACTAAAAATAGCAAGTTTCCATAAATAGCAGTCATGCACAAGATAGCCCTTATTGAAAAAGAAACCAGAAATATTTTTGGGTGATGCAAGATTGCTCTTACACCTAGGATGCTCCTGCATCAGACACTTGGGGTAATTTGAGAAGTGACCCTATCACGACTCAAGTGTGCAGAGGAAAACCAAGATGATTAACCTCCCCCTTTGTTAGCCATGATGAATCTTCAACAGGTTGTCCTTTCCATTTGACCAAATATTCTTCATATGTCTGGTTCTTTGTGCTTCTTCCAACATGACTATCCAGTATGTCTTCAATCTCCTTGATATCTGAACTGGTTGTTGGAATACTCCATTGTACTACTGTAACCTCATCTTCAACACCTCCTTCATGATACTCTGTCAGATTTGAAACATTAAATACTGGTGAAATATTCAGCTCAGTAGGCAACTTGACCTCATATGCATTTCCTAAATCATGCTTCTTTAGTATCTTACATGGCCCAAACTTCTTCATTTTCAACTTGTTATATGTACCAACTAGAAATCGCTCCTTCCGCAAATGAACCATGACTTCATCTCCAACCTGAAATTCCTTATGCCTCATTTTCTCATCTACCTTAGCCTTATACTACACATTCATCTTGTTAATATGCTTCCTCACCTCCTCATGGATGTTCTTCAAATGTTCTACAAAATCCTTAGCTTCAGCACTACTTAGTTCTCCTTTATCTATCTTCCTCAACTTAGATGCATTTCTGGGACTACTTCCATATACAATCTATGGATGATGTATTGAACTAAACTTCAAATTTGTCTGAAACTCTTCATGTTATGCTAGTGTCATTCTGTGTGCTGCCTTATTTGACAAACTAGCTCCTGGAATCAAGTCCATCTAATGACTAATCTTTCTTACTAGTGGTAATCCATCAGGCACATTATTAGATACAATATCCTAAAACTCATTCAATAATTATGCAACCTCTACAGGTACATCTTCTACTTCCTCTTTCCCAACCTTTGGAATTAAGGTAAAACACACATGCTCATGCCTCATACCATCTAAGAAATTTCCTCTATCAACAAAAGTTATCCTTGCATTACCACATACCTTTTCTTCTATTTCCTTCAATGGTTTTAGCTTATGTTGCACTCCATCCTTTGTCAAGGAATAGGTATTTGCATGACCATCATGTACAACACATCTGTCAAACTACCACGGTCTACCCAAAAATGTATGACATGCATCCATAGATATGATATCACATAGTACCTCATCATGGTACCCGCCAATCTTGAACTTTACTAGGCATTGTTCACTGACCATGACCTTGTGGTCATCCTGCACCCTGGCAACTTGATATGGATGTGGATGTTTATGCCTCTTGAGCTTCAACTTTGTCACCATCTCTTCTAACACCAAATTATCATTACTACCACTATTAATAATCACATCACAACATTTATCCTCACACTTGTACCTGGTGTGAAACAGGCTCCTTCTTTGCTCAGGTTCATTCTCACCACTCAGCAGGACTCTTATGTTGATCAGCATTTCTCCTCTTTCAGCCTCTTCAGAATTTGATGATCTAGCATCCTCATCTACATATGTAACTCTGTCCTGGCCTTCATTCCTCCTATCCATCCTTCCTTGGCATTGAGGACATTCAAATGCCCTATGACCTTCTTCTCCACAGTGAAAACATATTCCACGGAAGCCTCCTCTTCCTGAACCTTGTCCTCTCCCTCTTCCTCTCTAATCTCTACTGTTCTAATCTTAGAAATGATTGAAATTATCTCCTCTCTTATTCTAACTATTACTGGCCTCATCCTATTTTTTTAGATCTTCATTTCGATCTTCATATGATTGTCCACCAGATCTTCCATCACGACCTCTTCCATTTTGTTTGCTCCCAAACTTCTTGTTCAACTTTTTCTCTACTTTTAGGGAAAACTGGTATGCCTCTTCAGTACTGTTCATTCGAACCAGATTCAACTCCTCCTGAATGCTCTACCTTAATCCATTAAGGTAATGGGAAACTTTCTCCTTATCAGCTTTCGCATGTCCTATTCTGATGAGGATTCGATAGAACTCCTCTATAGACTCCTGAACAGATCTTCCTGCTTGCTTCAAACTTTGCATTTTCCTCAGTAGGTCAAGCTCATAATCAACAAGGATGAACTGTCACTTCAATTTATCCACCATCTGATCCCATCTTGTGATTTTATCATTTCCTCTTCTATTTCACTGCAATTGAATATCTTGCCACTAGATCTTCGCATGACCTTTCAGTCTGGCCTTCGCAAACTTGACCGGATCAGGATCCTTGATATCTTCATACTCAAAATATTCTTCACATTCATTGATCCATTCAATCAATTCCTCTGGGTTAAGATTTCTAGAAAATGTTAGAACCTCAATCTTAGGTCTTTTCCTGATCTTTGAGATGGCTCAGAAAAGTCTTTCTTCCTCCTAGTTCACAACTTCGACTTCTCCTTCTTGATCTTCTTCTTCGGCTTCATCCTCACTTTCATCTCTAACATTAAGATTCATTCCTCTATGAATCTCCTCTTGCAATGCTCGCACTTGTCTCTGGAGTGCTCTAACCTCAGGTGTTACAACACTAGCTCTTCTACCACGTTCCCTTCATGGAGGCATTTTTTTGATGCACGCTGAAACCCTAACCATGGTCTTGGTGCAAACTACCTCACAGTCGGCAATCTGTTTACACAGAAACCCTAACCCATGGTCCTGGTGCAAACTACCTCATAATCAGTGATTTGTTTACACATAAACCCTAACCCACAGTCCTGGTGCAAACTGCCTCACAATTAGAGATTTGTTTACACACTTAGGAACTTCTGCTCTAATACCACTTGATGAAGGGTGCTCCCCTTAATACCACAAACACATAACAAAAATAGAGAAACAACAACAATATGCAAGAATAGAAAATGGGCTTCTTATTATCTCCACAAATGTGGAATTACAAACTTTCAAAATTACAATATGCAAAGCCACATGGGCATTCCCTTACAATATTCTGTAGGAAAAAGCCTCGAATCAATACCCAGATCTAATACCCAGAATTGTCCCGAACTACCTAAGACAACACTACAATCTTCCTTATATAGGCAATTTTCCATTGCCTAGGAAGGTTCCAAAATTTTAGCCAACAAGGCCAACCAAACTTAGAATTATTTTATTTTACAATTTATTACATCAAAGTCAACTCAAAATAAATTTTGAAACCCAAACAAAAATTTTGAAGGAAAATCATTTTCCTCCATTTCAAGTGACCCAACTTCCGAAGACCATAAGTCATCACCAATTGACCCAATTGACTATTATGACTCCATTCTGAAAAAGCCATGAAGTTCTCTATAGGCTTGACTAGCGCAAGCACATGTCACCCAAATTCTTGACCTCATCTGGGGCCTCTAAAGCCTTCAAAACTAAGTTCAAAGTTTCTGTACCCTGTTGCCAATACCAAAAATCTTCAATATCTACAAAGCTAGACTTGATCTGTCAATGAAACTTTACTGGCAGGCTGGTATGACCAAAATGAACCTCTAGGGAAGAAATCAAAACATTCTGAGATCGAATGACCAACTTACTAAAAATAGCAAGTTTCCATAAATAGTAGCTATGCACAAGATAGCCCTTATTGAAAAAGAAACCAGAAATATTTTTGGGTGATGCAAGATTGCTCTTACACCCAGGATGCTCCTACATCAAGATGTCATCATCATCATCCTCTATATTGAACTGGGTCATCATCATGCCATGCTCTGGTCTTTCATCATCTTTGGGTGATGTATGTTCTTCGGGTGGAGCAGGATTCTTTTGATTTGGCGATATTATTTCCTATGGCCTTGGTTGCTTCTCTGACTGTGAATTTGGCCATGAGCTTGATTGAGTGTCAGGATTTGGATGTGGAAATGTGGTGGATGAAGGAGGAATCTCAACATTTGAAGGAGAGGTAGGGAACGGTCATTCCCAAGAGTTTGGTTTCCCTAGTAGCCTTGGTTTTCTCCTCTTCCCTTTTTTTATCTTCAACTTCTTTGAGCGGTTTCTCTTCTCCAAACTCTTTATCTTTGGCCTCATGTTCTTCCTTGAGTCAAGATTCCTCTAGATGAGATCTTTCTTTGGCCTCTTGTTCTTTCTTATTTTTTGTCTTTGACCTGTACCATTTCTTCCTCTGCCTTAGCCTCAGATTTTTCCTTCATCCTTTCCTCTTCCTCCATTTTCTTGTTTTCTTCAAATTCTTGGAGGAGAAGCTTGATCTTAAGTAATGAGAACATCATTAGAGCCCTCAACAGTCAGGAAATAAATGTTGAAACTTGGGTCCAACTCAGATGTCTGCTTGGTCTAGGGGTATGTCATCGTAATTATGAGTCTGTGCATCATCGAATACTAGCCCACCTTCTTGGTTGAGCTCAATGGGGAAGTCATCTGGCACGACTTGGGTATTTATTTTTTTATTTTTCTAGGGACATGGTAAAGACTCTTCCACCTCCTCCTCGACCTCCATTTCATCTTCTATATCAATGTGTGGGAGACCCGGGACAGTGACTGTTGAGCTTGTTGCCTCAAGAGGTGGTGGTGTGGATGCCAAGGGTTCCACAACAAGTCCAATGGTGAATCCTTTCTTGGTGGAGGAGACAAGTCTCTGGGATCTATCAATTTGTATTCCCAACTCCCCCATGAATGCTTCAATTGGGGCCTCCTAGAGAGGATCCAGTCATGCAGATGAAGAGGCACTATGCCTTCTTTTTAGTTCATCTTTCATATTGTTGGGAGGGATGAGTCAATATCTTGATGCTCTTCATGAAAACTTGCTCAAAAAGAGCATGGATTTTTCAACAATTTATTGCATGATTGTCTCTATGTTGTGTTCCTCCCAGACCCTCCAATTAATAGGCTCCAGAGAGAGGTTTCCCATTTTATTCTGATTAAAGGTTGGATCGAGAACCATTGTCTTATCCACATATTTCTTCAAGAAAGATTGTTGCCCAAAGATCTCCATCTATTGTGTGATAAGCCAGTGATAACAGCGCAATACATCAAAATAAATCTTGGCAATCTGCCCAAAATTCCTCAAGATGAGGGATGTGACTTGTGCAAGTATCGAGCAATACCTTATTTAATCCTCCCCTAGGATCAAACAAGTGTCATTGTAAGTAAATTTTCTCTAGGTGGAGGCCATCCAGTCCTGCCTCTTCTTCCTTGGTGAATGTTAGGATTGCATTTGTAATCCTCGCAAGAGAATGGGAATCTCACCACTCTTACCTTTTTGAGAGTGAATATGTTGTGGACCTCTAGAATTTGCCTACAAATTTTTAACAAGACAATCCAGTCACTACATGTCACAGGAGGAGAAGAGGCTTCCTCGTGAATCTGGACACGTGAATGTAGGTGTGTTGCTGGAACTGCAAGAACCATCACCCCCACAGTATGATGAGGGTCATGGCATTCTAAGGCAACCAGAATCCATGGTCTTCCTATAGACAAGTCATTAACTCAGCATAATGATGTAAATGAATTTTCCAATTGAGTTGGGGATAACAATCCCATGGGAAAGCATCATCCTTGGCGTCACCCATGTGACCATTTGTGTCGAGCCCCTCATATTCTCAGCGATGAGCTACCAACCATACTATATAAGATATTAAATTATAGCATCAAATTTATTGATATGATTATATTAATGTTGCTCAATATAATATTTGATTATATATATATATATATATATATATATATATATATATATATATATATATATATATATATATATATATATATATATATATATATATATATATATATATATATATATATATATATATATATATATATATATATATATATATATATATATATATTCCTTATTATTAATGTGCATAATAATCGACTATATTCGATATTGAAAAAGAGTTTATTATTGTCTACAATTAAATCGACACAGTCGATATTCATAAGCCCCGAGCATATATGTTAATATTGTTACGTTAACTATCGTTCGATAGTTAATGTAACATATCATATTAATATATGATGTGTTATGTTAACTACCGAAAGGTAGTTAATGTAACAATTGAATGTGTTATGAAGGGTTGTATAAACTAAACAGCGTTTGATAAGTTGTATTACCAAAGGGCATGTCTATGTATAGACATGGCTCTATGTGGCTTAAGCCGTGTAGAGTCATGTCTCTATGTAGATATGACCATTCATATTATATTTATATGATTTGTATGATTAGAGGAAAGCAATTAATCAACACTGCATTGTCTTCTCCTCTGCAATCATACAGTACAGATTTAGTAAGTATTATTTGCTCAAAAAATATATGAATAAATAGCACATTTATAGACATTAGATTTTCTCTATCAAGATCCTTTATTCCTAACATGGTATTAGAGCCTCAATAGAGGAAAATCATTAAAGCTAACCTTGAATTCCTTATAAATTCATTATAAACAAAAGGAGAAATTATAATGGCTAGCGGTATTAAGGTAGAAGAAAAACTCGAAGGTGCTTCTAATTTCTTCTCATGGAAAATTTGAATTCTTACATTGCTTCAAGAACTTGAGTTAGATTATTATGATGAGGAAGACAAAAATATGCCAGAAGAAGAACCATAAAAATCAACTTGGAAAAGACGTAACAACAAAGAAAAGAAGATCATAATTGATGTTGTCAAAGATCATATCCTCCCCTCCATAGCAAGACTTAAAACCACCTATGAAGTATTCAAGACTATTCAAGAAACGCTTGAGATTAATAAGACTATGAATAAAGGGGAAATGATTACATATTACTTTCTTTGAATTTCTAAATTAAGAGATCAACTCTCCGCTATTGGAAATAATATTGATGACATGGAGTTAACATTAATAGCTCTTAGAGGATTACCCATCACATGGGAATATTTTATTCAATGTATAACTGGATGTTCTTCTCTACCCAAGTTTGATCAGCTCAAGAATGATTGCACTCAAGAGGAATCTCAGTTAATATCAAGAGGGATCAAGCCTACCAAAGGAAATGAGATTCAAGCCCTACATACCCATTCAAACTTCAAAGCAATAAAAGGAAGTTTAAAGATAAGAAAGGAAACTCTAACACAAGCCATGTAGGGAATCCCAATAAAAATCACAAAAACTAAGACTTCTCCAAAATGCAGTGTTACAAATGTGATAAGCTTGGTCATACACATAGATTCTATCTTGAGAAGAAGAAAATTCAAGCAGCATTAGTTGAGGTCAAAGGAGCAGAAATATCATTATTCTTCTTGGCATTATCAAGTGAAGTTAACTCAAGCAAGAACACTTAGATAATTGATAGTGGAGCATCTCAGCATATAAAAAGATTCAGAGATCAATTTGAAACCTTAGAAGAAGATTCTTCCAAAGAAGTTATAATTGGAGACAATTCCACTTATCCAGCAAAAGGAATTGGGACCTGCTCAATCAAGTTGAAATAAGGGGCAACTATACTATTGAAAGATGTTCTATTTGTACCAGGCATAAAAAAGAACTTAGTCTCTATTTCAAGCTTAGTCGATCAAGGCTATCGAGTCACATTCCAAGAAAATAAAGTTTTAATATGGACAAAGAACACTAATATTAAAAATACTATTTCCTTAGGGTATAGAGATGGAAGCCTATACAAAGTAGGAAATAGTATCAAATCAGCTCTAAGTCATGAAGTATCCAACACTAATGAACTCTGGCACCGAAGATTAGGTCATCTTGGATTTAGCACTCTTCCCTCCCTTAAGAAAATTACTACAAGGATATCAAATATAAACTCAAAACACATAAGCATTTGTAAAGGATGTGCTCTAGGAAAAAATATAAAAAGATCATTTCCCTCTAGTGAATATAAAACCAAAGTTGTATTAGAGCTCATTCACACTAACTTGTGTGGAACTATGTCAACCCTCTCACTAAGAGGTTTTTCATACTATGTGATCTTCATTGATGATTACTCTAGAAAAACTTGGATTTATTTTCTTAAACTAAAAGAATCAAATGAAGTATTATTAAAATTCAAAGAATTCAAAGCATTAATTGAAAACCAAACTGGGAGAAAAATAAAAATACTAAGATCAGATAATGGAGGTGAATATAATTCTGAAAACTTTAAGGAATTTTTTATTTCTGTTGGGATTAAGAGGGAGTATACAGTACCTTATAATCCTCAACAAAATGGAGTAGCGAAAAGGAAAAATAGAACTATTATTGAAGCTACCAAAGCTATGATGCATGATCAAAATCTTCATACTTCCTTTTGGGCCGAAGCATCCAATATTGATGTATACATTCAAAACAGATGTCCTCACTCTATTCTATAAAACACCACACCTAAGGAAGCCTTTACAGGAAAGAAACCATATCTAAGTCATCGTAGAATCTTCGGATGTCATGTATATATTCACATTCCCAAAGAGAAAAGAACCAAACTAGATCCTTCTAGAAAGAGAGGAATATTTGTTGGTTACAGTGAAACTACCAAAGGATACAGGGTATACATACCAGGACAAAAATCCATTGAAATTAGCAGAGATATCAAATTTGAAGAGGACATTGCTCTGAAAATATCCACACTCACTGGAGAAGGATCAAATGAGAATCAAAGGGAGAATACTATAGAATATGATGAAATTGAGAATCAGAGGGAGAATGCATTTCAAGATAATGAGAATCAAAGAGAGAACATAATAGAAAACTATGAACCTTCTCCACCTCACCTTGAAGATGTTAAAATTCCTAACACCAAGAAAAGATCATTATGGGAAAGAAAAATGATTGAGGAAAACAATGTTGAACCAGATGAAATGTCTAAAGAAAGTAAAAGAACAAGGAATCAAAAGTGCTATCTTTCACTTATGGTAGAACTTACAAAATCAGAACCAACTAATGTTAAAGAATCCCTAGCATGTCAAGCTTGGAAAGATGCGATGATCGAAGAATATGAATCTATTGTAAAAAAATGATGTTTGGGAAGTAGTGCCTAGACCAAAAGGGAAACCATCATCTCCTCTAGATGGCTATTCAAAGTCAAATATGCATCTGATGGCAATATTGAAAAACACAAAGCCAGATTTGTTGTCAAGGGTTTTTCTCAAAAGATTGGAATTGACTACGAAGAAACCTTTGCTCTGGTTGCTTGTTACACTTATGTAAGAACTATTATAGCCATTGCAGCATCCAAAGGGTGGAAGATACATCAAATGGATGTAAAGATAGCATTTCTAAATGGTGTTATTGAAGAAGAAATATACATAGAACAACCTGAAGGTTTCATCACCCATGACAATAATTATGTTTTCAAATTGAAGAAAGCACTCTATGATCTCAAGCAAGCTCCCAGGGCTTGGTATGAACGTATAGATAATTATCTCTCTAAGTTAGGATACTCCAAGAATGAATTCGATCCTAATATATACTTCAAAATATCTGAAGGTGAAATGGTAATCATAGTTCTTTATGTTGATGACTTATTAATTACAGGAGAAGATCATCTTATTGCTAAATGCAAACAAGAACTCACAAATGAATTTGACATGAAGGATCTAGGATAGTTACACTACTTCTTAGGATTAGAAGTTGTACAGAAAGAAAATCATATTTTTCTAAATCAAAGAAAGTATACTATGGACATCTTAACCAGATTGGGCTTGAAGGAATGTAAACCATTAACCACTATGATGGAAACAAATCTTCATAAACTCAAAGAAGAAGCTACAAATTCAGAGCCTATAGATTCTTCTTATTACAGACAACTAATTGGATCTCTTATGTTCTTGGTAAACACTCATCCTGATATCTGCTATGCTACAAATGTTTTAAGTCATTTTATGTGTGAACCTAAGAAGATCCACTTAACAGTAGCTAAACATATTCTGAGATACTTATGTGGTACAATTGAGCTAGGTCTAAAGTATGAGAATGATGAGATACAACTCCAAGGATTCACTGACTCCGATTGGGTCGGAAATTCAATTGACCATAAAAGCACTACAGGATGTTGTTTTAGCCTTGGATCAACAATGATTTCATGGTTCAGTAGAAAATAGTCAGTTGTTGCTCAAAGTTCTACCGAAATAGAATACATGGTCACTTCTATGGGTGCTCATGAAGCATTATGGTTAAGGAAGTTACTATTTGGATTGTTTTGCAAGCCTCTAAAACCTATAGTAATCTATTGTGACAATCAAAGTTGCATTAAGCTTTCTGTAAATCTAGTTTTTCACAATCGCTCCAAACACATAGAAATTCCTTATCACTACATAAGAGATATGGTAGACAGAGATATTATCAAACTCGTCTACATAAGTACTAAAGAACAAAATGCTGATATTTTTACCAAGTCTCTTGCGAAGTTGAAAATTGAGTACTTCAGACAAAAACTTGGTATGATTAAGTTGTGATTAAATTTATGAGATTCTATCTCTTAAATATGTAAATTAATGTATTCATGAATAAAAATTAAATATTGCAATATTATGTTTTTGAAAGATGACGATCTTTCTTGTGTGTAAAGTCACTATTGTAAGGTGACGACCTACAATAGTTTGACTTAATTTATCATCTAATATAGTTCTGAATTTAGTCGGGGATCATGATAACAAGTGGTTCAAGTTTTGATCTGGATTGTGTCAGATATCTTGACACCTATATTTATCACTGAAATCCAGTTTCGAATTGAGTCGAGGATTGTGATAAATTTCCTTTATCAGGTTGAATTATGCTCTGAATCATGTCAAAAATCCTTATCCAAGTGATTATGTGTTATTTAAGGGAAATCTAGTTCCAAATTAAGTCGGGGATTTCAATAACACTCATTTCTTGTGATTATCAATCTTTTCTCGCTAAGAGGGAGTGTTAAATTATATAATTATATTAATGTTGCTCAATATAATAGTCGATATATATATATATGTGTGTGTGTGTGTGTGTGTGTGTGCATTCCTTATTGTTAATGTGCATAATAATCGACTATATTCGATATTGAAACAGAGTTTATTATTGTCTGCAATTAAATCGACACAGTCGATATTCATAAGCCCTGAGCATATATATTAATACTGTTACGTTAACTATCATTCGATAGTTAACGTAACATATCATATTAATATATGATATGTTACGTTAACTACCGAAAGGTAGTTAACATAACAATTGAATGTGTTACAAAGGGTTGTATAAACTAAATAGTGTTTGATAAGCCATATTACCAAAGGGCATGTCTACGTATAGACATAGCCACGTAGAGTCATGTCTTTACGTAGATATGACCATTCATATTATATTTACATGATTCGTATGATTAGAGGAAAGAAATCAATCAACACGACATTGTCTTCTCCTCTGCAATCATACAGTACAGATTTAGTAAGTATTCTTTGTTAGAATAACTGAGAGGGGGGTGAATCAGTTATCCAATGTCCCAAAACAAAATGTATAATTCAAAACAACTTCTTCAATTTATGCTTGTCGGTAAACAATAATAACTCTCACTGTCTGTGCTTTTACCGATTACCAGTCTAATACTATAACAGTTTACCGATCAAATCTAACATGTAACATGCAAAGTATGATAACAAACAAATATCACAATCAACACATAACACAAGAGATTTAACGTCGAAACCCTGTAAAGGGAAAAACCACCTAGGACCGGCAACCCAAAATTGTTCACTCTTCTGAAGTGAGGTCAATTAAGACCCAACCCTGTTAAAGGTTACAAACACACTGTCAAGTGTGACCTTGTTAGAGGATTTTAGACTAGAAGTTATCGTCCAACTAGCATTCACTATGGCGTTGACAGGATAACAATATTCATTCTATGAATGATACATCATAAGACTTTCAGAGTCCACTCGGTTAAGAGATTTAAACTGTATACAATGGTTAAATGTGTAACAGTAAATGATCTAACTTAATACAACTTCAATTACAGATTACAGATCAATATTCAATCCGTACAAATCCTTCTGACCAATATTTCACTTCAGTTTCAATACTATATCAACTTACTGTGCATCGGTAATTGCTCTTTGTAGCTCAGTAACTATTCTGCAGCTCGGTTCTTACTAACCAGTATGATTATAATGCATGAAAGCTTGTTCACGCAATAATCCTGCAGCTTCTTCTTCTTCCCAACTTCTTACTAAAGAAAATATGTTCTCTTATAGAGACGAGTAAATCATTTTCTTCTCCACCATTAGATTTTGTTGTTTAACCACATTCATAGATTTTGCCGCTTCAAACTTTCTTGGTACTTGTGTCAATAACATGTTTCAATCTTCTCCGTTAGATATTTCCTAAATTTCATCAACCGTTGATCTTTGTAACAAACATTATCTATTACCTCGATGTTATACTCTTGCTAGCTCATCAATCTTATCAGCTAAACTAATCACTTGATTCATTCTGTTCCACTCAGTTAACAAAGAAATGCATCGGTGAATACAACTTGGTTAATACTGCGGTCAGTATACACTACACTCCGTCAGTGTATACTAAAAATGCTTCATTTACCGACAACACTGCTTTGTGTCTTTCAGCTCTATACTTTATCATAGATGAATGCAACATAATAAAATCAATATCATCGAGTCATAGACTCATCAACAAGTTACTCAATGTGTTCCTTATCCTCATCTCTCATGTACATCTTTCCTCATGTAGATTTCTCTGTTCTTTATCTTTTTCACCTTTCCTCAAATGTGTCGGTATAGTAACTTACAAGATAAGTGTTGTCAAACTAGTTGACATCAATGACAACATAATACTGATTTAATCATATTACATATCTAATCAGCAACTCCTCAGTGATCTTGTAATCACAGATTCTTCAATCAGATTCCAAATCAGTTGTAGTCCAATAATCTCTCCCTTTAGCATTAATGGAAACTCAAGTAATATGAAATGTACCATACACATACCAAACATACATTCTAGAACTTTGTGAACAAATGTTGTAAGTCGAATAGACTTAATAAACAAACTTAATAACCATTCTGTAGTTGTGATCTTTTCAATTCTCTTGTTCCTGCTTCTGTTCTCTGTAACTGATCTTCAATACTCTGTCTCATTTAGATGTCTCTCCCTTAGATAATTCTCATCGGTGCTTGTTCCTTTTCATATCTTCTTTATCTCTCCCCTTTTTAATTTCATATCTGCTTTATCTCTCCCTTTGACAGCAATGCCAAAGAAACAATCAATTTTGTCTTCCTCTGTATCTCTGAATACTGATATCCCAATCGGTACAAGTTCTCAAACTTAATCACAACCTTAAACATGATTCAAAGTGTGAACTATGCTACATCAACATGAATGGTCTTCTGATATAAGTAGGTTAATGCAACAACTAGATCACCTTAGTGACCGATAGACAGGGGACAGACCCCAAGTCTAGTCCTCAAGTATTCAAATGTGTCCTTCGGTAGAGGCTTTGTAAAAATATCGGCAAGTTGTTCTTTAGATGTAACAAATTCTAACTTTACTTGCTTCTCTTGCACTTGTTCTCTTAAGTAATGATACTTAATAGATATATGCTTTGTCTTAGAGTGCATCACAAGATTCTTTGAAATATTAATAGCACTAGTGTTGTCACAATATATAATCATCGGGTCAGTGATTACCTCATTCATTCCTTCCAACACTTGCTTGATATATGCAATGTTTGAACAGTTAGTAGCAGCAGCAACATATTCTGCTTCAACTATAGACTGAGAAATACAAGCCTACTTTTTACTTGTCCAGGTTACAAGTCTTTCACCAAAGAAAAATGCTCCTCCAGTGGTGCTTTTTCTATCATCCACATTTCCAGCCCAATCAGCATCAGTGTAAACTTTCAGTTCAAACTTCCCTTCCTTAGGATACCATAATCCATAATTCTCTATTTTCTTCAAGTATCTTAAGATCCTTTTTGTAGCTATCATGTGTGATTCTCTAGGGTTAGCAGAAAATCTTGCAACAATTCCCACAGCATGTGCTATATCTGGCCTACTGTGAACTACGTACATTAACTTACCAATCATGAATCGGTAAAGTGTCTGATTTACCTCGGTAGTTTCATCCTCCTTTGTCAATTTGCATCTAGTAGCCATCGGTGTTCCTACAGGTTTAGCATCTTCCATGCCAAATGTCTTCAGTACTTCCTTTATATATTTAGATTGTGTGATAAATATTCCATCACTTTGCTAAATCACTTGTAATCCAAGAAAGAACTTAATCTCTCCGAACATAGAGATTTCAAATTCCTTTTGCATTTCATCAGCAAATGCCTTGTAGACAAGATCTGAGCCTCCAAAGATAATGTCATCAACAAATATTTCAGCAATGATAATAATATCATCAGTATCACCCTTCACATACAAATTGTTATTTTCACTTGTTCTAACAAATCCAATACTTAACAAGTAAGTATGCAGTCCTTCATACCATGCTCTTGGTGCTTGCTTCAATCCATATAAAGTTTTATGTAATCTACATACCATGTCTTTATTGTCAGGATCAAAAAATCCTTCAGGTTGTTCAATGTAGACCTCTTCTTCAAGTATACCATTTAAAAATGCTGACTACACATCCATTTGATAGACTTTGAATTTCTTATGTGTAGCATATGCAAGTAGCATTCTAACTCCTTCTAATCTAGCAATAGGTTCAAATATTTCACCATAGTGAATGCCTTCTTCCTGTGCATATCCCTTGCATACCAATCTAGCTTTATTTCTTGTGACTTCACCATTTTCATTCAATTTATTCCTGTATATCCACTTAGTACCGATAACATTCTTATCTTTTGGTCGAGGTACTAAGGACCAGGTTTTGTTCTTTTCTATTTGCTCTATTTCCTCCTTCATTGCATTAACCCATTCTTCATTCTCTAATGCAACTTTCACAGTTTTAGGTTCAAATTCACAAATTAGACATGTACCTTGTCTTATTTTTCTTCTAGTTTGCATTCCAACATGTCTATCTCCAATGATTTGTGTCTCAGGATGATGTCTTCTGACAAAACTAGCCAAAACTTGATTTCTCCTTTCTTGTTCATCCTGTTCAGGGTCATTCTCTTGCACGGTAGCTTCTTCATGTTCATCAGTTTGTGGTGCCTGTTGTCCTACATTATTTCCTTGCTGACTGGTTGTCACTGCTTGCGGTGTCGGTAGATACTCTGGATGTTCAATGTAAGTGAATCTACCATAGTCTTCTAGTTCCTTTGTACTTTCCTCTATGTACTTGTCATCAAACTCATCAACACGAACATTAGTACTTTCAACAATCTTATTTGTAACTTTATTCAAACATTTTTAGCCTTTACTTGTAGTGGAATATCCCAGAAATATTCCTTCATCTCCTTTAGAATCAAATTTACCATTTCTTTCATCTTTGAAGATAAAGCATTTACTCCCAAAAATTTTGAAATAACTTACAGTAGGTTTGTGTCCAAACCATAGTTCATAAGGTGTTCGGTTGGAGTCCTTCTTCAGTTGTACTCAGTTAAGAACATACACAGTTGTACTGACAGCTTCCCTCCAATATGTCTGAGCAACATTCTTTTGTATCATCAAAGTTCTAGCACAGTCAATTATAGACCTATTCCTCCTTTCAGCAATGTCATTTTGCTAAGGTGTCCTCGGTGTAGAAACCTACCTTTTGATTCCATGCTCATTACAAAAATTAGTAAATTCATCAGAGATAAAACCTCCTCTATCAGATCTTAGACATTTTATTTCCTTTCCAGTTTCTTTCTCTACCTTAGCTTTATACCACTTAAACATTTTAAAAGCTTCAGATTTCTCTTTCAGGAACATGACAGTCATCAGTCTAGTATAATCATCAACAAAAAGAATAAAATATCTATCACCAGAGCAGCTCTGAGTTCTCATAGGACCACATAGGTCGGTATGAACCAACTCAAGTATCTTCTTTGTTGAATAGTCTTTGCTTTTAAAACTGGACTTAGTCATCTTACCTCTCAGACATTCATGGCACATGGCATGATCAGGTTTTGTCAAGTTTGGAAATCCTCTAACTCTTTTCTTTCTACTAATCTTGATCATGTTGTCAAGGTTCACATGGCATAACCTTCTGTGCCACAACCAAACATCTTCATCCTTTATTAAGAAACAAGAAGACTAATCCATATCAAGATAGAATATATTACCTCTGGATTGTGTACCAGTTCCGACAAGTCTTCCTCCATCATCATAGATCTTCACCTTTTTGCTCTCAAAAGCCAGTCAGTGGCCTGAATTGTTTAGCTGAGCCACACTTAACAAATTATAGTTCAATCCATCTACCCAGTATGCATTTTCACATTGTAGTTTGTCATTGATCATCAGTGAGCCTTTACCTCTTACCATACAAGATGCATCATTTCCCATTCTCACAAATCCTCCATTATATTCAACAAGATGATCAAACTTTTCTAAATCACCGGTCATATGATGTGTACAACCACTGTCTATGATCCATGTATCATTTATGCTTACTTTAGAGATCAGTGCTTTCTCTTCATGTTTATCTTCCTCCTCTGAGTCATCTTTCATAGCAACAAATACAACTTCTATATCATCATCAGAATCAGATTCAGTTTCAATATCTTCAGCTATGTAACATACCTTTTTGCCTTTTTCATCTCGGTTGTCTCTGTTGTAGTGTCGGTAGCCTCTGCTGACTCTTCTCCCATAGCTTCCTTCAGATTGGTCTTTGGATCTATCATCATCTTTCTTTTGAGGACATCTAGCAACGATGTGACCGAATTCTTTACAATTAAAGCATGCTAAAGGTAGCTTACCTCTATACCTTCCTCTTCCTTTGGGCAATCTTATGGCCATAAGTGCTTCAAGCTCATCAAGTTCATCATCGGTATCACCATCACTATCACAATTCTTACTATTCTTGCTAGACTTTCCAATCTTCAAAGAAGACATGAAAGCGGATTCAACAGAAGGAACAACACTGTTATCAAAATTGTTTAATTCAAAGTTTGTAAGTTTACCGATCAGAGTGTCAACAGTAAGGTTGGATGTAGCTCTTGTTGCATGAATTGCAAAAATCCTGATTGCATAAACCAGTAGCAAAGTTCTGAGAATCTTTCTTATCACTGTTTCATCATCAATCACTCCATCAGATGCTCTAATAGCATGTACCACCTCTTTGAGTCTATTTGAATATTGGACAATGTTCTCACCTTCTTTCATTCTCATATCATCAAATATGCCTCTTAGGCTTTCAGCTCGAGCTCTTTTGACATTTAGATCTCTACTGTAAATTTGTGTTAACTTATCCCACATTCCTTTGGCAGTCGTGCAAGTCTTGATATCTTCAAATTCAGCGTCGGTACAAGCAGCAGCCAGTTCCATCATAGTAACATTGTGTTCATGCTTGTCCTTCAGTTGATCAATAGTTAAGGGACCAGTGGGCGGTTGTATGTAGCCATTTTCCATCAGATCTAGTGTTGAGTTCCCAATTCCAAATATGTGCAACTTCATTCTGCTTTTCCATACTACGAAGTTCTCATTGTTCAGTTTCGTACTTCCCTCTTATACATCTTGAGACCTTTATGCTTAAGTCCTTAAAACTCTGTTCCAAGCAACCAGTGCTCTGATACCAATTGTTAGAATAACTAAGAGGGGAGTGAATTAGTTATCCAGTGTCCCAAAACAAAATGTATAATTCAAAACAACTTCTTCAATTTTTGCTCATCGGTAAACAATAATAACTCTCATTATCTGTGCTTTTACCGATTACCAATCTAATACTATAACAGTTTACCAATCAAATCTAATATGTAACATGCAAAGTATGATAACAAACAAATATCACAATCAACACATAACATAGAGATTTAACGTGGAAACCTTGTAAAGGGAAAAACCACCTGGGACCGGCAACCCAAAAGTGTTCACTCTTCTAAAGTGAGGTCGGTTAAGACCCAACCCTATTAAAGGTTACAAACACACTGTTAGGTGTGACCTTGTTAGAGGATTTTAGACTAGAAGTTATCGTCCAACCAGCATTCACTATGGCGTTGACAAGATAACAATGTTCATTCTATGAATGATACATCATAAGACTTTCAGAGTCCACTCGGTTAAGAGATTTAAACTATATACAATAGTTAAATGTGTAACAGTAAATGATCTGACTTAATACAACTTCAATTGCAGATTATAGATCAATATTCAGTCCATACAAATCCTTCTAACCAATATTTCAGTTTAGTTTCAATACTATATCAACTTACTGTCCGTCGGTAATTGCTCTCTATAGCTCAGTAACTGTTCTACAGCTCGGTTCTTACTAACCAGTATGATCAAAATGCATGAAAGCTTGTTCATGTGATAATCCTGCAGCTTCTTCTTCTTCCCAGCTTCTTACTAAAGAAAATTTGTTCTCTTATATAAACGAGTAAATCATTTTCTTCTCCACCATCAAATTTTGTTGTTTAACCACATTCATAGATTTTGCTGCTTCAAACTTTCTCGGTACTTGTGTCAATAACACGTTTCAATCTTCTCCATTAGATCTTTCTTGAATTTCGTCAACCGTTGATCTTTGTAACAAACATTATCTATTACCTCGATGTTATACTCTTGCCAGCTCATCAATCTTATCGGCTAAACTAATCACTTGATTCATTTTGTTCCGCTCGGTTAACAAAGAAATGCGTCGGTGAATACAACTTGGTTAATACTGTGATCAGTATACACTACACTCCGTCGGTGTATACTAAAAATGCTTCATTTACCGACAACACTACTTTGTGTCTTTCAGCTCTATACTTTATCATAGATGAATGCAACATAATAAAGTCAATATCATCGAGTCATAGCCTCATCAACAAGTTACTCAATGTGTTCCTTATCCTCATCTCTCATGTACATCTTTCCTCATGTAGATTTTTCTGTTCTTTATCTTTTTCACCTTTCCTCAGATGTGTCGGTATAGTAACTTACAAGATAAGTGTTGTCAAACTTGTTGACATCAATGACAACATAATACTGATTTAATCATATTACATATCTAATCAGCAACTCCTCAGTGATCTTGTAATCACAGATTCTTCAATCAAATTCCAAATTAGTTGTAGTCCAACATTCTTTTCTTAGAAAATATATGAATAAATAGTGCATTTATAGACATTAGATTTTCTCTATCAAGATCCTTTATTCCTAACATAAGAAGTCATAGAATTGTCTCATTTGTCAGACTTCTCATAGTTGTTGATCAATACTATTTGAAATCATCTGGGCCCAATCAAAATAGGTGGTATCCTCAATAATGTTGAAAATTAGGTAGTACATCCAAGGGGCGTACTCTTTTGCACCCGACTAGTCGAAGATGCGATATAATGTAATCATGATTCCTTGGATGGGTAGAATGAACTCATTTCTAGCAATAGTAGCAGCTAGCTTTGATGCATCATTGTGCAGATGGATGAGCCATCGTGTGTTTACACACTTCTTGTAATCGATCTCCATAGACCAGTATTCTCTAACGGTAGAATCCTTATTTGGCTCTGACATGTTCTTTATGTTGGGGATGCAGATAACCATTGCAATTATGGCAATGTCAAAGGCCACGATGATAGTACCATCTAGAAAGGAACATGTGTGTGTGGCCTATGAATAGTAGCTTGTCAGGGTATCGATGAGCTCTGGGGCCTGGCAAGAAGTGGGAAAGAAACATGCTTGGATCATACCTGATTTGGGAAGATTAGTGAAATCCTCCTCCTTGGCATCTTTTCCATGTTGAATACTTTCTTTAATATCATTCAGACTGCACTCCCCGATGTCTGTGTCAATCAGGAGTCAGACTGAACTCTCCAGCTTAGATGCCCGAGTGACACCATCCTTGATGTATTTCATTATGAGAGGTGTCCTCTCTAGTTCCCTTTCAAATTTGTTTTTCTTTCTAAAAGGTCTAGTAATGCTTGCCTCTAGGTCTCCTCCTTGTACCAATGTTGATGAAGCCATGATATATTTGTCTTTCCTACAAAACAAATCGTCATCAATACACACAAAGAGAAAAACCCTATTATTAATAATTTTGAATAATTTTTGGTATTCGGGTTCCAAGAATCCTTGTTAGGTGTGTCTAGTAATGAACAATTTCTGAAGTATCAAGGATTAATGGGACCCGAAAACTGAAATTATTAACTGCAGGAATTCAATCCACGTGAGAATCTGGGAATGTTATTGATGAGATCCTTTTATTGTCATGGTGAAGGGAAATGGGAGATTGAGGATCCAAAGACTAGAGGTTTCCAACAACGACTTGGTATTTTCACCACGAGAGACGTTAGGGACTTAGTCGAGGTTTGAGATATGGAAAACCTTTATTGCTGCCAACGGCTAAGTTCAGGGAATTTTTAATCCATAATTCAAAAACAATGGACAGGTGGGAGACAAAGCTCTTTATTTATGAGGACCAATGACTAGTTGGTAACAAGGGTGTCAAACCAAGAGTTTGCAATGTAGGCTTGACATGTGGCCCGCCATTGGGCCATAACTGATTAGGGTTTTGAAAGGAGAACCCATTGTTAATTGTTAATCCAAGAATTAGGTGTGAGATAGAAAAATACGCCTTAGGAGCAAAATAAAGGCAAGGGAAACAAATAGGCACACAAAGTCAAGAACTTCAGAAAAAACCCTTCTCAACACTAGGGCACAAGAATAGCCATGTCTGCAACCTCCCAAGCTCAACAAATTAGGACACGCAAGAGTGACAAAAAAATAAAGGGAAGCCTTAATAGCCACAAACAAAACCAGCAAGGCCAAACACTTGACACCTCCAACTAGGGCACAAATGAAAAGAAACCCTAGGAAGCCAAACGGAAGGATCTTGAATTAAGTTCAAAGGTCCCAGGGAATTTCAGAGAAATTCACCTTATTAACCCCATTGCCAAAAGAAAAGAAAATGCAGAAAAGAAACAGACATTTGAATAGAACAAAAAAGGACTAGGCAAAAATTACCAAATAAATGCAGAGGCGGGCATACCTAGAACAAAAAAAATACACACTCCTGCCAAGGAATTCCTCGATCACACCTAATAAGCAACCAAATTTACTTGCAAAATAGGCAACAAATGAACTCTAAAACTTGCTCGCAAAGGGGGGGAGGTCTCGAGAGAAAAATCACTACTTGGTGGTGAAAATGACAGCTAGAAGGCCTTTTTATAAGCGGTCTAGGAGGAATGAATGACATGTGGCATGATTCTAACATCATTATTGACATTGCTCTTTGTGCCCCTAGGCCTCTGAATTCTATAATACCCAAAGAGTATCATAGAAGCCATCGTCCAAAGGACTAGAATATTTGGTATAAGAGGGCAAACTCCAAGGACCTGGCCCTAGAGTAGGAGAGAACAAAAAGGCAAGTCCCAAGAGGGGACAAGGAAAAACAAAGAAACTAAAAACAAAGGGGGACCCAACGTTTTGTTAGACAAAATGTAGGGACTAGTATGCAAGGCATAACATATCTTAGGGATGGAATGTGCTACTCTTTAAAAGGAGCGGATATTCTTACTTGGGGTCCTAATCGAAAGGTTGAGTTCATAGTGGTGTCGGGTTATCAAGAGTTAGATAGGATGACCTTTGGTGAGGGGTGTGTGTCCTGGTGGAAGCAAGTTTGGAACAAGTTTGCTTGGCCCAGATATAATTTATTCTTGTGATTGGTGGATCAAAACAAGTGTCTCATTTGGGAGAACCTTTGAAGGAGAGGATTTCACGAGCCTTCTATTTGTGCCCTCTATAATAAAAATGAGGAGACTAGCTCTCATCATTTTTTTCCAGTGTTCTTCAACTAGGGAAATTTGGCATTAGTGGTGGGGAGCCTGGAAACATGTTTTTGTTCATGCGAACTCTTTCGTTGATTTGCGAAAAAGCCTCATCCATTTTCCTGCTAAGACTTATTTCCTTCAAGTGGCATATGAAATCGGTCCCTATTTTATTATGTGTTTAGTGTGGTTAGAAAGAAATCATAGGATTTTTCAAGATAAGAGGAAGTGGGAAAATCAAGTATGGATGAGAGTTACTACTATGATACAGGAAACCTTGATGGCTAAGTGTAATCTCTTCATAGACATTGACCCTAAAGATGTACATGTTGTGCAAAATTTGATAATTTTTGTTGAGAATAATGGGGATGGCCTTCATAAGAGGTAATAGATTAAGGGTAGACATACAAAAAAGAAGGCCCAACATGATGGCAAGTTGTCTCCCCCTCTGTTGTGGACCTTGAAGGTTAACACAAATGAATCCTCTCAATGGAATATTGGACATGCTAGAGTTGGAAGAGTTGGCAAGGATAGCTTTGGGAATGTTATCTTTCTCTTCTCTGAGTTAAAGGGTCTACATACTAATAACTATATGGAAGTTCTAGCAATTCTTTTGGCTCTTGAGAGAGGTTTTGCTCTTAGATGGGGAGGATTATCTATGATTTGGATTCCCTAGTTATGATTGATATATTGAACCAACAAAGGATGAAAGATTTGATTGGCATTTGGCTTGTTAACTTAAGGGAGATTGTTAATCCCAACTGATGGTGATGATGATGAAGACCGAGATCAAAGGTATACAAGATTGTAGAAAGATTAGATTAGTTGTTATTTTGTCATTGATGTCAAGCAATTGATTTTTGGTTTATATTGAGTTGTCATATCATTCAGAGTATGATATAAGTTGAGTGAGTTAAGGAAAAAGAAGTGAAAAGTTGTGAAGTTGAAGAACTTAATTGGGCAGCTAGTTCGGATCAAACAATGATAAGGTAAAATGGTATAATTGTTTTCTACTTTACATTTGATTATATCAAGTCAGTAAAGGAGATTGGACAAGTGAGAAAGGTTAGAAAGTTGACAAGGCAAAGAAACAATTTTGTTACCAAGTAGGAAGTGTCATTCGGTAAAAGGAAAGCAAGTTTCGATAAAATGAAAGGAAGTCAAGACACTGAGTACACGTAGTTAGTTACCGAGCAAAGCAAACAGAATTTCGGTTGAAGGAAAAGGAGTTAGCCACCGAGCAAGGAATGGATATTAAATACAAGGATCAGAATGACATTTAATGATGAGCCACAATGATCTGGAAGATTCCAAGGATGAGGAAGAGTTAGCTGAAGAGATCTATGATCAGGAAAATTCAAAGTGGTGATCTATGGTAAAGATCTAAGCAGCAAAAGTGAAGGTACAAGTTCCAAGAATTGTTCAAGTTTCGAGGTGCTGATAAAATGTTTTACCAAGTTCCAAATTCATTTAATCAGTTCAAGAGGATAATCTGACGGTTGAGAATAAACAGAGGAAAACGTAATAAAGAAGATTAAGAGGCAAACATAGTCTATATAAAGGATAAAATTGAATGAGAAACAAGCTGGCAAGTTGAAGGGTGGATGTGTAACCGAGTGATGCAGCAAAGAAGAAAAAGGTTGAAATCTGAGTCTGCAAGCAGAGATTGATGAAGTGTTGAAGCCAGTGAGTAATGAAGGAATGAAGTGAGGACAAAGAGCGAACAAGGGATTTGACTAAGCAAGAGGTAGTTGCAAATTTACAGATCAAGTTTTATATTGTTGCTTATTAACATTTGTAACAGAAAAATCTCTTAACAAAGTGCACTTAATAGTCTTATTGTAAATCCTTGAGAGAGGTGACATTCTAGAAGAGTGTTTAAAAACCTTTAACCAGACCACTCCTAATAGGGTGAAGATCCTAAATGATCTGAGGCAAATCCTCTAATAGGGTCACATTTAACAATGTGCATTGTAATCTTTAACAAGATTAGCTTTTAACCGAGCATACTTCAGAAGAGTATTTCTTTGGTGGGTGACAATTCCCACATTGGTTTTTCCCAAATTGGGTTTCCACGTTAAATACTAGTAACATTATATGTTTTGAATGTTTATTGTGCAAGTTATTTGTTGATTACTTATGTTACTATTGTTAGTCGGTTGCTATTGAAGTTTGTCTTACCGAATTGAATCAGTTAAAGTTTTTAAAGGTTTGAGAATCACTAATTACTGATTCACCCCCCTCTCAGTAATCCAACATGGTTGTGGTGGGAAGGTGGTTCCTTGGTTTGAAAGACTCTCTAGAGATAGTTTCTTTTAGTTATGTCCCTCAAGAATGGAATAGGGTTGCTAATTGTTTGGCCAAGTTGGCTTCTAAGAGATTAGATGGCTAGAATGTGAGTGACTAGCAACAATTGCCCCCAGATTATGTTCAGGTTTTAGAGTAGATTGTTAGGGAAGATATGGGGCATTAGTTGTGGTCCTTTTAGGGCCTTTTTCTCTTCTAGGCATGATCCCCTATTGCTTTGTATTGTTATTTTTGTTTCAAAAAAATGTTACCCCTCTTTAAAAAAAGTAACATGAAAAATATTGAAGTTTTGTAATTTACAAAATTATTAATCATGCATCTCATTGGCTAAAATAAATTAGGCGATATGAGTGGATTTTGTGGAATTGCCCACTATACAAAATTTCAGCCTATTTTCTCACATAGGTAGAAATATTCCCTTAACAATACATTTGCATCTAGTAAAACTCAAACGCAATTTAAAATGTCAACCTTGTATAAAGCAACAAAAAGTACATAACCTTGTTTATTAAATATCCAAGTCAGTTTGGGGAATCTTTATAGTACATAAACACATCATATGGCATGATACCCACCATTGACTAATTGAGAAAAATAATGTTAAACAATTGGGACAAAATTATTGATAAAGTTAAAATGAAAAATTTCTAACATTAATCCGACGAAAATCCTCGCCTTTTGAAAAATTCGCTAGAAAATCATCTTTCGCATTCAAAGTGTTGTACTCTAGTTTTAATGGTGTACATAAAATATTTAATTCTATGCTAGCGAGAACTTTTTAGAACAATTAGTGACAACTTTGATTTACACGTTGAAATATTAATGTTTAATAATATTTTTAAAATGATAATTAGACAATAACAACATAATATTTTTTATTATTATAAAGCAGCCTAACAAGGGGGCTGACCCTTACATAAACAAAGGTTGGACAGTAGAAAATCAGGCCATCAACAGTACATAGACGACACAATAGTTATTGACTAGAAAAACAAAACGCATAGCACAAAGACTAGAAGTCCTTCCAAAAAAAGGTCAAACTCAAACCGCAAGAGAAGATAAGCGAGAGTTTAAAGAACAATCCTTCCTACGCCATCAAATGATTTTCCAGGCAATGTTATCATGAGGTTCCCCAACAAAGGAAACTATGTTAGGACAACCGTCAACATGGTTATGGTGGGAAGGCAGTTCCTTGGTTTGAAAGACTCTCTAGAGACAGTTTCTTTTAGTTATGTCCCTCAAGAATGGAATAGGGTTGCTAATTGTTTGGCCAAGTTGGCTTCTGAGAGATTAGATGGCTAGAATGTGAGTGACTAGCAACAATTACCCCCAGATTATGTTCAGGTTTTAAAGTAGATTGTTAGGGAAGATATGGGGCATTAGTTGTCGTCCTTTTAGGGCCTTTTTCTCTTCTAGGCATGATCCCCTATTGCTTTGTATTGTTATTTTTGTTTCAAAAAAATGTTACCCCTCTTTAAAAAAAGTAAAATGAAAAATATTGAAGTTTTGTAATTTACAAAATTATTAATCATGCATCTCATTGGCTAAAATAAATTAGGCGATATGAGTGGATTTTGTGGAATTGTCCACTATACAAAATTTCAGCCTATTTTCTCACATAGGTAGAAATATTCCCTTAACAATACATTTGCATCTGGTAAAACTCAAACGCAATTTAAAATGTCAACCTTGTATAAAGCAACAAAAAGTACAGAACCTTGTTTATTAAATATCCAAGTCAGTTTGGGGAATCTTTATAGTACATAAACACATCATATGGCATGATACCCACCGTTGACTAATTGAGAAAAATAATGTTAAACAATTGGGACAAAATTATAGATAAATTTAAAATGAAAATTTTCTAACATTAATCCGACGAAGATCCTCGTCTCTTGAAAAATTCGCTAGAAAATCATCTTTCGCATTCAAAGTGTTGTACTCCAGTTTTAATGGTGTACATAAAATATTTAATTCTATGCTGGTGAGAACTTTTTAGAACAATTAGTGACAACTTTGATTTACACGTTGAAATATTAATGTTTAATAATATTTTTAAAATGATAATTAGACAATAACAACATAATATTTTTGAATATTATAAAGCAGCCTAACAAGGGGGCTGACCCTTACATAAACAAAGGTTGGACTGTAGAAAATCAAGCCATCAACAGTACATAGACGACACAACAGTTATTGACTAGAAAAACAAAACGCATAGCACAAAGACTAGAAGTCCTTCCAAAAAAAGGTCAAACTCAAACTGCAAGAGAAGATAAGCAGGAGCTTGAAGAACAATTCTTCCTACGCCATCAAATGATTTTCCAGGCAATGTTATCATGAGGTTCCCCAACAAAGGAAACTATGTTAGGACAACCGTCAACATTGTGGTCAGAGTGTTAAAGAGTTGAGCAATGTCAGTAGAAGCTTGCTACAAAAGCAAAAGCAGAAGTAGTAGGATCATAATGAACCACAAGACCAAAGGGAGTTGCACTTGAAGTAGTAGGGGTGGCATCCCGAATTGCAACAGGAGCAAGAATCGGAAGAGCAATTGAAGCCTGATTTCGTTTAGCAACATTGGCAACATCCAAATTTTCAACAGGGGTTTCCTCTTCATCAACAATATGTGAGTCCTAAGAAGAAGAATCAGAAAGAAAATCAAAAGCACGGACTATCAAGTGATCAACACTCGCATCCCTCCACCAAGTAGCAACACATTTTGGACACAAAAGAGCACAGTCAATAGTCATGTGCCCAATAGATAAGCAACGTTAACAATGAAAGGGAAGGCCCTCATAGTCCAATGATTGAGTCCATGGTATCTCCCCTAACATGAGCACCACATCCCCCAAGAATGAAGTGGAGATATCCATATCAACCAAAATGTGTGCGAAAGTAGAATGGCCCAAAGTAGGAATAGTTTCATCCACCTTCAAGAAATGGCCAAGAGAGTTTCCAATGGCCTTAAAGAAAGACATCTCCCAAAAACAGAGTGGGAGATTAAGAAGGCGAACCCACACTGAACACACATTGAGTGGTTCAATAAGAGGGTTGAAAGATGTTGTCTAGGGTTTTGCAGAAAGGGAATGATTCCCCCAAACCCATGGCTTGTTCAAAATCAACCCTCAATCTTCGAAAGAGGAAAATGAAGCAATAAAAAACCCCTCTGCACAAGGGTAGAACTCAATGTCACCAAAGACTAAGAGTCACTAAGAACTAGTTACCCAGCAATGTAAATCTTAAAGAGAGGGCCACAAGCCTGCAAATCTGCAGACCAAACCGCGGCACTGGTAGAAATCCACATTGTCTACCACATCTGGGCCACAAACCACCACAGGGGAGGCCTTGGCACATGCAATAGGTCGAGTTTTCACTTGTGAAGGGATGGTAGCAACAGATTTTGGTCGCACAAGCGTAACTTCTTCCACCATTGACAATAGATTTTGGGTGGGAACCCCATCTTTAGCAATCCCAAGACCAAAGCCACCAAAGCCAAGAGCAGTAATATCACCAAAGGCAGCACCAATAGACAACTCCACTAGAACAGTCACTGGCTGAGAAATTTGAACATGCCCACGAGGAAAGCCCATCGAGTAGGGAGAAGGGTTGCTGGCAGCGCCTGTCAAACATGAAGCCAGACCAGTGGCATTAATTGCGGATTCAAACAAACCACTAATAGAAGGGCCCCCAACGACGCCCAGCAAAGGAGCAAGGCCCCCAACAACGCCCAATGAGGGCTAAACCTACAAAGACACCCCAAAACTAGGCACATAGCTATGAGCGAGAGTGTGGACCATTAGCGACATTTTTTTAGTAAAAATTGTGACAATAACATAATTGTAGTGTGATTTTTGTTAATTTTAGAGTCTCCCTAATGTTTTTTTGTTTTTTTGTTTTTTTATACAAAAGTAACCATTCTCATGTTTATGTAATAGATTATAATTATGCAAAAGTGAACTCCTCAACATGAATATTCAATAATAACACCCTACAATGAGTTTCAACCTTGCTGATAAGGGTCGCTAGCAACACCTGTCAAACATGAAGTCAGACCAATGGCATTAACTACATATTCAAACAAACCACTAGGAGAAGGGCCACCAACAATGCCTAGCACAGGAGCAAGGCCCCCAACAATGCCCAACGAGGGCTAAACCTACAAAGAACCCCAAACCCAGGCACAGAGCTACGAGCAAGAGAGCAAACCATAAGCGACATTTTTTTAGTAAAAAATGTGACAATTACATAATTGGAGTGTGATTTTTGTTAATTTTAGAGTCTGCTTAATGTATATTTTTTAAAATATTTTAATTTTTATGCAAAAGTAAACATTCTCATGTTTATGTAATAGATTAGAATTATACAAAAGTAAACATCCTCAACATGAATACTCGATAATAACACCCTACAAGGAGTTTCAACCTTGCTGATAAGAATCGCAACACCCCAATGTAGGTAACAAAAATAGACCATTATCCAACTGAAAGTAAACGACGAAAGTTAACCAAGTCCACTTACACTCGGTTTACTAATTTATTATTATTTTTTGTACTTCCAAACTCTTTTATAAAGTTTTAAACTTTCCTACCAACATTTTGGCAAGAACTTTGCTGCTCTACAACCTTGTTTAAAATGATATGACTTTGTGAAGAAATTTAAAAAATAATAAAATGTAAATCCTCACTTATCTAAACTATGATTCCACTTGATCTAATAATGTTGCATACCCAGTACCATTTTCTCATTTAGTCTTGTATCTATTCTGAGAACCATGACATATACACACAAGTAGAATGACTTTTTTTTGCAAAGTCTAGTCTGTGCATTCCAATTCACTTATTCCTTAATTCTGTTATACGTACACATCTTTTTGGATATATTCAACTTATAGGAACCGCCCTAATATGACAATTTCTTTCCCTTGGGTCCTTTTCACAAATATGCACTTACCCTCTCGAATTCAAATTATAAAGTGCTTTTTTTAATAAAAGGTAAGGGGGGTTTTTTGAAAGGGCCCCAACCCTTTAACAAACCCAAAAAGTAAGAATCAAAACAAAAACAATTATGCGACAATACTGTAGCAACACAAGTAAAGCAAAGTTACAGCAGAAACGACACCATATTACAATAGACAACCAACACCATATTACAATAGAAAACACCATAGCCAACAACAAAAAAGGAACTGAAAAAAGACCAATGATCAAAGCTCATTAAGAGCTATTGCTGCCTCCCATTTATCCTACAAGGTTTGGAGATGGTAGCTTAAGACTTCTCATTGAAAGGACCCGCAACTTTGACCTTGCCACCACTGGTTCAAGCCCACAGACCACCGGGGTCTTCCCTTGAATGTTCTTAACCCTTTCATGGAGAGCTTTGATGTTGTAAAGGGAGTTAGTGATTGACAAAAATTGATGAATTTATTTATGCTTCCAATTTTCCAGGCCCATTGGTCTACTCCTGCCCATTCATTTTCCACCGAGGGCAAAACTAAACAATAATTTGCACAACTTACACTTCAAAAAATAGTCTTTTGGTTGCTTAATTTTCACATCCAAATAACATCACTACTTTCAAGTACCATTCATTTATCATCCATATTTCAGGAAGAAAAGCACTTCGATTGGTGCAATAGAAGGGACCTAGATCTGCACAATCATCCTTGTAACAGAAGCATAACTGAAAAATAGTCAGTCGTTTACACACATTTTACAGGGTGGCCTAAGAGAACTTGTTTCTTAACATATATCTTAACAACACAATAGCAGCCTTCCAACGCATTATATATTACACAAAGTCTCGGAAAATGGAAAATGCAGAAGATGTAGGTTAGAGTCAAACAAAATAGAAAGCAAAGTTTATGGCAGACTAACAAATCTTTTTTACAGATGTACGTCATTTCCAATAGCCTAGACTCAACCTTTAGTAGTGCAAACAATATAATTCTGATTCTGAGGCAAGTTATAAACAGTCATCTTTTCAGAATCCTGACACTTATACAAATTCCAAAATCTTTACACCCTTCATTCATTCTTCAATCACAAAACTAACATTAGTTTTTACATTTACATCCTACAAATAGCATTTACTATGTTCATAATATCCATTGCCTTCGGTTATACATCACTAAATTAATCTTAAGTTGTACTTGTGTGCATGTATGTTACTGGATTAGCCTAGACTACACTTAAGTTTCCATTACAAATAATAAGTTAATGAATTCCTTCTATTTGAAGAAATGTATATTAATGATAAAACCCACACCTAAATATCAAACAATATGAAGATTTTTCAGCCAAAGAAGCAATTCCTGTATCAGTTTCCTACCCCTAAATTACAGCCCAAGGCATTTTCTACTTTTCTATCAGCTACAATCAGAATCATTCACATTCACATTCACATTTGAGATTTGAGTTTCAAAAAGCAGATTTTAATTTTGCCGTACAGATTTCAACCCATGAGATTTCAAATTTCAAATTTGAAAAGTCAAGTTCCAAGGTTTTGGAAATATTATTGTCATCAATGTGGAAGGGGACGAATGTCAAGGCAGTTTATTATTAACCTCAAAGGAAAGAGTTTTATCCATTCAAGAGTATTGTCATTAATAGAGAATGTATTGAAGATGTTAATATAGCAAGAAGAGGTTTCAATATGGGGAGGAAGTCAAGAAGAGTCTGCCTAATTATGTGCAACAAGGAAAGGATGAAGGAGACATAAGCATGAATGAAGAAGATATATATAGTACTCACATCTTATATATGATGGCCAACCTTGAAAGAAAAAGGTATTGATTGTTGGCCAACCCAAAACATGTTCATGATGACATATCAATGGTGACCGACCCCTTTGTAATGTATGACAATAAAACTTGCAGACTAGCTGACCACACAATTTACAAAACGATGGTGACCCATTAATCACCCATGTTAAGCGTTAAACAAGCAATTAGAGGGCAGCGACCAAAGACATGTTATGGAGCAGATTTCTAAGATGAAGAAGCAATTCCATTAAAAGCAGTGATTAAAGAGAACAAAAAAATGCAGTAATTAAAGAGAATGACAAAGGAATGTGATAGTATAAATAGAAGTTAAAACAAATACATCATGATAAAGGCCTACTCACCTATAAGGAAATTAATAATAAACTATATGAGCCAACTTGAAATTTAAATAATAATGATTCTTTAAAAAGGTTTACACTTCAAACAGAGAAAATTGAAAGGCCAATCTCCTTCTTAGATAATTGCCTTTCATGAATGGTCGCCTATTTTTCAAAGAAGATTTAATAGAAAGTGTGATGGAAGCTAAAATACAGTAAGCAATTAAAAAGAATATCATTCAGATTTTAGAGCACATTTATATAGAAGATAAGAGCAGAATTTGGAGCAGAGTTATGAAGCATATTGGAGAGAATATTTGGGCAGAGTTATGGAGGAGAATAAAGCAAATTCTGAAGACTCTTTGGAAAGGTTTATGATGAACTTTTGGGAAGGTTTATGATGACCTTTTGGGCAGATATATGAAGATCTTATAAGCAGAAATTTGAAGGATTTATAGATGATTTTCAAGGTGATTTAAGGAAGATTTAAAGCAGACCTTTCAAGGTGATTTAAGGCAGATTTGAAGCAAACCTTTCGAGGTGATTTATATCAGATTTCAAGGAAGATTTGAGCAGATTTGTGATTGAGGTTGGTGCCTCATATTGGAGAGGTTGGTGCCTCCTATCAAAAGGGATTGGTGTCTCTTGCTGAGTACATGCTCAGTTGTGGGGATTGATTTCTCCAATGGGTTGGTGCCTATGCATTGTGGGGCTTGGTGCCTCCAGTAGGTTGGTGCCTACAAATTAATGGGATTGGTGTCTCGTGCGAGTTGATGCCTACAAAGTTTGTAAGACAAGTTCATATAAGCAATTATTTGTCATGGTTTTCTTGTTTCCACGTAAATTGTGTGTTCTACTTGTGTTGGACAATTGTTAGATCTTATATTTTGAGAATGATATTGTACAATTGATGTTATTGAGATTGTTAAGTTGAAAAAGTAAAAGATCTCAGTATAATTGTGTGCTCATCACAAGGTGACTGAGGACGGAAACATAAACAGCAGTCAGTAAATTTTGAAATGGACACAAATTTTCCAAATAAAGTATTAGGCCAATGATTTTTAATAATATTTATATTTTCAAATTTCATTTAAATGGAAGCCTGTGGCCAATTGATGGGTTAAAAGGTGAGCTAAGTCCCAAATGAGTAGCATGTAAGGCAAACAAAAATGATTTCAACTAACCAGGTGTTCTGAACTAAAGACTAGTTAAAAACTCAACACTAGCATCTGCTCAGAACTGTTGATACCAATATGTTTGTATAGGACGAGCATCAAAATGTCAAATGTCCAGACATTTTCGCATGTATCTCCTATATCCTAAATTCATTGCAAGCAAGCTTTTCCACTCAAGTGATTTCTGCCAGCACTCACAAATAATCAATGAACTAAGATATTTTAAATAAATTGCCACTTTGTGGAGCCATTAACAAGAGGAAATTTTGGTTGCAGAGGACTACCAGAAACACTTCAATAAAACCCATGCAAAAGTAAAATTCTGAAAAATGATGGGATTCTTAACTTGAAACAAGGCTCTCAGAAGCCAGATTTTGGATCTACAGAAAAATAAGTTGACCAATATACTGTCTGAGCTTTAAAAAAACCCAATTAATCATGGGAAAATGATTCCCTTTACCTCAAACTGCGCAATATGCCTTCCAATATATTCCAAAAAGATGAAAAGAGCACCCATGCTCTATACTCTTGATAACAAAACCTCAGTAGTGTCTTAATGGTTACACAATTAGATCACTAAGGAAAATGGCCACAATCATAGATCTAGGATGAATATTTAACTGCAAAGTATAAGCCCCTTTCTTGCTCTGATTTTTGGCCAAACAATACCTCATAATATACATTGACCTTGGAAGCAAAGTTTGTACGATTTCTTGATTAAGTGTAACCAAAGTAGTAATTAAAAGTAAAACAAATCATTTCCAAAATTCCAAGAGAGCTTTGTGAACATGTTTGCTTTCAATAAACAGCTGGAAACACACATTAACTCAGTTCCCACAAACACTCTCAGGAAACTCTTATTTATGGAAGTTGATTATTTGTTTGATGCACAGCATTCTCAACATGCTGAATTTTTTCCCCATACATTAAAAAACCAAAGAACATCAGCTTGTGGGATGGATCATGAGAAATCTGTAGTGGAATCAAAAATATCTGGAACATTAAATACCAAGAGAGGAAGACAAGAACTGCAATTAAAAGAGTTCATGGAAAAACCTTATGGCCGATCTGACAATGTGCCAGAATCATTAGATAAAATCCTCGAATCTTAACTCAAAAAAGACTTCCGAGGTTACTACAATAGCTCGTTCACTCCTATGAAAGTGCTTTCTGAATCTCTTGGGCAACTTCCTTAGCAGGTTTCTCAGCATGAAGCTTACTAACAACGCCCCTTTGCACATAATAATCAATAACCTATAGTCCAAAAAGCAACAATGCATCAATTTCTCATAAAATTGGAAATGACCATGGGTCTAAATAATTGTTTTATGATAGAATTACACTGCAGTTTAGAATACTAGAATTTCAACAATAAATACAGTTTAGATGACTAGCATTTGAAGAAAAAAAATATTTCAAGTTGATATATATTCAAATATAATATGCCAAAAGTCCATTCATACATCCTATTTACTAATATGTACATTGAAATTGATTGGCACGCAGCAATTCATAACTACTAGTTCAAAATGTACTCCAATTAAACCTCTAGTGAGGATTGTAACCCAAGTGGCAACTCTTAACATATATTTAAGGTAAACAGCAACATCACTTTATAACTCAAGGAATATGCAATCGTGCACCCATTGTACGCCAACATTTTGATGGGGATATGATGGCACAAATGCTGGATATCCTCAAAGTCAAGTTGTATCTTTACCTTGTGGGGTAGAGAACCCAGATGACTTTTCCCTTGCAAGCTCAAGGGGCACTGTCTCTCAGAGGCCAAGACCAACTGTTCTTGATGGGACGCATCCACAACCATTCACCTACCATAATGGTTCCTTTTCCTTGTGCATCACCAATTGCATTTGTACATAGATTTGAGTTACATTGAGGAGAGAAAAATTATCTCCTTTGAGATGTCATTTCAGATTAATAAAAATTCTACTAGAGTTCTACATTTATCTTTTGGATTAATGGATGAATGTTGCTTCTGTTATTATTTCTTGTTTATAACTTGTTTTTATGGAAGCTTTTCCGGCAACAATTTCCACGGAGAACAAACCAGAACTTCTAGTTAGGTTTACAGTATAAAATTGATCATCATAAAAAACCTTACAATGTCAAAAAAACACCCCTTTAGCCGATATCAAGAGGACAGGATTTATCATTTTACCATTTACCTTCCATTCATTGCCCCTCTACCTTGGCGTAACAGTAAACTTGGCAAATTCAAACTGGAGAATACACCTATGGAAACGTGTGCATGACCTTAAGTCAACAATGGATTGTGTTGCCAATGAGAGTAATGCAAATCTTGAATGACAGAAATACTATGCCTCGGGAATGAATTGTCAGCTCATGCAGTAGCGACACTGTGCCTACCATATATAATGTGTGGCCATTAATTAAAGTTTCATCAAGAAGCAACTTTTGCACAAGATGGTTGATGCATGCTGATGTTCATTCCAGTTGAAAGGAAAGTTAGTTATATGCTGGTATTATTTGTAGTATCAAGGTACACAGTAAAGTGGAATTACACAATTAAATATAATTGTGGGTTAATAGTTGGTCATTACAAAATTTTGGGATGATGCACTATTATCTCTCATTGCTAAAAATTAAAATTTATTAGCCTCCAAACAATTAACACCTACCGAATCTCTCACCAGCATTTTCTGGGGAGCCTTCTTATCTAGAATAGAACTCTACAAAATCAAGCAGCTCACATATCATGCTTTAAGTATCTATTACAATTGGAACAGTTGGCTACAGAAAAATTATCATAATACCCATAACAGAGTCCTCTAAAACTTGATTCCCTTGACCTCTAATATGCTAGATATTTAAATTATAATAAAAACACTCCAGTGAAATTCATTGAGAGATTCGCCTGCTGTTGACTTGCTAAGTGAAATCCTGCAAAATTGTTTGGAATCGTCCAAGGTAGTGCATCTGCCCAGAAATTCCACACAAAAAAATTTTAACCTGAACAAACCCATGTTATTAAAAATTCAGATCCAATCCCAAGGATTAATTTTTGAATGCTACCTTTTTGAGTTATAGATAGAAGTTAGAATATTTAATAAAGATTATTATATTTTAACAAATTTGATTATGCTTTGCAATATTATAAATTTATAATATTTTTAAATCTTAATGTTTGAATCCCCACATGTGCAAAGTCTCATATATAGCCATTTGTATGTAAAACTCTGTTTTTCTTTTATTTTTTCCAGGTGGATGCCTGATCTGAGAGAAAATAAAATCTGAAATTGATCTTTTCAGCAGAAGCTTCAAGATCCAAGATTTGTGTTTTAGATAACACTCAAAGAGATTCAAAGACCATAACATATATATAATGTATTAAATGAATAAATAAGATATATACCCCTCATGTAGTATGTTTATTGCTAATTAGTAGTTAATTGAGTTTGTACAATTGCCCAGAACTTAAAACACTCTGGTCATGATTCAATGTCTACAAGGCTGCAACAGGCATAGCTGAAGAGTTTCAATTTCATACAAGTAATCAACCTTTTGCCGTTCAGTCCATGTTGTAAGAATTTCAATTGAAAGCCTGAAGGTTTTTTAATATGTACACCAACTGTAAACAATGTTACCTAAACCAATAAAATATTTACTCCTCAAAAGAAGATGTCCGTCCTCCGCATGCAAAAGAAAGGCCTGATTTGGAATAAGCTAACATCTAGGAATATGAGTCAGGATCAAATATATGATATTACTAATAGTAATGCCCATTAAACACATTGAAACCTGCAACAAGAAGTACTCCATTCACCTATATTTGCATTACAAAATGGGAAGGCAATCATTTAAGGAAGTCATATAACCAGACATTGTAAGGTGTAGATTCATTCCAAAGAGCTTGGAGTGCATGTACATGTACAGCAATATTTGAGCCTCTTTAAGGAATTTAATGTGAATGCAGTTAAACAACCAAATTTATAAATGTTGGTTAGCCTCAAGACTGTCAGCTACAAACTAATGGAAAACAATGCAGAAAGCAGAATAAAAATGAAAAAACTGCATTTCAGATATTATAAATTCACATAAGTTGAGTTCAATTTGAAAGAAACAAGAATTGTTTTACACATAACATACAGGCTGTGTTTGTCTGTGAAATGCTTCCAGCCTAGACTTGAGAACTTCTGCATTATCATCCTTCCGTTGAATCAATGGCTCCCCTGTGACCTGTCAAAGAAAACATATATCAGAAATACACAAATTATATTACAGACCTTATGGCCCCTCTGCAATCATCAAGTATTCAATAAACAGATCATACATAGGTATATAATCATTACTTATTTGAGACAAAATATATACAGTTACAATCAAAACAAATTAGGCCAATGAAATTTGTACCACTAAATGCATTTACTCAGATGACACTGAAACATTCAATCAACACACACTCCAAGCATTGTCACAAAAATGAAGAACTATTAAACAAAATACCAAATCTATTGCTTTTGAAGAGAAATAATACCACTGAACCTATGCAAAGAGAAAAAGAAAAACTTGAGCAATTCCAGTATAATGGCAAAGAGATTTTCATTTACCTTGGGAAACGCATTCAGTAAAAACGAAAAACCCCAGCACAAGCTACTTTTTTCGTTACCTGAATGGTATTTTGCACATTGCCCACATAAACTTCATGAAGACCAGGAGATGGCATATGAAGTTATGAACTATTATACTGCCACTGTAGTAAGAAAATATTACTTCCTCGCATATAGATTAAAAAATATAACCATATTATTATGGTGTAGAGAGAAGTGTATAAATATAACTTTTTTTTAATGTTATTAAAAAATTATTAATAAAGTTTATAATTTTATTTGTTTTTTGTACAGACGTACCTAACATACCCAGCCTCCCTAAACAATATTGTCATACCAGTGTACCATACCTATGGCTATACTTATATCCAAACCCAAATCCAATTCAGTGGCTAAAAAATGAAGTAGTGGGCTTAATTGCCATCATTGGTGTGAACTATTTACTTCAGAAGGAATTTTTGTGAGATTTTGGAAAGATTGTTTTTCTAATTGCTTGCAGAGACTGGCTTATGATGATAAGCTAGGCCCCATTGCAGGCTTGATCCTTCAATGACCACCACATATACCCCTTCCCCACTCTCCTAAGGCTGGCTGCTTATGTTCTGTTTCAATGATGACACCCCTCCATTGGAGCATGGCAGTTTTTATTATGCTCTGACGATAAAATCTTTTCCCATGCCATTTAACTCAGGTATTTTTTAGGGTGATGCGATCTACAACTATAGATGGGCTACATGCAAGAGTTTTTTCTCACTGCTATTTCATTTTGCTTCTAGAGGTAAAATGCAAGTGTTTTTCTCCTCTTCTATTTCCTTTTGCTTCTAACGGTAATCTGTCATTGGCTTTTTCATAAATGCATTGGGCGTGATGACTATGGAATGGGACTATTGGCAATCAGTAATCTTCAACCTATGCATGCTCCCTCTGAAAAGAGGGTTGTCCCTTCAGTGTTGCCCCAATTTCTGCCTTGTTTGTGCTAGGAATTCCCCCAAAACATTTTCTATAGGCTTTTCTTTCAGTGTATTTTCATTTCTACAAAATGCAAATTCTTCTTCATGAATTCAGGATCCTTCATAAAAGAAAATGAGGAGGAAGAGCAGCATCATCCAACAAACAAAGAACCAACCACCACATCTAAGATTGACAACAAGGAGAAAGGTAAATTGGTTGGAGATGATCATTCCAAGAATGGAAAAAATTGCCACTAGTCAGCCAATCTGATAAATGAAGTCAACTTGAGTTTTTTTAGACTTGCACCATTGCTCTCAGAATCTAGCTATTACAAGATATTTAGGTTAGACACAAGCTGGACAAACAAGAAGCGGTAACAAACATATTGACAAGCAAGATGATTAATGACTCAGTAACAACATATAGTTCACTGTAATCAGATGCCATGTGGAGGAGTGTAACATGTGCATTTACCTCCAGAAATGCATGTATTTCATGGCTCAATTTTTTTCCATTTCATTTCCCCACCCCTCTGCACTGTTAAGAATGATGATGAGAAAACTTGAGTGAGTTCCAAGAGTAGCACCCCATTTTCACCCTTGGTGTTCAAGCCAAGCCTGGCGATTTGTTTGTTATATATTGAAGGGTTATACAATAATTTAAAATGCCTGAAAGGGGATATTGAAACGTGTAGGTAGTGGCTATCCAGCAAACTAAACTGTAAAATATATAAGAAATGTTTGAAAAAATTAAGTGTCCCCCTTGGTAAGATATACATTTTAGTTTACTGTTTAGACATTGCCAAACGTGTATTGTTTTGAGTTTACACTCCTGATCTGAATCCTAGAGTTAGTGTTTTCAAGTTAGAGTGCATTGCAGATTCATCGCACTGTCTCTTTCCTTTTGACTGAAGCCACACTCCTATTTTGCACTTCATACTTTGTCATGTCCCCAACCCTGAGCAACAAATAAAAAGTAAAATATATATGCAAGCCCAGAAATTGGCAATCTATTTGAATTCATTACACTCCCGATACAATCAATGAGATGTCAATAATCAAGAAAATCGTCTTAGATACAAGACTTCACAATTTTCTAGGAAGCAATATATTAAGCCAATGGAGAAGGCAGTGATCATGCAGCAATTAAATAAGGATAGACAATAATGAATAAAGTGATGATCACGTAAAAAGCAATTACCTTAAGAGCAACAAGTTAACAAACAGCAGCAATTAATAGAAGCGACAATATATTAGACAGTGATTCTATTTTAGGAGCGATTATTAATATAAAGAAAACAACACTCTCATTATGCTAACAGCGAACAACTACAAACAGCAATTAAGAGAATTAAAGCAGTGATTAGTTTGGGTTATGAAGAGGCATTATTAAGAAAGGCTGTGACCATCCCAAAGGACAGCAACTTCCACAAGTTGTGTCTCTTCAAGGGACGTGAAGATATAAAGGTGGAAGAGCACAATGGAAGAAGGCGTCAAGGAAAGCAATTCAATTAGCATTGGTGCTCATAAAGAGCAGATAGCTTCCATAAGATATCAATGATCAGGCACATAAATCGATCAGATCAGAAATTTATTCATTCTTGTTCAATTGTGGTAGGCATGACTTATATAATTAGTGTATGCATGATGAAGTTATTGCCTAAAATATAATTCCTTATGTGCTTGATATAGTTAATGATGTGAAATGCTAATCAATCTAGATTCTTAATTTCTTTATTAATTTATTTTTCCCAAAGAAACAATCATATGTGGTTGAAGAAGGAGATACATTTGGGAGAACTAATATAGGTTCCCCCTCTAAGCACACCACCCCAAGTTGGATGGAATTGTCTTGGTTGGATGTACCTGCCATCATGGGCCAATGGGTCAAGTTGTCTTGGTTAAATGCTTCGCGCCCTTGGGCTTAGCTGTGGATGGCCTCGAGCACCATTTGTTTTATCCTCTCCAGTCCCCATTATGGTTGGTTGCGGGAAGTGAAATAAACAATCATATAAGAATGGATGGAAATATGTTAGCGAGAGATGGTAGACGTAGGTTACTCTGAATTAAGTAGTCCACCCCAAGGGATGGAATCATCACGGGATGTTCCTGCCACTTATGGGCCAAGGGGCGAGTTGAATTGGTCAAGCACTACTCGCTCTTGGGCTTAATTGGGCTGAAAAGTCTTCCTCTATGACCCCAGTTCCCTCGAATAAAGTAGTCCACCTTGGGATGGAATCATCACAGAATGTTCCTGCCCCTTGTGGGCCAAGGGGCAAGTTGTCAAGTTGTCTTAATCAGCGTGCTCTTGGGCTTGATTGGGCTGAACAGTAACCGGGCTTGATATGATTAATTATAGAAAATAGAACCATGGATGGTTATGGCATGATTTATCTAAATAGAATAAGATAATTATTGTTATGTATGTACTTACAAGTTACAACTATTGATTAGGATCCCTAACCCTAAATACAAATAATTGGTCTTATGAATTATATTTCAAATATTATCTAACCGGGTTGCAGGATCTAAACCAGGATTTTTATTGATAACTATATTACGTTCATTATTTCAATAAGTGTGATTTTAGGGCAAAATCCAGGATACTCCCAAAAGGAGACATTACATACTTGCTGAATGAAATCTGAGGGAATGATAATTACAAAAGAGTGTGGTAAAAAATAGTCTTCTTAAAATCCTCTTTCCTAAAGTGGCGGCATTTAAAATTTATGGTATAGTCTCATATATTCTTGCTGAGAGCTAAAAATGGTTGTTACTAAATCGAAGACAAGAAAATGAAGGAGAGCAGAAAATTGATGAATAAAATGGCCTCATCCTCAACTTTTCTCCTTGAAGTATTGCATAAAATTGGAGGTTTGAAGTCTGCTAATATTAAAAAAATTGCATGAAATTGGAGGTTTGGAGTCTGCTAATTTTGGAAAAAATGCCTAATTTTCAAATGAAGGTTCCATTTGGATTGGAAAGGCTGCTGATGGCAATAGTCCCATAGTATGGTGAAACTTCATCAACAGCTTATCGTGGCTGCTCGCTGACTACATGGACTTCTGCGAGGTTGAGAGGCTTTTGATGGGTGCTAGGCATTCTTTGGTTAGAAATCTTGATGAGATTTTCTATGCAGGACTGTGATTTTGTACTGTTTTCCGATCTAGAGTCCCTAATCATAGATGTCTTTAGCCAAAACAAAACAAAACAAAAATTCATTAATATCTTAATGAAAACAACAGGATGAGAGGCAGCCAGAAATCACTACATGATCTTTGTCTTCCAATGCCTTCAAGCACTCTGAACCACTGATATAATGTTTTGAGAAGATTATTATTAGGAACAGAAAGACCGATGATATGTCAAAGATGTTTGGAAACTACCCATAAATGAAGTTAATGCTTTGAGTAAAGGCAACTCAGAAAACCATGTGCACTGCTCACTTCAAATTTCAAAACCTAAAAAGCATGGGTATGCAAAGATTTAAAATACAACAAATATATCTTCTTTTTTCCTCTGATAAAATCTGTTAATATTTATTCGTTTTGACGTTTGCACAAGTGGACCAGCAAAATTAGTTTGACAAATCTGGTAAATTTTACCATGCCCTTGAAATCTACCATTTTTAAATTTCAACAATAGGGCTTCTAAAACCCTGCAAATTAAATTGCCTCAAACTGTAGCCACTAGCCAGTGATTTTTATCACCAAATTTCTATTTTGCTGCTAGTTTAGAAAAAAACACTGAGACCCTAAGAGATTTATTAAAGAAACGAAACATCCCAGCTTTTTGAGCAACACACCCATTTTAAATATGTAAAACTTCTTTTATGAAGTAGAGAATCTATGTTTATATTAATATAGTTACCAAATCCCATTGTATCTGGACAATTACCTGTTAGACCCATATTCTCCAGACATACCAAACTGGTCTAACTGACTCTAAACTGATCAAGACATTTCTTCTTTTTTTATAACAATTATAAATTCATATTTGTACAAACACATAATGCAGCCAACTTACTCTTTTTATCCATGCAATTACAATTTTACATCACATATGATTTTTCTATTGAAAATTATGTATGAGACAGTATAAGAATATTGCAACAAACACAAATAGTCAGTGCCTTAGGGAAAAAGGGGGGTTTCCACATTCTCTACAGAAGTCATTGATGAAGGAATGCAAAGATCAGGGGAGTGTTGGCGTTAACCGGTAAGAATGCAACTAGTAAAAGGTAAAGTGGTGTTGTCATTGATGTCATTAGCTAACATTGTTCAAATAGGGAACAGGTGACAATAATAGTAAACAGTTGCAATTGACAAAAGAAACTGTTTAGGAAACCGGTGACAAAAACTGTTTAGGAAACCGGTGACACATATTGAGCAAAGATACACTTATTGCTCGGAGTAGCGACCTGTGTAGTGAAGTATTGTGACCAGTGAAGTCACTAACCGGAGCAGTGACCGGTAAGTATATGACCGGAACAGAATCGGTATAAACAGAGAAAAGAAAAGTGACAGGTGAAGACATTGACCTGTACATTGTATAAGAAAGGGAGTGAACCGATCATCTATGATCGGTGAGATATCATTAAGATCGGTGAACCGGTAAAAGTCACAGTTGACAAACACTTAAGTGATTCTTCTACCGAGATTTGTTGCACAAATCACGCAGGACTTGTGTTACGGAAAAGATCGGTGCTAGGCATAGTTGAGGGATTTAATGCCGAAATTTATGGCATTAAAACATGGCGGAATCTCATGTAAAGGAAAGTATGCAACACGCATCTAATGTTTCCTTTACAAAACTGAAACACGACTGCATGGCGAATCTCTTGTTGAGAAAAAGCCTATGTCATGCATCTATTGTTTCCTCGCATAACTGAGACTTGACTGGATGATAGATCCAAAGGAGATCTTCATGGATACCGCAACATGCAAAAAGCATGAAAGGCGAAGGAAGTCTATTTATTCTTCAGCCAGAGAAGAATATCATTTGCCTTCATTCTGCCAAAGAGAAGAGTTAACTTGTACGCTAAACAAAGCTACGGTAAGGAAAAAGGAGAAGAAAAGGAGAAGAGAAGAAGAAGAAGAGAAGAGTGTGCAAGGAAGCGCAACAACCTGAAGAGAGCATACTTGTGGTGCCTGGTGATGACTCTAAGTGGATGAAACAGCAATCTTATCAAGCTCGGCAAAACCAACTCAAAAAGATCAAACCTTCTACTGCTCTCTGACAATTGCAATAGTAAAATCCTAGTATTTGGGTGGACATTTGTGAGTTCTACTCACACTGTGCTTTTCTCTCGCTTTGGGTTTCCACGTGATACATCTGGTGTTTATTACTGCTATGATCTTGTGATAGTTATTTCTTTTATAGGATCTGTGCTGCATGCAGTAATTGTTAGCTTATATCATATTGTTTTCAAGTTTTAGTGGGTGTTGATTCACCCCTCCCCTCTCAGCACCAATTAGGACCAACAATTGGTATCAGAGCCAAGTTATTTTTCTGTGTTGCTTAACCGCGACAAGGAATAGACCAAATGATGAGAAAGGAAGGACCCAAGTTTTCTAAGGAAAAATTCAATCTGTGGTGCAGCAGAATGAAGTTGTACATGAAAACCACCGGAGATTAGTTTTGGAACCATGTGATCACAAATTACAGCGAACCCACCAGTACCTTGACAGCTGATCAACTGAAGATCAGAAGTGAATACACGGTTGCTATGGATATGATAGTCAGTACGCTTCTTGACCATGTCTATGCAGACATTGAACATCTGACTACAGCTTGCCAAATGTGGGTGAAGCTACAAATTGTGTACGGAGGTGATCCACATGTCCAAAGAGCAAAAGTAGAAAGCCTCAAAGGAAAATATGATGACATGAAGATGAATGAAGGAGAAGACATTGAGCACTACAGCAACAAAATAAAAGAAGTGATGAACTCAATCAAAAGCACTGGAGGAACACTGAGTGAGCAAGATGCGATAAGCAAGATACTGAGGACGCTAAGGTCACAATATGCTATCAAGATCTTAGCCATACAAGAGCTCAGATCAATGAGCACATCACAAATCACCCTTGACTCTCTTATCAGTAAGTTAAATGCTTTTGAATTAAGCAATTATGATAACAGCTTACCCATGTTAGATGTCGCTTTTAAGTCTTATGTGAATATTGGTCCCACCAAGAAAGGAAGAGAGACCAGTAATAGTTCTATGGGAAAGTTTGGTCATTTCATTGAAAATCTGCTCTCAGAAGAACTAGAGTAGGATGAGTTTGAAGCACTCATCGCAAGGAGATTTCCAAGAGCAAAAGGGAAGTACAAAGGGAAACTTTCGTTGAAATGTTTTTCTTGCAATAAGATAGGACACATTGCGGTCACGTGTCTAGAAAATGAAAATAAAGAAGAAAAGTTCAACAGATTCAAGAACAAAGGAAAGGAGTGCTACCTTGTTGAGGAAGGTGTCACTGACAATGAATCTAAAGAATTGGGAGATGATGAAATTGCCTTTGTCGCAATAAAGGAAGAAAGCTCAGTAATAAGTGAAATGACACTTATCTCTAGATCCCACCAATGTGACAATTGGATCATTGACAGTGGATGCACTCACCACATGACTGGTGACACAAGTTCATCAGCTTGAAGCTTAATGATGGTGGATAAGTGACATTTGGTAACAATGCTCCCTGTGCTATTAGAGGCAAAGGCTCAATAGCACTTGGCAATGAGGTTGTTTGCGATGATGTGTACTAGGTAGAAGGACTCGTGTACAACCTAATGAGTGTGGCTCATGTGAACAACAAAGGATACATGTTGGAGTTTGGATAGGGTTCTTGTATTGTCAAGAATCAATCAGGAGCTCGAGTTGCCACCGGTAGGCAAAGCAAAGGGAACCTGTTCTACCTAAACTCAACCAAGGGGGCTTGCCTCACAACTACAACAAAAGGGGAGACAGAGAAAACTTGCCTCATGACAAAAGATGACAATAGCTGGTTATGGCACAAAAGACTCTGCCACATAAACTTTGATAGCATAGTCAAAGTAAGTAGGAAGAAGTCAATCAGAGGGCTTCCTGACATTATAAAGCCTGACAGGGTCATGTGTAAAGAATGTCAGTTAGGCAAACTAACAAGTACAAGCTTTAGCAACAAGTCTTTTTCTACTAAAAATGTACTGGATCTTGTTCACACAGATCTATGTGGACCAATGAGAACGAAGAGCTACTATGGAGACAGGTATTTTATGCTCTTTCTAGATGATTTTTCAAGGATGATGTGGACTCTCTTCCTTAAGGAAAACTCAAAGGCCTTCCATATGTTTAAAATTTACAAGTCCCGAGTGGAGAAGGAGACTGGTAAAAGCTTAAGTGTTTGAGGTCGGACAAAGGAGGTGAGTACACCTCTCAAGAGTTTACCAACTACTGTGAAGAACAGGGAATAAAAAGGCAAATGTCTGCACCAAGAACCCCTCAACAAAATGGCGTCGTTGAAAGAAGAAACGTGACTCTAATAGACTGTGCAAGAACTCTGATGATTCAGAAGGATCTACCCCATCACTTATGGAGAGAAGCAATCAGCACCGTTGTGTATAAACTAAATCGGGTTCAAGTCAAGAAAGGAACCGGTAAAACTCCATATGAGTTATGGTTTGGTCATACTCCCAATGTAAGCTATTTCAGAGTTTTTGGAAGCAACTGTTACATCAAAAGAGATGTTTACTCTGGCAAGTTTGAGCCAAAGAGTGATGAAGGCATATTTTTGGGTTACTCCACCAAAAGTAAAGCCTACCGGTGTTTGAATAAAAGAACAGGAAAAATAGTGGAAAGTGTAAATGTTGATGAGTATTCAGAACCGAGGAATAAGATCAATCATGGTAAATTTGTCAGTACCATGACCATGATGTAAATGATCATTTAGAATTCAATTAAATAATAGCTGCTAATGAAGAAGAACAGGTAAACAGACCCATGGAACAAGGTAATGTGCATGTGCAAGGAAGGGATTAAAACATAAGACCGACTGAAGAAGATGAACAAGAAGTTGTTCATGATCTCGCTGGAAATGTTGCTCAACCGAAAAATGAAGACTAGGACCAGCGATCGGTTCTATCAAGGTATGTCACCTATCATTCCACTGATAACATTATTGGTGACAAACGTGCTAACATTCTAACCATGAGAAAGGCTAGAGAAAGTATATGTTTGCTTTCCAGCATAGAGCCTAAAAGTACTAGAGCAGCTCTGGAGGATGACAACTGGGTCAAGGCAATGGAAGAGGAGCTGGGGCAAATAGTAAAGAATTGAACATGGACTCTTGTTCCCAGACTTGAAGACAAGAATGTTTTAGGCACCAAGTGGGTGCTCAGAAACAAGCTGAATGAAAAAGGAAAGGTGGTGAGGAAAGAGGCTAGGCTAGTTTGCAAAGGATATGCACAGGAAGCAGGACTAGACTATGGAGAAACCTTTACACCGGTAGCAAGACTAGAATGGGTAAGAATTCTACTTGCTTATGATACCCATAAAAGGTTTAACGTATATCAGATGGATGTAAAATCTGATATTCTGAATGGTATATTGGAAGAGGAAGTGTATATAGAATAGTCGGAGGGCTTCTCATTCACAAAGAAAGTTGATATGGTCTGCAAATTGAAGAAGGCTCTCTATGGACTGAAACAAGCCCCAAGGGCTTGGTATGAAAGATTACACTCATACCTCCTAACCATATGATTCACAAGAACAAGTGATAACAGCAATATGTATCTTAAGACCGGTAAAGAAGGGAACTTGATTGCTGAAATATTTGTGGATGATATCTTTGGAGGAGATGATAAAATGAGCAAAGACTTCGCCGAAGAGATGAAGAAAGAATTTGAAATGTCCATGATTGGAGCAATAAAATTCTTCATTGGTCTTCAAGTCCATTGGCTCAAAGAGATTCTTAAATCATTTGGGCTAGAAGAATCATTTGGGCTCCAAGTATATTAAAGAGATTCTTAAATCATTTGGGCTAGAAGAATCCAGACCGGTTGGCACACCAATGATAACTAACTGCAAGTTATCAAAGGAGGAGGACGCCAAAGAAGTCAATGAGACACTTTACCAATCAATGATTGGTAAATTACAATATTTTGTGCACAGTAGACCTAACATTGCACATGCAGTAGGTATTGTGGCAAGATTCTCTGCAAACCCAAAAGAGACACATTTGATAACATTAAAGGGAATCTTCAGATATCGAAAGGGTACTGAGGAATATGGGCTATGATTTCCTCACAAAGGAGGTTTCAAGATAAAAGTGTTCACCGATGCAGACTGGGCCAATAACATCGATGACAGAAAGAGCACATGTGGAGGTGCATTCTTTCTTGGAGAAAGGATTGTGTCGTGGACAAGCAAGAAGCAAAACTACATTTCACAATCCACAGCAGAGGCTGAGTATGTTGCTGCAGCAATTAATTACACACCAAGAATCTGGATAAAACAGATATTGGAAGGAATCCAAGAATAGGTACCTGAACCGATTGCAATATTCTGTGACAGCACGAGGGAAATCAATATATCCAAAAATCCTCTTATGCACTCAAAAACAAAGCACATTGCTATAAAGTATCACTATCTGAGAGAGCAAGTGCAGAATAAAGAAGTAAAGTTAGAATATGTTCCCACAAACGAACAAGTTGTTGACATATTCACAAAGCCTTTACCGAATAGTACCTTTGAGTATCTCAGAGGTAAATTAGGGGTAGTTCCCCTTCTTGATCTTCAGTAAAAGGACAGAGGAGATCATCAATCCATCAAGCTTTAACAGAGGAATCAGTCTCATCTTAATCGGATTGGTGACAAAGGACCGCTGCTCAAAAGGGGGAGCAAACTTCAGGAAAGGTAGTCATTTGACTAGCCTTTGGCATTATTGTCAAAGGGGGAGATTATAACCGGTAAGGTATTTGGACCAATAAGGTATTTGCCATCAATGCCAAAGGGAGAGATTGTTGGTGTTAACTGGTAAGGATGCAACCGGTAAAAGGTAAAGTGATGTTGTCATTGATGTCATTAACTAACATTGTTCAAATAGGGAACAAGTGACAATAATAGTAAACAGTTGCAGTTGACAAGAGAAACTGTTTAGGAAACCGATGACACATATTGAGCAGAGATACACTTATTGCTCGGAGTAGCGACCTGTGTAGTGAAGTACTATGACCAGTGAAGTCACTAACTGAAGCAGTTGATGCAGAGGCATCCTAGGGTAGTTGGCAAATCTGCATGGCGGTGTGTTGAAGTGGTTTTGTGTTACTCGGTTGCAACTTTGACCGAGGATCTCGGTCATTGAAGGGGCTCGGTCACTGAAGGAACTCAATAAAACTCTGGCGCTCGGCAGAACTTGTACTAGGCGATGCTTGTGGTGCTCGATCAACGTGCTTGCTCGGCGATGCCTAGCTGGCTTGATTGTTTTACTGGTGCTCAATAATTTTGGCTTACCGACTAGAGTTCTTGGAGATTTGGTTCGCTGACTTGGTGTGTTTAATGTTGGTAGCTCGTGTTGTATTCTCCTATGTGGATCTTGAGGCCGACATGGAAAATTAACTGTTTGTAAGGCTATTTGAGAGTCGACTAATGTTGCATTTAATATTTGTTTGTTTTAGAAGCCAACTTGTGGTTGAAGAAATGTATTTAAGGAGTGTTTGGGTAGTTGTTTAGAGAGTGAGTCAGTGGAGGTAGATCGATAAGACAAGAATTGGATCCTGCGAGATCTTGAAAATCAGATTATTTATCTGATATTGTAATAGCAGAGCTAGTGGTTTGCATGCTTGGAGACAAGGAGATTGCTTGGTGGCTTGCGAGCTCAAGTTTAGATCTGCCTTAGTGTTTCCACCAGTTGCTAATGTGCTGCAGAGCTGGACTAGCTAGGAGGTTGCAAAAATACTGTTGTAAGTGATTGTATTTGGCCCTAACCCGGAAGGCCTTACAGCCGGGCATGTTGAATGAAATTCTATTTTGAGCATTATATTGTCGTGTTCTGCGGTGTTGTTGTTGCTAGTGTAGACTTGGACTATCCATTTTGGGATCCTCCATTCTGCCCTGCATTAGGTGGTATCAGAGCTTGAAGTTCTTGAGTGTGTAAACCGATCACCGAGTTGAGGCAATTTGCACCAGGACCTTGGGTTGGTGATTTGTTGCCTTGGGTTTTCGAAGATCTTAAAGGATGCCTCCAAGAAGATTGGACCCTAGGGCGATTGCAGATCTCTGTGACGTTGTAGAATCGAAGATTACAGCAAAGGTTAAAGTAGATTTCAGATCTGAGATGGAATTGATGAAGAATGACATGATCGTTGAGATCATGAGGGCTATTGTTGGTATGCCGAGGAATCTTGGTACTGAAGATGGCTATGAGGAAGCTGCTGAAGATTTTGAAGTCATTGGATCTAGTGGAGATAATCGGAGGGACAGATCTGGTGAAGACAAAACTGGTCGGTTGCATAGATCTGGAGCTACCGAATGGAAGTTTCTACTTTCTCTGGTACTTTGAGACCTGAGGATTTGATTGACTGGAGTGGTGAGTTAGAAGAATTCTTTGAGCTTGAAGAAATTGAAGATCCTCTTAGAGTAAGATTGGCACAGACTAAGTTGAAAGGACATGCTGCTCTTTGGTGGAAAGAATTGCAAAGAGATAGAGAAGATGAAGGTGAAATGAAGATCAATCGGTGGAGGTTGATGGTGACTAAATTGAATGCTAAGTTCATACCTGCTGATTATGAACTTGACTTGTTTAAGAAATTGCAGAATCTAAAGCAAAAAGATTTGACTGTGGAAGACTATACCGAGGAGTTCTATAAGTTGACTATTCGATCTGGACACTGAGAACTTGGTAAAGAAAAGGTAGCTCAATATGTGAATGGTTTGAGATTCAATATTCAGGATGAGCTTGGTATGCTGAAGATTCATTCGGTTGAGGATGCTTATCAGTATGCTCTAAAGGCAGAAGATAAGTTGAAGAGGAGACAACATGGTAATTCCCAAGGGAAGGAGAAGCTTGATCACACGGTGAAGGATAAACCGACTATTGAAGATGAACCGAAACCTGTGGAGCCGAGAAAGAGGGCAGGTAGGGTTATCTTTAAGGGTACTTGTTATAATTGTGGTGAAGAAGGACATAGATCTTTTGAATGTCCGCATAAGAAGCTCGGTAATAGCAGGAATGTTGTGGTGGATGAGAACATACTGAATGAACCTGAAGTAGAATCAGAGAACTTGTTGGTTCGAAGAACATTGCTCGGTACTAAGGTGAAACTTTGTCAGAGGAGTAATTTGTTCAGAACTCGATGCAAGTCAGGAGGTAAACTTTGTAATGTGATTGTGGATAGTGGTAGTACTGATAACCTTGTAGCTGAGGAGATGGTTCAGAAACTTGGTTTGAAGAAAGTGAGACATCCTTATCCTTATAGGATTGGCTGGTTGCAAGATGTTCATGCTTTGGAAGTGAGGGAGCAATGTCTTGTTGATTTTCAGATTGGCCAGTATAAGGATCAAGTGTTGTGTGATATTGTGGACATGAGTAGTTGTCACATATTGCTCGGTAGACCTTGGCAGTATGATTACAGGGCTATGCATGATTGTGTCAAGAATGCGTTTACTGTTGAGAAGAATGACAGGAAGTTTTCCATGATGCCTTTGCTGGATACAACACTCGGTAGGAGGAACCTGAGCTTTGGGAGCCGAGATGAGTTGAAGGATTCTGAAAGGATTGGAGATCAGCATGGAGAACAGACCTGTGGACTATCAAGGAAAGACTTGAAAAGACAGAGAAAGAAGAAGTGAAAGAGTATGCAAGATGAAGACTCGAAGGACTTGTATGTGAAGAACCAATTCGGGGTCTATGTGTTGAATCCCGGAAGATGTTCTTCTAGCCTTTGAGAACATCTTTTCGAACCTGGGGTGTCTGATGCAGAGGCATCCTAGGGTAGTTGGCAAATCTGCATGGTGGTGTGTTGAAGTGGTTCTGTGTTACTCGATTGCAGCTTTGACAGAGGATCTCGGTAATTAAAGCGGCTCGGTCACTGAAGGAACTCGGTGAAATTCTGGCACTTGGCAAAACTTGTACTTAGCGATGCTTGTGGTGCTCGATCGACGTGCTTGCTCAGTGATGCCTAACTGGCTAGGTTGTTTTATTGGTGCTCGGTAGTTCTGGCTTACTGACTAGAGTTCTTGGAGATTTGGTTGGCCGACTTGGTGTATTTAATGTTGGTAGCTTGTGTTGTATTCTCCTATGTGGATCTTGAGGCCGACATGGAGAATTAATTATTTGTAAGGCTATTTGAGAGCCGACTGATGTTGCATTTAATATTTATTTGTTTTAGAAGCTGACTTGGCTTAGGAGTTAATTGTTTCTTCCAGCCGACTTGTGGTTGAAGAAATGTATTTAAGGAGTGTTTGGGAAGTTGTTTAGAGAGTGAGTCAGTAGAGGTAGATCGATAAGACACGAATTGGATCCTGTGAGATCTTGAAGATCAAATTGTTTATCTGATAGTGTAATAGCAAAGCTAGTCGTTTGCATGCTTGAAGACAAGGAGATTTCTTGGTGGCTTGCAAGCTCAAGTTTAGATCTACCTTAGTGTTTCCACCAGTTATTGATGTGCTACAGAGCTAAGCTAGCTAGGAGGTTGCAGAAATACTGTTGTAAGTGATTGTATTTGGCCCTCACCCGGAAGACCTTACAGTCGGGCATGTTGAATGAAATTCTATTTTGAGCATTATATTGTTGTGTTTCGCGGTGTTGTTGTTGCTGGTGTAGACTTGGACTATCCATTTTGGGATCCTCCATTCTGCCCTGCGTCAGCAGTGATCGGTACGTATATGACCGGAACAGAACCTGTATAGACAGAGAAAAGAAAAATGACAGGTGAAGACATTGACCTGTACACTGCATAGGTAAGGGAGCGAACCAATCATCTTTGATCGGTGAGATATCATTAAGACTGGTGAACCGGTGAAAATCACAATTGACAAACACTTAAGTGATTCTTCTACCAAGATTTGTTGCACAAATCACGCAGGACTTGTGTTACGGAAAAGATCGGTGCTAGGCATAGTTGAAGGATTTAATGCCGAAATTTATGGCATTAAAACATGGCGAAATCCCATGTAAAGGAAAGCAGGAGACACACATCTAATGTTTCCTTTACAAAACCGAAACACGACTGCATGGCAGATCTCTTGTTGAGAAAAAGCCTATGTCATGCATCTGTTGTTTCCTCTCATAACTAAGACTTGACTAGATGATAGATCCAAAGGAGATCTTTGTGGATACCGCAACATGCAAAAAGCATGAAAGGCAAAGGAAGTCTATTTATTCTTCAGCCAGCGAAGAATATCATTTGCCTTCATTCTACCAAAGAGAAAGAGTGAACCTGTACACTGAACAAAGCTACGATAAGGAAAAAGAAGAAGAAAAGGAGAAGAGTGTGCAGGGAAGCGCAACAACCTAAAGAGAGCATACTTGTGGTGCCTGGTGATGACTCTCAATGGATGAAACAGCGATCTTATCGGGCTCAGCAAAGCCATCTCAAAAAGATCAAACCCTTTATTGCTCTCTGACAATTGCAATAGTAAAATCTTAGTATTTTGGTGGACATTAACAGATCCCTTGTATTAAATCCCTTAACCGGGTGAAATCTAGTAGATGTTCTAAAGTCTTCTAACAAGGCAGGCTTTAACAGGCCTTATTTCTTAAATTTCTTAATCGGGTCGCATCTAACAGTGCGTTTGTAATCCTTTAATAGGAAGGCTTTTAGCAGGGCGCACTTCAGAAGAGTGCAAAATTTGTGAGTTCTACTCACACTGTGGTTTTCTCCCGCTTTGGGTTTCCACGTGATACATCTGGTGTTATTACTGCTATGATCTTGTGATAGTTATTTCTTTTATAGGATCTATTCTGCATGCAATAATAGTTAGCTTATATCATATTGTTTTCAAGTTTTAGTGGGTGTTGATTCACCCCTCCCCTCTCAGCACCGGTTGGGACCAACAGGAAGGACAATGATTGCACTGCACAAAGGAGCAAGTAAATGAAACTTTTAAAGATTATTGATCAATGTCCTGAAAAAATTCTGAAATCTACAATTGATTCAAGAACTTGACAGTGGCGGAAAAATTCAACAGTGTTAAAAAGGAGAATCAAAAATTAAAAAAGGCCCCTAATAATGTCCCCAGTTAAAAATATTGCTAAGGCAGGGAAAGCAACCACTTATAGTACTCCCTCTTTACTTAATAATAGTTTTAAAGGGATATGCCTACGAACTAAATTGAAAAGTTTGTATCTGTAGTGGATGTTAAAATAAAGGTGTCCACTTAGGCCGATTCAGATGTCCAATTTCTTGTTTTAGAATGAAAGGCTAACGTTGTGTTTAAAAAATAAGGATATATTTCTACATCATATCCTGGACATTTAAAGACAGTAAGCAGGCCACCATACATGCACAAAAAAGCTTTCATGGTCTATATATATCTTCATTAAGATATGTATAGTAATAGTTGTATGATGTAAGCAAGTTGGCAAAAGCCATAAGCAAGTTGGCAGAAGCCGCCCAGGCCTTGACCTTCCTGCTCCACTAGTTGCATCATTTTCTTTATCTGACAGAGTATATTTAACAGGGAGAATCAAAGATTCAAAAAGACCTCTAATAATGTCTCAACTCTCCAATAAAAAATATTGCTTAAGGCAGGGAAAGCAAATGTGTATAATCCATTTTCAATTTATTAATAGTTATAACAGAATCTTGCTATGAATTAGTTTGATAAGTACACATTTGCACTAGATTATAAAATAAAGGCATCTGCCAAGGGTGATCAACTGTCTGATTTCTTATTTTAGAAGGAAAAGCTAAAATTTTGGGTTAAAAAAATAGGATATATCATATGTTTCTACAGCATATCCTGGACATTTTTTGACAGTAAGCAGACCACCATACTATCCACAGATGAAAAAATCTTTCATGGTGTATATTGTTGTGAAGATATGTATAGTAATAGCTAAATGATGTAAGCAAGTTGGCAAAAGCCACCCATGCCTTCATCTTCCTGCTCCACTAGTTGCATCATTTTCTTTACCTGACAGAGTATAAATTCATCACTTCTGACATAAGCAAAATGAAATATTTAGATAAATTTAAAAAGCACGGTCCAAAAGAATTATTGTCAAATGATAGCATACATTTAGGAGACAAACGTCAATAGAAATATGGTGAATATTCTAGATTCAATTCAAAATGTAAAGTAAAAACCATTTAAGATGATTTTAGCATACATCATCAACACCAGGAACTTTTGGAGGGGCAAATTTTGTGTGATATGATCGTCCACTAGCTGGATGCATCCAACGACCAGTTATCCGCTCCTCCAGAATTGCATCATCGATAGCAAAATCCAGTACTTTATCAATTTTAGTCCCTTGCTTTTCCAACATCTCGTCAAGCTGTACCAATAAAAGAATGCCTTAAAAAAGGTAGAAGACACTGAAAATCACAAGTAAAAGATGATTAATTCCAAACAAACTTTGTTATCAAAACAATCAACAAAAATAAATGAGTACAGCAATGCTTCTAGTTTTTAATATTTGGATAGCAAATAATGTTCACATACAGACAAGGATAAGATTCTAGACCTTCTGAGCTTGAACAACTGTACGGGGAAAACCATCAAGAATAAAGCCTTTCTGGCATGATGGCTTTTTTATAGCTTCATCAATAATGCCAACAACCAGATCATCAGAGACAAGCTCTCCCTGTATGATCCAATGCAATTTTTCATGTTATAGTTATAAAAGAAACTCTTCAAAAAAGCAAATATACTAAGTCATTCAAAACTCTAACTTCCAATTTTTTACTTAACCTTATCCATTGCCTCCTTAGCTCTTATGCCCAAGGGAGTTTTGGCAGATACAGCTGCTCTTAGCATATCACCAGTTGCCAAGTGACATAAGCAATATTCATCTTTGATAAATGGTGATTGAGTGCCTTTCCCTGACCCAGGAGGACCTGCCACCAAACATAAAAGGCTATGAACGAAATGCCTAGCACGCACACTTAGTGCACCAGCCTGCTTGTTACAAACTTCAGGAACCAGCTAATAATAGGAAAAAACATGCTGGTTGTGCTTACAAAATACTCAATGATTGAGATGAAAATTAATTATATGAATGAAAATAAAATTTACATATTCAAAACTAAGATACATCAAAAAGCATAAATCTTCAGTAAGCAAAAATAAAGTTGATTAGTTTACCTGAAACATCAGTAAAAGTGAAATTTAGATTAATCCAGAATTTGACAACAGCAATACATGTTCTTCTCTATTAAATTTGAAATTATTGAGATAATTGTTAATTACAAAGGAGAGGTATACTCCTTAAATATGAGATTACAGAAGATCTTTCCATAAGAGACACGATCGAGAATCAAGTTGGAAAAGAAAGTTACTAAAAACTAACTTAACAACTTTACAAAATAGAAAGTTACTAAAAACTATCTAAATCACTTAAATGACCATTATAAGCTAAATATAACAATATTAATCAAAGACCATCCCTTAATATGGTCATTCTACTAACTACACCAAGTTTGTCCTGAAATTTTACAAATTTGTCTGGACTCAAAGACTTAGTAAGAATATCCGACTGCCTTCCAACATTATGTTGGGTAACGAAGCTATCCCTCCCGCGATCGAGAGACACAGAAAACAAGATTAAATTGAAATTCAGCTTCTCTGAAAACCTTTGATTTTTGTTGATAAAAAGTCATAAAAAAAAAATCTGAAACCCATGATTTGTTTAAAAAAACTGTAGAAAAATTCTGAACACCCACAATGCTCTAGACTCTAAACCTTCACAGTTCTGCAAATCCACAGTACCAGATCAAAAACCTTCCACTGCTTCGGAGAAATACAGCAACAACTTCTCAATACTTTTGCACAAAACACCATTTTCCCTAGAAAACCGAGGGGCAAAAAGAGCCCAAAAACCTGTTGTATCGCGGCAGAAGAAACAACCATTTTTGGAGAAAAAATTGTTCAACAAACAGAGCCAAAAAAGAAACCCTTATTTGCAGTCTTCAAAAAAAAAGCCCTCAATTTTAACAACACGCAACCTTTGATTTTGCTGTGAAAAAAACCCACAATTTTTGTTTTATAAAAATAAGAAACAGATAAAAAAAACTTAGTAAAAAGACCACATTTTTTATTTTAAAAAGTCAATCAAAAAACTTCTGAAATTTTCCAGGAAATTTTCAAGTCAATGGACCACGATTTTTATATGCTCTTTGATCATGGAATGATTGAGATAATTGATTAATTACAAAGAACAAGAATACTCCTTAAATAAGAGATTGCAGAAGATCTTTCCATAACTAAAACGATCAAGAACTAAACACAGAAAAGAAAGTTATTAAAAACTAACTAAACAACTTACAGAATAGAAAGTTACTAAATACTAACTAAACAACTTAAATGATTATTATAAGATAAATATAACAATATTACTTAATAAAATTAACATTAGCCTATAAAAATACATATTCGGATATTCCACCCAATATTCAAAATTTCAATTTGCTTGCATGTACCAATGCACTAATGCTGCAGATTCTACCAACTACTGTGGTTAACTCTTTTCTATAAGGCATACTCCTCAGACTTTTGCAAAGCCTCTTTACAATGTAAAACAAAATTTACTTCAGAGTGGAAAGTGGCCAATTAGTAGAGTATCTTGATGAGTTTGAATATTGAACTGCCATGTTTCATGTGTTCTAATCACCTACTTTTTCTTCACTGATGCATTCTCTGGATAGAGAAATCTTTGTTATCCTATACAAAAGAACCAGTGAGTTTCTTTCTTTCTAGACTGGTGTTAGGGACCTCCCCCCTGTAACTATGCCCTGCATTGCTCACCACAAGCATCTCTAAGATGAGCTTCTGTTGAAAATAATATGAGAACAAAACCAGAACAGAAGCTATTTTTGACCAAAAATAGACAAGCTGCTGCACGTTTGTTAACACAACAATCAGTTTTCAGTGTGAATGTTCATTTTTCTGGCAAATTCACATATAGGTGTATTTGTGAACAGGAATTCCCATTCACAGATGAAGAAACATAGAAGATCTATCTTTGCCAGATGCAACAGAAAAAACCTTATCCCAGCACTATTCCCTTCCAAAGCAGATCCTGATCACCAAAAATAAAACAACGACATAGAAAGCACTGTGGCTCGAGGATATGCATTGAGGCAAGCTGATAGTTATTATTTAAAATATACAATATAAAATTTCAATTGTCTTAAGCCTATAACACTGTGCCTAAAAAGTGCAATGGCTGAAGATAAAATGTCAAGATTGACCTACAGACTTGTTTAGGACAAACATATGTGGCTATCATGTACAGCAGCTTAGAATGATGTTAAATCGCAATTTCGAAAATATCAATGCTATCACTAGGTGGCAAGGATTTACAATAGCTATAAGATGCTACAATGATTCACTGCATAAGCTATAGATATTTTCAAAAACAGATTATATATATAGAGAGACAGACAGAGAGAGGCCCCTTAAGGAATTGGTGGCATCAAAGAGATGATGAGATTGTAAAAGCCCCTTGCCATGAACTAAAAACAAATGAATCGGAATAGCCTGCGTGCACTTAACATTCACAATGCCACATGAATCTTAAAAGGAGTATGCTTGAGGAGAGATGGTGGAAAACTTGGAGATTTTCCGAACAGTTATCAAGAAATTTCAAATTTGACTAAATAGTAGTCCAAATGATTGTCACAAACACATTTTCAGGTACGATCTATCCTTATTAGTTAATTGTTTACCATTACTACCTATGTGAGAATCGAACTCCAGGAAAGATGCACCCTACTTCTCTTCGTAATTATATTTTATGCGATTGGAGAAGCTAAATTTGGTCTTTAGATCACCTAGCAATATGGAGAGCAAACTGCTGATTTAAGGTGGACGTGCTTAAATTGAAGCAATGCGATTCATTAAATTGGAAACCAAGCAGGTACAAGATTACAGGCAGGTTCATTACAACATTTGAGTTTACCAATTGGCCCTACATATGTAATGACCAAACTTAAAGACAGGCATTGATCTACCAACACTGAATGTAGACTTGAATCAAGAAATGCAAAATTGTGAAGTGCAGGCGAACCAGACACATCAATAAGGATGTACCAATATACAATACGAGTTCGCCATAAACATACATATACATATAGGCACAACTCTCGGGATGACACTTGAGGAGGGCATGCCAAAAGGACAGACGATGAAATTTCTAAACGCGTAAGCAATTGGGCAATGAGGGATCAACGAAAACGAAACAGCAACCCATGTATATGAATCCTGTCTAAGCCCGCCGAACAATAAAAACACTAATTGGGTGCAAAACAATATACCCATCTGAAAACCCTCGAAAACCCTACACTCCACTGACCCACTAGGTATAAAAATAAATAAAGAAATCCCACCTGCATTAAACCCATAAAATAAATCTAAGAGAACTGATATACTATACAAGACAAGACATGTTTCTTCGTACAAATGGGAGGAGAGTTTAAACATCCAGGAAAAAAGTGCAAACATACCTACTAAAATGAGGCGTTTATCAGGTTTGCTGGCACATTTCATTCGGCGAAGCAGCTCGGTCATGAGATCGAGAGAGGGCACATTTCCCAGATCCAAACCATTGGTAGTCGCCATTTTTTCCTCCTCCTTTCCTCGCCTTCTCCACTAATATCACAGGGAGAATATCAAACATAAAAAGAACCCAAAAAAGTAAAAGTTCAAGCAGGAGCAGTCTGAATAGAACTCTGTAAATATCCTCAATAAAAAATTTATTTATATTGGAAGTTATTGTGAGGTTGTATCGAAATTACAGTCAATGTTAGTTGAGGACTATGAGTGATCGTAGATGCACCTAACACAGGTATTATCAAAAAAAATTGTGAAATTTGACCTTTATGGTACGGTGGAAGTTGGGAACATAGTACTCTTAACAACTGTCCTTGCTTGCTACGCCTTGTGAATGGACCATTATTTTTTAGGATTTTTTGTGCACCGTTTTTCATGACTTCTTTGGTTTAGTTTATTCTATGTGCAAAACAACAATTTTTGTTTTTCATGACTTTTTTTGGTTTAGTTTATTGTTCTTAATTGAAAGAAAGAAGGAAAGGAAGAAATTGTTTTAATGTCTTTCAGGTTAAAGATAAATATATATTGAATGGGTCATGTTTGTTAGTATACTTTGTTAGGTTTCTATTAAGAAATAGCATAAAGTTACTTTATAATATTCTTGTATTTAACAGTGATTAAAAGTGTTTCATTGAACTTTGGAGTGTGTATTTGAAGTTTATTGTAGTTTATTGGATGGATGAAATGATTGGGTGGTTCATGTTCTCAAATATATTTTGTTTGGTCACCATTAAAATATGGCATAAAGCTATTTTATAATATTCTTGTATTTGAAAGTGACTAAATGTATTTGATGCAAAATTATGAAATGTGTATTTAAAAAGCATATGAAGGAAAAGCAAAATTATATTTTAGAGACATCAAATTTACATAGCTCATATTGATAAATTTACATAGCTCATATTGATTGTTGTCTCTTGTTTTTGGATTATGTTGCATAAGACTTGTTTAGATTTTGAATTGCACTTCGTGATCCATCATCAAGATGTAAAAAGAAAGGTAGATGTTTGGAGATCGAGATAGAGAGGTGTGAGAGAGAGAGTTTGCAATTTGTGTAGAGAGAGTAAATACTATTAGATGTTAGTCTATAATTGTTTCACCTTGTGTTTTAGAATTAAGTTTATGTATTCTTTTCATTTTTTCATATTATGTAATAAAAATCTATATGATCAAATCTAAAAAAATAACAGTTAAAAATCAATATGGATCTTGAAAAAATTATTATTGTAATGATTTTATGGTCAATATTGATAAAAATATTATGAGGTTTTGTAGTTCTTGATTGATGGGTATCATATTTCTTTTATTGGATATTTTAAGTATAATTAATATCTAAACTTATTGACTAGAAATACAACTCACTTGAACATTATTCTCCAATTATGTTATCATTATAGATAAATATAGTTGATATGAGATTACATTCAATGCAAAATAATTCTGAAAATAGTAGCAAAAAAGTTATAAATGACATATATTTCTTCCTTAAATTATTCACGCAATTTATAGTGGTGAACCACCCTACTTTCATTTATTGTTGGAGAATTCATAAGTTGGTGCAACCTCATGGATCCTAAGAACGTCAACTATAGTGGCCCTTACTATGTGTGTGTAAAAACCCTTGCTAATTTTGAACTATTTTCTCAATTTTTAGATGTTTGACAATTCGCCAAACACTTGGCAGACAACCCATTGGACTCTAGTTTTCTAATTATTGTTTGTATTTGGGGGTATTTATTCATTGCCAAATCAAATAGAAATTCATTGAAATTGATAGACAATTATCGCATAAAATTTTCACAAGATCATTTGAAATAATTGATATCACATTAGGTATAAATCAGTTCTGAGTACACTTACTATCAAGGCTGATACAAATGTTATGAGACTAAATCATCATATGAAAAGTACATTACATAGCCTATACAAACTCTAATTTAATTCCTTAACATTTCTAATTTATTTGCTTGCTTATGTGGACTCCAAGTGATGCCAAATACAACTTGTTATGGTTGGAATTCAATATGCAACTCTATTGATATGTCTAAAGCAATTCTAATCTAAATAGAAGGTGATGGCAACCTCTATGTGCTCTTAGTGCAGACAAATGTTCTCCTCCAATGTAAGTGCCTAGGATGGAGATGGTAGCAATGAAACCCTGTATTTATATAAAGCCAATATGACACCAAATGAGCCACAAAAGCTTTGCAACTAGAATTTGATCTAAACTTAATGAAATCGTATCAAAAACTATGAATTATCTCAAACCCTAATCATCCCAAATGAATAAAAAACCATAAAATTCATGTGAACTTCAACTCGCAATATGATTCCATTATCATGTCCAAGCCCTAGTTGGAACTTCCATAAATTTGCTCAAAATTCTACAAATAAGCTCAATGATGAACCCTGGGTGAGTCCACCTCATAGTTAGAGTTGGGTTTTCACCCAAACTACAAATTTCCAAGGGTTTTCATCCTCAAAAATGGTTGCCACTGTCAAACCAACAACTATGGAGAAATATCAAATGGCATGTATCTCATCAGATATCCCTTAGAGAAGGATGAGGTTCCTTTACAAAGACTTCACAAACCATTGGTGAGTCTCCATTCTTAATGTGGAATTAAAACTCACTTTTATTTAATTTTCTCTCCAAAAATAATTTTATGTTATAATACAAAGTTTACATTATAATAAAGTTACTTTATTAATGTAAACCCCCCCATTGCTCCAAAAATGATCATTTCATCAATATAACAATAATTTGATATAGAGAGTCCCTATTTTATGTGCCCAAGATTTTTTAAAAATAATGCAGGGGCATTCTAGGGTACTCGGTGAATCTGCATGGGAGGTGTGTGTGTTGGCCAGTGTTACTTGGTTGCAGCCTTGGCCGACGGTCTTGGTCATTGAAGGAAGCTCAGTCGTTGAAGGAACTCGGTAATCTCTGGGGCTCGGTGAAAGTGTTACTCAGCGATGCCTGCGGTGCTCAGTCGACACTAGTGCTCGATGATGCCTGGCATGCTCGGTTATTTCACTATTGCTCGATAGTTCTGGTTTACCGACTGGAGTTTTGTGTGATTTGTTGGGTTGACTTGGTGCATTTATTGTTGGTAGTTGTTGTTATAGGGCATCATGTTGATTTAAATGTTTGTAAGGCTATTTTGAGGCCGACTTGTATTGCATTTAATAATTGTTGGGGGGAGTTAATGGTTTCATCCAGATGACTTGTGGCTGATGATTAGTATTTATAGGATGTTTGGGGTAGTTGTTTTGGGGGGATCAGCATGAGTAGTAGATGACTTGGAAGACTTAGCGAATTAGATATGAGGTTCTGAAAGCTGGAGTTGGTGAGGTTGTGGAAAAGATCTTGCATGATCTTGCAAATCAGATTGTTATTTGATAATTTGTAGTTGCAGAGCTAGTGGTTGCACACTTGGGAACAAGGAGATTGCTTGGAGGCTTGCGACCTCAAGTTTAGATCTACCTTAGGGTTTCCATCAATTGCTGATTATTTTTAGAGCTGAACTAGTTGAGATTGTATTGGATCTTGAAGAACTTGTTTCTGTTGTAATTGGCCCTAACCCAGAAGGCCTTATAGTCAGGCATGTTAATGAAAATTGATTTGAAACATCTTTTGTGTTGATTTTTTTCACTGTGTAATTCTGAAGCTGCAAGGCTGGATTGTCCTTAATTGGATCCTCCCTGTCTTGGTCTACGTTAGGTGGTATTAGAGCGAGAGTTGATCTTGTGGAGTGAAGGTTGATCTTGCAAAGTTGATCTTGTTGGTGAAGAGATCGTATGATCTGGATTGTAGATCTGGAGCACTGAACTTGTGGATCTTGCCCTAGTTGTTTGTTCAAGGTGGCAGGTTGAGATCTGACCTGCATACAACTTGGAGATTGCCACAAGGTGGTCATTGTAGGATTTGTTGTAGAGGGTTTCTCTTATCTTTAAGGATGCCTCCGAGAAGATTGGCCCCTAGAGTACTTGCAAATCTGTGTGATACTGTTGAATCTAGGATTACAGAGAAGGTGAAATCAGATTTTAGATCTGAGATGGAGTTGATGAAGAATGACATGGTCACCGAGATCATGAGAGTTGTTACTGGTGTACCTCATAATGTTGGTATTGAAGATGGTTATGAGGAAGCTGTTGAAGACTTTGAACCTACTGGATCTAGTGGTGATGACCGGAGGATAGATCTAGTGAGGACAGAACTGCTCGGTTGCCTAGATCTGGAGCTCAGTTAAGTAGTAGTTACCGAATGGAAGTTTCTACTTTCTCTGGTACTTTGAAGCCCAAGAACTTGATTGATTGGATTGGTGAACTTGAAGATTTCTTGGAGCTAGAAGAAATTGAAGATCCTCTTCGGGTGAGATTAGCACAGACAAAGTTGAAAGGACGTGCTACTCTTTGGTGGAAAGAACTATAAAGAGATAGAGAAGATGAAGGTGAAATGAAGATCAACCGATGGAGGTTGATGGTGACAAAACTGAAAGCTAAGTTCATACCTTCTGACTATGATCTTGACTTGTTTAAGAAGTTACAAAATCTAAAACAGAAGGATATGTCTATTGAAGATTATACCGAGGAGTTCTACAAACTTACTATTTGGTTTGGACACCGAGAGCTTGGTAAGGAAAAGGTAGCTCGATATGTGAATGGTTTGAGATTCAATATTCAAGATGAGCTTGGTATGTTGAAGATTGATTCTATTGAAGATGCTTATCAGTATGCTCTGAAGGCAGAAGATAAGTTGAAGAGGAAACAACATAGTAATCCCCAAGGGAAAGAAAAGGTTGATCACTCAGTGAAGGATAAACCGATCGATGCAGAAGATGAACAGAAACCTATAGAACTGAAGAAGAAGATAGGTAGAGTTATCTTTAAGGGTACTTGCTATAACTATGGTGAAGAAGGACACCATTCTTTTGAGTGTACACAGAAGAAGTTTGGTGACCGATGAACTGCTATGGTGAATGAGAATGAACCTGAATCTGAGAACTCGTTGCGAACACTGCTTGGTACAAAGGAGGAACCATGTCAGAGGAGTAACTTATTTAGGACCCGATGCAAGTCTGGAGGTAAACCCTATGATGTTATTGTTGATAGTGGTAGTACTGATAACCTTGTTGCTAAGGACATGGTTCAGAAACTTGGGTTGAATAGAATGAAGCATCCTTGTCCTTATAGGATTGGTTGGTTGCAAGATGTTCATGCTCTAGAAGTAAGAGAACAATACTTTATTGATGTTCATATTGGCTAGTATAAGGATCTTGTGTTATGTGATATTGTGAAGATGAATAGTTGTGATATATTGCTCGGTAGACCTTGGTAATATGATTGCAAAGCTATGTATGACTGTGTTAGAAATGTGTTCGCTGTTGAGAAGGATGACGGGAAGTTTTCCCTGATGCCTTTGCTAAAAACAACGCTCAGTAGGAGAAACCTGATTATTGGTAGCCAAGTTGAGTTGGTAGATCCAGAGAAAATGAATGATCAGTATGGAGGACCGACCTATGTGTTGTCGAGGAAAGACTTGAAGAGACAGAGAAAGATGAAGTGGAAGAGTATGCAAATTGAAAAGGTGGAGAACTTATATGTAAAGAACCAGTTCGAGGTTTATGTGTTGAATCCCGGAAGATGTTCTTCTTATATATGAACATATTTTCTAACCTGGGGTGTCTAATGCAGGGGCATTCTAGGGTACTTGATGAATCTACATGGGAGGTGTGTGTTTGGTTGGTGTTACTCGGTTGCAACCTTGACCGACGGTCTCGGTCATTGAAGGAAGCTCGGTCACTGAAGGAACTCAGTAATCTCTGGTGCTCGGTGAAAGTGTTACTCAGTGATGTCTGCGGTGCTCGATTGACACTAGTGCTCAGTGATGCCTAGCATGCTCAGTTATTTCACTGTTGCTCGATAGTTCTGGTTTACCAACTAAAATTCTATGTGATTTGTTGGGCCGACTTGGTGCATTTATTGTTGGTAGCTATTGTTACAGGCCGACATGTTGATTTAAATGTTTGTAAGGCTATTTTGAGGCCAACTTGTATTGCATTTAATAATTGTTGGGGGGAGTTAATGGTTTCATCCAGCCGACTTGTGGCTAATGATTAGTATTTATAGGATGTTTGGGGTAGTTGTTTTGGGGGGATTAGCATGAGTAGTAGATGACTTGGAAGACTTAGTGAATCAGATATGAGGTTCTGAAAGTTGGATTTGGCAAAGTTGTGGAAAAGATCTTGCATGATCTTGCAGATCAAATTGTTATTTGATAGTTTGGAGTTGCAGAGCTAGTGGTTGCACACTTGGGAACAAGGAGATTGCTTGGAGGCTTGCGAGCTCAAGTTTAGATCTGCCTTAGGCTTTCCATCAATTGTTGATTATTTTTAGAGCTGAACTAGCTGAGATTATATTGGATCTACGTGGATCTTGAAGAACTTGTTTATGTTGTAATTGGCCCTAACCCAGAAGGCCTTACAGCTGAGCATGTTAATGAAAATTGATTTGAAACATCTTTTATGTTGAGTTTTTCCGCTGTGTAATTCTGAAGTTGCAAGGCTGGATTGTCCTTAATTAGATCCTCCCTGCCTTGGTCTACATCAAAAAATCATCTGGGTTCCAACGAGCTATAACACTAAGGTGCTCATTAGATAATTTTCATTTAAATAGAAACCTTATTAAATTTAATTTAATTATGGCCAATAGTACACCCAACTTGCAAAAATGATCAAAAAGCATCAAAGTTGAAATCTAACTGTAAAGAAGTGATATTGATGATGAAAAATGATAAACGAGCCTGACTAGGTGACTTACCAAAAATAGATGCTACCTCCAAGAATCTTGGAGCATAAATTGGAAGCCAAAAATAATATCTAAAAGTGTCATTTAACTCCTTTAAACCATCTAATCTCATTGGAAATATCAAAACACCCCTTGAATTGTGTTGACACAAACTTAAAATATCAACTCAACAATTGCACTACTAGAGGACCCAAAAATGGGAACATTATAGTCATCCATTCTCATAGATTACTTGTCCTCAAGTATACAAACACATCTCAACAACCATCAAATAAGTCCATATTGTAACCAAGAATGATCTCAGGGTCCCAAATCATCCTTAAAGGCTTGTAGTACCATCTTTTGAGAATATTGTCCAGTATGGTACTCAAACAAGTGACCTCCTAAAAACTTCCTAAAGAAAGAATAATCAAATATTATACCAACTATATCAATTCTTCAATGAAGTATTCTTTGTAAGAACCAAACTAGAACACCATAGGCGAACACTCTAGTAAGCCAACATTAGCTTTCTCGCCCTCAAATATTGAACTAAAATCCCAAGTAATTCCTAGGTTCCAAACCAATCTTAAAATAACTCACCATGATGTTGTTGTGACACTTTGATTATATCTATAAAATTGACCTACCAAATCTACACTCATATCTCTCGAGACCATTTAATATATCCCTCAAGAAAATCCAAACTAAAATACCTAAAAGGACTAAAATCTATACCTTGAAACATTTCCTACCAATGCATCTTAGTGAGGTCCATAACGATAATCCATGCACCTGATACAATTCTGGGAAAGGGAAAAAATGACTTACTCAATCATAACACATGAACCTTGACATCTCTCCTCATGATGTCCCCAATGTGAGTTAGATCGATACCTGACTAGAGGCTAGTATGGAAGATGTCAACAAGCTCAACTTTGAAGTTACCTATCCTAAGAATGTCTCTACAATCATAGACAAATAACACATCATCAACACTTACTCTCCAAGTGTCAAATGGGTAACGATGGGATTTCTCCTATAATCAAAGAACCTCTACCAAATAACTCCAACAATAAAGTACTCAATCATTGGTTTGAAGCAATATTCCAATACATCTAAGTATAGGGAACTAAAGTTATGTGTGGGTTGATTAGGAAATGGATGGCAATACCAATTCTTAAACTTTATTCACAACTCCAATCCCATGTCAATAGAATACAACTGAAATCTTCACCAGGTCCCAAATAAAAATACAAATTTTGCCATGTAAAATGAAGGAGTAATCTAATATCAAAGAATCATCAATGACTATCCAACTGCATGTGTAGACCAAGCAAGGGTTGTGATAAGCAACTCTCACATGCCCAAAAATTAACATACTTGGCCACCACATATTGTTTTGATTACGTAAAAATAGGTTTTGAAAGGACCCGAAACCTTTTACATAAGGATAAAAGATAAAATATTTAAGCTCCAAGAGGGCAAGTGCAACAACACCAAAAAACACAACACAATTGAGTCCTTAAACATAAAGAACAACCAAAAGACAAAGGACAACAAAAAGGAAAGCAAGACAACAAGATGTTGTCTAAACACATTTCATCAGTTCTACAGCCTGATCAGGAAGAATTAGCATGTTTGCAGCAGACAACTTCAGATCTTCCATGTCATTCTTGTTGTCATCCTCCATCTTCTTAAACTTGGATCTCATACGCCTGCTGGGCCCCTGATCCTCTTTAGTCTCTATGATCTCTTGGTTCCCTTTCCCATTATCAAACTTGTCAACCAAGATCTTCACATGCTCATTTGAAGCCTTGAGGATAGCAAAACTCTATTCTACAATATTCCCCACAGTCTTCTCCAGCTTGTCAATTCTCTTTTCCATAGTCTCAACTTTCTTGGTTATAACATTACTGCTTTGAATATTCTCCTCTAGGGCAGTGAGTCTGTCATTGAAGGAAGCAACATTCTCAGCTCTAGTGACAATGTTAGTGAGCTCATCAATTGTCTGGCCCATGGTTTTCTCCCCCAGGTTCATCCTTTTAAGAACCCCCGTCTCTTTTTGCAGCTGGTGGATGTTGGTCTTCATCACAGTGATATCATTTTGCATTATGCTAAGGGTAGATAAGAAGGCCAAGCACTCCAAATTCTCAAAATCCTTGTTCCTCCCCTCATTAATCTCAAGACCCATGTTCTCTTCCTCCATGTTCTCTTTAGGATTCTCCACCTTCTCCTTCTCCAAGTTGGCCTTGTCCTTCTCGTACCCATCTTTCTCTATATTAGTCACCTCTTGTGCAACCTCTTGCAGGAGTTTTTCCTCAACCTAGACATCTTTACCGGTACCCCCACTCTCCTCCATAGCAGGGTTATTATCCACACGGTTTTCCTGATCACTCTTTCCCTAGGAAGAAGAACCCTCATCAAAGGATATGAAAACCCTTTTTGCAACTTTCTTCTTCCCAGTTTTTGTTCTGGTACGATTGCCTAAAGGTTCCAGTCTCTTTTTCCCCTACTTCTTGGAACTCACCTCCCTACTCTCTTCTTCCTCAACTTCCATGTCCGTAGTAGAATTCTCCATCTTCCTTTTCTTTTTATTTTCCTTAGGGCTGACCTCCTGGTAATCCTCAGAATCCTCCTCTTCATCTTCTGTATCCTCCATAAAAGGCTCCTCAGACTCTTTCCCATCAGTGTCATAGTCCTCCAGGGCTTTCCTATTAAGCCGGGTTCTTTCCACCTTCTTCCATTTCAACACCTCAAATATGAGGACCATGAGCCCTTCATGGCAAGCATGATCACCCTCTGGATCCCTTTGCCACCACATATTGTCGTTATATCTCAAACTAGAAATTAATAAGATGGTATTGATGTCAAATTATACCAAAGAAAAAGTAGAAGAATCATATCATAAGGACTACCCTTCAAGTAATCATGTTCCCACACACTCTAATGCATACCAAAGGTTGATGTAGATCGACACAAATCTAAAAATGTAGTGAAAAACCATGTAGCACAACCACTTGTCACTAAATAACCCATCTCATTTGGCTCTCATACCAACTAATAAGAAGCTTTACAATCATAAGAATTAGGTGCCAACATTAAATTTGCAATGTAGATGTCTTCCTTAGCACCCAAAAGTAATTCATGAGTGGTTTATCCACTAAGAGTAACACCTAAAAATCATTATGTGCATTCATAACATTGTCAACATCAACTATAAACTTAGAATTAAAGAATTCTTGTTTCTTATTTTGTATGGAATGGTGTATGTCACAAATGTATAGGACCAGTGTATTATTGTTGTTCTAAAATAAATAAATTCAATCCTCTTGAAACAAGCATCATCAAAATAACCATGCTAAAGATAATGCATCATGTATGCTAGCATTTGAAAACTCAATTTCGCTAATTACTCCATGAATAGGAGCTACAAATTAATGTAAATGAAAGAGTATAATGGTGTTGTCCATGAATAGGAGCTACAAATTCATAAAAATGAAAGAGTATAATGGTGTTGTCCTTAATCAGAGATTTTGAACTAATTGTACCCTTTCTTTCATTAACTTGGAAATCTTCAATGCAAGAGCACACTTGAATAGTCTTGGCAGCCCAATCTCAATGCATGTCAAATCTAGAAACTATGACTTCCTTATACTCAATTAAAGTGTCAACACCATAAATGTGAGGTACCAACATACAAATTGATCCATTTTATTTTATAACTATTGTAATAACATCAGGTTATTGGCAACTAGAAGCTCCCACCATTATCTCATGCTCATTTTTTCTCCCATGAATGTCTACCATGTGCTACATTTCTTCTCGCCACCATCTAGCTTGGATTCATACTCATGTGATGTCAAAAGATGGTTGTCTCATCTTGTAATCATACCATCACTTTCATGACTAGTATGTTTCCCATTACTAGTGAATTCCAAGGTGTAGTATGCACAATAAACCAAACATTATCAAAATGCAAGACCTTCTTAGTAAGAAACCTCTTAGTCTCTATAATAAACTCTCTAAAAAAAAAATCATATAATCTCACCAAATATTCTTCTATAATGCATGACTCATATTCAACCAAAATGAAATCAATAATGTTTCCTTCTACACAAATAGGTATAACACTAGTGGTTGATCCACCAAGTGTGCGCCCATTATCATCATAGTTTTGAACCTTCAAAGGACTCTCTAAATAAGGAGACTTATGAGCCTCATGATGTAAACGTAATGCCTTAATTAAATTTTTAGAATCATACATATTATATTGTTCACACGCATCAACATGTTCTTCTTGTTTGCTTACCTCAAGAAAACCTTCCTTTGCACACTCAACTTGTGTACATCCTTCTCTTAAAACAAATAATGATCTAATATATGATTCCCTTTGTCTTATTTTATTATCAAGCTTACTGAAACTTTCCTTGTCCTCAATAAAGTGTTGTCTTACTTGGGCAACAAGCATATTAGCCTTCTTAACTCTATGTGACCATACATCACACATTTCTTTAGTATTTTTTACATCTTCCAAGGTTTGATATAAAAATTCAAAACTATTGTGGCTTGAATCCACAACATACATCTCATGTGTAACACTCTTGACTTGATTACCAACATAGGAAGACTCAACAACATCATTACCTTCATGTGAACCAGATGTTACCTTGTAATTAGAACGATTGTTGCAAAAACCATAGTAGATGTCATCCCTTGGTGTCCTACTTTCAACATCTATAATGGGTTGACCCATAATTGTAATATCTTCCACTTTGTGAACAGCTTGATGACTCAATTTCATGCTATGTGTCTCCCCTTGATCCAAAGTTAATTATTCTTTAGGACTCCCACATGATGATTGACTTTTGCATTCATTGAGTTCACGAGTAGGCTATAAATTACAAACTAGCGATTCCTTTCCTTGCTCTAGCACATTTAACTCTTTACATTTTTTAATGCTTTCTATAGTATCTTTTGACATTTCTTTCATTTTTTGTTGTTGATGTGGGCTTGAAATCATTGAGTTATCTTCATCCTAATTTGATATACCCAAAAATTATGTAAAGGAATGGATGTGTTGTATTATTTTAGGAAGAGAGTGATACCTGTGGTAGTTACTCATAATTGCATCATGTGTTATCATAGCATGAATTCTCTTACTTGTGCTTGTAGCTAGAGAAGAAACCTTGGAGTGTCCACCTTTCCCTGAAAGTGAATCATCTAAATGTTGCAATTCACGATTAATCTATTGTTGTGTTTTTTCAAGATCTTTCATTAGTTTCACCCAACTAGGTGCATTTTCCTTATTTGGTGGAGCAAGAAGGAAGGTGGGTAACAATATTCCATCCTTAATTCTAGCCATGGAACTAGGTTGTTGTCCAAATGAAAACCAAACCAAACTATTCTGTATGTAATCGAATTTCACCCAATATGTTACCAGGATTTAGGCTTTGTTACCAATTCAAGAACCCCTTCTAATTTTGAACTATTTTCTCAATTTTTAGATGTTTGACATTTCGTCAAACACTTGGAAAATAACCCATTATACCCAATTTTATGATTACCATTTTTATTTCAGGGTATTTGTTCATTGCTAAATCAATTAGGAATTCATAAAGAATTGTAGACAATGATTAAATAAAATTTTGACAAGATCATTTAAAAGAATTGATATCGCATTAGGTATGATCAATTCTAAGTACACACACTATCAAGTCTAATAAAAATGTTATTAGACTAAATCATCATATGAAAAGTGCATAACATAGCATATACAAAGTCTAATTTAATTCCTTAATAAATTCAATTTATTTGCTTCCTTGTGTAGACTCCAAGTGATGCCAAATGCAACTTGTTGTGGTTCGAATTGGATCTGCAACTCTATTGATGGCATTTGAAGCAATTCTAATCACAATAGAAGGTGATGGTAGCATCTATGTGCCCTTAATGTATGCAAATGTTCCCCTCTAATGTAAGTTCATAGAAAAGAAATACCAACAATGAAACCCTACTTTTATATAAAACTAATATGATGCCAAATGAGCCACAAAACCTTTGCAATCAGAATATGATACAAACTTGATAAAGTCTTATCACAAAATATGAATTATCTCAAACCCTAATCGTCCCAAATGAAGAAATTTTCATATTAAATTCATGTGACCTTCAACCTCCAATATGATTCCATTATTGTGTCCAAACCCTATCTAGAACCTCCACAAATCTGCTCAAAATTATACAAATCAAATCAACAATGAACCTCGAGTGAGTCCATTGTTAGAAGTAGGAAATATTGAGAGGGAGGGGTGAATCATTATTTCACAAACTTTTACTTTTGCCCACTTATGGATATATGAAATTAACTTGTAACTTGCATAAGAAACTGAACTAAATAATAAACACAACCATGAAATAAAAGAACTTATAACACCATGTTTGTTCTCGAGGAAACCCTAGCCAAGGGAAAGCCCTGGTGGGGATGATACCCACAAATGATTCACTAATCAAAAGTATCTAGTTAGAGATATTGACCTTGTTAGGAGTTGATTACATCCGTATAGTGGCTTTATTCTTGTTAGAGGACTTAGGCCTTGTTAGAAGCCTCAACCCTGTTAGGAGTTGGTATTACAAAAACATGAATGTATGCAAGATGAGATCACTACCCAAACATGTAATATACAATGATAATCTTTAATACAAAACGTAGAGTACAAAAACCTTTTACTACTGTTGTTTATCTTCAATATTATGATCTAGCTTTGTAGTCTCTTTGCACTGATCTGATCATATATCAGATTTCACATATCTCATCAATACAATACTTACTTATAACTTTGCATTACATACATTACTTGATTACTTACTTACTTGCTTACTTCTCATTACATTTTACTTGCTTATATACAAGCTATTACAAAATAACCTTTATGTCAACTTACAATTCTTCACACACTTCCCAAAACATAAAATCACTTATTTTTATCTTAGGGTCAACATCTAGGATTTCATCCCTAATTAGTCAAGTCATTATTTTGATGAACAAAATAGTCCCTTAATTCAATATAATCAATTACTGATTGTTGTTATGTTCTAGTAGGCTCAACATTGTCTTTGTAAAACATTGATATCTCTATTCGTACATGTCGTACAATCTTTCACTCTTAGATATAGCTTTAATATACCTTGTATAATATGTGTTCAAGTGTGCATGCACTGAAAGTATTTATGTGAACTTTGTTGATCAAAAAAGTCTTTGTGTAGACAGATAAACACTGTTATACTTAGACAATTTTCATAAGTTCTCATCCAGAACTTCCTCTTTAGATCATGTTGTCTTAACATTGAATATATGTTTTCATAATGGAAACATCATGATATCTCACTCAGCCAAATTGCCAACAATCTCCCCTTTTGTCATTGGTGGCAACATATGGGAAAATTGGCTAAGTCCCAAAAACTTACAACAAAATTTCAAAAACATTTTGTAACATTGTGTTACATGGCCATTTACAAAATTTATAAAAATCTGTGGATCATACATGTCTACTTATTTCGCCATAGGGATACTCCCCCTTTTATTATACTCTGTACTATTTCACATATATATATCTTATACATATAAACAATTTTCTCATAATATACTACTCTCTTGACAACAATGACAAAGGTGTCAAATATATGTATATACTGGTCAAAATTTTGATATACCTTCTTTTCTTCAAATCTATAAAGCTAGAAGACTTGAAATGCAATATGTAAAGTTCACCTTCAAGTTTTCAATTTCCTTGTCCCATGTCTTCTTGATAGAATCAAATACACTTATCAATGCACATAGCCCATAGGATGCTATTTCAAATGCTCTAAGATTTGGATAAGCAAATTTACCATATGATGTCTTTAATGAAAGACATTCTTCCAGTTGATTCTGCACATTACTAATTTTCAGGGTTAAGTGCTCTCTGAGTAATGCAAACCTCTTCAATTTTGTTTCCTTTTTCATTTTCTAGTAATCTAATTCCATCATGAATTTTTCTTACTTTCTTCTAAGTATTAGTGATCTCCATGCTAGGATTTTGTAGTTCATCCACTGTGACTTGCAGTTCTGCTTCTTTATTCTTCAACTTCTTTGAAATGTTTGAGATATGTTTGTGTGACAAGGCACACTGATTGTATAATGTTCTTCCTCTCTATAAATATCTTGTTAGAATTATTAAAAGAATGGAAACAAGTTCAAGAAGATAATCCAAGAAAGTGAAGTGCAAGAAGGAGTTTACCATAAACCAAATATGAGAGAGTTGTAAGATCAATCACCAAAATAAGAGAATGCTCCAAGAATCCCCACAAGGGCCAAGAGATTTTTGTAAGGGGAAAAGCAAAGAAAAACCCATTTGTGTATTATGAATCAAGCATGAAAAGCCTAAAGATAGAGAGATAGAATATGAGCAAGAAACTCAATACAATAATGATAGAACTAATATGCAAGAGGAGAGAAAATTGTGTGAAAGAAATGTGAGAAAAATTGTGTCAAGTGTCTGGAGAAGCATCTATTAAGTAGAGATGAGTGAATGAGTTTGCGTTTAACTCTCATGTATATGAGTGCCACATTCATACTAAGTGTGTACCAAGTGTGAGCATCCTCATAAGGAGGAATAAACTATTTTCCTTATAAAAGGAATTACAAAAATATGAGTTGTCCTCCCACTTGGACTAGAGGACAAATTACATGTAGAGATTCCTATAGGAATATCCTAAAATAAATAAAAGGAGGATACCTTGGTTTATCCTCAAATTAAATAAAACAACCAAGGAAAGATTACTAAATTATAACACCCCTCTTTAATCTTTACTTGGGGTGATTACATCAATGGGTATCAAACCCAAATTTTTGCAATGAAACTCAAATTTTTCTCTATCTAGAAAGAGGCTTTGTCAAAATATCTACAACTTGATCTTCACCCTTGCAATAGATGGGGGACACTTGCTTTTCTTCAATTTGTTCTCTAATGAAGTGGTGGTGGAGAGAAATGTGCTTTGACTTTGAATGGTAAACCGGATTCTTTGCCAAGACTATTGCACTTTGATTGTCACAATATAATGGTGTAAGTTCTTGTTGAAGTAGACCCAAATTTTCAAGTATTCTTCTAATCCATAAAGCTTCTTTAGAGGCATGATTACAACTTTTGTATTCAGCTTCGGTAGAACATAGAGAAAAAGATTGATCTTTTTTACTTTTCCAAGATATAGCACCTGAACCAAGAGAAAAACAATACCCACAGGTAGATTTCCCATCATTGGGATCTCCACCTAAATCTGAATCAATAAAACCTTTTAAAGAAAAATAAAAATTTGCATCATAAAATAGTCCTAAGTTAATAGTACCTTTAATGTATCGTAATATTCTTTTAGCAAATTTGAAGTGTGTTTGTTGAGGTTTGGACATGAATCTTAAAACTAAACCAACACTAAAAGATATATCAGGTCTAGTGAAAGTTAGATAATTTAAACTTCCTACAAGTTGTCTATAAGGAGTTACATCTATAAATGGAGATTCCATATCTATCATTAAATTGGTTCTTAATTCACATGGAATTGAAACATGATTGGCATCATTCATATGAAATCTATCTAGAAGATCTTTAGTATATTTACTTTGAGAAATAAAAATAGCCTTAGGGGTTTGCCAAATTTGCATTCCTAAGAAATAATGTAAAAGTCTTAAGTCAGTCATTTGAAATTTTTGGTTAAGTTGGAACTTGATATCAAAAATTAAATCGTTAGAACTAGAAGTAAGAATCAAGTCATCAACATAAAAAATGATAATAATAATGTCATCTTCACTATGCTTGTTATACAAGTTAGGATCATTTTTACTTCTTTCAAAACCTTGAGAAATAAAGAAAACATTAATTTTGGAATACCACTCTCTAGGAGATTGTTTTAAACCATAAAAAGATTTATTTAGTTTACATACTAGATGTTCATTACCTTCTTTAATAAAACTGGGAGGTTGAGACATACAAATTTCTTCATGCAAATCACTATTTAAAAATACACTTTTAACATCCATTTGGTGAATAGCCCAATTCATTTTAGAATCCAAGGCAAGAACTACTTTAATGGTAGGCTTTTTTGCAACAAGGGCAAAGGTATCATTATAGTCTAATCCTTCAATTTGAGAAAAACCTCTTGCTACTAACATAGCTTTAAACTTACTAATTTCATTATTGGCATTCAACTTAGTTTTATATAACCATTTGCATGAAACTAGATTTTTACCATGAGGTAAGGGAACTAAATCCCAAGTATTATTAGAAATTAAAGTGGCATATTCCTCTTGCATAGCATTTTTCCAATGAGGTTGATTTTTAGCTTGAGAAAAGGTTTGAGGATCATTAGAGTTCATAAGAGAAGACATTAAAGCATAATTACAATAATTAACTCTCCTAGGTCTAAGACCACCCATTCTTGTAATATAGTCATCACCTTCATTAAGTAAATCTTTAAACCATTTAGGATTTCTCTTAGAAGTAGCATAAATATCACTATGAGGAGCATCATTATAATCATAATCAACATTATCACTATGAGGAGTAGATATATTATTACCATCATCATCATCATTAATATTACTAGTAGGAATAGAAATAGATGCATTAGGAGTAGGGTTTAGAATAGGAGGTTGGTCCTCCACAATCTCAATAATGTCTCTTATAAATTCATCATCTTGGACCTTGGAGCAATCATGGACTTCATTTTCTACAATACAAACATCTCTTGCAATATGTAGCTTGTTAGTAGTATGATCATAAACTCTATAACCTTTAGTAAATTCATCATACCCAACAAATATAAATGGAGAAAATTTAGAATCAAGTTTTTGCCTTTTTTGTTTGGGTGTGTGAACATAAGAAATAGATCCAAAATGTTGTAAATTTGGTTTTCTATCACACCACGCTTCCTCATGAGTTATATCTTGCAAAGCTTTAGTAGCAGTTTTATTAAGAATATAAGTGGCACAAGCCATTGCTTCAGCCCATAACTTGTAAGGAATATTTTTTGCATGTAACATACATCTAGCCATTTCCACAATAGTTCTATGCTTCCTTTCTGCCACACAATTTTGTTGTGGTAAGGAATAGTAAGCTGATGTTTTATACCAAAAGATCTCAATAAGAACAAAATGCATTGTTAACATATTTAGTACCATTATCTATTCTAAGAATTTTAAGCTTAGAACCTGATTACCTTTCCATAAACATGTGAAATTTAGAAAATATATCAAGAACTTGATCTTTACTATGCAAGAAATAGATCCAAATTTGCCAATTCATTTTCCTTTCCATTTCCTTTCTAGTAAATATGGTTAATTGTTATATTTTGGAAATGTTTGATTAGATCCAAAGCTTTACTTAAGATAGAATTCAACCTCCAATTTGGAGTACTTCTAATCCTGAGAGAATTGATTTTTATTTCTAAATCTGTTTCTATCTCAACTCTCTTCAAACTCAAATCAATACACAATAACAAACTTTTGATTTAAGCTTTAAATTTTGTCATGTTATTAGTGTCCATCTCCAATGGTTTATCCAATTTCACTATAAGATCTCTATTCAAGGAATGAATAACATATCTTGCTCCTATTATTCCTATATTACCTCTAAAGAATCCATCAAAATTAAGTTTAAACCGCCCTTCTTTAGGAGGAGTCCAACTACGTCATTTTTTATTTTTATTGGTTAGTTCTCCCCTTTTCCAATAAAAGGAGGGGTCTTGAGGTCAAACCAGTTCTTTTTCACTATATCATCCCAATTGGTGAATTTCAATTATTTTTGGTAGGTAGAATTAATTCTTCTATTAACCACTTCCATTGTTGAAGCCTCTATCTTGTTGATCAAGATCTTCTAATCCAACTTGTTCTATTCAAAGATTCTATGTTTTCTTTCCTTCTAAATTTACTATAACATTAAGGACGGAGATGTGTTCCAAAGACTCCCAAACATACTTTGGGATTAAAGTCTAGGCCAACCTTGGAAAAGTGCCATGATGTCATTGGACAAAGCTGAAAACCACCCTAATTTGGCACATAACCACTCCCAATATTTTTTAGCACAAGGACAGCTAAGGAAAATATGGTTTTTTTTTCTTAATTAGTTTTACATAAAAAACATATTGAGGTCTCTTGAAATCCAATATTTTTGAAACATTCTATAGTGATAATTCTACCCTAGAGGGTTACCTAAGCAAAGACATCTGCCTTTGAAAGACACATCTTGTTCCAGCATAATTGAATTGGTATATCTATTTTATGGAATCCATTCTTCTTAATTATGGCTCAAAAATCCATATTTGGAGTTATAACAACCTATTTTGCATCCATTACAGATAATTTCATCCTCTACATTCCAAAATGTTATTGACTTGTTAGCCAACATTTCTCTTAATTGGGTCATATCTTCTCTTGGAGAAGAAATGTTTTCAAATGTCTTCCATTTCTATCTAAGAGAATCCCTTTCATCCATTTCTACATAGTCTTTTACATACTATCTCTATAAATTCTCATAAACTCCTCTAATTCTCCTCGAATCCATCAGGTTATTATTGATTGGATAGCCCCCCAAAGAATCCTTCCAAAACATATGTTTTTCCTATATGTTATGTTCCACAAGATCTGATCAATGATTAAGTCCTTGCATTTTGTCATAAAATTCCAAATCCTTGTGCCTTTTGGGTGACTAGAGATTCTAATTTATTTTTTTGTGGCTAGTGTCATTCAAATACTGATCTCTAATTATTCTCACCCACATTAAATGTGGTTCTTTATGTAGTTTCTAGAATAGTTTTTCTCCCAGGGCTCTATTTTTCCATTATTGATTTTTTATCCCTACTCCACCAGCTTCTATTCTTCTTGATATATGATCCCTGCCAAAAGAAAGTTCTCTTTTTCTTGATTAATTTTTCATAAGCTTTTCCTGATAAAGAAAGGCACGACATAAGATAAATAGGTATTCGAGAAATTGTTGCTTTGATAATAGTTGTACACACTAAAATGGTGCACTTATATGAATCCTTACATGCAAGGTTGCTCAAGAATGAGGCCTCACAAAGTGGCTCATAGCTCTCTATGCACGGAGTTGCAAGGGACTATGATGTGTTTGCTCTCAGCTAGAGCTACAAGCTTGTGACCTTGCTAGTCAACCACACAATGAGAGATTTTAAATGAATGCAATGATATGCAATGCAAGCTATATGAGAATGCAATCTAAGCTATGAAAGGAAAGTACAATGCAACTAATCTATGAAAGGAAATAGCAATGGATTACAATGCTTCCTATTTAGACTATGTGAGCTTATTCTATTGCATAAAAGGAAACTAAGCTAAGAATGCCATTATCATGCAACTATGAAAGCAAATATGCAACTACAATGAAATGCAACAAGTCTTCAATGTCTTCAAACTCCAAATGCACCTAAAACCTGCAGCATAACATTAGCATAAAACATGAGATATGCAAATGGAGGAGAGAGCTCTCCTTTTATAAGAAATGAGGTGAAATGGACCATTGAGATTAAGAGGCAAAAAGTCTTAATCAGCGGTGGAGCTTGAAAGAGGAGCAATCCATGTGCACAAGCATCCTCCAATGAGAGTGAAGTGTTGACTTTTGAGCCTCATGTGAGACAAAAAGTGCTTTTTCCCTTTTTATAAAATAGGAATAATGTTTTATTTGTGCAACTTAGGATAAGAGGAAAAGTGGGGGCTTTTTATTTATTAAAAGGGGAGGAAATATTCCTTTTAATCAAATAAAGACTTAGGATAAATGGTTAGCCCAAGGATAAAAATCCAATATATGATCGAAATTAGGATTTGATCAAGAAATTGATAATGTTGAAAATATTGATTATTGATAGAAATGATTCAAGGTTGATAAATCAAATAAATGGGGCCCAAAGTCTAGGCGACCATTTTAGGGTGCATACAATAGTGACTCTTCCCACCCATGTTAATCATTTATTTTTCCACAAATCTATCTTCTTATCCATTTTTTCCTAAATTGGGCCTATATAGTGTCAAATCCTTCTCCCTTTTTGGAATTAATACAAACAAGCTATTCTTAATTTCTCTTAAGAATCTCCCTTCATTTCTTGTTGCCTCCAAAGCCTCAGCCATCTCTGCCCCTAGAATGCACCAACATTTTTTGAAGAAGCTTACTGGGAAACTATCTTGTCCTAGTGCTTTGTTAGGGTGAAGCTGGTTAAGCGCTAAAGCAATTTCTTGATCCAAGAATTTAACTATTAACATTCTATTTCGGTCTCTTGTCACCAATCTCTAGATATTATCTCTTAATAATCTCTACGAGTTATAATTTGATCCCTTCCAATTATTTAAAATTTATGTGAAATAAGAAACTAATTCCTTAGCTATTTCCTCTGGATCACCATTCATATTCCCAATTCCATCTTTAATCTTGTAGATTCTATTAATACTTCTTCTTTGTCTTGTACTATAATTATGGAATAACTTTGAGTTTTTATCACCCTATTCCAACCATATTTCTCTAGACTTTTGCCTCCAAAAGGTTTCTTCTTTTTCCAAAATCTCCTCATATTCCTTAATTAGTTCATTTTCTTTTCGAATTCTACTTGAATCCATTCCTTGTTGAATCACCTCTTCATTTAGGTCTTTGAATTCAAATCAATATTATCCTCGAAAGTGAAGATATTTTTGAAATGTTCCCTATTCCATTTTAGTAGGTTGTTCTTTATCATTTTTAGTTTGGATAGAAAATAAAATAATTTTGACCCCTAAAATTTGGCTTCTTTTCACCACTTCTCAATTAAATCCCAAAACTCTTTATACTTCATCGACATGTTTTCAAACTTAAAGGGAGACTCAATGGTTTGTTTTCCCCAAGAAGCTATAGCTGAACTGGAAATGGTTTAATCATGAAATTGGTAAAATAGAACATTTAAAATCAAATTGGAATAAAGTTAGATCCCTTTTAAACAAAAATCTATCAAGTTTATCCACTATATGACTAGAACCTATCCTCCTATTATTCCAAGTAAATACCCATTCTCCATTCAATATCCACCAAATTGTTCCTAGAGACCCAGTTTCTAAAATTCATTTGGGCTTGAAATTCTTTTTGAATGCCTCCTCTTTTTTCCAACAAGTGTAATATTGCATTGAAATATCCCCCTAATATAAAGTTTTAATTTGATTTTTTTTGAAGGAAGTAGTCCATCTCACACCACAAATATAGTTTTTTCTTTGTTGGTATTGTTTTATAAATATTTATTAGCATGAACACTAAAATATTGTTTACACTACAAACCAAAACCTCTTTGCCAATTCTAATTTCCAACTAACTTATGAGAGGATATTCTACTTGAATTATAGATTATGGCCAATCTCTCTGAGGCTCCTTCTTCTACTGCTTCTATTTCCCACATTTCTAACTTCTCCTTCATATTTACCCAATAATTTGCATTTACTTTAGTTTCCTGAAGCATTATTATTTATGCTTTAATAGAAGGAATACAATGTTTGATCATACACTACTTGTTAGGGGTGTTTAAGCCCCTAACATTCCAAGTTAGTATCTTCATAGACCCTTGGGAAGGACCTTCCCCTTCCCTATATTCCAAAGTGATGTGATCTTTATTTGGTCAACAACTTCCCCATCCAACTATCTTGATTTTGACAATGACTTCTTGCCCTTCTTTTTCCCTACATTTTTACCACAATCTGGTTTATCTTTGGTTGCTACATATTGACATATGCCTAACATATTCCTTTTCTCAGTGAACTCTTCTACCCTATTGTGAGACAAATCCCCACAAAAAAATCATATCATATCCTCACTTTCATTCATCTCTATAATACTTTCTACCAGGGAATTTTTTTGTCTGAAACCTCCTTGTTTGACTCCTTGTTAGGATCAGTTAACCCAAAATGATCACACACTGCTTCTAGTTCTAATGTCATATTGCTATCTATGTCTAGTGGCTCTTTTAAATTAATATCTTCATCTATTAGCTCTTCCTCATCCATGTTTAACCTACTCATCTTTAGAGGAATTAGAAAGTGACATCATAATTTCTCTCTAACTACTCCTAATGTCTTTCCAAGTTCATTTTTAGTAAAGGGTTTCTCTAATACCCTTGATGGGGCCAAGTGATTGTTTGTCTACTTCTAACGCAAGGCAGGGGCCAAGAGGGGCCAAACAATGGCACACCCTAATGATCCAAGCCCGCTCAACACATGCGGAAGCAAATGAAAACTACAGTGCGAGAGAGAATGCAGAAGCTTTCATATATTTTCATCAAATAGAATGATACATGCTGGGCTGTAAGGCCTTCCTAGTTAGGGCCAGATATTACAATGAAATACAGAAGTCCTCAAACATGCGAGGATCTATTAAAATCTCGAATCCTTTCTTCTCTCAAAACTGCCTCCTTAACTATAACTAAACAATTACATTTATACAAGAGTCTACCGAAATGAGTCGGCCTTCAGATCCAAAATAAATGGAAGGAACAGTCAGATTTGGGACCACACGCCTCCCAATGATGGATTCCAACATTAAATCTATGACCCAAAATAAATGTACAAGTCAACTCAACAGGAACTCAAAAGAAACTACTCGGTAAGCAAGGACGATCAAGCAACAGACAAGCATCGCCGAGCACCAGTGAAATAACTGACCACCCAGGAGATAATTGACCACACTTGGTAACCAAAGGGAAACCAACCAACTACCGACCAACTCGGTCAAAGCAGGAACCGAGCAACATAGACAAACTCCAAAATGTTTTTGGTGACATAGGATTGCCAAGGACCCAAGATGCTCTTGCATCAAACACCTGGGGTTATTTTGAAATGATTTTCTGAATCATTTGGTAGGTATGATCTGAGCTGCATCCAACTCAGACTATAAAATCCATGAACTATCTTCCATCGGTCTATTCTTCCACTTTACCAGATATTTCATATATTGTTTTCCTCTTGTACTCTTGCTAACTCTTTCCTTCAAAATCTGTTCAATTTCTTCATTCTGCTTCTTAGGATATTTTGTCGGTACTGTCACTTCTTCATCAGGTTCATGATATTCATAAAAATCAATAATGTTGAAAATTGGTGATATGTCCATGTCATCAGGTAACTCAATCTCATATGCATTTCCACTGTCAAATTTCCTCAAAATCTTGCAAGGTCCAAACTTCTTCATCTTTAGCTTCCCATATGTTCCAACATGAAATCGACCTTTCTTCAAATGAACCATCACTTCATCACCAACATCAAAAGTTTTATGTCTCCTTGATCTATCAACTCTATCTTTGTATTTCTGATTACTGTCTTCCAGCTTTAGCTTCACATCTTCATGCAATGTCTTTGTGTACTTAGCAAATTTTACTCCTTCAACACTTCTCTTATTTTCATCAACAATGTCTCTCAAATTAGATATACCTCTCAGTTGTGTGCCATTCACAATCTCAAATGGTGTCTTTCTAGTACTTCTATTCATTGAATTATTGTATGCAAATTCTGCTTGTACCAACATAAAATCCCAATTACTCGGTGTGTCTCCAACTAAACATCTCAAAATATTTCCCACACTTCTGTTCACAAATTTAGTATGTCCATCGGTTTGTGGGTGAAATGTAGAACTATATTTCAACTCAGTGCCAAATTTCTTCCAAAGTGTCTTCCAAAAGTATCCGACAAATTTATTGTCTCAGTCAGAGATTATACTCCTCGATACTCCATGCAATCTAAAAATTTCCTTAAAGAAAAGATCTGCTACATGTAATGCATCTGATGTCTTTCTACATGGTATAAAATGTGCCATCTTAGAAAATCTATCCACAACAACAAATATATAATCATTACCTCTTACTATCTTCGGTAAGCCAAGAACAAAGTCCATACTGATGTCAATCCAAGGTTTTTCAGGAACAATAATCGGTACATACAATCCAGTATTATGACTTACTCCTTTTGCAACTTGACAAATTCCACAACTTTTCACAAATTTCTGAACATCTTTATACAATTGTGGCCAATAGTACTTCTCCTTAAGCAAATTCCATGTTTTATCAATGCCAAAATTTCCAGCCAAACCACTACTATGATTCTCCTTTATCAAATTAGTTCCCATTATTCCTCTCGGTATACACAACTGAATACCTTTAAACAAAATACCTTCCTGAATAAAATATTCATCCCATTTAGTATCTTGTTGATCTTGAATAGGTGCTCTACACTTTCTCCATGGCTCAGAAAAATCAGGGTCAAACTCATAAGAATCTCTCATTTCATCAAAACCAAGGACTTCAATTTTCATCTTGGTCATCAAAGATGTTCTTCTACTCAATGCATCAACAACTCGGTTAGTGACTCCACTCTTATGCTTTATCACAAATGTATAACTCTGCAAATACTCAACCCATTTCATATGTCTCTGATTCAACTTATTCTGACTACCCAAATACTGTAAAGCCTTATGATCAGTATACAACACAAATTCACTCGGTATCAAATAATGTCTCCATTTATTTAGTGCTTGAACAATAGCATAGAATTCTTGATCATACACATAATATTTCCTTCTAGCATCATTCAACTTTTCACTAAAGAAAGCAACAGGTTTACCTTCTTGACTCAACATAGCTCCAATTGCACTTCCACTTGCATCAAATTCTACTTGAAATACTTTACTGAAATCAGTTAATGCCAAAATAGGTAATTCAACAACCTTCTGCTTCAGAGTCTCAAAAATTTTGTCAGCTCCATGTGTCCACTTGAATTCTCTTTTGTCTCCTCTCATAGTTTCAGTCATAGCATTACAAATTGAATTGAAATTCCTTATGAACTTTCGATAAAAACTTGCCAAACCATGAAATGATCTTACCTCACTAGCATTCATAGGTGTAGGCCAATTCAAAATAGCTTCAACCTTTTCAGGATCCATCTTCAAACCATCAGCTGAAATAACAAATCCCAAATACACAATCTCCTCTTTCATGAATGAACACTTTTTCAGATTTATCAACAACTTTTCTTCTTTCAATCTCTACAAAACTTGTCTAAAATGCAACAAATGTTCTTCTTTTGTCTTACTGAATATCAGAATGTCATCAAGATATACAATCAAAAAATTACCCAAGAATTTATTCAAAACTTCATTCATCAGCCTCATAAAAGTACTCGGTTCATTAGTTAAACCAAAAGGCATAACCAACCACTCATACAAACCTTCTTTTGTCTTGAAAGAAGTCTTCCATTCATCACCTTCTCTGATTCTGATCTAATGATACCCACTTTTCAAATCAATTTTGGTGAAATACTTTGCTCCAGTCAAACTGTCCATTATGTCATCCATTCTTGGTATGGGAAACTTATACTTCACTGTTATCTTATTGATTGCTCTGGAATCAGTACACATTATCCATTCTCCATTCTTTTTAGGTGCCAATACAATAGGTACTACACAAGGACTCAAAATTTCTCTGATCAAACCTTTCTCCAGCAACTCTTGAATCTGTCAATTCAATTCCTGATTCTCGGTAGGTGTTAACCGATGAGGTGCCTTATTCAGTAAACTAGCTCCAGGGATTAGATCCATACAATGATCAATGCTTCTTTTCAGTGGCAAACCATCAAGTACATTATCATAAATGATATCACTATACTTGGTGAGTAACTTATCAATCTCCTCAGGGACATTATCCTCTGTTTTCTTACTCGGTTTGTTAGGGATCACAACAAAACATACATCATTCTTCTTCAAAGAGTTAACAAAATTTCTTCCCTCCATCAAACAAACTTTCAGAGATGTGCAAACATTACTAACAGGTTCTTCCATTAATGGTAACAATATTTATTTCTTTCCATCAGCCACAATAGTATACTTATGCAATCTCCCATCATATATATCATGTCTATCATATTGCCAAGGTCTACCCAACAAAATATGACAACAATCCATAGGCATGATATCACATAACACCTTATCATAGTACTTTCCAATCTTCAAATTCACATAACATTGTTCACTTACCAGGAGTGTATGCTCATCTTAGATCCATGAAATCTGATAGGGCTTTGGATGTACCAACCTTTCTAGCTACAACTTCGTGACCATCTCTTCAGATGCCAGATTCTCTGAGCTACCACTGTCAATGATTACCTTCCAAACTTTGTCAAAAACTCTACATCTGGTCTTGAACAAACTTTTCCTTACTGGATCTTCCTTTTTGCTTTCATTCCACAGTGCTCTCCTTACCATCAAGTTATTTTCTTTCTCAGGTTCATTCAGTGGCTCTTCTTGCACCAAAGCATTTCTACTGCTACCAGCCTTCTTACTAGCATGTGTACATTCAAAAGATCTATGTCCTTCTCCACAATTGTAACAAGTTCCTCAGAAACTTCCTCTGTTATAACCACCTCGGTAGTTACTGCCTCTACCTCTAGATGAACTTTCACCTTTCCACTCAGTCTTGCCTTTGTCCAGATTTGTCTTTTCTGGTTCAGATCTACCATTTTCACCATTAGATCTACCTCTTCCTCTAGGGAATCTACCACCCTGACCTCTTTGTCTTTGCTCATGTCTCTTGTTCAATTTCTCCTTGGCCTTCAATGCAAATTGATAAGCCTCTTCAATGTTCTCCAACTTGACCATACTAATTTCCTCTTGGATGGAAACTCTCAAACCATTCAGGTATCTACCGATTCTTTCCACATCATCCTCATCATGTCTAGATGTGATATCTAATCTATAGATTTCCTCAGTATACTCTTTTACCGAGCTATCTTTCTGTCTCAAACTTTGCATTCGCCGAACTAGGTTAATCTAATAATCAAAAGTTAAGAAATTTCCTTTCAACTTATTCACCATTTTATTCCATACCTTGATTTTGTCTTTGCCTTTTCTCTTCCTATCCAGTTGTAGATGTTCCTAGCATAAGGATGCATGACTTTTCAACTTTGTGCTTGCAATCTTCATCTTCTTGTCTTAAGGAATGTTTTCATACTCAAAATACTTTTCCATCTCGGTGATCCAGTCCACCAATTCATTAGAATCTAGCTTTCCACCATACTCGAGAGGATTGAAATGTGGTGTAGACTTCAAACTTGTCAAAGCCTTCTAAAATCTTTCTTCACCTTGATCCATAACAAGTGCAGGTTCTGCATTCACCTGTTCTTCCTCAATTTCATCATCACTAACATCTTCAAGATGTTTGCCTCTTCTCTGGGTCATTTCAATAGCTTCTAACCTACCAACAATCTGTCTTAGCATATCTACTAATCTTGGATCTGCATCTCACCTCCCATGAACCATCTTGACCACCCTCTACAATTGCAGGTCAGATCGCAATCTGCTACCCCACAACAATCAACTAGGGATTCAAGAGGAACCTGCAAACCTAGATCTACAAACCTAGATCAAGATCTCACCTCGCTCTAATACCACCTGATGCAAGGCAGGGGCCAAGAGGGGCCAAACAATGGCACACCCTAATGATCCAAGCCTACTCAACACATGCGGAAGCAAATAAACACTACAGTGAGAGAGAGAATGCATAAGCTTTCATATATTTTCATCAAATAGAATGATACATGTTGGGTTGTAGGGCCTTCCCGGTTAGGGCCACATATTACAATGAAATACAGAAGTCCTCAAACATGCGAGGATCTATTAAAATCTCTAATCCTTTCTTCTCTCAAAGTTGTCTCCTAAACTATAACCAAACAACTACATTTATACAAGAGTCTACCGAATTGAGTCAGCCTTCAGATCCACAATCAATGGAAGGAATGGTCAGATCTAGGACCACATGCCTCCCAATGATGGATTCCAACATTAAATCTATGACCCAAAATAAATGTATAACTTGGCTCAACAGGAACTCAAAAGAAACTACTCCATAAGCAAGGATGATTGAGCAACAGACAAGCATCACCGAGCGCCAGTGAAACAAGCAACCTCCCAGGAGATAACCGACCGCACTCGGTAACCAAAGGGAAACTGACCAACTCAATCAAAGCAGGGACCGAGCAACACAGACAAACTCCAAAATGTTTTTGGTGACACAGGATTGCCAAGGACCCGAGATGCTCCTGCATCAACTTCCCTACAATATGATCTCGTTGTGAACTTGATATGTCATGATATTGACACATTGGCAAGATTTGATTTTGTTTTTGATCTTTTTAAATTAACTGTCAACACACTATGATTGCAATATCATCACACTTTCTCACTATCATTATCTCAGTGACAATAGTGAACCTAGTCATCATAACAATGTCTCTATTAATGTTTTGTAGATCATATTTTATCGGTTTCCCTCATCTTCAAATCTCGTCACTATTTTTCTCTTAAAGTGTTAATTGTGACCTTCAATGAAAATAAAACATTTGTGTTTCCTTCATGAGAGTCCTTGTCTTTCAACACACAATCCCTTTGTCTTTGTCTTGCATAATGAAACTCATGCTCTTCACTGATCTAATTAGATGATAATCATTCTTATTCATACATATTGCATTTTTATCATGTTTTAACTTATTTTTATAATAATGAGTTTCCTTTTATTTGCATCATCATAAATCATTGTTTTTAATAGAAATTAAAATCATTTCCTTTCCTACCTAATTTGGCATTGTTTTAAAGTCGTCTATCATAACAACAATTTTATTATGCACAACTCTATTTTCATCATAAAATGTCTTTATTTCAAACTCCTTATGCTCACTATTGTTAAGCATTGTATGTCTTTGTTTTACCCCCAACCATTATGTTCTTCATGAAATTTGGCACTATTTTGACTATGATGGCATATGAAAACCTTGTAAAAATTGCAAATGTTCATTGTTTTTCCCGTGCTCATGCTGCTACCTTCTCCTTATGATTAGATTTTATTGTTTTTTATGTTTTGAATAACATAATATTTTTGTCATTGGCTTTTACTAATAATAGTACCACCTTCTTATTAATCACTCTATTGACCACTACTTTTCACATGAATGTTGGTAGAAATCTGAAAATGTGTGAGAGTGAAATCTCTTCAAAAAATGGATAACTTTGTCGAAACAATGAAAGAATTCCACCCATATAATAGTGATTGTGTCATCTCAAAGATATTGAATATATCTCCCGCTAAGTAGTGAATAAATCCATGAATTAGTGAGACAAAAGCTCCTTTAGAACATACATCTATATGTGATAGAACAATTCATTATATCCTTCCAAACGGTGAACGAAACTCATTAGACAATTAAAGAGTACCAATGTGTTGGGGTTTTATGAGTTTTTCTTTGAACCCTACCTCAGTGTACTTTGCAAACTATTGTTCACACATTAAAGATGCCCCCTCTTTATTTATTTGTTGTTCTGTGATAAAATCTACTGGTATTTGGCATTCTTTACTTGCTTTTAACCATTTAATGTACATGTCTCTCTGTGTGACCTGTTGTTCATCTATAGGGTTGTGTTCTTTATGATATACTCACTATTATGATAAATATCTACTATATTTTTATAAAAGACACAATATTCTCTACATGATTACACTGTTTCCATTTACGATGCCTACGAAACCTTCATACGAGTTATTGTCCATTCATCAAATACACAGTTCTTTATGCATATTTGTTGTCAATCTCATAGAATCTCCTCTTAATCTATTCAAAAGCTATCATTTATTGTATTAGATTTGTTATAACTTTGCAAAAAATGTTGCTCCACCCATTATCATGCATTGCCCTTTCTTATTTGTTGTCCTCATTAATGAACTTGTGCCCTTCTGATAAAAATGTTTTCTTCTCATCAATGAACTTGTCGTTCACGCTATTTGACTTTTATCTAATGTTTTTCCTATTGGACAACATGGTCACCCTTGAAATCGGACATTTTCCAATAAACTTGTTATTTTTCATAAAGCTCATGGTTATAACATGAAAGTTCCCTTTTCTTTGATGAAAACCCTCTTCTTTTTCATTATATTACAAGATTAACTCCATTTCCATGATGGAAGGAATAATTTGAAGAAACTGCAAGTAAAAATAAAATGAAAATCTAATATGCAACTTGGGAACTCATGCCTTCTTTTAAACCTTTGGAGTTTTTTAAACAAAAAAAGAACCTAAAAAAAGTTTTAATCCTTTCATTTTTATTCGACAATATCACACACTCTAGAAGTGGATTTTTTTATTTTCTTAATAATTTTAAAATGTTTGAAATCCCTATATAGACCTAAGCTCCTTCCAAGGCTATTTTTTACCTAGAAGATTGAAAAATAGGTTACATTTTGGTGATCTGTTTGGAATGTTTACTTGCCACATAAAGTACTAGTAGCCTTAAGCATCCTTTAGGCATAGGAATCAACATATAACTTGGAAAACTTAAAATTAAACCCTTACAATTTTTTTAGAAGCATTGAACAATAGAAAATCACTAACCTACAAGACTGGAAATAAAACTAGCTAAATTAAAACATGTGCACCAACACTTAGAGAAAGGAAAAACTTAATGGAAACAAAAATACTCTACCCTGTCCAATTAGCAAGGAGCTAGTGACTTTAGACAAAACCATTCATTAGTTGACTAAAATATATGTCATTTATTTTCAACATACAATACTTCAAATTATCTTGAATAACCCAAACAAGATATATAATGGATAAAAATCCAACAAAAAGCTACAACATTTCTTCAAAAACACAAGCAAACTCACTTACTTTTCCTTGTCGTGCATGCACATTGTTTCTTTGAAAGATATTAGTGAGTTTTATTTTCTCTTCTATTTCTAGAATATCATGCTTAGTTTAAACTTATTCAAGATCTTCATGCTTAGGTACATCTTTGATTTGTGGTGCTTCATTGTCCTCTATTCTAACTAGATGTCTTATAGGAGAACCTCTTGAAGAAACAAAACTTGGAACTCCAATACTAAACTCTTGTTGGTTGACTACTTTATTAACCTCATATTCTTGATTCGTAACCTTTTCTTAATGCCCATGAACCATTTCTTTGACATCATCTTGTTGTCCTAACTAAGCATATTCATCATTTACCTCCAATCGATCTAATTTTTCATCTTGAAATTAATGAATAAATTATTTAGCATAAAAATCCTTCTCTTTTACTTCACAAAAATCCTTATTTTTCTCACTAACCCAACTCTCTTGAATAGACTCATTTGGTAAAGGAATTTGGGGAGTTTATGGGGTCTCTGTTAGAAGTATGAAAAAATGAAAAGAAGTTAAGGAAAGAACCCAAGAAAGTGTAATGCAAGAAGGTATTTTACCATAACCATGAGAATGCTTCAAGAATCCAAACAATGAGCCAAGAGATTTTGAAAGGGGAAAGAAAAGAAAACCCCTTGTAACATTATGAATGAGGCCATAGCCTAAAATGAGAGAGAGAAGAGAGAAAGAGAGCAATATGCTCAATACAATAACTTCACCATGAGAAATGAGAGAGAGGAGCATCTCTTAAATAGAGATGAGAGAGAGAGGAGTTATAATGTAAATCCCAAGTCTATGAATGCCACCATTCATAAGTGTGTGCAACAAGTGTCCAAATCCTCTTAAGGAGGAATAAACTAATTTCCTTATAAAAGGAATTACAAAATATGAGTTGTCCTCCCACTTGGACCAGAGGAAAAAAATACATGAAGGATACCTTGGTTTATCCTTATTTAAATAATACAACCAAGGAAAGATTATAAATTCTAACACCCCCCTTTAATCTTTACTTGAGGATTTTACAAGGGGTATCAAACCCAATTTTCAAAAGATCTGCAACTTGTTCTTCAAGGTGAAGAATTTTGATTGTCTTCAAGTCATATGGTACTTTTGTAGATCCAAGAGAAATGCATGAGTGCTTTGAATGTGATCAAGTGGAAGCATAGCCAACTCTTCATAAGATTTGTGAAAAATCAAGAATGTGCCTTGATGGATCACCTGAAAGAAATGCATATAACAAAAAACAAGGCACTGATCCACAAGTATAATTACATTGTATAGTCAAGCTAGTAAAAATTGATGTTATAATAATTATAAGAAACAATCACAGAGGAACCAAGAGAGATGAAAAATGAACTTGTTCACCAACATTTAGTGGAGTTAACATGATATCTAACATAAATCATAAGCTCAAAAAGAACATGATAGGTATAATAAAGCTCTCATAAAAGGAATATACTAAAGCACAAATGACCATAGACAAGGCCAACTAATGACACCTGCATCAACATTGCATCAATCACATGGATATAAGCAGTCCACTAATGAGTCATCTCACTGCAAGTAAATGGGTAGTAAATCCACAACCTGCATGAATCATGATGTAGGCAATGAAGTATGCAGAGCATTATCACATTAGTATAATTATCAAAGAAACGTAAGAGAGACAATGATAGCACATGAGCCTTAAGTATTAGATCAATTCAAGATTCAAATTTTCCAAGCATGATTATTGATGTAGATCAATGAAAGGTTTATGAGGAGAAACAACATATTACCTTCAAATAAGAAATCCATCATGGGTCAAATGGTGTTTCAAGAGCAATTTCCTTACCATGAGGAAAACGATCAAGATGGGTCATATCAACTTTCATAAATATCAAATTTCATATGTGGAACCAAATGGAGGACAAAGCTCCATCAAATATCGTACTTCATATGTAGAACCAAATGGAGGGGAAAACTCCATAAAATATCATCCTCTTACTGAGGAACAAAGTGGATCAAAATGGAACCAAATAAATACTTTCAAAGTGGAACAAACGTAAGTGCACACCAATTATAGGATGGAGGGATACTCCATGGGCCAGATAAGGTAACTATGAGTCAGTTAAAACTGTCGGGTCCACCATAGTTAACCTTGAAAAAATAATTAGCTCCCGATGCAACTTACACAAGATCAAAAAAAATTCATATAAACCAATGGTATAAAACCATAAACTGCTACCATGAGCATAAAGAGATGCTATAAAAGCATAAAACTACAACTATGTGCAGATAGATCAATAGAACATAGTAAAATTGAATCAAATCACTGAAAAATGAAGGCAATAGTGTAAGATAACTCATAAACCCAAATAATTTGAGATAAATAAGAAATATTTGGAAGAGCAATAAGTATAAATTATTTGATATCAGTTAAAATCTCCATGCAAGGTGAACACAAGTGTGAATATTGAAAGGACGGGCCCACCATGGAAAAAATTTGAAAGAACAAAATTATGTATCCAGAAAAAAATTGAATAAATTAAGAAAGAGGTTAGAGAGATTTGAACAAGGAAAGGATTGATAAATCTATTAGCAATAGTGAAGTTAGTTAAAGTGTGAATCAGTTTAAAGTGCATGAAAGTGCAAAATCAATTTAACAAGCAAGTTAGTTTAACAGAATGTTAAACAAGGAGTAAGCGAGAAGCTTAAAAAGGTTTTGATACACCATAGTACAAGGATATATATGACCTCAGGTGACACATGGCCAACCTAATGCATATAATCACAACTCGTAGCATCATCGTCACATAATATGTTTTACATATGCATGAAATCATATTGAGTTTTGAATAAACACTATTCATTTATAGCTTTTATAGGGTTTTAACCACATTGAAATACACTCGCAAAATTATAAGACAAATCTATGATCAAGCTATATTGAACTTGTACCAAGCAATCACCTAAATTTTTCATAATACTCATAAAGACAATTTTGTTAGATAACCCACAATACTTGAACAATTATAATTTAGCAAACAGGTAATGACTTGTTTTCTTTGGATCAACCATTTTCCACACACCTTTTAAAATTAACATTGTGTTTCAAAAAACTTGAACAAGTTGTCATTGACAAATGTAGCTAGAAAACATAAATTTCCTTCTTTGATATAAAAAACTTCTATGATAGTTAAAATTTTAAATGAAACAATATATATAATGAAAAACATTAATAAAAAACTTAAAACTTCAAAACTCCTTTTGAACTCTTTTAGAGTGTAACAAAATTTTAAATTTATATAAGTACTTTAAATGAAAAAATTGAATTAAAACCTTGTAAATTTTAAAACTAAAGAGATATAAATTAAAAAAACTTTTAATTTTTATTTTAACTAAACAAACTTTAATATGAAATATTTTAAGTAATTAAAAATTTATCAAAAAAAACTAAATAATGAAAAAAGAAACTTTCCTAAAAAAATTTTAAGGGTGAGATGGATGGCTTATTTTACGATTTCTGAAGAATCTTTTAGCTATAGAATGATTTTATATATATATATATATATATATATATATATAATGTTACAAATGTTAAAGAAAAAAATGAATAAAGCAGAATGACATAGTTAAAGCGGTAATTAAAATGTTAATATATAATAAACGATGCCAAACTTTGCCAAATCAGATATGAAAAGAATAATAATTATTGACTATTAATTACTTATCCAAAAAATGTAGCAGAGAGAGTAATAATATCCTCTGAAGTTGTAGACTAAAGAAATGTTTTATGAAAACCCTATTAATAGAGATTTCATAAAATGTTATTAGAAATCAAGTACGATTCAAGGTAACGTAATCCAGTACATTTCAGCCAAGAGAATATGTTGGAAAGTTTATCCGGTACGTTTATATCTGAAAGTTTCTAAGTTTAATAGATACTAAGCAATTGAATAAAAATGTAGCAATCAAGGATAGAGAAAACAAATAGAATGAAACATAGGCAGTCTAAAAAAATGTTAAAGTATATTAATAGAGTAGAAGATGTTGCAAAAGGTAACATCCTATTAAAAGATATTATTATACTGCAAAAAAAGTATTAATGATGACAAAAAAATAGGGATCTGAAAATACTAACAGTCATCTGCTAGTATTCAAAGAAGTAGTGATAGAAATAGAATAAACTTATATATTTTTTTGTTTATATTAGAGAAATGTTTGAAAAGAGGAAACATTAATGTGATTGCATAAAAAATGTTAATAACTAGATACAAGGTGAATAAAATATTTTGAGCAGAACGTATATGATAAGTTCAAAGCATAACGTATATGATTATAGTTAAAGTATAAAACAGTAAAATGTAATGATAGGTGTAGATTAAAAAAAACATTATGTGCAGTAATATTTTGGGGTGAAAAGATTCTCCCAATTTCTGTGAAAAAAGAGTATACTACAGTTTGAACAATGCCTAAAGTAATCGTATAAACTAAGAAGATACACTAACTTAGTAGATAAGATGTTAAACTTAGAAGAAATGTTAGTGTTAGGAAACTTATAAAATGTTAATGAGTTGGGATGAAAAAATGTTAATATATATTAAAACGTTAGAAAGTAAATTAGAATCAATGAAATAAGATAGCCTGACCATTTTCAACATGGAATGCGTAGAAGAATAGAAGAACAACCAATACTAGGAAACACAAATTGTAGAAGATGCTAAAAAAAATGTTCGATATGACAAAACAGAGAGAAGCTGAGGCTGCAAACAAAAAATGTTAAAGCAAAGCAAAAAACAAAATGATTAAAGAGTAGATATCAGATGCCAAAAGATAAAAGGTAAAGATCAAATATAACGTTAAAAAATAGCAGATTTAATGTTCCTTAATACAACAGATTTAAACAAAAAGAAGTAATGTTTCAGGAGAATATATTAATCATGCAACTACATGAGAGAAGCAGAGAATTAGGTAAAACAAAATGATGAAAAGAAGCACTAGATGTATAAAAAAGAGGATGAATGGAAAGGACTAAGGGATAAAAGATGCGAAATAATGCAATGCAAAAGTAGAGGCAGAAATAAAGAAAATTTACCTTGCAGATTAGGTCACACAGATTGCAAATCAATTTAACTTGTAGAGACTTAAATAAGGATAGCGGAGGACAAGGACTTGGGTGCAACCAAAGGTAAATGAACTAGGGCACAATTTCTTGGTGCGTGCTACCAAGGGAGGTTGAGTGTGAAATGCAAAGAAGTTAAGGAAAGAACCCAAGAAAGTGTAATGCGAGAAGGTATGTTACCATAACCATGAGAATGCTTTAAGAATCCAAACAATGAGCCAAGAGATTTTGAAAGGGGAAAGCAAAGAAAAATTTATTAGAGAAGGGGTTTTCTACCCATGAGCGCAACGACCGATATATCATTCCCAAGTAGTTGGGATATTCTTCTCAAATGTATGGGATTTGATTCCTGAAAATGAAATAATAATGAGCATAGCAGAGAAATGTATTAAGGAAAAATTTGTAACGGGACCAATACTGGATCATGCTCTAAGAGAATGACCTCTATTCATCAAGAGAGAGGTGAAAATCAAAGAATATTGAAATGGGTTTGGCTGAAAACAGCCAAACCAATTTTATTTTTTTAAGGCTACTCTCTAGCGGCAAGCCAATCAAAGAGGGTTAGAGAAAACAATAAAACCTGCAACACAAAAGTTAGAAAATGAAGCTCAAGCTTCTCTCTCAAACAAGAGTCTCCAATGAGATGTGCTCCCAAGAATGGTGACCTTCAAAACTACACTCAAACAAGGATTAGCAACCCTAGCTCTGATACCATGTTAGAAGTATGAAAAAATGAAAAGAAGTTAAGGAAAGAACCCAAGAAAGTGTAATGCAAGAAGGTATTTTTCCATAACCATGAGAATGCTTCAAGAATCCAAACAATGAGCCAAGAGATTTTGAAAGGGGAAAGCAAATAAAACCCCTTGTGACATTATGAATGAGGCCATAGCCTAAAATGAGAGAGAGAAGAGAGAAAGAGAGCAATATGCTCAATACAATAACTTCACCATGAGAAATGAGAGAGAGGAGCATCTCTTAAACAGAGATGAGAGAGAGGAGTTAGAATGTAACTCCCAAGTCTATGAATGCCACCATTCATAAGTGTGTGCAACAAGTGTCCAAATCCTCTTAAGGAGGAATAAACTAATTTCCTTATAAAAGGAATTACAAATATGAATTGTCCTCCCACTTGGACTAGAGGACAAAAATACATGAAGGATACCTTGGTTTATCCTTATTTAAATAATACAAATAAGGAAAGATTATAAATTCTAACGGTCTCTTAAAAAAAAAGGATCTTCTAAAGCTCGCTCTTGAGATATTATAAGTTGAACTTGTTCAAGTACAAGCTCTTATAATGAAGGTGGCCCTCTAAAACTAGGAATATCAAATTTAGAAGGCTCAAGTGACTCACCTTACATGAAACTTATAAATTTATGCTCAAGAGTTTATTATGCTTCTAGCTGTAATTGGGAAAGTAAAATTTTCATCTTCTCTTCTTTTGTAGCTATCTCCCTATCAAGATTCTCCTCATGTTTCCAATTTTTTGCCTCCTAAGAGGATTGATAAGTCTGTACATCCTACCTTTTGATATCATCCATCTATTAGCACTTGTCTCTTTGAGACTAGAAGATATCCTTGTAGAGATTCCAAGTGTGTATGGATCTTACCTCCAAAGTCTGAAATAGCTGAATTACACACCAAAAATCATAAATGTGTGGAAAATCTTGGAGTGAAATAGTTTAATCAATCCCACTAGGTGTGCCAACAACTGTTGTCATGAGGGTATGCTTGAATGCTAAGCTAAGAGCTTAGAAATCCTATGAAACATGGAATGATCTTCGAGAATGTGGGTTGCCTATTGTGAATATCAATCTCTAAATTAAATAGAGTTGGTTCTCTTTAGATACCTCCTAAAACTATTGACTTTTGCTTGGAAAAAGGGGAGAGATATTCTTGAACTGAAACATATCCTAAGAGGTGATGCACCAAATGTGTGAGAAGCCTACTTAGCTACTCAAACTCACAATACTTTCAATGGGAAACACTTTCTACTCATAACTAAAAATATTAAATTAAATACATAACAAGAATACAATGAATCAATGCTAGCTTGAAGGAAAGTCAAATATTTCCCAACCACAACTTATTGATTTCAACTCAACACAATACATATTCTACATTAAACATAAGTTTCCTTGTTGTAATATTATATAAATATAATAAAACTAAAAAAATTTAAATAAAATCACAAGAATCTCATCAAATCATTCATTCTTAACACAAAACAAATAGAATGAGAAGGAAATAATACTATGTTTATTGAAAAATAATGAAATCTATTACAATGTTGTCAAATGCTTCTAAGAACTACAATCTATCTCCTTTTTTTTGTGTGCAAAGAGCCAATAAGAAGGGACTAGTCAAGAAAATAAAAGAAGAAAGCCTTATAGATAGGACCTACAATCCTAACTCAAGAAAGTAGTGGACTAGAAATCCACCTCTAAACTAAAAGAAACCCCTTGAATCATTTCTCCAATTGATGAAAATATCATCCTAGGTCATACAAACTTGAAAATCCCCCCAAAATAGGTCAAAACTGTGAGAAACTTATTTATGTCCTTGAAACACTCCTTGACTAATGTAGAACCCACATGGACTTTTAACTTGAAGACAAACTGATATATTTTCTTTAAAAACTCCCCCTTTTCAATGCCTGACCAATGTGGCACTGATTAAAAGATCTTTAATCATTGTTTTTGAACTCTCGCATTATTCCATAAGGTTTCATGCTTATCAGATCTTTACATATCAATGCTCTATAATAACAATAGACTGGTGCTTCGTCATTAGCTTCTGAGTCTAATATATTGTTTGATGTAACCATATCATTATCTTCAAGCATTCTTGTAGAGTACTATATCTGAACAATATTATTACTTGGACTATTGTAGCAGAGCAAAAAATGTATTTTTATTACCATTGTATTGTTGTGATCTTCATGGTTTTAACAATGTTTTGATCACTATTTTTTTTCTACATACTTGATGTTAAAAAGGCCCTTGTAATTGTTGCATCTTCAATCACCAAGACAAGCATCTTAACGTTGACTTGTCATCATTCTTTGATTGTCTCCCATTGAATTCTATATGCATTTCTTTAACACTACATTTTACATCCCTCTACTAGTTGTCGTTGTTATGAAATGTTTCCCTAATTTCATTGTTTTGATCTCTATTTGCTAAGACTCTCCTCTTAGACAATAACATTTTCATTGCATACTAAATTGTTGTTTTGCAATTGTTAATTGTCAATACACTATGATTAAAATTTCATCACACTTTCTCACTGTCATTATCTCAGTAACAACAGTGACCTTACTTGTCATAATAGTATCTCTATTAATGTTTTATAGATCATATTTTATCACCACCATTCATCTTTAGATTATGCCACTCTTTTTCTCTCAAATTTTCAATAGTGACCTTCAATGAAAATAAAACATTCTTATTGCTTTCATGAAAGTCCATGTCTCTCAACACATAACCCATCCGTCTTTGTCTTACATAATGAAACTCATGCTCTTCATTGATCTAATTAGATCATAATCATTCTTATTCATACCCATTGCCTTGTTATTGTGTTTTAACATATTTTCATAATGTGATAATGAGTTTCCTTTGTTTTCACCATCACATATTAGTTTGCTTAATAGCATTGAAAATTATTGCCTTTCCTACCTCACTTGGCACTATTTAAAATCCCTCTATCATAACAACAATGTTCTTCTTCATAGCTTTGTTTTCATCATAACATTTTATTTTAAACCTTTTATGCTCATTGTCACTGAGCATTATATTTCACTATTTTACCCCTAACCACTATCTTTGTCATGACATTTGGCACTATTTTGACTATGGTGGTATCTAAAAACCTTATAAAAATTATAAATACTTATTTCTTTTCCTGTGCTCATGCTGCTCTCCACTCCTTATGATTGGATTTCACATTTTTTATGTTTTTAAGAATATCATCTTGTTGTCCTTAGTTTTTACTAATAATAGTACTGCCTTCTTATTAATCACTCTATTGACCACTATTTTTTACATGAATGTTGTTACAAATTTGAAAATGTATGATGGTAATAACTCTTTAAAAAGTGGATATCTCTATCAAAGCAATGAAAGAAAACCACCCATACAATAATGGTCATGTCATCCACAAGACAATGAATATATCTCCCTCTAAGCAGTGAATAAATCCATGAAATAGTGAGACAATATCCCTTACAAAAGTCATCTATATGTGATAGAACAACTCATTGTATCCTTCCAAAGAATGAATGGAACTCATTAAATAAAGCATGCAACAATAAAATAATACCAATGTGTTTGTGTTCCATGAGTTTTGCTTTGAACCCTACCTCTTTGTGCTTTGCAAACTATTGTTTACAAATGAAAGCTGTCCCCTTTTTTATTGATTTGTGTTTCTATGAGAAAATCTGATGCTATTTGGCATTCTTTGCTTGTTTTTTACCATTGAATGTGCATTTCTCATTGTGTAACTTGTTGTTCATCTATAGGGTTGTGTTCTTTATGATATACTTACTCTTTTGATAAATATCTATTGTCTTTTGATAATAGACACAATGTTCTCTATATGATTGTGCTATTTCTATTTATGATGTCTACCAAACCTTAACATGAGCTAATGTCCATTCATCAAATACACTGTTCTTTTTGCATATATGTTGTCAATCTCATAGAATATGCTCTTAATCTATTAAGAAGCTACCATTTCTTGCATTATATCTACTATAACTTTGCAAAAATGTTTCTCCACTCATTATCATGCATTACCCCTTCTTATCTATTATCCTTGTTACTGAACTTGTGCCCTTTTGAAAAAAATGTGTTCTTCTCATAAATGAACTCATTGTTCATGCTATTTGAGTTAATATGCTTTTATTCCTCTTGGATTGCATGGTGACCCTTGAACTCAGACATTTTCCAATAAACTTCTCATTATTTATGATAAAACTTGTGGTTCTTGCATGAAAGTGCCCTTTTTGTTGACGAAAACCCTCTTCTTTTTCATTATACTACACGACTGACTCCATTTGCATGATGGGAGGAAAAAAATCAAAGTGAAACTGAAAGGAGAACCTAATATGTAACCTGGGAACTCATGCCTACTTTCAAACCGTTGGGTTTTTTTTAATAAAAAAAGAACCAGAAAATCTTTTCATTTTTATTTGATAACATCATACATACTAGAAGTGGCTTTTTACAAGTTTGTTAATCATTTAAAACTATTAGAAGCCCTATATAGACCTATGCTCAATGCAAGGCTATTTTTTGTCTAAAAGATAAAATATAGGTAACACTTATTATTTCCAACTTAGGATTATAAATGGTTAGGATTTCTATGGAAATGATATCATTCAATCCTCCACACCAACCTTTAATATTTTTTTCCATTTCTAAATCATATTTAGTATAAAAAACTAACTCAATAGCCATGAAAGAACTTGAACTGTCTCATAATATAGATGCATCCTTTGATCTCTTCACTATCTTTTAATTCTCTAAGGATCCACCTTTTAGTTATCTATCATAGGTTATACTAGTTTCATACCCTTGTTTGAGCCCTTATTCCCATTTGTTAGACAAATTCCATATTTCTTCCTTTGATAAAAGTGTAATGCCCAAAACATTCTCCATAAGAGAACCAATATACGTAGCTTTTATAATGACTCTTCCTCTCTCCTATTTGATAACTCTTGAGACATATTTTTCTATTGCCAAATATCCATGTAATTAGTTCTTGATACTATCTCAACATCCTCTTCTTTACTCTCCCATCTCTCTATTTCTAGAAAAATTTCTTCCACCCTTGCTCTAATAGAGGCAAAGTCATCTTTCTTTAAAGAATATAGCTCTGTCAAATCCATTTTTATTATTATTGAAAGGGTATTTTCACTTTGTTTAGGGTAATTAATCCTTGAGTGACATGATAAATGACACGTCTTACAAACCCAGTCCAAATCTTCGTACAATATGCTTTGTATCCATACCCCATATTTAGAAATAATCTTTAAAAAATATGGAAAGGGTTTGCGTATGCTCTTAATTTAAAAACAAACCCACTAGGGAATGTTTGAATTCTCAAGGACTATAGGGTTGCATCTCAATAAAATCCCTAATTTGTTCCTTAGAATTTCTAAAATTTATGATACTTTGTATTCTAAGATTAGATTGAGGAATTGCACTTGGTATAGAATGAAATTTATGTTGTTAAAGTCTACTTTAAAGTTGGGAGTCCATAATTGCATATGCAAACCTGAACTTTGATAAAACCAACATTTCTTTCTAAAAACCAACCACCTTCATTCTTTTGAATTAAAAATAAAAATACAGAAGCCTTGATCATGATCTAAAGCAATTATATCATTAACATCTACCCAATTTGTGCATCAATCCATTAATAAGTTCTTTTCTTTCTAATGTTAAGTTATAGAACTTACAAATTAAAGCATCTTTCCTTATAACATTGATTTGAGGGTTCAAAGTTTCTTTTAAAAGAGTAATGCTCAACTCTTTGTATGTTGCTACAGGTAGTTGATGCTTTGTTGGAGACCTATCTTCTCGTTGAGCTACCTCTGCATTCTCACTTGCACGAACAATATATTCTTGCTAGTTCGTCATTGCATTCACATTTGCACCAAGATTCTTCCTCACTTGAACAATTTCCCTATGATTATTTTTCTATGATGCTTTGATTTAGCTCATTATGGGCCCTTTTAGAAAGGAGTCTATGATTCTTTGGAATCCACACCTTCCTTGTATACTTTTTCATAGCTTTATTTGCATTTGGTATTTTAGGTTTACTTCCTCTTATGTTAAAATTCCTCCATTTTTGAAGATTTCCTTTTAGGGTCCACCATATTTTTCTATTTGTTGTGAAGCTTTCAAATAGGGATTTTAAATCAAAAGGGTTTCTTAAAATCTACCCTTTGTTCAATCCATTATCTCCTTCTATTCTATGTTGGATGGTTTGTATTTAAACCCTATTTCTTTCTATGGATAAAAATTCCTTACTTCCAGAGATAAAATTATTCTTTGCTAACAACCATCTCCTGTACTATGATTTTAGCCTTTGAAGTGGCCCTCTAAACCCTGGATTTGATTTCTTTTGGGCATAGATTTAATGATCTTATTTTTAGTATTTGAGGTTTCCTAATACTTGGGTGACAACACCTTCTTTGGCAAAGTGGGCTTAACTAGAATCCCCAAATGTGTCATTAGAAACATGGGTATATTATTAGGGAAATATGCTATGAATCCTTCTATCCCCCCTTACTCATTGCATATCTTTATTTTTTGCTATTTTTTTTAGCTTTCTCATGAATTCCATTTAGGTCTTGGATTCCAAAATGATGGATTTCCCTTTGTCCCCCTATACAGTCTACTTCTCCCATCACCATTCCTTCTACAACCTATGAATATACACCGCCTCAATCTACCATTATCATACCAAAACCAACCCTCATTGCTCCTTATCTGTCCTCACCTTGGTCTATTATTGTCATGCTAGTTGAAACCCTCTCTACTATGGATCTCTGCTCTGCCATACAATTGATGTATTTGAATAACATGATCTCCAACACTCATATCCAAGCAAATGGTCTCCAAGTAAAATATGGTGTTAGTAAAATAAAATCAAAGCAACCCCAACATAGCTAAGTAATTTATATAATATATAAAATTAATAAATAAATATCTAAACTTTATAAATATTCAAAATATGAAAAAAAAAAGTTACTTAGGATTGGTGAAAAACAATTCACTAATTGTGCACAGGTCAATGCAATCGTATATTGCGTATGACAAGTACAATAAGACTTTAAACATATTGCTAGTCATAAGTTCCCTATTCTAACACTTATGTAGTCTTTACAATATGGTCATTTGCAATGGTATGAGAAGATGACCTAAGTAAGGAGGCATCACTTGTAAAACCTTCAACTGTTAAAGCATGGTGGACTATGTCATTTGCTCTCAAGATTACATGTCAAGGATAATGGATTTTGAGATAGGGGAATGCCCAATTGGACTAAAGTATGATCACAACCCAATTTATTGAAATTGGCCACTCATTTAAAGGGGAAACAAAGTGTTCAAATCCCTTCTCAAGGTTGGAAAGAGCCTTCGCTTGGTAGGATTCTAATGACTCAAGAAAATTAGGAAATATTCAAAGGTGCCCTTAAATGGCTTATAAATATTCAGGAAAGTAATATTAATATTTTGAATCAACACCTTGTTAACAAAGACAATCTTGTTCCTTTAATCCTCATGACGTTAGAAGAATGGAGAAGGTCAAGACCCAAAAGAGATGCTAAGAATACTTTCCCAACAAACCTCTGGTTTGATGAAGAGTGCTAGTGAGCGAAAAGAGATACGGGGGAGAAAATGAATAAAGAAAACAAAAGGGAGTATGAAAAGTTATCAAGGCAAAAATAAGAAAAGTGTGTGGACTTGAGAAGGGTAGAGTTGATTAACCTTGAGAAAATAATCCAATTTTTTTTGGAAAGAGTTGTGGCAAAAGAAGAAGCAAATAGAGAATAACATCACGGGGTCTCAATAGCTGGAGTACGCCAAGATGCTATATGAACATGAGCAGGGGGGACATAGAATTCTAATTATCAAGACCACGTCTGAACTTTTCAACATTAAAGATATTATTCAAGGCATAAGGAGGTTAGTAGGGGGGAAAACCCACGATATTGATGGGCTGCAAGTTGAACATTTAAAATGGGGCATTTATATTCTTGTACCTCACATCAATCGTATTTTCAACAATGTTTATTTTTTATTAATAACAAAAATAGGTTTTGAGGGGGGCTCAAAACCCCTTTTACAAAAAGTTACAAAAGATAAACAAAAAGAGACCCAAGATGAAACTATGTTGTGAGCCAACAAAAATAACGAATCCAAAAACAACAAAACTACCAGCTGAAAACCAGAAACCAGAACCAGGAACCAACAACCAACATGGATACCAGAAACATTAGGCTAGCTCCTTAATGGAAGTCACCATTTCCTCCTTGAGCTCATACATTTTACGCACGAAAGCTTTGATATCAAGGAGGTTCAGAGAGGTATTCACAACCATCTTCTTTATGCTAGAACAAGTACACTTATGAGGGCCAAAACCCTACCCAACCACATTGCTTGCATCCACATCCAGGATCACTAGAGAGCCAAAAACAACTTCTATCTTGCCTAACATTTTGTGGAAGCTATCAACAAAGGTACCCAATATCTCATGACTTTTATGGAGGAGGTTCTTCATAGTACTTTCCATTTTTCCCATTCTCTCCAATAGGTTCTTCTTCTCGAGTCCATCTGCATCATTATTCTCGCCCAGCCTTTTTCCAGCTTGAAGCTGGTTCTGGATGCCATCAAATTTGGCGGACAAAGATCTATAATTTAGGTGTAAAGACTTAATCTCATGAAAAGTCCATTTTTCCAAGCAGAAAGAGTATATGGACATGGCCTTCACCATTTGCAACACACCCATTGTTGGTTTTTCCTTATCTTGTAGATCTTCCATCGACAGCTTGACATTACGCTCTTTCGGATCCACAATTTTTAAAAAAGGGATGTTCTTGGTTTTCTCTTTTTCCTTCACCTCTTCCAGAATAGGGCTCTTATTCTCATCTTGCATAACCCTACTTTTTTCTATTTCCACCTCATTCCCTAATGATATCGACACATCATGATCCATAAAGTACTCATAGTCCACAAGGATCGACACCTTATAGTCTTCCACCATACCACTACTAGTATCCATATTATGGGCTTTATTCTCGCTATGACCTGGGGAAACAACTTACTCATCAAACTGACCTAGAGGCTCCTGAGGAATGAGAGAAAGGTTCTTAGGGCTTGCTGGAGTATTGGGGATTTTATCACCCACACCAAAAGCCCACTCATTTTTGCTAACATCAACATCCTTGGTCTCCATACCATCACCAATATTTTTAACAATGTTTTTTTTTTTTTTGATCGGTAAAAATCCTAAGCCAAATTATTTTATTAATAGGTTAAATTAAGTACAAAATTACATTCTTGTGCGGGCACTGGTAGGAAAGAATGGAGAAGAAAACCTCTAGTCTTTCCCGGGACCAAGGTCCAGAAGTTATATTACAGACAATAGTATGAGGGCATCCCCTCATTTACATCGATTATTGAATGCAATCCTTTATATAAAATTTGATTCCCTTTTTCTCGGACCTCGCCTGGAGTCTATTTTCATTGATACATCTAAGTTTTGATGTTGTGGAGTTCTGGTGTACTGTTTTCTCCAGACGTCAGCTCCCCTATATCTACAAATACTATTTGCTACAAATAACATGCTAATTTGAATGATTAGAGAACTATATACATATATAAACACTGCTCTTGATGTGATTATAGTCTTTCCTCTAAGAGTAACATGGAAATAAAATCTTAGCTAGAGAAAAGAAGATATTTATACCTTAACTTGTAATGTCTGTATCAGCGTAAATAATTGGTATTGTAGCCCTGTTTCCTAAATGTTGTTTAAAAGATACTATCCACAAAAATTGCTAAATATATCTGCTTATAACAGTGCACTTAATAGTCCAATACTAAGAGATATGCTATTTAACTTATCAAATCAATGCTTTATCCATAGAACTTAAAAAACAAAATTGTGCTTTCTACTATATATTTAGCATGGGTTAGCCACACTTCAGTATTTGGATAGAAAATAAACATATAATAAATAGATCCTCTAGAGATATTACTATATCTATCTATCTAAATGAGAACATCTTCAATGGAGTCCATTAGTTTAGACTAAGTTGAGCTTATCATGTATATACGAGGATTTAGAGTATGCAAATGAGGTTTAGTACTGGATGCCTGATCCTTACTATTGTTATTATATCATTGATTGAAGATGATTTTGCACCTGAACACTTGACATAATCCACTCTTACCTATATTTTCCAGAATATCATAAAATAAGATTAAAACATAAGTAACCTACATTTGCTGTTTCATTTGTCAGTTAAATTAGTCCCTCAATATTTGAGGAGAACTTAGGTTTCCAGATGATAGATAAGGCCTAAAAGATCAATTTCATGTATTCTACATTTGAGTATGGACATTATACTCAGATCTTGAGCTAAGCTTATTGATGAGATTAATGAGAAAGGTATTACTGATACAAAAGATTATTCTATTTAGATAAAAACTCCATTGTAATGGCTATTTTATTGAAAATAACAGCTGTAATTATGTCAACCTTATACTTTCTTGATCCGCACCTTGGTTGGCAATAAGATTATGCTTTCTTAACTTACTACAAAGCCTTAGTCTCCTATACTTCCAGGCTCTGGAGGTTACTATAATCTGCATTCTCTACTTAACTTACTGCAATGCCTTTGTCTTCAATAAGAGGAAAATATATTATTTTCTCTATACCCTGTCTTGATTTATCGATTATGGGAACATCACGAGGCCAAAATACATGATCCTTGCCTTCTACCATTCACTCATAAAGAAATTTAAGATAGAAACCCTACTACATTATCCATCTATACTATGCAAAGAATAGAAACCTAATGAAGTCCTATTTTTTTAAGGATTTACAGGAATAGCCATTTTGATCTGATTCATATAATTTATGAGGACAAACAACTAATTTATCTCAGATTACATTGCAATTTTATAAAAATATATAAAAACTTCTACAGTTTAATGTCTACTAGAAAAAACCTGGGTCAGGAGGGCAGACAAAAAGCCTTTTACCACAAGCTTGAAATGGGAGTCAAGATTGAACCAGTTGATAATATACACACCTTTTCAAACATACATCGATAAATCTACAATAAACTGTATCACTTTACTATTAATCCATGAGTTTTTGCCACAGGTTTGTATACAAAATCTTAAGAAGCTACTACATAGTCATAAGTTTGTATACGTAGTCAAAAGAAACTAATACATATATGCTATATGGACATAAACTATGAGTATGAATGAGTCTGAAGTCTTAGTAAAATTAGCATATGGTGTTAAGCTAGTAGTATAAACTATACTTCTCAAAAGGAAACACTTATTGCTATTAATTAGTCATCTCCATCTTTCTGCACTGCGCCACAACTCCATATGTTCCCCTTTTTAACCATCACGACAATGCATTCCACCTCACCTGCGCCCTTCTTAGATCGCTGAGCGCACCTTGTAACCTTCAGGGCCATGATATGTAGGTTAGCTGGCTTAACTTGGTCTATTTCTTTTGGTATATCAAATCCCTCACTCTGCCAATAGTTTAGGAGCCACTTCATGTCCATCTCCTCAGAAAGGGCCTCATTGTAGAGAAAATCCAGACTTCTCAGCATCTTCGGCCAGTGGTTATCAAACCTGCTTTCATCTTTAAATGTAAGCATGGGTATACGCTGAGATTGTGGAATTTGCTCTAGCTTGGATAGCTCTGTATTCATCGTGACCTCAGAGTATGGGATAGTAAGTTGATTATCAACACAATTTACCATTTTTTCCAACCTGCCAAGGTGTTCTTCATTGAAGATTTCCCTTGCTACCTGAATTATATCATTTTTGGTTTTTCCTGCAAAGGTTGAGACTGCTATAAATTGTCCAATGATCCACCCATTAGTTTGATAGGTGTATTCATTATCGAAATACTAATCACCCATAGCCTTCTCTATTGCTCTTCTAGTCAAGTTTGGCAAGGGGTTTAAGATCTGGTTCCAGCGTTCAGGGAGGACATGCCCTCTAAAGGCCATAGCTTTGTTTCCTTTTGTATAAAAGGTGAGCAACCTTGACTCCATGTTTAAGACAAAACTGAGGCTTTGTTAAGGCTTGTGCCTATGTGAAGAGTTGCAGGATAAAGGCATGGGACTGTCAGGATTTACTTATAGATCTAGGGAAGATGCTAGAAGTGAAATCATGATTAGTTTACCATCTAATTGTGTGTCATCAAATATAGGGGTTGTGCAAGGTCGGAGTCTAATGATGATTGTTATTACTGAACTCATATTATGAGGCAGCTCGACCATCTTGTTTGATCATTATTTGCTGAGGTTACCAATATTTAGTAATGATGATTATTGGTGAGGTGCCTCGCAACTTACTCAATACCCTACACGTTCTATCGGGAAAACTCTTAAAGGATTTATATATCTGATGTTAATAATTTAAGATATCATTATGCACAAAAGATCAATTCATTTTAATCATTTTAATCATCTCACTGTTGTCACATTAATCTATTACGGATGGAATGAGCTAAAAAGCTAAAAAACATAGATTAATACTAGTATTGGGCGTTATGATCGCCTATCCTAAGGTGAGGGCCTATAAAAGTCTAAAGGAAATCCTACTAAGTCCTAGACCAATCTCCAAGGGTAGATGATAGAGAAGAATGGGTATACTAAGGATAAAGTTTGACATGCCAGGTTAGCCTAGGGAGTAATTACGAAAGAGACACCTAAGACTAGATCAAATGTCATCAGGGGGGAACCCTTTGCCACTCTAGCCTGCCTATGTAAGAGCTATGCCATTGGGGTTTAAAACATAAGAGAGGTTATTAGGTCTGGGACATCTTATGGCTAATAATATAATGTGAAATTTAAAAGCGTACTACGAGGGGATGGATTATATTTAGTTAAAATTACATAAAGCATTTTTCTTTTGCGTAAGTTAAAAATCCAGGGATGTTTATATTTTTAGTTTTTAGTTATTTAATAGATTCAAAGATCTATTAGTGGCTGTATATCTTAAGGATTAGTCTGACCATGATTGTTCCCGCATATTTCTGAAAAACCCTTATATCAAAATCTGCAATGGTATACCCGATAACAAATTGTAATTTCATTTACATTACTGATTATATGGTCCAGGACCTATTGAAGTGTATGTGACTATAAATTGTTCTTCGTCCTTGAGATTTTACTGTATCTTACTATAGGGATTCTATAAGAAATCTACTATTTCTAGAGGGTTTACACAAAATTCCCATCAACACCCTGATTAGCCAGTTTATCTGCTTTTGTATTCCCTTCCCTATAAATATGTTTTATTTCATATTGGGGAATGGTGTCAAGGATGTTTAAGACATCTTCTATTTTCAAGTTGAGGATCCAATTAGGAGTCTTTCTGGTTCTAATAGCATTGATTATGATTTGAGAGTCTCCTTTAATTTTAACCTTGGAAATGCCTAGTTGTTGGCATAATTTAAGACCTTCTAGTGCTACTTTGCATTCTGCCATGTTATTAGTTGTAGGTTCAATAGGCCTAGCATATTTGGATATGATTTCCCCATTCCAATTATGAATTATTCCTCCTATACCTACTATATCGGGGTTGCCTCGAGAGGCCCCGTCAAAATTTAGTTTATACCACCCTACTTTGGGTAGTGACCATTTGCACATGCTTCTATCTATTTTTGACTTGCTACTCCCTCTTCCATATAATGGTGGGATTTCTAAATGAAGCCATTGGTTTCTAATCTTATTGTCCCATTGTTTAAATGAATTTTCCAAACTCATCTTATCTTTGAGTTTATTATTTATTACTTCAATGATTGATGTTTCAATTTTGTTGATAATCGATGAGCAACTAAGCTTTTGGTCGGTAAAGATTCTTCTATTTCGCTCTTTCTAGATTTCCCAAACTAAAATAGATGGGGAGATGATCCATATGTCCTTGTACAGACTATCGTTATATAGAGTGGGCCATGCTTTAAGATAATCAACAAGATCAAAGGGCATGGCTGCACTCCAATCTAGACATTTACATAACCATTGCCAACATTTTTGGGAGAAAGTGTAGTTTACAATAAGTGGTTGACATCTTCTTCTTGGGATTCACATAAAGGGCATCTTGTGGGGCCCTCATAACCTAATCTCCTTAGTCTATCTGCAGTAAGGATTTTCTTTTGTAAAGTTGTCCACAGGAACATCCCTGCTTTAGGAAGGCATGCCTTATTCCACCATAGGTTCAAAGGGATATCTAGGAAATCCAGATTATGATCCTGCACAATTGTTTTATAACTGTCCTTCATGTTATATGATCCATTATTTGAGCCTGCCCAAATAAGATTATCCTCCCTATTTTTGATCTTTAAAGCTCTGTCTTTTAAGGTGTCAATGAGTTTTAGTTTTTCCTCATTCTCTAATGGTAAGTCATATACTAATTTCCATACTTGATCCTCTTCAGGGGAGATATAATCCTTTAGGAGTGAACCTCTAATATTTTTACAGGAATCTATGAAGCCTAGAGAGAAACCTAACTTATTGAGGGGGGTATTATCGCCCCAATAATCTTCCCAGAAGAGAGCCTTGTCCCCTTTTCCAATATCCCATGTAAGTAGATTATTAATAATTCCTCGAGATTCTTTAATAAAATTCCAGATATGAGAACCTTTTACATGAGTTCAGGATCTGAAGATATTAATAGGTTCCACATTTGGTATATATTTGTGCAAAAGGATTGTGGCCCATTTGCTAGTAGATTCCTTATATAGCCTCCATATGAGTTTGGCACCTAGTGCTATGTTCTACCATTGAAGATTTTTAATACCTAATCCACCTAGGGAAGTTGGTTTACATAAATTATCCCATTTTATCAAGGCTAGCTTTTTATCCTCTGATGGACCTTGCCAGTAGAAATCTCTAAAAAGCTTATCTAGACTAGTTTTGATATTGATTGGAAGAGGTAGTATTGACATCTGATAGGTGGGGATGGCTATCAGTACCGACTTTATCATTGTGGCCCTTCCCACTTTTGTAAGCCATTTACCTTTCCAACTTCCTTTTTTTGATTGAATTTTGGATATAACTTGTTCCCATAACTTAGTGCTACAAATTCCCTTATCTAGGGGGATCCCTAGATATTTACATGGAAATTTTCCCATTTTATGTCCTAGGACTTTGCACATTTGTCAAGCTCTGACTGAGGATGTGTTGATGAAAAAGACTATAGATTTACTTGGATTGACTAATTGCCCTGATGCCTTCATATATTTATCAAGAACTTCTTTGAATGCTCTAGCTTCTATACATGTGGATACTCCAGGGAGTATGGTGTCATCTGCAAACTGTTGATGAGTAATACTTGGGACATGTTCTATAACTTTGATACTTGCAATTTTTCCTTCTAAGTGAACCTTGGTTATATATCTACCTAAAGCTTCAACCATGATAACATAAAGGAAAGGGGAGAGGGGATCACCTTGTCTAATACCCCGAGAAATTTTGAAGAAACCTTCGGGGGTACCATTAATGAGGATTGAGATTTTAGGTGTGGATATACAACTAAAGATTAGATTAATCCATTGTTTTGAGAATCCAAAAGCTTCCAAGCATTTGCAAAGAAATCTCCAATCTACTTTGTCGTATGCTTTTTGGATATCAATTTTAATTAGCATACATGCTTCTTTGTTATATTGTGTTGTATGAACTAGTTCTTGTGCTATTATGATACCATCTAAGATGGAGCGATTAGGGATGAAGCCAGTTTGTTCTTCTGAGATAATCGATGGCAGGAAGGTTTTAAGTCTATTGGCTAAATATTTGGAAAGGATTTTATAAATAGTGTTGCAAAGGGATATAGGTCGGTAATCCCCTGGTTCGATGCAATCACTCTTCTTAGGAATAAGCGTTAAGAAGGTGTTGTTAATTTCAGTTAAGAGTGTTCTAGAATTTCTGGTGGCTTCCACTGCCTACCATAAATCTTCTCCCAAAAAGTGCCAACATTTTTGGAAGAAGGCTGCTTGAAAACCGTCTGGGCCCAGGGCTTTTTCGGGGGATAATTAGAAAACTGCTCTTTTAATTTCTTCAATAGTAAATTTTCTATTCAAACCTTTATTGTCCATGTCAGAGATTAATTTGGGGATATATGAGAGCATTTCTTTCTGTGCTCCTAGGTTTGTAAATTCATTATTGTTAAACAGATTTTTGTAGAAATTAATGAACTGTTCAGCGATAAGCTTGGGATCTTCTGTAAGAGCACCATAGTTGTCACAAATTTTGGTTATTTTGTTTATACTTCTTTTGTTATTAGTGCTGTTGTGAAAAAACTTTGTATTGCAGTCACCTTCTTTTAACCAATTTTCTCTAGACTTTTGTTTCCAATATATTTTTTCTTTTAGTAGGATCTTCACATGTTCCGCCATAATTTCTTTTTCTCTTAAATAACTTGTTTCATTCATCCCTTTTTCAATAACTAACTTATTTAGACAGTCTATTTCATATTCAATTTTGTGTTTTTGTTCAAAAATATGATTAAACTTTTCCTTGTTCCAATCTAATATCTTGTGCTTAATGATCTTTAATTTCACCACTAAACAGAACATTTTAGATCCTGTGATTTTTATTTGATTCCACCATTTCTCTAAAAGTGGCATAAAGTCCTTATCTTGAAACCACATGAACTCGAATTTGAAGGGGCTTTTAGGAGGTTTAAAGTTTTCCACAACGGTAAGTCTTACAGGAAAGTGGTCAGAGCCTACAAATGTTAGGATTTCTGCACTTGTACTATGATTTAGAGCCCCCATGTCTCCACAAATCAAGAATCTATCAAGTCTTTTTGCTATATGGCTAAAGCCTAATCTTCTATTATTCCACATGAAGATGCCATTATTGGTTTTAATGTCTATTAAATTATTAGCTAGGATCCATTGACTGAAATCCTTCTGTGATTGTGAGATGTATTGTGACCCTCCGTGTTTTTCATTACAGTCTAAAATTGCATTAAAATCACCACCTAAAATGTGGGTGTCATTGGGAAATAAAGATAGTTGATTCTATAATTCCAACCATACTTTTCTTTTTTCCAAACTATGGGTGGGGCCATAAGTATTAATGAGTTTGAATTTTAAGTTTGTCTTTAAACTTTTAACTGAAATTAAAATCCAATTATTATTTTTTGCCAATACCTCAATCACTACTTTCCTAGGGTCCCATATTACCGCCAGACCCCCAGATGCACCTGCTAAGTGAACTATTTCAGATTTCCATATGCCTAATTTGAGGCCGAACTTCAAGCTTTCCTCCTTATTCAACTTAGTTTCTTGTAATAATATTAATTCCGATTCAAAAGAGTTTAGATATCTTTTTAATATTCTTTGTTTGTTAGGGGCATTCATGCCCCTAACATTCCAGGTTGTGATTTTCATTGCCCTTGGGGAAGGTTCTTCCCCTTCCCAGCATTTAACATATCAAATACTTTATGTTGATTCTCAGTGTTACCAGCAATATTTCTCAGTTCATTGATGGATTTCCTACCTCTCTTTTTCTTTGTCTTAATGATGTTTGGGCATGAGAGACCTTCCCTATTTATGGCAATACCTAATTGCCTGTCCTTGTTTGTTATCCCATCCAAACATCTGATACAATCTTGTTCCATCTCTTTTAGATCATTGCTTGGGAGAATATTCTTTGAACTATCATTCTGTTCAAATTCATAATCCTCCACTCCGATCCCTATATTAATGAGAATCTTCTTGATCTATAATATCTTTGCCATAATCTTCTAAGATATTGTCCATGTTGGTTTCCAAGTTTTTATTAAGGGATTTGAGTTCTATGGGCAATGATATTGCAGGGATGGGGTTATTTTGAAGATTGTTGCCTTGCTATGTTATTACTTCATCTTTCATACGGTTCTCCTCAGTGATCTTCTTAATCTCAGTATATGCTCTAATTTTTCCTCCGCAATCCTCCAACATGTTTTTGGGACTGTATCTAGGTTCCTTAATGATAAATTCTGCTTCTATATGTGGATAATCTAGATGCATTGCTCCCTATTGATGTTCACAAATATCCTCTGAATAGTCTATCTTAACTTCCCTACTTTCCTTTATATTTTTAATTAAAAGATTCCTTTGTAAGGTAAGTTCTTCCCTGTCATAGATTTCATCCATAAAACTATCCATTAGTTCATCAGTAACGTTTTCTCCTAAGTACTGCACAATTGTGTCCACCTCTCTCTCACATTTTTGATCTTCATCCTCAACATCAATCAAAGTCCCTTTCTCATAATTCCCTGCATCATCTAAGATTTTGACTGCCTCATCTACATCTGCTATGCTTTGATTGGGAGAAAGCTCACTTACTTCTTTGCTCGATTCAATCACTATATCTTTCTTTTCATAGTGTTTTATAGTTGAGATGACAACTTCATTTTCTTTAGGAATACTTATCCTTATATCTGCATAGTTAGTTGTATATTGAACTACTTCTTTGTTGACATCTGACTGAACTAATCTAGGTGCTGCCTCATCCTTCCTTTGTGCAAAAGTAGGTGTTTTATCGGGACTTTGTTCCAGTTTCTTGAACATATTCTGCTCCTCTCTTAAGTTTCCTGTGGCCATCAAATCATTTTGAGGTTTACTGTGCTTTGGGGTGGAGGGAGACCTCTCAATATTCTTGTCAATGTTGTTGTAGATAACAAACCCTCCCTTATCTTCAAAGAAATCTACCTTAATGCTCATGTTCTTTACTTGATAAGTAGGTATAGTTGTTGAGCTGAAAGGGCAACCAGGGGTATCTTCCATCTCCTCTATGTAATCCTCCACTATGGTGGGGTTGATGACTACCTTGCTTGATTTGAAGCACAATCTGATAGGAGAAATTGTTTTTTGATGAATATTCATTTTAACTATAATTATTTTCTCTGCTTGATTATGTTCATTTTGTACTGTCCCAATAAACTTTCCAATTTGATTGCCTATTTTCCTAAGAGTTTCCTGCCAAGTGCATTCTAGGGGAAGGTTCTTAAGGAGGATAGCTTTGTCCACCATGAAGTCTGTGAGTTTTTCAGGGTTGAAGAGTGGAATCCAGTAAAAAACAATAAATGATATCTCTCTAAATTTAGGGCATCCTTCTGAAAGTATTTGTCTTTTAAGGGTTTTATTACTAAAATCTAAATAAATAAAGAATTCAGCAAGGATAGAGACAACTACCTTTTTATGCCACTAAGATTTCAACCAAGCTGCTATATCATAGACTATAGCTCCGACTCCATTCCATCTATAAATTATGCCTGAACCTACACAAACATTCTGAATTCTATCTATGCAACTATCTTTAAGATCTAGATTAGTAATCTTAGTTTCAGAATGAGAATGTTTAGGGTATGATCTTATAATATTATGTCAGATTGTATCTTCCTTTTCCTTAATGTTATCAGATCACCTATGAGGAAGGGAATAAACTTCAAACCTGCGATGTGGGGGCGTGTAGGGCAACATGTCTTGCTTACCCTATTCCCTCTTATGTATCATCTTTCTTTTGATAGTGTTGTTGTCATCCAATAAAGCAGAATGTTTGAAGGATTTTTCTTTCGGATCCAATTTTGAAAAGTGCTTATGGGGCGGAGAGTATATAGTTGCCTTCTCTACACCGAGTTTATCGAATTTATTTTTGATTGGTAGAGCAAATGATACATGTTTCTGAGATGAATTTTGCATTGAGGGTTTCATGTAATGCTTTTTGCCCTCCTGGCATTTTGTTTGTGGGTTGGTAGCCAGGAATAATCCTGAGTAGGGATAGGCATCTCCCGTGGTGATGCCCTAGAAATTTTTCTAGGGGAAGAATGTCAAAGTACCCTTTCATCTTTGTGTTGGATGGTTGAGGATGCTGCTAAAACACCCTTATCTGAATGCGGTTTCCTGAGTGGATCCTTAAGAGCCAAGCATCAAGCTCTATGATTGTCGCCCTTTAGATTCGATCCCTGAAAATTTTTAAATGCATACTTTGTTTTGGCGAAGAAATTTAATTGAGAATCTAGAGATTCGACGGAGCAGAAGTGTGATGCCGAAAAAGGTAGAGCCATTGTTTTTTCACTCTAATAATAATATTTTTAACAATGTTAATGAGGAGGTTTTTCCTGAAAATTGGACTACTAGTATGGTGATTCCCCTCCACAAAAGTGGTGACATAAATAACCCTTCAAATTATTATATTATCATGGTTAATCCTCTCCTCGACAAGCCATTTGGTAGCATGGTTGAATGATAAATCAATAAATGGGCAGAAATAGAGGGCAAAAGAGCTAAGGGACATGCTGGTTTTAGACCAAAATATTCCACCATTGATCACGGGGTCACTCTTAGGTTCTTAGTTGAAAAAATATGGGATACCTAAGGGATTGAGGTTTTCTATTGTTTAGTGAACTTTAAAAAGGCTTTTGACACGGTGCCATGCAACAAACTTTGGGGTAGAATGGAAGAATTGGAAATTCCTAAGGAGCTTAGTCCTATAGTACATAGACTTTATGAGTAGGTTAAGGCTAAAATCAAAACTACATATGGGATATCAGAATGCTTTGGCAACGATATTGGGGTCAAACATGGATGTCTGCTCTCTCCTACTTTGTTTGGGCTTTATATTGATAAGTTGGAAGAATGGTTAAACAAGACTAATGGAGAGGGGGTACAACTAGCTAGTTATGTGATAAAACTTCTTTTGTATGCGGATGATCTCATCTTAATAGCCAAAATGACCAATGGGTTGAGAGAGCACTTGAAGGCACTAGAAACGTTTTGCCAAGAAGTGGGAATGCAAGTGAATAACAATAAAACCAAGGTGATGATTTTCTCTTTGAAAAGAAATAGGAAGACTTCAAGCACGTTCATTTTTTGAAGGAAATCCTTTAGAGATAGTCAACGAGTACAAATATTTGGGGATTGATTTTCAAAACAAACTTAGTTGGGAAACATGCAGAGCAAAAAGAATTCAAGCGGACTAGAAAGCATTGTATTCTTTGTAGAATAAGTGTATGAATGCTGAGCTATGGGATTGGAAGACCAAAAAAATGTTGTTTGGTTTGTTAGTCACCCCATTGATCCTATATGGATGTGAAATTTTGGGCAATAACATGTCAACCAAAAATCGGAGACGAGTAGAAAGAATTCAGAAACATCTCATTATCAGTAGCCTCAAAATTAAAACAACAATGCCATATGAGATCTTATTGGCAGACATTGGTAGCTTCCCCTTAGAAGCTTTGACCATGATTCGGCTGTTGAGTTACCTAAAGAAAACTCAAAGTATGGAAAGAAACCGCTAGCCTAAGTTAATCACGATGAAAGAATGGATAGAAGAAATAGCACGTGGATGAAGCAAAATGACAAATGGATGAAAAAATGGGACGTTAACATTCAAGAGTGTCAGGTTAGCAATAAAGAAATAAATAAGTTTGTTCAGGAAATTTTTTGAAGTATCATATGGTCAAAACACAATGGGCAGAAAAAAAATAAAATTATATCAAAGAATTTAAATCCACGACAAACCATGAGGAAAAAGTATATCTAGGAGCAAATATTAAATGGAGAGCAAAAATGCTCATAGCCCAACTTAGAATTAGCTCTCACTATTTTGAGGTGCGAACGGGTAGATCGCTTGTGCCAAAAGAAGAATGAGAGAACATGACTTGCCTTTTTTGTGACAAGAAGGTGGTTGAGACAGAGCATCATTTTATCATAGAGTGCCCGACTTACAACGACATTAGATCTAGTGATGTGGAAATTTTAGATGAAGGCAACTTAAACTACCTATTTGAGGAAACATAGTTAGGGAGAAACATTAGGCAAAAACTCAAACCTAATTATCAAAATCCATCCTTAGAGAGAAGATTTAACCAAGAGATTACAACATGTCTAAATCCTTGACCTCTTTTCCCGTAGACTGCTTTAACCCGTAGACGTTATTAGTTCCTGCCTACGACAGGTAATTATTGTATTCGGTTCATTTGAAATATAATTTTTTTGACCAATCAACTTTCCAGATTTTTATGACACTTTCTATTTTGTAAAGTTGAATCATTTTAACATATTTGAAGAATTTAAATAATATGATTTATTGACAATTTTATTAGCTCTCTGGACAAAAGGCAATGAAATAAATAAAATTAATGTTAGAAAAATCCATAAAATTGTAAGCTGATTACAAATGACAACTGTAACCCATATGCAATTACAGTGGTAGGTGTAAACGACACTGGCTATGGCGCTGATTTGTACTGCTTTGAGAAGTATGCATTGTCAGTTTGTGAGCACATTTAATTTGTAATAGAGATGAGAAGACAACATATGGCGGCTATATTGTTTTGCGAATAAAGATGCATATTAAATGATAAAAATACATTTAAATCTCTATTATGAATGCTTTTTGACTTATTATAATATCTAAAAAATATTGAATTTGTAAAAATGTTTTTTCATTAAATTGATTATTTTTAGATGTTTTACTATTATCTTTCTAAATAATTTTGAAATAATATTAGATAGGTAAAAATATTATTTCATTTAAACAAGTTTTAATTTTCATAATATTAACTTTATAGATAATTTTAATATTCTATATTTTATTTATGGAAACATTAAAATTTATATATTTTAAAAATAATATATTATAATTTTTATGTTTGTATTTTAAAATTTTTAATATATTTTAATAATTTATGATTATATTGTTAAACAAATATATTTTAATTTTTAAAAATATGTCAAAATAAAATTTGAAGATAAAAAAGACAATTCTATATATCCATAAATAATAATATATTTTTTCCTTGTAACATATTTTTTTTTATTAACTTTAATAATCTTTTAATTTAAAATACAATTTCAAAGTCTATGATACCTAAACATGAAAATCCATCCTTAGAGAGAAGATTTAACCAAGAGTTTACAACTTTCCAGATTTTTATGATACTTTCTATTTTGTAAAGTTGAATCATTTTAACATATTTGAAAAATTTAAATAATATGATTTATTGACAATTTTATTGGCTCTTTGGACAAAAGGCAATGAAATAAATAAAATTGATGTCAAAAAAATCCATAAAATTGCAAGTTGATTACAAATGACAACTGTAACCCATATGCAATTACAGTGGCAGGTGTAAACGACAGAAGACAACATATGGCGGCTATATTGTTTTGCGAATAAAGATGCATATTAAATGATAAAAATACATTTAAATCTCTGTTATGAATGCTTTTTGACTTATTATAATATCTAAAAAATATTGAATTTGTAAAAATGTTTTTTCATTAAACTGATTATTTTTAGATGTTTTACTATTTTCCTTTCTAAATAATTTTGAAATAACATTAGATAGGTAAAAATATTATTTGGTTTAAATGATTTTTAATTTTCATAATATTAACTTTATAGATAATTTTAATACTCTATATTTTATTTATGGAAACATTAAAATTTATATATTTTAAAAATAATATATTATAATTTTTATGTTTGTATTTTAAAATTTTTAATATATTTTAATAATTTATGATTATATTGTTAAACAAATATATTTTAATTTTTAAAAATATTATTATTGTATACTGAATTTAATTGATAAATTTAATTAAATATATAATAGTAAATTAGTTATCTTTATTTTTTAACAAAGAGATTCTTTTGAAGAACTAAGTAACTTTTTTCCCTTTGTCAAAATGAAATTTGAAGATAAAAAAGACAATTCTATATATCCATAAATAATAATATATTATTTTCTTGTAACATATTTTATTTATCAACTTTAATAATCTTTTAATTTAAAATACAATTTCAAAATCTATGATACCTAAACATGAAAAACAAATTATTTAATTAAAATAAAAAATAATTGATCTTTTTAAATATTTTAATTTTTTAATAATATTTTTTGTATATTTTTAATATTGCATTTATGTTTCTTAATATTGTTTGTAATATGTTAACCATATTTTTAAGTATGTAGTTTTTTAATATTTTAATTCTAAGAACTTAAAGAATTACTTTTCTAATCAAATATAAATTAACTTAATACATACAACATGTACTATTAATTTCCAAATAACCACGTTTTTATACTAAACTTGCTGGTCGTGGGTTTTGTGGAGGTTTATGCTCCCTTCTACAAGCACTTACATTTGCGACACATTCCCGCAACTTAATTTTTCCTTCTTTTCACACAAAATTCTTTGTGATTTTTTATCAGTAGCTTAGCAGTGCTTGAAGCTGTAGACCATGGTGGCTCAGAAGAAAAATCTCAAGAGAAAAAACGAAAACCTTAAGTCCCTACCAGCAAAAGTTCCAATGTTGCCCGTGGCAGAGGAGGTGCCTGATTTCCCCAGAGGTAAAACAGCGGTTTTTCTTGCGACATTTTAATGGATTTTCCTAGTAAATTAATCAGGGGTTCGCATAAAATTATGGTTTGGTGTGGGGTTTTCGCAGGGGGTGCAAGTGTGCTGAGCCGGTCGGAGGTAGCTGAAGAAAGAGCCGAGGTCGATGCCCAGTTTGATACGGAGGAGCAGAAACAACCACTTTCGAAGAAGCGCAAAAAATCATCAAAACCATCATTGAATGCGTATGAACGCGAGCGCGAGCCCCTGTTCCAAATTGGGATTGCTGGAAAATTACCAAAATTCGTTAATACCCTCCGCTATAAGGTATGGAAACCACACCCTTACTATGTATACGCAAAGTCTATATCTAGTGAGATAGCTTGCCCCATCAAACTTGGATATTTGATAAAACTGAAATCCAATTATTGAAGGAATCAACCCAGCAAACACCCGATACTCTCATTTCTGCCTACCTAGCGGGAAGAGGTACCGAGTGAGCTCCGAGCCTCATCTTTTCAAAAGTAAATTAAACGCTGGACACATGCATGCAACCACTTAAAAAGAGCTTTAAGCTGCACCAAACAAATTGCTGAGGAGAGAGTTGCAGCAGAATAAAAATAAACACTTCATAGCATGATATATACAATGCTTTTGGAAATGAAACAAGTAACACTGCATGTAGTATGGGCAATTGTGTATTTGGTTCTTCCTGCAGCCTTCTTCTTATTTAGTGACACAGTTGCATAATTGTTTTTATGTTCCCAAATTAAAAAATCGTCAATATACTGAAACAGAGCATTTCATAACTGAATACCTGAGAGTTCTATAATTGATATCCGAGTTTCAAAAATAGAAAACTTGAAGTTCTGGAAAGAGATATCTGAACTAACTGAAAATTTAGGCGACTGTTAAATTTCTGTAACTGAGAATGCTCTACAATCTAAAACTAATATAATGTCTGAAATCCAGAAATTGCTATACAGCTGAAAAAAGTATGAGTACTGCTTGAACTAAAATCTTAATCACCTGAAGATATGAAATCTGTAACTAGTGAAAATATGAGATCTGGCTATTGAAAATGTGAACTGCATTCATTAAATTTTTTTAACTTGAGAAGATTGTAGAACTTGATATGAGTAGAAAATGTTTCAGACGGTGCATCAAAGAGAGGACTTTCCAGAGAATTTATGGATGCCAACTCAGATGTATCCAATGCAGTGTGGATCCTGCTTTTGGGATTTGTGCACAACTTCTGCTGCAGACAAGGATAGGGAGCCCAATGAAGGGCGACCTTCTCCTTGCAGCAAACCCACAGAACTCCACAAACTTATGCAAAACACCTTACAATCCCACCAAAATTAGATTCATCACGTGATATAGATTTCAATACACAGAGGCATAGCTGAAACAAAACCCAACTCAACTAACAATGACATTATTAAATGATTTTCAACACCCAACCCAACAGCTCAATCAAATTTGGTTTTAACACAACCATTTGATGATTTATAATCCACTCTTAAAATCTCCAATGTAACATCAAATTACTGATTCAAATCTGAAATAAAAATCTGAACACACACACATACATTTGATGATTTTTAAGCATGTCAAAATATATAAATTACTGAATTTTCAGTACCTCAAATTGCTAACCTTTCCGTCATGTTTTTCACTTTAAGCCAAAGTTGCATGAACATTGATACAGATACAAATAGGGATACGGTATTGGATATGGATACAGCCATTTTTAAAGTCTCCCAATATGGATATGGTTGGATACGAAATTCATAAAAAACATATACACATATTCAACACAATTTTCTAAGTTAACAGAGGATATTTTCACTGTTTCAAAAGCAATATAGACATATAAATTATAATTGCTACACACATAATTCTAAGTTGATTTGACAATCTACAATATGCAAAAATAATATAGTTGCATTGGAAGGTAACCAAAAAATGGGTCACTAAAATAAAACATTCCATTTGGTGTAGGTTTTGTTTATAGTATATACCAAAAAAATTGCATGATTGAAGTATTTTTAAATTAAGTTTAGGAATATTTACATAAAATTTTTAAAAAATCAATCACACAGTTCTTGGCACAGTTGGAAAATTAAGGATTTTTGGGCATGCTTTGTGTGTTCTTTGCTTGCAAGTCATTGGGAACTCAAGTGAGAGAATTGAGGATTACCCAGAAAAGAGGAAATTAAAGTCTCGGCATTGAAGTATCTTTTACAGGGATTGTTGCTACACGTTGAAGATTGAGTGTCGTTATGGTTTTGCTGTTTAAAAGTGAATTTTGTAAGGGGTACCTCTCTCCAAATTTCCCCAAGAATGTGTAGGATTGTTGCATGTAATATCGTGGGAATGTGTTTACTATTAAGTTTTATTTTATATGAGTAAGAGATCAGCCAATGTGGTGTTGAAGGGCTCCATATAAGGTTGAGAGATTCAGAGTGTTGATTGGATGTGTTTAAAGTAGAGTAGCCGGATGCTCCTCTGCCCCTCCCTAGGCGTGTGTATCACTGTATCAGTATTGGATATGGATACAATACAGCATGGATACACATTGAAGATTGAGTGTCATTATGGTTTTGCAGTTTAAAAGTGAATTTTTTAAGGATGATCTCTCTCAAAATTTCTCCAAGAATGTGTAGGATTGTTGCATGTAATATTGTGCTAGGGTGTTTACTATTAAGTTTTATTTTAGATGAGTAAGAGATCAGCCAATGTGGTGTTGAAGGGTTGCATATAAGGTTGAGAGATTCAGAGTGTTGATTGGATATGTTTAAAGCAGAGTAGCTGGATGCTCCTCTGCAGTATCCACTGTGTATCCATCATGTCTGCCTCTTTACAATGGTCACGACCTTTGACAATTACCACCCTTCAAAAGAGTCACAACCCCTCAACATTTCTGCCATTTCAAAGAGTCACAACTCTTCATAATTGTCCCTCTTTGAAAGAGTCACAACCCTTCATAAGTACAACCTGTTTTTGAATGTCATAACTCTTAATAATCACAACTATTTTGAAGAGTCACAACCCTTTATAATTACAGCCCTTTTGAAGAGTCACAACCCTTCACCATTGCTGCCCTTTGAAAGAGTCACTTCCTTATTTTCTTCACATTCCTTTCTTATTCCATTAATTCTTCTTTAATTCCTATGCTCTCCTTTTTCATCCTTCCTCCATATCTCCTTTCAAATGAACTCTACTCCCTTTTATATCTTATGTTGAGGTAGTCACAAGTGTTCCAAGAATCACCAAGACTTGGCAATTCCCGAGGCGGTTGACCCTTGGTGAGTTTGAGGTGCCCGTACACGAACTTGGCTGAGTCCTAGGTGAGACTCGCCAAACTCGCACAATCTAAGCGAGTTTGGATGCTCAAACTTGGAGAAAACTGATTTTTTTTCCTTCTATTTAAGTCTCAAAATGTTGACATAATTTGGGTTTATGATTCTAGAATATACATGAAATGTAACTTTTAACTCCTCATCTTTGCCTTAAAGTAAATCTCATTCTCTTTAGTAGAATATATACATGAAATATAACATTGTATAGATCACATTTCAATATGTGTTTTTCCTTTCTTATACTTTGAGTTATATTGCATGTATATATTGTCAGGATGTTTGAGAGTGGTTTCAAATCTCTGGAGTTTCAATCCTCCAAGATCTAGACCCATCTCTCTACCTCTCTCTCTCTCACCCTCAAACCCCCCACAAGAGGTGCTACCCTCAACCTTGTTTTGGTGCTCCCCCAAACCCCCCATCAAACTATAAGTCCAAGCAAGTAAAAGTTCAGTGATATATCATGATCATAAAAATCTACATAATACATATCCCTTGTTGCAAATCTTTGCATATTTGTAGTTAAAAAAATATTATGGTTGTTGTATCATCCAAATCCTACGTTAGATGGCTTTCTAGGAAGGATTCTTGCTCCTCTGAGCGGCTGTGCCATAGACTTGTAGTTTTTTTTTTGATATTTGTTTGGGACATTTCATGTCATGGATTTCATAGTCCATGAGTTTTGTATATATTTGAGAATATTTATATATCAGGTGTGCTATTTCCTGAAGCTTCAATTTGTGTTTATAGTTTATACTTATGTGATTGATGTAAACTTATGTATGTGATCAAATTAGCTTCTATTTGATGATGTTATTGTGTTCTTATGGTTTCTTTAATAAAGGGTGTATGAAACTATTAAAATAATATCTTTCTATTTATTTAATGGTTATCTATAATGTAAATAACCTGCAGATATAGTTTCTATTTTTACGACTGTTTCTTATTTAGAAACATCGTCTCTCGTAAATCTATTTAAGAACTAATTTGGTCTTCATTCAATATTAAATTTTTTACCAATTACTCATCGTAATATGGTATCAGAGCTATTTTTTTTGAAAAATAATAATTTCATTATTGAAATTTCCCGAGTTATTTTTCGAAATAGGTTTTGAAAATCTTTAATTTCTTCATGAAATTCTTAGACTCATAAGATTTTTGAAATCCTTTGCTTGGGTGTGTTCAATTTTTTTGCAGACTTTTCATAAAACTTGACTAGGGTTTCTGTGGGTTTTCATCACCATTTCTTTTGAAAATTGCATAGGTTTCTGGAAGAAATTTTTGTAGGCACAAAGTTTTTTGCTGGGAACTGTCCGCAACTTGTGCGACTACGGCTCCAAATTTGCATGTTTGAGGATTTTTTTTGGCGGATTTTGGTCTGGAAAATACCTACGGCCTTTGCTTCATTTTTCTGGCTTGAATGATCATATTTTTTGATCTTTTTTTGTTTACTCGCCAACGAGGCCTTTCCTTGAGCAAACTGACTTGCACGACCATTCATCTGGTCATTTTTCTTCATTCGCTCGATCTTGTATGGTTGACTTTCTGCAACCCGTGGTTTTATCCGCCATTTTTTGAAGTTCTCTTTAGTCAGCTAGGGTTTCTTTCAAAACTCTCTTGTTTTTTGCTGGATTAAAAATATAATTGCGAACTCTTGGTGGGTTTTTCAAGATCTCCACTAGGTCATCGTCAGAATTTGTAGGTACCTTGATTTCCATGCCTCAAATTTTGTGTTGTTGGAATTTTATTCTAATTTTAGATTCTTTCTGGGTTTTTTGAGATCTCATCTAGGTATTTATCAGATTTTTCTGGGTCAGTCGGAATTTTTTTTATTGAAATCCGTGTTAGTCGTACTTGATCACTTTTTTTTTGAAGTATGTACCTGATTCAGCCTTTGTTTTCTGCATTGGGATTTGTGTTTCAGATTTTGAGTTCGCGCCTCTTCTCTCTTTTTTCGTTATTGGGAAACTTGCAAGATGGTATCATTGACCAACTTAATGTTGGAAGACAGTCAAGATTGTCGCAATTGTTTGGCTTCCGAGAAGCAGAAGTAGGGAGGGTCTCAGCTTAAAGCCAATGTTGTTGAGCGCATAGAGCAGAAAGAGTCTGCCTTTTACGCCTTCATGGCTAAAAAACCTACAGACCTTGTCAAATTTTCTGCTTGGTATATTGATTTTGGTGCTTCTTGGCATTTCATTCACAAGCGTGATTGGTTTACAAATCTTTCTCCCTTTATTGATTCAGTTATAGTTGGAGGAGGTGAAGAGTATGCTGTTGTCGGCAAGGGCAACATTCAAATCCAGTATGGTGGGAGGAATCTCACATTCCTTAACATATACTATGTTCCTGGCATGGAACTTAACCTTCTCTCTGTGAGTCAGATCATGCGGCATTCTCCTTAGCTTGATGTTGTATTCAGTACACACAAGTGCTTGATTGTTGATCGTGCGACACGCACTACTATTGTTGTTGGCATTGAGGTTCATGGTCTATACATACTTGTGGATATAGGTGCATCTCTTGAGCATGCATTTGCAACAAAATCAACTTCTATCAGTAGCCTCTGTCATCAACGATATGGTCACCTGAACATTCATTATCTTGCTTAGCTTGTTCGGGATGATTTAGTACTTGGTCTACCTGAAATTTAAACTCAAAATCAACGAGTTTGTGGAGCTTGTCAGGTTGGAAAGCAACACAAGACACCATTCAAGGATGGTGACTCATGGTGAGCCTCAAAGTTACTACAGTTGGTCCATGCTGATGTATGTGGTCCAATGAATACTACTTTTGTTACTCGGTGCAGGTATTTCTTACTTTTTGTTGATGATTTCACTTGGAAAATGCGGGTGTACTTTCTTAGATAGAAATCAAATGTGTTTACTGTATTTCAAAAAATTAAGGCCTTAGTAAAAAAAGAGTCTGGGTGTTCTATTATATCTCTTAGGTCTAATGTGGGGGGGGGGAGTTTTGTTCCACTTCTTTCTCTACTTTCTGTGATACACATGGCATAAAACGTCAGTTAATCACACCATACACCCCTCAACAAAACGACATGGTAGAACATCGCAACCGCACCATTACAGAAATGGCTAGGTCTATGATGGAACACATAAATGTTCCTAAGAAATATTGGGCAGAAGCAGTGTTTACTACAGTCTATCTCCTTAATAGGTTTTCCACACATGCTGTTAAGGGGAAGACTCCTGAGGAATCTTGGATTGGTTGCAAACCTAGGATCAATCATGTGCAAGTTTTTGGCTCTTTAGCATATGTATGGATTCCAGATGCTCAACGCTCCAAGTTGGATTCCAAGAGTTAGAAGCTCATGTTTACAGGTTACATTGACATCCATAAGGCTTACTAGCTGATTGATGTAGACATTGATCGTCTTACCTTCATTCGTGATGTTGTCTTTGATGAAGAACGAGGACCATTTCAACTTTCCTCGTCTGAGCAAAATTTAGAGGATCAACCTTTGAAGGCTTCTAATTTGGGTGTCCGTCTTCCATTGGGCTCACCTGATGGGAGGAATGATGCAAATTCTGTATTTGATGATGCATTACTTGAATCTTCTCTGGATGATGCTGATCTTCTATCTATTGTAGATCCTCTTCCACCTCTAGATCTAGTTATTTGTTCTCTTGAGGTTGGCACATCTCCTCTTTGGTCTAAATGGTGGTCTAAAACCATCAGTGATCTTTGTCCTGATGAGCTCATTGAGGGTAGATCTTCTAGAAATAAGGGCAGGCAACAAACTATAGTTAACTTTGCTCTCATGGCTAACCTTCATAGTATTTATGAGCCTCACACATTTAAAGAGGTAACAGGAATTCCAGAGTGGGAATAGGCAATGGATGCAGAATACCAGAGTCTTTTGAAGAATCACACTTGGGTTCTTTCTGATCTTCCTCCAGGGAAGAAGCCCATTACCTGCAAATTGGTGTATAAGGTCAAGTATCATGTAGATGGTACCTTAGATAAATACAAGGCTATATTAGTTGCTCGAGGGTTCACACAACGAGAGGGCATTGATTATGAGGAGACCTTTGCTTCTATCGCCAAGATGAGTACAATCCATCTTCTTCTCGCCATTGCAACTCTGTTTTGATGGAAGTTTGGATGGAAAGTCCATCGGATGGATGTTAAGAGTGCCTTCCTCAATGGTGAGTTGAAGGAAGAAGTCTACATGACGCAGCCTCTTGGTTTCAAGGTTGCCAACAAAGAACACCAAGTATGTAGACTCCAGGAAGCACTCTATGGACTTAAACATGCCCCTCAAGCGTGGTACATCAAGATTGATCACTACTTGGTTGCTCATGGTTTTCAACGTTGCCCTTTTGACAGTAACCTGTATATTAGACGCTTTGGTGATGATATTCTCTTTCTTGTTGTCTATGTGGATGACTTGATCATTACTGGTAGTTCAACACATTTGATCTCATAAATCAAACAAGAGTAGTGCAAGGATTTTGATATGACAGATTTGGGGCTTCTCCATTATTGTTTAGGTGTTGAGGTTTGGTAGATTGAGGGTAGCATCTTTCTTTCTCAGTCTAAGTATGCTAGGAACTTGTTTGACAGGTTTTGAATGTAGGATTGTAAACTTGTTTCCACGCCTATGGAGAAAGGATTGAAGTTGTCATCCAAGTTTGTTTCTCCTCTTGTTGATGAAACCACTTACAGGCAACTAGTGGGCAGTCTCATCTATCTCATTGCCACTAACCTGATCTCAGTTTTGCAGTGAGCTACATTTCACGCTTCATGACAGCCCCCAAGGCTGATCATTGGGTAGTAGCGAAGCGTGTTCTGTGGTATGTGAAAGGTACCTCTGATTATGGACTTCTTTACACTAGGAGTCACGATTCTAGACTTAGTGGGTTCATAGATTTAGATTGGGAAGGTTCAGTTGATGATAAGACATCAACCTTTGGATATGTGTACAGTTTGGGATCTGGTGGAGTCACTTGGAGTAGTAAGAAGCAGCATGCGGTCTCACTCTCATGATCTCATCTACAAAAGCAGAGTATGGCGCAGCTGTTAAGGCAGCCTGTGAGGTAGTTTGGCTTCGTCGGATGCTTGTAGATATGCATTTGTCTCAAGATGGTCTGACTCCCTCGCTCTCTGATAATCAAGGAGTTCTCAACTTGCCAAGAATTTGGTCTTCCATGAAAGAACTAAATATGTAGATGTTCATTGTCATTACATTTGGCAGTTGGTTGAAGACGGGACAGTTCAATTGCAGTATATTCCAATTGCGGATTAGACTGCAAATATTCTCACCCAAGCCTTTTGGTCCAGATAAGTTTGTTTAATTTAGGGGACAACTTGGTGTAGTTAATAGATTAACCATTAAGGGAGGGTATTAAAATAATATCTTTCTATTTATTTAATGGTTATCTATAGTGTAAATATCCTGTACATATAGTTTCTATTTTTACGACTGTTTCTTATTTAGAAACATCGTCTCCTATAAATCTATTTAAGAACTAATTTGTTCTTCATTCAATATTAAATTTCCTACCAATTACTCATTGTAATAGAAACAAGTTTAAAATCCTTAAAAACCTCTAAATTTCTTGGGTTTTTCGCTTAGGTCTTGTCGAGTTTTTGCCGAGTCCCATGTCTTGAGCCGGGTAATCCTTGCCGAGTCCAAGTCCAGTAACCAAGGTCACAACTCTTCATTATGTATGGCTTGACCTTTCATTAACTTAATTAACTTGTAGTTATATTATATTATATTTTGTTATTTATTTATTTTTATTTGAATTTTATTATTATTATTTATTACTAAATCCTATTTCACAAAGGGGACTTTACAACATTCCAATTTTTGTTTAGGAAATGCAATGAAAAAGAACTATTGCTAATTTGGCATCACATTCATATGAATATGAGATGAGTAGGAATGAGTGACCTTTGTAGTAGTTGATGGTCATGGTTCTTTCCCAAGGTGGTTGAATCATATGGAATGATATATATTTGCAGATTTTGAAGATGATGGAAAAGGGGTTGTAGAGCTAAGAACGAGAGAAAAAGGGTTGCAGACCATTAAGGTTTTGCTTCTAGCAAATGTTTGAAGGCATTTTGTATTGTAATGTTCTAGTATTTATTCCAAAAGTGCAATACAATATTGTAATCCTGGAAGAATAAGTTTAAATGTGCAGATCTATGTCACACAGGGACGCGTTTCTTGTCCCTAGAGGACTTGTTTCCGTCCCTGAAATGTTGTGGGGATAGTGGGACGAAAAGGGGACATCCCCCAACCGTCCCTCATTTCAAAAAACTGCAGGAAATGACAGGAAACATCCCCTGACATTTGGGGATGACTAGCCATCCCTGAAATGCCTAGGGGACGCCCAAAATGTCCCTAAAACAAAAAAGTGTCCCCTACGCATTTGGATGATTTTTGGCATTAAAAAACCAAAATCAAAACTCTTTTTAAAAAAAAATTCTTTATGCCAAAGCGGCAATGTGAGGGGCCCACAAGGTTCGAATTCGTGTTTGTGGATGATAAAATTCAAATGAAGGAGTTGCAACCAGGACTGGTCGGGCTACCATTGGACAACAATCCACGTCTGCTTGAGGGAGAGAGCGACTTAGATGATTCTTAGCCATTAGATATTGATAGCTAGAATGTGGTTTAGTTTCATATGTTGTGCCTGTAGCCTGTTATATTTTGATGTTTGAGACTTCTGGATACATGTTTGAGACATTTTGGTTTGGATATTTATATTGATAGACCATGGATTTGATGTTTGAGACTATTGTTATAATGCTGCTATACTGATTTATACTGCTGCTATTATCATTTATGTTGTTATACTATTGTTGTAACTTGTGAATCAGTGATTTATTTGCATATTGTCTTGTTATCAATTATTGACATATCTCTCTCTCTTTCCCTCTCTCTCTATAATTTTTTTGCATATTGTCTTATTATCAATTATGGACATATCTCTCTCTTTCCCTCTCTCTCTCTATAATATCTTAATATATTTTGAAAAATTGACACACACACACACACACACATATTATAAAAAATTGTATACTGCTGTCCCCCGCCGTCCCCTATTTTTGGCTCTTTAGGAAATGTCCCAGAAACACATCCCCTGCTGTCCCCCCGTCTCCATCCGCAAAATGCCGTGGAACATAGGTGCAGATCCATTCATCCAACATCCTTTTATTGTCTCCATGAGTATTCTGCATGTTTCCAGAGGTCTCATTGGTCTTCTTGATCACATTTGGTGATTTGAGTAATAGTTCTGATTAGTTTGTCATTTGGACAGCGGTAAAATCCTTTATAGTCTTTTATAAGGTATCTTTGTAGTCTAAGACAAGAAATTTATGGGCTTATTTATGGATAACTAAGTTATATTCATTTGAATGCTCAACGACTTCATTTATTTGCTTACTTGCATGCATAGAGCCTAGCTTATGTGTGGAGTTGGAAGGTGTAGTCTTCATTGTATCTTTATTAAGGTATCAAATTGTCAAATAGCGAATTCCAATCATTATATCTTTTGGTTAATAAAACTTATGGCTCTATAAGGCACCCATCTACCTCCTGCTCAAACTCCCATCATACAAACACACTCAAAACAATATAGAATTAAATTTCATTTCATGTTATGTTGATTTCATTTTGTTTTCTTCCATGTATAGGTGTGCATGAAGTCATTGGGAGGTCATTAATGCCTTATCTTTAGATACTTTACATGGTTGTTTATTGGCTTTATGAAGATACAAAACCTTGTATTATCAAACCAACATACTAGCATTTAGTGACAGGCAAATGAGAGTGTTGTATGCACTAGGTATGGTTTCTTTTAGGGTTTATATCCATTTTAATTATATTTAATCCAACAGCGTAGGGAAGTCCCCTTGCCCTAATAGAGCCTAAAAGAAGAAGATCTCAGCCACCTTAGCTAATTGGTCCATTGTTGCCTAGTAATCATAGGTTTGAAGGTCTTTGTGTTGAGTTTGACATCCCTGCTGCTCTTGGAAAGAACCGACTTTAGGGATTTTGGAACCTACAACTTTTAGCCCTAGCACAGGCAAGAATCTAGGAAGTTAAATCGTAACTCCCTCAAGGCACCACAATTTATGCAAGATGCCAACCAAAATTTTTGTAAAAAGAAAAAGAAAACAATATGATTCTATTAGATAGTAGGATTACGATTACAAAGAGGTCCATCTCCTTATATAGAGTTTGGAGATGAAATCGATAAATATGACACATGTGATAGACAAACATTAGACACCAAAGATACTAAAAGAGATAAAATAAATCACTGGTCACTATAGTGGCTTTATTACAAAGGTAAGCCTTATTTTCTAATATCCCCTCTTAAGGCTTACTATACTAATAACAAAGCATGCTAACATCATGCATAACAAACTATTTACGCTCAAAACCATTAGTTCTACAAAATATATTATTTGAAAATAGTAGATAAAATAGGTAGAACTCCATCAACCTACCTTGTAACCTAAGTTACCGGTTCAAGTTCAGGGAGGGGTGCGGGTACAAGAACCCGGTATGTTGGTATGTGAAATTTATTTCAGGGGTTTGGGTACGTATGGGTATGTGTGTGTGTGTATATATATATTTATGCATTATACATACAAAAAACTAAGAGAAATATACAAAATTCTAAAACTAAATCATTTCATAGTATGATACTTGATCATTGATCAATGCCAAATGCCAAAGATAAATATTAAATGCCAATTGACAGTGGAAAAATATTCAAATAGGCATATAAATACCCAACAAGTACCCTGGACGAACCCAGCAGGATACCTACAAGTACAGATGTACTTGAACTTGGTACAGGGCCTGTGGGTACGAACCCGGTAACTATGCTTGTAACCCTCCTAAGGGTGTAGCTCTTGAACTGACTTCTTCAGTCCTTGTATAATGTAATGTCCCCTGCTAATTTAACAATAACATTTGTAATAAAGATAAAGAATAAGTAATGAACTAAGAAATTGACTGTTTTCAATCCATATTATAGGACTGATCTTATTATTACTTCAGTTCTTGAGATGGGAGAAGACATAGGAGGCAATCTCCAAAGCGCTTAGAGACCATTGATAAGCTCCCTCAAAGTTTACAGATCAGCCTTTAACCTGTCTTGGACTTAAGATCTCAAAGCTAAAGAGGAAGCTGATCCCTACCCTATCTTGGGAGTTGTCTTTTTGGGTTTAGAATGCCCCTCTTTGGCTGCCTCAACCCTTCCCTTCTCATGTCTGAAGCAGTAATACAATTTGGTTTTATAATATGTTAGGATTTCACTAATAATCCAAATTCCTTATAAATATATGGTGAGAGAGACCCCTACTAAATGCTTAATACGACAGAGCATTCTGTTACTTCCTATTTATTATTCCTGAAATAGAGTATTCTATCACTTACAGTCTTTATTGTCACTATTCAAATGGCATGTATTATTGATTTGTATTCCCCTTATTTGCTGTAAGGTTCAATAATGATCCCTTCTTTCCCAACGATGATTCTCCATTGAATGATTCCGATTTCTATATATATCTTGAAGTATCCAAGGGATGTTGCTTATACCTCTTCACAATCAACCAATGATACCCTTTATTAGTATTAATCCTGGATATAATCACTTGTTTGTTATACTTTATACCTTTTCATTGACGTTAATTCCCACTTTTATTTGCTGACTATTGAATGATGTCGCATCCCTTCCAAGTTCTTTGCGAATTGTTTACCACAGATTAGTCGTTCATTAAACAATCGAGAATCCTCGACTACTTTGATCGTAACCTTCAATACTGCGTGGTTCTGCCATATGTTTGGTAACATAATTACATCGTTCATAACGTTACATGAATGTTTCGACTATCCCGTGCGTGAGACACAACCGTACGTGCGAGTATAACCTATTATTAATATGTTTATATATAATTTATTTATAAATAAATGAATATTTTTAATATGTTTATTTAATAATTAATTAATATATCATTTATTTGCTATTCAGTATATATATATAAATTCATTAATTAATATTTTATTTATTTGCTAATTAATATGTAAAAATTGATATATCTATTAATTAATTATTTATTTAACAATAACATTGATTAACATAATCAATAAATAACTATTTAATTATTTAATTATTTATCAAATTCTTATAATTGACAAGGGATATTAGAGTCCACCCCTCCTAAATTCGCTTGTCCTCAAGCAATTTAAGGTTTGGGTGCTCAAAAATATCTGCTCCTTCCCAAGTTGCATCTTTCTCAAGTAGGCCTTTCCATTTAATTAGGTATTTTGGGATGATTTTATTCCTCAACTTCTTCTCCCTTATATTGAGGACTCTTTCTGGTTCTAGGATGAGTTTACCCTCATCATCAATTGGGGGTAATTCTTCACATGGAATAATTTGTTGTCCAAGGACTCTTTTTAGCCGTGATACATGGAAGACATTGTGGATTCTACTATTCCCAAGTAACTCTAGTTCGTAGACTACTTCACCGATTTTCCTTAAGACTTTGTAGAGTCCATAGAATCGTGGCTTAAGTTTTTCTGCTCCACTAGTTTTTATAGATAATTGTTTATAGGGTTGTAACCTTAAGAAAACCCAATCCCCAACTTCAAATGCTCGTTCAGTTCATTTTCGGTTAGCATAAATCTTTTGTTGGTTTTGTGCATGGTGTAGGTTATCTCTAAGAACTCTCATAATGTCCATGTTTTGTTGTGCAAAATCTCTAGCTCAAGGTACCTTACTTTCTGGAAGAATTAGACTCCCAAAAGAAGTGGCTTTATAACTATATAATGCCTTGAATGGGCTCATTCCAATGGATAGATGATGTGTGGCATTGTAACAATACTCACCAAGGTGTAGCCATTTTACCCATGCATTCTGTTGGCCTGTAACGTAATTCTTCAAATATCCTTCTATCCACTTATTTACAATTTTTGTCTGTCCATCGGTTTGAGGATGATAGCTTGTACTTGGTGTCAGTTCTATGTTTGCCAAATGAAAAAGTTCTTGCCAAAACATGCTTAGAAATTGGCTATCTCTGTCACTAACAATGTTTTTTTGTAATCCATGTAATCTAAAAAGTTCTTTGAAAAAAACTTCTGCAACTTGAGGTGCTCTATATTCTATAGATATGGCCATGAGGTGTGCATATTTGGTCAATCGATCCACCACTATGTATATACAATCTTTTCCTTGTACTTTGGGGAGGCCCACTATAAAGTCCATGGAGATACTCTCCCAATTTTGGCCTGGTATTGGTAAGGGTTGAAGTAATCCGGCTGGGTGTGTTTGCTCTGTTTTATTTCTTTGGCATGTCATACATTCTTGAACATGCTTGAGTATGTTCTTCTTAAGTCCCTTCCAAGAATATCTTTCCCTTACCTGTTTGTATGTTTTGTAATATCCCTTGTGTCCTGCTAGGGGGCTGTCATGAAATTCTTTAGTGATGGTTACTTTCATTTTTGAGTTGGGTGTGAGATAAATTCTATTTTTATAGAGGATAATTCCTTCTACCACTTTGTAATCTTCATTTTTTATGTGTCCTTCGATGATATTATTGGCATGAGAATCCTTGGCATATTCTGCGATAATGGAGTGCTTCCAGTCTGCTGTGATACCTGTTATGGTACACAAGTAGGGTCTTCTGGATAGTGCATCAACTACTATATTATTTTTCCCTTTTACATATTCTATGTCAAAGTTATAAGCTTGTATTTGCTTACCCATTTTTGTTGACGGTCGTTAAGACCTTTATGTTTTAAGAAGAATTGTAGGCTATTGTGATATGTTTTGACCAAAAACTTCCCACAAACCAAGTATTGTCTAAATTTTTCCAAAGCATGCATAATTGCTAACATTTCCTTGTCATAGATAGAGTAGGATCTTTCGGTGGGATGGAGCTTCCTACTTTCAAAGGCAATTGGGTGTTTATTTTGCATGAGGACAACACTGATGCCTTCTCCTAATGCATCACATTGTAGCTCGAATGATAGAGAGAAATCAGGGACAGCTAATATGGGACATGAACTCATGGTCTTTTTGAGCTCTTCAAAAGCTTGTTGGGCTGGTTCATTGCATCCAAAAACTCCCTTCTTAGTCAAATTTGTAAGAGGTGCAGCTAATTTTGAGAATCCTTTAACAAATCTCCTGTAGTAATTGCAAAGTCCTAAAAAGCCCCTTAATTGGGTTAATGTTTTAGGTTTAGGCCATTACTTAATAGCCTTGATCTTTTCCTCATCACCACTTACTCCCTGTCCGCTGATCTTGTGGCCTAAGTATAAAATTTCTTTTGAACCAAATTCACATTTTGAAGATTTGGCATAAAGTGACTTTTGCTCAAGAATTTCTAATACCTCATCAATGTGCTTAAGATGATCCTCCCAAGTTTTACTATATATGAGGATATAATCAAAGAATATCAATAAAAATTTTCTGAGTTGCTCACTAAAAGTATGATTCATACATGACTGAAATGTAGCGGCAGCATTGGTTAACCCAAAGGGTAAGACCAAAAATTCAAAGTGTCCATAGTGGCATCTAAATGCTGTTTTTGGAATGTCCTCATCCTTATTTGGTGATATCCAGACCTTAAGTCAATTTTTGAGAAATATTTGGCTCCATGGAGTTCATCAATAAGCTCATCTACTCTAGGGATAGGGTAACAATTCTTAATCATTTTTAATTCAAGGCTCTATAATCAATGCACATTCTCATTGTTCCGTCTTTCTTTTTGACTAGTACAACTGATGATGCACATGGGCTGGAAATTGGTTGAATGTGGCCCATCTCCAATAATTCATTTATAGTTTTTTCTATCTCTTCCTTGAATTTTTGTGGATGTCGATATCAAGTGGTAATCATTGGTTGTGCTCCTTTTTCTAATTCTATAATGTGTTCAAATCCTCTTTTGGGGGGTAGTCCTGGAGGAATGTCATCAAAAACCTTTTTGTGCCTTTTATTGGCTTTTTATCAATCTGTGTGGCCTTTTCTTGAGGGGTAGATTTGTCAAGGATCATGCATTGGGCTGCCCATTCTCCTTGTCCTTTCCTAAAAATTCTCTCCATCCTTTTGCAAGAGACCATCTTTGGGGAGCCGCTAGGAAGCCCTTTTAATGTCACTTCTTTCCCTTCATGCTGAAACCAAATGGTTAAGTTTGGTAGATCAAACATAAAGCATCCCAATGAATATATCCATGGAGTGCCCAAAATCATGTCGGCGTCTAAGGGTACTACGTAGAAATCTTCCTTAATGGGGTGTTTTCCCAAGAATACTTTCAACTGTGGTACTATCTTGGTGCACTCCACCATGGTTTCTGTTGTAGTTGCTGTTGTGAAGCACTTGAAGTCTTTAGTTTCTAATTTCCTTTTTGCCACCAACTTTTCGTCTATGAAGTTATGGGAAGCTCCGCTATCTACTAGAATAATGACCTTTTGTCCCCTAAGGTTGCTTTTTATGCGGAAGGGATGATGTTTGGTGGTTTGGGTGATGGTGGCCAAGGTCACTTGTTCTTCATCATCATACTTGATTCTTTTGTTAGGATTTTCTTCACTTTCCCCCTCAGAAGTTACTTCTAGTTGGTGGGCTTGACTCTTACATCTATGGCCAGGTTCCCATTTCTCTTTGCATTTATAGCATTCTCTTTTATTGTCTAACACTCTCTTATGACAACTATGCCCTCTTTCCCAAGGTTCTTGACATTTGAAGCACAAGTTCTTTCTTTTTAGTTCGTCTCGGTTTTGGTAATCCCTGTGATGGTTGTTCTTCTTTTATGAAAAACTTTTACATGATCATTTGTGGCTTTATTAGTGGATGATGTCTCTAAGTTTAGGGCTGTTTCTATTGCATCATCTAAAGTAGTTGGCTTGAACGCAGCTACCAACCCTTTGATTGATTCTTTTCGTCTGTCCACAAATGGGTAAGTTATTTTCTCCCCATCCAGCCAAACTCTTGTTGAAATTCTTTGGAACCTACAGATGTATTCTTCCATTGTTCCTGTTTGCCTTTGTTGAGTCAATTCTCTGAAGTCTTTTTGGGGATGTTTACGGTCAAACCTTTTTATTAACTTTTGCGAGATTTCTTCATAAGAAGTTATGTTTTTGTAGCCCTTGGTACTAACGCCATGGTGCCACCAATCATGGGCCGCGTCTTCCAAATGTAGGATGGCAAATTGAATTGCATCCTCTTCGGTCATGGAATTGAGGTTCAAAAAGGTGTTTAATTTTTGCAACCATCCATTGGCTGTGATTTTGCCAGATCCATAAAAATTTGGAATGGTGACCTTATTCGCCTTGTGTTTCAAGTCCTTATTAGGCTGGTCCTTTTCTCTCCTAGGAGCTTCAGATCTCTTTGCTTCACAATAATCTCTAAAAGACATGCTCCTCCTTATTTCAGGACTTAGTTTTGAGTAAGCTTCTGCTAATTCCTCCGTGTTGCTAGGGAGGTGATTATTCCCCTCTTCCTCCCTCAGTGTATTCTTCCTTGGTAGAAAGGAAGGGTTTTTTATTCTTGGTGTGGATGTCGTACTATTATTTTCTAAATGATTTGTATTCACGTCTCTTCCATTGGGGTGTGATCTAAGATCATTAATTGAAGCATTCATATTTTTCAAGGCTTCCATGAAGACCTGGGCTCTTTCGTTTTGTTCCATTAGTCTCTTGGTTGTTATTTCCATGAATGACCTCATTTCTCCGCCAATTAGTTCATCCATTGTATTGTTAGATTTTGTTATTAGTTTCCTTCTTTCTCTTTCTAATGCCCTTTGAGCCCTTTGCCTAGTTTGCATTAACTATTTTTCCACAGGGTGGCGGGAAAGATGCTTTGATACCAATTGTAATGTCGCTTGCTAATTTAACAATAACATTTGTAATAAAGATAACGAATAAGTAATGAACTAAGAAATTGACTGTTTCCAATCCATATTATAGGTCTGATTTTATTGTTATTTCAGTTCTCGAGATGGGAGAAGACATTGGAGGCAATCTCCAAAGCGCTTAGAGACCATTGATAAGCTCCCTCAAAGTTTACAGATCAACCTTTAACCTGTCCTGGACTTAAGCCCTCAAAGCTAAAGAGGATGCTGATCCCTACCCTATCTTGGGAGTTATCTTTTTGGATTTAGACTGCCCCTCTTTGGCTGCCTCAGCCCTTCCCTTCTCATGTTTGAAGCAGTAATAGAATCCGGTTTTATAATATGTTAGGATTTCACTAATAATCCAAATTCCTTATAAATATACGGTGAGAGAGACTGCTATTAAATGCTTAATACAACAGAGCATTCTATTACTTCCTATTCATTATTCCTGAAATAGAGTATTCTATCACTTACAGTCTTTACTGTCATTGTTCAGATGGCATGAATTATTGATTTGTATTCCCCTTATTTGCTGTAAGGTTCGATAATGATCCCTTCTTTCCCAGCGATGATTCTCCATTGAATGATTCCGATTTCTACATATATCTTGAAGTATCCAAGGGATGCGGCTTATACCTCTTCACAATCAACCAATGATACTGTTTATTATTATTAATCTTGGATATAATCACTTGTTTGTTATACTTTATACCTTTTCATTGACGTTAATTCCCACTTTTATTTGCTGACTGTTGAATGATGTTGCATCCCTTCCAAGTTCTTTGCGAATTGTTTACCACAGATTAGTCGTTCATTAAACAATCGAGAATCCTCGACTACTTTGATTTGTTACCTTCAATACCGTGTGGTTGTGCCATTTGTTTGGTAACATAATTACATCGTTCATAACGTTACATGAATGTTTCGGCTATCCTGTGCGTGAGACACAGCCGTATGTGCGAGTATAGCCTATTATTAATTTGTTTATATATTCAGTATATATATATATATATATATATATATATATATATATATATATATATATATATATATATATATATATATATATATATATATTCATTAATTAATATTTTATTTATTTGTAAAAATTGATATATTTATTAATTAATTAATTATTTAACAATAAGATTGATTAACATAATCAATATATAACTATTTAATTATTTATCAAATTCTTATAATTGACAAGGGATATCATATATGACCACTCCTTTGAACTCCTAAATCATGAATCTTATGAATTATTGGACAACAATTAATGCTAAGCTTGATCCGTACTGCTCCATCAAGTTGTCTCATGACCCTCGTAAGGGTATAACTCTAAGATCCATAGACTTCCAAACTATTTGTGAAACCATCCATGCTTAAGCATTATCTACATTATATTCTTTCTTGCTTTCAAAGTGCACGCTTCTTTCGAACAACTAAAATGCAAGTTCTTCACCATTGTTGGCATGCAAAGAATCTTCAACAATGGACATGTTAGCTCCATTTGGTTTTTCTTTGAGCTTTCCTTTTGTAACATTATCTAACATACTAACATGAAGATAAAAGAATTATATTGTAACTACAACTAGATGAAAACATGAAAATACATGAGAAGATCTTTTTTGCATTTATATGTTTATGTTCTAGATCTAACAAGTGAATATTAAGAATCCAAAGAATAGAGAACATACTGGAAAGAGATTTTAAAAACAATATTTACTTTTTTGACATCTGATTACAAGCTGAACATAAAGTAGGGTTTAGAGTCTACAGAGTCCTTTTAGTCTTTCTGAAATCCAGTTCAAGTCTCGGCTTGTTCTTCTTGAGGTAGAGCATCATTAGGGTGCTTTTCCTCCAACCTTAGACCTAGTGGTCCCCCACACACCTTCCTGACAGAAGTAGCCCTTCCCTTCACAAAGGAGTAGACACAAGACCAGGTCTAGTTGCCATCTGAGCCTAGTGTATAGATACCTACACAACTCTAGTTAGTCACACAATTTTAGAGCTTGCTAACTATACATGACCCTTTGACTAGGTTATGTATCCGCTCATGGTAAATTGACTGGTGCAAGCAAAGCTTTGCGCCACCTTGGCCAAAGGTTTCATTCATACTTGCCAGCATGTCAACGTGCAGTCAACTTCCACCCACCCTTATGCAACTTTAGACTTGCATGCACTCATTTGGTTACAGATTCACTAATCAGCCAATGGCTTAAGGGCATGAACTAGCTGCATTCTGACCTTGACAGTTCATTGGTTCAAACAACAACCAGCTAAGAAGAACACTCATAATTAGTTATGTTTCATAAAACAACTAAACTTCATCTTCTCTTAGGTGATTGGAAAAGATAGGTTGTTCTGAGTAAAAATCATTACTTATGGTTTGAGCATTTTCACCATAGCATCTTGGTATCATTGACTCATTAATACTTAAATGAATTGGGATTGAGTTGCAGATTACAGTATCTGCTAGGTAACTTACATTTCAATTTTAGGCTCACACAACTAGTAGAAGTTCTTAGCATGAAATTTAACCAAGGAATGCATAAGGTTTAGTTGGACATTATTCTTCTCATCTTGCTCTTAAGCATGTGCTATCTCTGCACTCTGCATGCACACATGTACGTGTCATCTCTGCACTTTTATAAATACAATTTACTTAATTCATTCTGCACAACCCTCTGCACTCTATTGGTATAGTTTTAACAATTCTTTGTAATGATACATCCATGAAGTTGGTTCTTTACATAAGTTTCTCATTGATACAGATTTTCATACAGCCATTTCAACTTCTGAGAAAACTTGTTATTTTTCAAAGCCAAGCAATCTCAGGCCTTGCCTTCATAGAAAAGGACTTCAAATAGACACTATTGAGTTCCATTACTGAGCCTTAATACGGCTTTCAGTAGTGAGTCATTAAGATTCTTTAAGAGAATTAAGAATTTAAAAATAGCTCTGATTAATTCTGTTTCTTTCTCACGGTAAAGTTACAGAGACTCCCGCAAGAGTCGAGGTTTCCGTAATAAAGTATTTAATATTAATTGTCATTTAGAAGATATTTTTAGATTTTTAGTCTTTTAGGCAAGTTTTAGTTTTTCAGTTAGTTTCTAAATAATATGGAAACTTTCCTGTTGTCAGCTTTTTAGAAAGTTGTCATTTCATTTTCAGTTATTCTCTATATAAGGAGACTTCGTCTCTATACTGTAATTAATCTTTTATGAACATGGTATCAGAGCTTAGGCAGTTTTTAGTGAATTTTTTATAAAAATCATAGCTTTTACCTGGGATACCAGCCTCCGCAATAATAAAAATTGTCTTTTCCAAGTATTGAATACAGGTGCTTATATTCTTGGATTTCAAAATCAATTCCAAATTCTCTTTTCCAAGAAATAATTATTAGTTATAAGGATAGGATGCGCTTGGGAATGAACTCTAACTGATAAGTTGTTTTGTTGATTGAATGGAATACATTAGATGTATTTTATTTACACATGGACAGGCAGATATTTTTTACTAGCTTAATCATGATCTAGCAAGGAAGAACCTTATCACAATCATCAGATGAAAAGAGAGAATCTTTTGTGTAACATCTTATATTCTTGGTCCTTGGATGTTCTTAGCATAACTAGTTTATTTTTGATATATTTCCTAAAAATATAAAATATGTGTTTACTTTCAGGTGACATTTTAATTTCTCTTTGTCTGTGTCAATTTCATGTTATCAAGCTTTGAACAGTATTTGCACTGCTTAATTGGTTACAATTCTTTTTCAAAGTTATTGTTCTTTTTTTTTCCTACTTCCCTATTCTGGAATTGCAGAATTTATCGATTGGAATGAAGCTGTGGGGAGTCATCACAGATGTAAATGCAAAGGACCTGATTGTAAGCCTACCTGGTGGATTATGTGGCATTATAACAACAGAGGAAGCATCTGATCTTTTATTTGAGTCACAGGGAATCACAGAAAACAACCACCAAGATGTTGGAAGAAAGAAATCTTTGCATGGAAAAGAATCCAAAAATGTAAGCTCTAATGGCTGTTATGTCTTTGCTGTTGTTCTGTTATTGCCTGCAATGTTTATGCTTCTAACCTGTGTTTCTGTAGTTACCGAGAAAATAGAGAGGGAAGAGATATTTAGTTTTAAGACATCAATTTTTCCTTTTCACTTTCTCTTATTTCATTCGTAGTAATCATCCTTGCATTTGTTTAGTCATTGTGCTATCATTTTTGTAAGCTTTTTCTATGACATGATATCTTTTTGTTCTTATTGAGTTGCAGGGATTTGATAGATTGGTTTTAGCAGATCTTTTTTCAGTAGGACAGCTTGTTCCCTGTGTTGTTTGCAAATTGGAACAATTAAAGGAGGGTGCATCGGAGAGGAGTAAGAAAAAAATCTGGCTGTCTTTGAGACTCAGTCTACTCCACAAAGGTCTCACAATTGATTCTGTTCAAGATGAAAAGGTATGTTATCTATTATCACACACTGCTCAATAAGACAAACTGTTTGTAAATTGTTCTACACAATTAGATATGTAAGATACAAATTTTGTAATCCCATACCCACTTTTTCGGGTTTAATTACATTTCTGGAGGAAAAGGCACACATTAATATGTACTATTAATGCAACTATCCCTGCCATGATGGGAAAACATACAACATGATGGGAGTATTCGAATGAAACAAACTACTATATGAAATTTTCTGAACATTATCTTTTTTGACGGTTATTGTTTGACAATAATGAAATGTGTGCCTTAAATTAAAGACACTAGATTGCAAACTATTAAGCTATAATGTGAAAAACTTATTGACTGGAATATTCTGAATCTTTTTCTTACTGTGGCAAAATTCAAAGCCTAAATCTGCCAGTCTTCCAATTAGTTAGTGGATACCAGTATACATAAGTGGACATTGATGACAGCACTAATATTTTTGTAAGCTATCTTTTTTCTTCTAAGATCTATATAAGCGGACAAGAAAATATTAGTGTGTTGAAAATTCATCTTGTGTTGGTGGTGCATGACTTAAAGAGAAATATGGCCTAAATGAGATTCAGGTTGTGGCCGTAAGTCTTTGGTTTCATAATTATAAATGACTATGCATACTTGTTGCTTTAATTAAACTCATGACATTACAAAATTCACCGCAAACATTCTAGCAGGAGCTACTAAACACTTTTTATTGTTGACACTGGTAGCAAAAACTGTTGCTAATCTGTCTAAAATGACAAGCCTTTGTGCAGGTTCTGAAGAGGAATATCTATGTACTGTATTCCAGCCCAGGAATTTTCAAAGACATAATTAACCTCTTATGTACTGGAAAGAACTTATTCCAACTCCATGGTATATCATAGCATTTATTATATTGTTTGTTGGGGTCTATCCTTCTTGTTAGACTAACAAGTTACTAATCCATTGCCATGAGCACCTTTGAGTTATAATATGAGCTAGTGAACAATAATGCTGATGCAATTTTCAAGTGCTAAGCTTGATTGATTTTAGTCCCTGGATACTTTAATTTATGTAGAAAATTGATATTTTATAGTTTAGAATGCTAATTTCGCAAATATGATATTTGAGTTAGCAATTTAAATACTTAAAATCCAATTGCCAGTGAGCACTAAATGTATATTATTTAGGGTCAGAGGCTCATGAATAATAACTTGGGTATCTTGTGGTTTGGTTGAAGCAACATTGCATTTCAGAAAAGTGTCCAAACGAAGGACTTTGATATGTGGTTATTGTTAAGTTTGGTCCCATTTTTGCAAGTTTGTACTCTATGCAAAGTGTATCACAAAACAAGAGATTGCAATGATGTGTAACCGACGTGTATGTGCAACAATTAAAAAATATCGACTCAACAAATGTAACGAACACGGGATCTCTTGAAACATGCATTACACTTTCAGGTTTGGAAGGATATGGAGGAAAATGTTCTTAAAATGTTTTGAAGGGGAGTTCTATAGTGATTTCGGAAAATAAATTGATAGTAAATGATAGGGAAGAACTCTAATTTATAATAATGGATGTAATGTCCCCAAATTATAAGTATGCAGATTTTCCCTAGGTTACAATCTCTTATCTAAAACAAGTAGGGGTTAGAGATACCTTTCAATCTGATTGAAGCCTTGCAACACAATTAGGGTTTATTTATAATCATAATTCATAGTTAGATTCCTCTAATTAGAAATACCATAGAGATCAAATTAATAGATTGCAACACCTAATTTTGAAGGTGACCTAATCATAGAAGTGATAAGGGCTTCAAATGATTGAACATCCTTTTTCCATGGTAGGGATGTGAGGATCAGTCAACATAGGGTGCCTTGAAAATCGATCCTTCCTAAGCCCAAAGGCAGTCCACTTGTCCCCTTTTGGCCCCATGGGGACTCCCTAGTCACAACCATGAGGTGGCGTGCTTGGAAAGGTGACCTCATCACTGTTCTCCCAATCATGATTACTTCACTTTCCTTACCAAGGTTAATTATAGCAGTTTGGAAATATACATAACGTCTTATACATACTTTCTATATTAAGTCATTACACCAGCAATATACCTATAATTGCTAAATAAGGTGATTATAAAATTCATATTAGATCATTGATACATAAATGCATATTAGAAATCTCTCTCTCTCTCTCTCTCTCTCTTTATATATATATATATATATATATATGTATGTATGTATGTTATCACTCATTATTATCTAGATCTCTATAATACACAAAGTCCAAACAATAATAATTACAGAAATACTTGCTATCCAATTTTTGTAGATAGATCATTTTTTAACGTCCGCGAGGCTAACATAGCCTATGGGACAGCCCACCAAAATTAAGCCAACTTTAGTAACTCGGTTCTTTTCAAATGACACTTTTACCAAGATATCAATAGTCTGAAGTTATTCTTTCTCTTGCCCTTTATATTTCTCCCAGCCGATGATGATTGAATGTGTTTGAGGCTTCATTTATACTTCTTTCTCTTAATGACAAGTCATATCTTTCTCATTCGCATCCTTTTAAGGTTAAATCAGTTTATTATACCAATAACACTCTTAGTGATCGCTGGTAATTTTAGTTGGGAACTGATCTTCTTCAAGGGTGGCGTCTCTTGGCAGTTCCACTTTAAGACTTGATTGTTGCCATTAACTTTATAACTTGTGTTTCTTCTCATAAGTGATGACAATATCTTCTTATCATAATTGCTGTCCAATTAACTTTTAATGTCGATTAGACTTGTGTAGTTAGTCTCACCGATACTCTTGTTTATTGTTTACAATATAGTTAGAGGAGCAATTATAATTGATTTCCTTAACACATGTTATGATCGGTGAACATGACTAATCGGTCAATTAGTTACTTCCTTTCTATATCGATTTTGCTGATTGCCACTCAAGTTGCTGTAATATATAAGTCGATATTTTCACTTAATTGATGCTTGATGCCACCTGCTTCCGTTGTGAATGCCTTAATTGATTACTTGTATGAATTGCTGACTCTCTCTGCTTGCTTCGATGTTTATCTAATACTTGCTGCATATTAATCTTAATCGCTGTTTATTAAGATGTCCATGCTGTTTGTGAATCTGTCATATCCCCCCCTCCAATACTGAATTTTAATATTAAGTCATAATAGAATTGAAATATAAAATAAAACTAAGTAATAAATAAATAACAAATTATTTAAATAATAAAGAATAAATAATTATCAATCAATCATATTGATATTATTATTCACAATCATATTGATATTATTAATCAATATAATATTAACAGTATTAATCAAATCAGTAATATTTTAATAATGATTATTAAGCTACTTACTAATATTAAAGAAATCAATCACAAACTAATTAATACAGTTGAGTAATATTGATAATATAGTGATCTCAAAGGGAACCGCGTAATTATTAATACATTGAGAAGAAAGGACCAACTGTTATCGCTGTGGTCAAATACAGCGGGAGTATCATATATACAATGGTTACTGTGTGAGGGACCAAATGATATCATCAAATAATCTCCTTGACATGTCAGTGCATAGTTGGAAGGATCGACTATGATATAAAAAACTTTAAGAAAGTATAATATCGTTGAATGCTTGGTTAGCAATTGTTAAGAGAAGCGATTGAATAGACAAAATAACTAATAGCCATTAACTATGAAACATTTCGGTATTTGGAGAAGAATAAGTAAGAGAGATGTGTCTCTTAGATCGAACAGTTGTAACTATTGAGTTAGCAAAATATATTATGAGAGACGATAGTCTGAGAATCAGGATGGGACTCAAAAAGGAAAGAGATAGGACAGAAGAAGAATAGGACAAAGCAATAATAGTCTAATGCCAATCGCATCCATGGTTCAATACCCGCGTAGAATAGGAGGAGATATAAGGGGTACTCTTCAAAAGAAAAGAGGAAATTAAAAAAATATAAGGTCATTGGCAAGCAGCAATGAAATATACGTACTGGTCACAGAATATTAGTTCTGAATATTCTTAGAATAATATCTGAATTATATATTTGAATGATTTAATAGGAATAATATCAGAACTATTTATAAATATATATATTGAATAATTTTTGAATGGGAACAGGCTATGGAAGCTGAACTTCAGAGTATTCAGAAAAATCAAACTTGGGTTCTTTTTGATCTTCCTGCAGGGAAGAAGCCCGTTAGTTGCAAATGGGTATACAAGGTAAAATATAAAGCTGATGGCACCTTAGACAAGTATAAGGCTCGTCTTGTTGCTTGAGGGTTCTCACAAAGGGAAGGTACTGACTATGAGGAGACGTTTGCTCCCACAGCTAAAATGAGTACCATACGGCTTGTTCTTGCCCTAACAGCTTAGTTTGGTTGGAAAGTTCATCAAATGGATGTCAAGAGTGCTTTTTTGAATGGTGACTTATAGGAAGAGGTCTACATGACGCAATCTTCTGGATTTAAGGTTGTTGGTCAGGAACACAAAGTCTGTAAACTTGTCAAAGCTCTCTATGGTCTTAAACAAGCTCCTTGGGCTTGGTACATGAAAATTGATAAATATTTAACCGACCATGGTTTTCAGAGGAGTCCATCGGATTCAAACCTATATATCAAACATGTAGGTGATGATGTCTTGTTTATCGTTGTTTATGTGGATGATTTGATCATCACTGGAAGTTCAACACATTTGATCACTGAGATCAAATAGGATTTGTGTAGCACTTTTGATATGACAGATTTGGGACTCTTGCACTATTGTCTCGGAATTGAGGTTTGGCAGACTGAACACAGTATCTTTCTTTCTCAGTCCAAGTATGCTAGAAGTCTTCTGGACAGGTTCAGAATGCAGGATTGCAAACCTACTCTCACTCCTATGGAACCCGGGCTCAAATTATCAGCTCAGTTTGATTCACCTGTTGTAAATGAATCCTTGTTTAGACAACTAGTGGGTAGTCTCATTTTTCTTACTGCCACCAGACCTGACATTAGTTTTGCTGTAAGCTATGTCTCTCGCTTTATGACAGCACCCAAGACTGATCATTGGACAGCTGCAAAGCATGTCCTGCGCTATGTGAGTGGTACTCTTGATTATGGTCTTCTATACACCCAGAAGTCTGATTCTACACTATGTGGCTACACAGATTCAGACTGGGCCGGCTCTGTTGATGATCGTAAGTCTACCGCTGGATGTGTTTAATTTAGGATCTGCTGCTGTGACATGGACTAGTAAGAAGCAAAAGGCGGTGGCCCTGTCTTCGACTGAAGCAGAGTATCGGGGAGCAATTAAGGCAGCTTGTGAGGCAGTTTGGCTTCGGCGGATGCTTGCAGATATGCATGTTCCTCAATCAGGACCGACCCCTATATTCTGTGATAATCAGGGAGTACTCAAATTGGCAAAGAATCCAGTCTTCCATGAACGAACCAAGCATGTCGAAACACATTGTCATTATGTTCGTTAGCTGGTTGAAGACAAATCTATTCAGTTGCTGTATGTTTCCACCTTAGAGCAGTTTGTTGATATCTTCACCAAGTCTCTCGGTTCTAATAAATTTGTAAAATTCAAGGAGGCTATTGGTGTTATTGATAGATTGAGCATTATGGGAGGGTATTAGAATATTTCTAATATTTATTAATGCTCTATCTCTATCGTATTTAGATAGTTTCTATTTCCTGTATATTTGTTGTGTATATATGAGCTTGTAAGCTCTTTGTAACATTCATTCTTTCAATACAAATATTTCGTTAATAATATTATACGGGAAAGACACATCCTTCCCCAAAGATCGCTTAAGGAATATAAAGCCTCGTCAAGAAAGAAGACCAGGGGGATAGGAAGATATACTGATCGAATAGGGAATGTATATGGAATAGGAGATTATAAATACAATGTTTGCTCTTCACAAGGAAGAGATAAGAAAGGAAATCAATCATTTACAATGCTGGAAACATTGTGTGCCAGCAAACTAGGCTGTAACATGTCTGAGTTAAATACTGATTCACAGAATATTATATTTGAATCTTATTAAGAATAAAGAACTATTATAAGATTATATATATCTGATAATAATATTGAAATAAGAATTATACATATATTTATTATGTTATATTTCAGATGTGAAGATATATATATATATATATAAGGGATTAAGAACCTTATATAGTCTATTATATATGTGTTATATGTTAATAAGGATGAAATCAGAATCATCTATATATAATGTATATTTTTCTTGAAAGATCTAATATTTACATTTGTACTATATGTACTCATTAGTATTAATAGAGTCATAATCATATATGTCCATGTTCAGATATAGACTGAAGTGTTTCCTAGGAGAGGCCCGTCTAAATCCAGCCAATAGGTTGATTCCCAAGATAGGGTAGGGATCAGTGTCCCTTTGAAACCTTGAGGGCATAGTCCCAAGATAGGATAAGGGCTTGGATTTGTAAACTTTGAGGAAATCTATTGTGATTGGTATCTAAGCAACTTGGTTCTTCTTCTCGGACTGAAATGGTAATAAGGGTAGTATGGACATTAAGGATCATAAATGTAGACCTCTAAATGAAGCCCATTGATAAGCAATAATTCGATTGATCTCTCACAACCTCAAAACTGCTAAACAATGAAGATTGGACAATCTCCAATGCCCTGGTACAACTGATAGCCTTGTTTCAATTGCACAAACACCAAGAACAATCAAGCAAAGTCAAATAATCATCTCATAATGAGTTTGATTTGCTTTTTGAAACCTTATATATCCTCTCAACTCTTAAATGCCTTTAATTCCCTTCTTGAAATCCACTTTTAGGGTTTTAATAAGGCTTTATAATAAATCTCATAAAGTGGGCACTCGTTCCAACTTAAATACACCTTTTAATAACTCGACTTTATAATCAATAAATGTCCTTTTATAATAAAGTCATTAAATGCTCTCACTTTATAATTTGATGTTATGATATTAAATCCCCTTTAATTATAAAGTCACATGAACTCAATATAATATTCCCTTAAAATAATTAATTATTATTAAAGCAATACTTAATAATAATTAAATGTCATAAATCCATTAATTAATGATTATGACTTCATCACCGGCTAGCCCGTTGCTCCCACTATCAACCTGAATGCCTTACTAAAAATAGTAAGGGTCCCTCTCTAACATCCACTGACTTACTATAAATAGTAAGTCCCTGAAATTGAGGCAACTGATGAATGAGTTAATAATTGTGCATACCATGAGTCCAGATACCCTTGCTAGAAATAGCTTTGACCATAATGTGACTTACTATAAATAGTAAGTCCCAAATTGGAAGCTCTGTCAATGTCACCACAACTCCATACTGCTAGAAAACTGCCTAGGTGCCCTTCTAAAGATAGAAACTCTGACTTGCCCAAAATAGACACTTACTATAAATAGTAAGTGCGTTGATCCGACTCAAACGAAGAGCAATCCTGAGTATCCTTGACCCAGGGAGTGGGAATTGGCCTCCAACTTTGCCAACTGGACCCTCTGAACAACTCCATTAGCCTATGAGAGTCAGGAAATAGGCTAATCCTCTGAAAGATGACACTCACGAAAAAGGGGCCATTAGACACATCCATTTTCTTAACATCAAGATTAAAAGCTATTGCAATAAATCTATAACATACTAACTTAACATGCAAGAAAAGTAACTCAACGTTAGTTGTTGGAAACATAAACTATGCAGGTAGCAATAATAATTTTTCTTATATATGAAGAAAATATAAGAGCAGATCAACTTTAACTGTGCAATATTTAATATTTGCAGCAAGTAATAAATTTTTTATAAGAATATAAAATTGGTATGTACATTATATGTCTATCTCTACTAAAAGCATTGAGCAAGGTATATTATTGAATGAATGATAACAAACCTTGATTTGAAACATGTTTGGGTGTTTCCAAGTACATGTTACTATCTATCAGAGGGTATGCATCATCAAGGTGCTTTACCCCAACCATGAACCTGACGACTCCCCGCACACCCTCCAATTGGAGAATTGCCTTGAGGTGCACAAGGGTGTAACATCTGATGGATCTAATACCATCTCTATCTCTACAGATAGGATTGAGCAAGATATAGTACTGAATGAAAGATAACAAACCTGATATGATCTGAAACATGTTTGGGTGTTTCCAAGTACATCTGACTATTTGCCAGAGGGAGAGCATCATCGAGGTGCTTTAACCCAACCACGAAGTTGATGGTTCCTCACACACCCTTCAATTGGAGAATGGCCCTACCATGCACGAGGGTGTAACATCTAATGAATGTAATGCCATCTTAGCTTTGGTGTTTTGGTCGTACATAACCCTAGTCGATCACACACTAAGGTAACTCCTATCTAGTATTGACCTTTCTGACTAAGAGGTGTAACCGGGTCATATGGATTTATAGACGCTTGCTAGGCATTGCGCCACCTTGGCCAAGGTTTCTTTTAAAATAGGCATGACTTACGTGCAATCATAGTTCACCACTCTACTCAACTTTTTGATAATCATGTCACTAGAATATCTTGAATGTTTAATTTCTTAGGGCAAGAATAGTAGTTAAAGTACATGCATTCATAGCACACAAGCCCTTGACAGATAATACACTTCAGTCTGAGTATAGTATAAGTGGAGTTTCCTTAACTTAATGAGGTTCACCATTCTAAGAACTTATCTTCCTTACCTAGATATAAGAGTAAGTTGACATTGACGATTATATTGGTTATATAAACATGACACTTTCCTCTTCATGAATTTTGTTTTTTTGGATCTCGTTAAACATAAAGCATTAAAATAGAATATGAAAATGGTATTGCCAGAAGTAATTAGTATTAAATATTGATTAGGCTTTCTAGCTTTAAAACATTGATAGCAAGAATATTTAGTTATATTGTATCGGGTTATGAAGAACATCTTCTTCAAGTATTATCTGCTAGCTCGGCACAATATATATTCATTCATTTTGAGCTATCACTGTTCCTTATGAAGTCTTGTTTACATTTTAACTCTATGTTTTCCCAACCATTTGAAATCTGAAATTAGTTTGGGCTTACCCAAGCTAGGTGGAATATGTTATGCTGGAATTGAATTGGTTTTTACCGAGTTTCTAGTTAACACTGGTAATACAACTGTTAACAGGAAGCAAGCACGACATTGATATTTAAAAAGGTCATTTATTCAATATAGAATACAGAAATGATTGCATTTGTGTTTAATATTCTACACAACTAACAGTAGGTTCTTTGCATGAAACCAGTCGAGTCCATTCTCTGGCTATTTCTACTTAGATCCTTCACTGTTTTCTTATTATTTAAATAGCAACAGAGACTGCGTTAGATATTGGTAAGGAGCCTCATGACTTTCATCTTTTCTTTTTGGACAAATATTCTAGTGTTTGGCATATGTTGTAATTTCCGTTTTGAGCTCTTAACCATCGAGCTTTATTAATTATGACATTCTTAATGCAATGAGTAGAAACTGTACTCTTTATATCGAGCTGTTTCATGATATTCTGCATCCATATACGCATTAGAGGGAAGTTCTGGTTTTCTATAATTTTCTGGGAAACTATGATTGAGAAATAAACCCCATGCATATACAGCCGATAAGAATCAGAAGACAAGAGCGTAGCTATGCTTGTCAATAAAGTACTCACACATTTCTTTCCAAAAATTTAGGAATTACAAAGTCACTGCTGAAGTAAAGTTTATGATTTGTGAAGAAGTGGTATAAATGGAATAGTTCATGCTTGTTATCAGTTAACACTGCAATTCTTGAAGTTGTATTTTATCAATGAGCTTCCTCTTTCTTCGCTCCTCGCTCTGTTTCTTCTTTTCTTTCCCTTATCCAAGAAGGATCCCTTTTCCTTTTTCTATTGTTTTTCAATTTGCATCTCATTTCATTTCCTTCCATTTCGTTCACATTTCACATTCAGTTTTTCCTGCATAAAATGTTGTTTGGAAGCTATCTTGTCTTAATTTCGTTTCAATGCCAAATCGGTTTTAATGTCTTTCCCAGTGCCATCTTAATCAAGGAGTTATAATTTGTTCCATTTTTGCGATGGTTCCAATCAAGGTGACAACTTGACCCAATGTTAAGGCCAATGAAGTATATATATTTTTATTACTTAATTGTTCAACTCCTCTAGTCGTTTATCATATGTGCAATACAAATGATGTTACAATTAACTTGAGTGAAAATAGAGATTGAATACATATATAATAATGTATTGTGTAAATTCTACTATACATACATACATATGTGTACACATTTATTAGCTTGACCATATTATGTGTGGGTACAAATACGTACATACGTGTATGTGTACACACACATCTTAATTCACATATACATGCAATTATATATGTATTGAGTTGTCAAATTAAATTGAATAGGAGATGAACCTAATTTCAAATGATGTGATCTCAATTCACATGTTCAATTCCCTTTATTAAACTTAATTAAATAAGAGTTTAAATTGTCCTATAAAGATTTGCAGAAAGAAAGAGAAAATGCTAACGATTCTACTGACTTTCTAGGGTAGATATATTTGAAACCTAGTCCTTGGCCCACAAAACTAGGATAAAACCCTATACGTGGCACTTAGGAATTCTAGAAAATTAGGCTAAAACCCTAGATGTGGCACTTACCTATAGATTCTAGTGGCTCAGACAACACTTTGATCCCCTTTTTAGATGTTACACTTTCCTAATGATACTCCCCCTTCCTTCTCGAAGGCCAAAAGATGCCTGCATCCACTAGCACACAAGAATGTAGTCAGCCGACATCTTATGAACATTGAGCGTATACAGGAACATGTATCGAATCATAAAGTGCACATTTCCACAACAAAACATATTGAGTCTGTGTTCTTACCAATGTTGGAACCATTAATTTTAAAAAATAATGTAACATATCATTATTGAACCACTATTCATCCTATCAATTTCATCATCTTTGCATTCTCAAAATATTGTAAACATTGCGTTAGTCAACCATTGTTCATCCGACGTAGTCAAATAACATAGTAGAATAATGTAGCAAAAGAGGGATGTAACATATCCACGCCCTCAAGAATCATCGTCCTCAATGATTTAAGTAGCATCGCAACAAAATGGAAATATCATTTAAACCATTATTACAAAACAATCTTTAGCTGTTATAAATGTTAAATAGATAAGGGAGTCTCTGGTGGATTTCATTGTGATCCTCCTAGGTGGCATTGTCCTCAGCCTATTGGTCCCACTAGACCTTACACCATTTGATCTCCTTGTTATGGAAGCGAAGCTTACCTACTTCAAGCACTTTGATGGGCTTGATTGTGACCACCCCTAGGTCTAGCACTTGTAAAGAATTCCAATCAATCATAAGCTCAAAATTTGAAACATATTTCTTAAGGTGTGATACATGAAAAACATTATGTAACCAAGTGAGAGCTGGTGGTACAACAATTATGTATGCGATTGGATTAATAACTTCCAAGACCTCAAACAGTCCAACATATCTTGGTGCAAGTTTAGAAGATTTTCTAAACTTAATAGCACTTTTTTGTGGCTTTACTCTTAGGAGTACCTTTTCTCCTACTACAAAGTGTCCCAGTGTTCTTTTGACATTGACGTATCTTTTTTGCCGATTATTAGTTGCAGCTAACCTTTTTCTAATCAGTTTAACCTATTCCTCCATTTCTGAGAGCATTTCGGGATTGAGGGTTATTATATCCTCCAGCTTGTCCCAGCTGATAGGAGTTCTACACCTTCCATATAATTCCTAAAATTGTGCCATCTTAATGGCCGATTGATAGGAGTTTTTGTAAGCGAACTTCACTAAGGGGAGATAGTCCTCCCACTTGTACAGCTGGTCCATGTATTACAGTCTCAAAAGATCTTATAGAACTTGGTTGACCCTTTCAAACTAACCATATTTTTCTGGGTGATATGCAAAACTAATATTCAATCGAATCCCTAGGGCTTGGAATAGTGTTTGCCAAAACTTGGATGTCATTCTGGCATCCCTATCAGATATTATCTTTTCGAGTACCCCATGTAACCAGAGTATCTCTTGTACAAACTGTTGATGTGAGTTTTGTACCACTACATAACATATAGCAATTGAAATACTTGATACAGCGTACCAAACACTCAACCCTCTCTTGAAAAGTATATAAGAATACTCCAAGGTTCCTTACACCTGTGGATACTAACTCAGTTATATAAATGTGATTTGCTGGTAATCACTTCGGCGGGCTTACGTTGTTCACTTGAGGATGTCAAATTCTCGCTATGATGAGATCTAGCTTTGCAATGTATACTCAATGACTTTCTCCAATTTACCACTTTCAACTTTATTTCTCCAACTTCTCACTACTAAACCACTTCTTGCTTTGCTACTACTCCTAAGGAATGGAAAGATTGGCAAATGGACGGGGATCAACCTAATGAAAGCTTGCCAGCGGCTCTACCTCCATAGATGCAATGATTCAAGGGGAATGAGACTAGATTACCACACAAGGCTCCTCAACAAGCCGCTAAGGTGCTAGTGGCCTAGTATATAGATCCCTATCAAACATTCACCAATATCACCATACAACTAGCCATCTACTTCTATTCTTACTTTAACAACTTTGAAATGAAATCCTACTTTAATTTGAGAGATGAGAAGAACCATGCAAATACACCAAAATGATCATGTATATCCACCATGCAAGTCACAACAATGAATAGAGAACAATTTTGATTGTATTCTAGCAACAATTTCTCCAACATAACTCTCTTTTACAAATGAGTACAAATGGCCTTATATAGAGGCTCAAAATTACAACGAGTGGCCAAGATTAAGAGGCAAAATCAAGGGCCAAGATTAAATCTTACAAACCCTAATTAGGGTTACCATCTTTCAACCAATTACATGAGGGCACCAACTTTGTGGGCCAATGAGAAAATTACAATAATCTGTCAACCAATGAGAACATAGGACACTTGGCATGATTTGATCGCATGCACATGAAATTGCCACCTCATCAACCTTGTCTTATAAAGTTCATTAATCCTTGAGATGAGATGAAGCCCTGGATGCTTGAGCTTGTCCTTAGAAATTTTCTCACCACCACTTGAACTTGCTTGTACTTGATGTCCAGACCTCGAAAGGGTGAGGTCTCCATGCACTTGGGGTAATCTTGCCTTGACCTTGGTGGCTTGCCTGGATGTGAACCTTGTGCAATTTAAGAGCCTTGCTCTTAGCCACCGCCTTGAAATCAAACTTGACCTCCCTCAACCTTTCAATCACTTTCCTCCTTACTTCAATACTTTGCCATTTTTAACCTTCCCATTTGGATTTGATCTGCATGCATGCATCTTTGTTTCAATAACCTTGGATTTTGGGCACCTGCCCTCACCATATCTCCTTGATTGTTCCGCAATCCACCCATCACTGAGTTCATCAACTGCTTTCATCAATGCCTTCCTTTTTGGTTAACCCTTGACTACCTTCAACTGTTCGAACTGCCACAACCTTGCCCTTTTGGCATAAGTACTTGCCTCAACCATAGTGGTGCAGTGCATCTCCCCAACTAGATTTGGTTCGACTGGCAAAGCATCACTAGTAGTCTTGCACCCGAATTGAAGAAGTAGGACCCCATGTAGATTTGCCCCCGATTTTGTACTATTTAAGTTGCAACTCTAAATTCATGCTAATGATCCTAATCCAATCAATCCTTCTTTTATCATTTCCAATCTCTTCAATAAAATAAAACATCCAAGAATCAAATTGTGTACCTTTAGCATAGCTTGGGATCCGACTGAGAAGCACGATGAGGTCGCTGCACTCTGATTTGCCGTATCTTGTTTGCTGCTAGGGTAGACTGAACACTTCCTTGTACAAATCCATATTGATTGATCTTCTTTGCCACAGGGGACTAGCTGTCTCTCAACCTCTCTCTTACTTGAATCATATCAAAGGTACCAATATTGGTGTCTCCAACGCATTTCAATTTTGAGCGGAAGTTGGAATTGGGTATCATGACTTCCTTGTCTCCTATTTCAGCATTAATTCCTTTGGGTCGCTTGCTTGCATTAACATCAGACATCCTAAACACTTATCACTCCCCGCCTTTTCTACAATGCTGGTGAAACTACACTTATCACTCCAACCTTCGCCTAGGGGTGGAATACTACACTTATCACTCCCCGCCGATACCTTAAGATGGACTACACTTATCACTCCAATCTTCTCCCTAAAATGAAATGCAATAATGCAAACTACACTTATCACTCCCCGCCTTTGCCTTAAGATGGACTACACTTATCACTCCAATCTTCGCCTAGGGGTGGAATACTACACTTATCACTCCCCGCCGTTACCTTAAGATGGGCTACACTTATCACTCCAAATCTTCCTCCTAAGATGAAATGCAAGCAAGAACTTGAGGGAAAAAAGCCAATCAAGACAATCGAGTAATCAACTTAATATCCAAACACCTAACTCTACTCTTGAAATTAGTTTTCAACACCTAAACTAGCACCAATGAAATGAAAGCAATTAAAGAGAGAGGAAAAGATAGGCCACTCACCCAAGGGCTAGGAATCCTTTGTCTATGCAATTAGCTGGGCTTGATCTTCAAAATCTTCTATCTCCACAAGAAAATCTCCCCTTCTCCAATTCACCCTCAAAATCTGATTGCTATGAATCTTCTATCAATAAATTCTTCTATTACAAATCTGATTTGCCTCAACTCAAGCTTCTTTTCTTCATCAAACTCTCCAATTTTCGAATTTGCTTTTCGGATCTGCTTTTTTGGACTGCTTTTTCGGATTGCTTTTTCGCTCTGCTTTTTCGGACTGCTTTTTCGCTCTGCTTTTTCGGACTGCTTTTTGCTGCCAAGAGAAAAGGAGAGAAGTGAATGAGATGGTGAAATGAAGTGGGGGAGAGCTCCCCTTATATACCAAATTTTGCCTCCAAAAAAGCAAGGCCGACTTTGTAGGAGGAGGGAAAAACAAAAAATTAAAATTGCCAAATTAAACATGAATTAAATGAAATAAATTGCCTAGCCCTAGGGGATTTTATTTTAATTTAAAATTGGGTCAACTTAGTGCAAAATTATCGGTTTAAATTAGCCAAATCCGAAATTATCATAGGCCCTAAAATTGAAATTTTGAAAAAAAGGTCATTTAGGCCTCCAATATAGCTTTAAACCCTCCCCATTGTGGACCCAATAACTTGCCTTGAATTTCACACCTCCTAGGCCTTAAAATACGTTGAATTTAACACACAAAGGGGCCCAATTTAAATTTCTAAATTACAAACACTTAGCCCAAAAAATATGATTTTAATGCATTTAATCATGACAACCAAAATTAATTTTTTATTATTTTGCAACCCAAAAATCATTTTGCAATTTAATTTCCATTTGGCAATTTTATCCTTTTTTATTTTTGCAATTTATTATCTCTAATTGGCAACTTTAAATTTATTCTTTAATTTCCATTTTTCTCCACCAAAAAAATTTACAAGATTTTCCCAAAAATATCCAATTTCACAATTAAATTTTGAAAATCTCGAGTTATTCAATTTCATCAATTTTCAAAATTTAATCAAGTCCAAAATTTGCAATTTTATCCCACCAGATATTAAAATAAAATTTTCTCATCGAATTTCATTTGGCTTGGAGACAAAATCGACTATTTAAGAAAATCAACATTTCGCACAAGGTGAAAACAAGCAATACCCCCCCAGGCACTTTAAAAACATCCAAGGTGTAAAATTCTCATTCCAAAACTTCTAGATCACCCAAAATTTGCTAAGGCACCCAAACTCTCGGATCTAGAAAAAATTGCCAAGGCTTGCTCAAAAAAAAAAAAATGGGGGTCCCCAAATATTTTGGGGCGATGGTGTGAAAACCTCACAACACAAACTTACACGCAATGATTTGTGATCCATCTGTTATATTATTGAGGATAAAGTGAGATACCTTGGTGAGTCTATCAACCACCAATATTGCATTGTGTTTGTTTTTGGACATTGGTTACACTTGGACGAAGTCCATACTAATTATTTGTTGTTTCCATTCCGGAATTGTATTGGGCTGTAATAGTTCTGCTGGGTGCTGGTGTTCTGCATTCACCCTTTAGCATTCAAATTAACTAGCCACAAATCTTGTGGCACCCTTTTTCATGCCCTTCCAAAAATAGAGAGGTTTAACGTTTGTTAGGAGTTTGGTGACTTCGGGGTGACTTGAGTATGGTGCTAAATGCATCTCTTTCAAAATTGATCTTCTCATTTCAGAAGATTCAGGTACATATATTTGGCCATGGTATCTCAAAAGACCATCATATTCGAAACTGAATGCTTCATATCTCAAGCCTTGCAGATTTGCTTAAAGGGCTTCCTTCATGTGCCGATAATACTCATCCTTTCCTAGCTGCCGACGAACTTGTTTCCTGAAATATGTGTGTATAGAAGCCACAAAAGATATGTCTTCTATAGCTTAATGCATTTGTGACCTAGTTTTCTTTCCCTTTAATATAAGTGATCTGAAATTCATAATTTGAAATCAGTTCCAACTAGCTTTTGCGACCGTTAATGTTGGGTTGAGTGAAAATATCTTTCAATCCTTGATTATTTTGATCATAACTCAAAGGGTTTACCTAGCAGGTAATGGTGCCACATTTGTCATGTGTGCACAATTTCTGCAAGCTCAAGATTGTGAGGTGCATAGTTTTGTTCATAGTTTTTGAGCTGCCTAGACTCATAGGAAATCACCTGCCCATCCTAAATTAACACTGCTTCTAGTCCTTTACTTGAGGCATTAATAACTACCATAAAATATCCTTCTGGATCGAGTACCTTTAGTATGGTAGTTGTGGTCAATTCTTCATTGAGTAGATTGAAGGTTTTCTGGCACTTCTCCGTCCCCTTCATTTTCTTCCCTTTGCTTTGAAGTGAGGTTAATAGGATAAGCTATATGGAAAAAAATTATAACTAACTTTCTGCAATACCCTGCGAACCCCATAAAACTTCTTACCCTCCTAAACATTCCTTGGGGTTAGCGATTCCATTATGGCTTCTATCTTTGCTAGGTCTACTGCTATTCCTTTAACAAATATGATATGCCCTAGGTATTGTACTTCCTTCTAGAAGAATGTGCATTTAGACAATTTTCCATACAGTTTATGCTCACACAAGTGGTGCAATACTATTTGAAGGTGTTGATAGTGTTCCTCTTCATTCCTCAAGTAAATCAAAATGTCATCTAACAATACCAATACAAACTTGTCCAAGTAGTCTCGAAACACGCTATCATAATGTTCATAAGGTTGTTGGCGCATTAGTGAGTTCAAAGGGTAGAACTGTGAACTTGCAATGCCCATAACAAGTTCTAAAAGCTGTTTATGTATATCCTTATCCTTCAAATGCAACTGCTTGTATCCCGATTGCATATCTATCTTTGAAAATACTATGGTCCCATGCATCTGATCAAATAGATCATCAATTCGTGGTAACGGATACTTGTTCCTTATGGTTTACTTTATTCAACATATGGTATTCAATGCATAAGTGAAGGGTCCCATCCTTCTTCTTAACAAATATTATGGGGGTACCCCATGTCAATAAGTTGGGAAGTATCAACCCCTTACTCAATAGTTCCCGTAACTATGCCTTTAACTCCATGAGTTCAATGGCAGTCATTCAATAGGGTGGTTTAGATATTGGATTTTCTCCAGGTACCAACCCCTTGTCTCTGCTCTAGATATTGGGAAGTACCAACTCCTTACTCAATAGTTCTTGTAACAATGCCTTTAACTCCATGAGTTTAGTGACAGTCATTCAATAGGGTGCTTTAGATATTGGCTCTGCTCCAAGTACCAATTCAATTGAGAAATCAAATACTCTTTTGGTTTGCAATCTAGGTAATTCTTCGGGAAACACATCCTAGTAATCTCGAAGATAGGGATATTTTCCATGAAAGATTTGTCTAATGTCCTAGTCTATCTTGATCTTGTCTCTTCCTGAGTGGTCGCTTCAAAGATCATTAGGTCATCATGTTGTTATTTTGATTGCGTGTCTTTTTCAAATTATTTCGAGAAAGGAAGTTTTCACTCTTCCTTTATACTTATCGGTGGTGCCCCTTCACCAAGGGTCACCACTCTTCACATGTGGCCCCATTAATTAGATTATAATAATTATTATATTATCACAATAATATAATTATCAATATAATTATATTATTATAATAATTATGTTATCTATGTTGCCCTGAAGGAATCCAACCATGGCTACAATAATCTAACACTCCCTCTTAGCTAGGGAGGAATCCTTCTCGATATCTGAGTTATGTAGTGATATCCACCATGGCTACTTCCAAAGGGTGGGTCTATCACGGTCTCTCGTAGCTATAACATCAACACTCCCTCTTAGCTAGAGAGTTATATTTCTAGATATTCAAGTCAAGGAGTTTCTCAACTTGACACTCACAATGGCTACATCCATTAGAGAAAAAACCAAGAAATTTATCACAAGGTCCCTCAACATGATATCATCACGGACACTCAACATGATGTTCACAATGGCTACTCCCATGTGTGAAATGAACACAACCTCTCATCACGAAGTCACTCAACGTGATGTTGTCACAGAGTCTCAACATGACGTCCACCATGGCTACTCCCAGAAGGTGGAGAGAACAAGTGCACAAGTGCCCATCACGGAGTCACTCGACGTGATTTCATCCAACTTGATGTCCACTATGGCTACTCCCATAAGTGGAAAAGCACAAGTACATCCATCATGGCTACTTCTAGAGGCTGGAAATGCAAATGAACACAAGTGGTCATCATGGAATCACTCAATTTGTTATTTTGATTGCGTCTTTTTCAAATTATTTCGAGAAAGGAAGTTTTCACTCTTCCTTTATACTTATCGGTGGTGCCCCTTCACCAAGGGTCACCACTCTTCACATGTGGCCCCATTAATTAGATTATAATAATTATTATATTATCACAATAATATAATTATCAATATAATTATATTATTATAATAATTATGTTATCTATGTTGGCCTGAAGGAATCCAACCATAGCTATAATAATCTAACACTCCCTCTTAGCTAGGGAGGAATCCTTCTCGATATCTGAGTTATGTAGTGATATCCACCATGGCTACTCCTAGAGGGTGGGTCTATCACGGTCTCTCGTAGCTATAACATCAACACTCCCTCTTAGCTAGAGAGTTATATTTCTGGATATTCAAGTCAAGGAGTTTCTCAACATGACACTCACAATGGCTACATCCATTAGTGAGAAAACCAAGAAATTTATCACAAGGTCGCTCAACATGATAGCATCACGGACACTCAACATGATGTTCACAATGGCTACTCCCATGTGTGAAATGAACACAACCTCTCATCATGAAGTCACTCAACGTGATATTGTCATAGAGTCTCAACATGACGTCCACCATGGCTACTCCCAGAGGTTGGAGAGAACAAATGCACAAGTGCCCATCACGGAGTCACTTGACGTGATTTCATCCAACTTGATGTCCACTATGGCTACTCCCATAAGTAGAAAAGCACAAGTACATCCATCATGGCTACTTCTAGAGGCTGGAAATGCAAATGAACACAAGTGGTCATCATGGAATCACTCAACGTGATGTCGTCATCTCATCATGACATTCACCATGGCTACTCCTAGAGGGTGGATAAACACAAGTGCTAAGTCATGGATTCTCTCACATGACATCCACCATGGCTATTTCTAGAGGGTGGAACAAGGGCTTTCACCTCATACTTCTCCCTCATAGAGAAGAATGCATTAACAAGGGCTTGCACCTCAAACTTCTCTCCCACAAAGAAGAATGCATTAACAAGGACTTGCACCGCAAACTTCTCTCTCATAGAGAAGAATGCATTAACAAGGGCTTGCACCTCAAACTTCTCTCTCACAAAGAAGAATGCATTAACAAAGGCTTAATGATGATGTGGCTCCCTTTGAAGCTCAAGTTCTCACATCAACCTCTTGACCTCCTCGTCCAAGGTTGCCTCTAATGGTTTGTCATTGAACTCCCTCTGAATGTTAATTCTTCCTCTTCGAAGAAACTGATCATAATCTGTATAGACTCTTCCTCTTTGAGAGATGTCTCAACTCAGTCCTTAAGGACAACAGGGGCAGACCCCTCTCTCTCCAATTTGAAGACAATCATCCCTTCAATATTCCAAATTATTAAGGAACTTAATCGTGATGAACCAGCTGGTTTAGGGGGCTCTCATGCAGATTGTTACGTTCTTGATATACTTGTACAATGGTATAATGTGGTGCAGAGATTATCACATTTTGATCGCATATCATATTGAGTGGACATCTCTGAGATCACGACATATTGACAATCACTGATCAGCATCATCAACATCTTTGTAATGCCCACGACCCATACTTGCCCGAGCATTCAGCGATTTCAATCTAGGTTTCACATATCAATAATGAAGCGGTCATACTCAAAGCGATATTCACTTCATTACTTCTCATTGCAAGTCAGACTTTGTTCATCTCCATCACAGACTATCACAATCACAACGGAGCATTCGGATGGTATCTCAGACAGAATATATCAGATCGCTGATTACTGAGAGGACATGACACTGAGACAAAATCAACTTTGTATCCATGCCTTCCTGAGATACCGAATTCCATTACCCATTGCCTTATAGATTCAATCGTACATTCTTATCTTCAGATTTTCTCGTACTTCTCATATCTTGTTCAATGTGGCATTCTGTGCTTGATCAGATTTCTTTACCCATTTAACAATCAGGAAGAATTACAAACCAGACCGTAGTATTCTGAAATTGTTTCTCTGCAACAATATAAATGTCTATACCAAGTTTTATAAACAATTCATCTTATGAGATGTGTCAATTCATCTTATGAGATGTGTCTTCTCCTCTGCATATCAGAGTTAAATATTTAATCACACAAACATCGAATTCAAGCCTCATTTAAATAATACTCCCTTCAACGGCTATGTGGTTATGAATGGTTTCAACTACCTAAGCAGTTACAACCATATCCGGCCTCTTCACAACTGCCACTTAATTAACTTGATTCATCTTTTAAACATTGTACATCACATGAACAACCATTTTGTTGTGTCTCAGAATGCACTATCTATATAATTATCAACAATGCCTTTAGTATTTTGACTCGATCAAATGTAATGTGTGATGCCTTCAATATATACTTCTCCGATACTTTGCCTGATACCTCACAATCCGCGATAGCAATAACATGACTGCGGTAAACACATTTCTTTTGTCCGTCTCTTATAATGATACAGAGAAGTAGCCAGGTATTTAAGAATAGATACAAAGATGTATCACAGGTATCAGGTGGCTGTTGTTAATTTGTCTTTGATTAATAAATTTTAATAAATTCTCAAACCTCAGTGATAATAGATACCTGTGCAAATTCTTCATTCATACGTTGTTTCCATTCATTCATCCACAACATAAATACGATCAAGTCTGGGAGATAGTATATTCACGACAAAAGAAATGTTTTACATGTATTTCAATAATACACGCTGCGGTTATAAAACCATTGAATTCTCGTGAATAATTGGCTATATTGAATACACACAAGTACATCCAAACATCTCTGTCGAAATGCAAAGGGACTCGATAGTGAATTCATATGTCAACACACTTCACAGAGGATAGATTTAGATCCCGAGGTGAACTTCAAGCCAAAGATATATAGAGACGTAATTCCCATCTTCAGAATATAACATTATGAGTGCCAGATGCTTCAAATTGGAAAGGTAATCACACTGGGCAGCAATCGGCCAATCCTCTTTCAACGCACAGTCAGAAATTGACAACTTATATCACCAACAGGAACAACATACGGGAATAACGTAGAATAGATTCAATCAGCATCAGCATGCTATCATTGGACAAAACGTGCACAGAACATATTGGCGAGTTCTTAGCTCACCTGGCATCTCACCACACACAGGCTGAGCACACGAACCGCAGGAAGATCCCTCACTGCGGGTGCCCAGTCAAGTCTGCAACTGCGAGCACTTTCAGCGGCGACCCACAATCTGCGGTGATCACCTTGTTCGGCATTCACACTCTGAGTTCTTTGCATTCATCTCCAATGCGGGAGTCTCACCGCAGTCTCCAACGGGGATCGCGGTTCGATCAGAGATATGCCCCCTCAATAACAATAAACTATACAGGGGAATTCCCAGCCAGCTTCTGAATCTCACGGCTCTGTCTGATCTGAACCTATCAGATAATTCTCTATTCAGTCAAATTCTCCAAGGAAGTGTACCCACTCTGATACCATGTTGTTATTCTGATTGTGTTTCTTTTTCAAATTATTTCGAGAAAGGAAGTTTTCACTCTTCCTTTATACTTATAGGTGGTGCCCATTCACCAAGGGTCACCACTCTTCACATGCAGCCCCATTAATTAGATTATAATAATAATTATATATTATTAATATAATAATTATTATATTATCACAATAATATTTATTATGCTATCACAATAATATAATCATTAATATTATCAATATAATTATATTATTATAATAATTATGTTATCTATGTTGGCCTGAAGGAATCCAACCATAGCTACAATAACATTAACACATTGTGCATCCCAATTTCCCTAGATTTGGTTAGTTCTAGACATATTAAATTTCTAATTTAGTCTGCTTATGGTTTATGAAGAGAATGAATCAGTTTTATGGTTTTTTATCAACTAGTTTACTTTTTCATGCGCTTGAGCATGTAGAAGTATCACCTACCTTATAGTGGTGTCATTTTATTGTTTATGCCATAGGGATCTCTCTTTAGTATTATTGGATGATTGCAATTCTATATGGAGTAGTGCTTGCACTTGGAAATCTGCATGTTTTTTCTGAAAATTCTGTAGAAATGCCAGAGAATTGTTTTGTATATTGTTGGCATATAGAATAGTACAAAGCTGAACAACCTTTTTGTCTTGTTTCCATGTCTGATGCCGTGTTTCTGACATGAACATAGACAAGTAAGGTGAAATACCAAAAACATTAAGCACGCAAATTTTAAGAGGAGAAGATAACTGCATAATGCAAAATGTGATTAGATGCTGCTAAAAGGGTTTTAAGTTATGAGGCATTAAGCATCTCACTCTGAAGGGATACCATCAACTGCCTTATATCAGTGGCCCAGGGATAATGATGCTCTGCAATGGAATATCTGAAGTGATTATTTTGTTGTGGTTTATGTATGTCTCCATTGTCATGTGAATGTTGTCTAAGCAGGTTCAAGTTTCCACCATTGTAATTTTTAAATGGGTATTGTGCTGAATTCAGCATTCCCTATTAGTACTTTTGTTCCTTACAGATGCAAATTGACATATCTATGCTTTACACTGTAGGTGGAGGATGGAAAAACAATTCTTAATATTATATCTAAGCTGTGCATTAGGCTGTGTAATTTTAGTCTATTTTTTGGATTTCTATTATACAAACACTTTATGAAGAAAATTTTTAAAGTACCTCAAAGGGATTTTGCTGAAAAGAAAGACACATGCATCATCACAGTTGATTATTACAAAGCAAAATTCCTTGCGGATCAAATTCTTAATACAAGAAAACCACATAATTACTTTCTATTTAAAAGTATTGAGCAATGGAGGAAGTTTTTATCAGCTACAATTTGTAGTGCAGAAAATTTTGGTTTCATCAATGCAGTATTTGTATCAAAATGACTTTTTAGAAGACATTTTTACTCTTCTGAGACAGTTATGTTTTAGAAACTTTGTAAAGCTAACATTTGTATGAAACTTTAAATGAAATTAATTGATTTGTTAGACTTATCAATTGTTCTAATTTCCATAGGATAAATGCTACAGTACAAGCCATTCCGAATGCCTCAAAGTCAGGGAGGTTATTGCTTTTATTGTCCTATCTTAGTGATCTCAGAAAAAAGGCAAATACAGATTCACATCCTAAAAGTGATTCACCGAGGGATCCAAGTGTCCTCTCAGACACCAAACATGCTCGGAGATCAGAAGAGCTCAAAATTGGCACTCAAAATGAATGTAGTGCCTTTTCAGACTCCAAACAGATTGCAAGAGAATCAAATTATGATGTTGGTTCCATTGTTGAGGTAGAGGTAAGTTTGACTTTTATAAGCAGGGCATTGTGCTAGATTACTGCAATGGTCCATTCACAGAGTTTGCATTGAGATATACTTTCACATATTCATTTGATCATGTTCATTTTTAATGAAATTTTGATTGTTACAGGTTTTTGAAATAAAGCCTTTGGAAATGCTGTTAAAATTTGGAAAAGGTCTGCATGGCAGGATACATATTACTGAAGCAAGTCTTTCTTAGTGGCTAAAAATAAAAGATTATCATAATTATAAAATAATATAGAAACCCGAGTCTGTAATTTTTTAATTTATGTTCAGTAGTATAATATAGCCATCCATGAATGTATGTTTAACATCATTAGTCTTTAAGGGTCCTGTTCAAGACATAAGCTTTTTGCAGTTTGTTGACTTTTGATGCCACTCTCAAACAGTTGGATTGTGAAAACAAAGAAGGGAGTCCATTTAGTCAATTCACGATTGGACAAAAAATGATGTTGCGTGTAGCAGAAGGCCCTAGAATATATGAGAAAAGGAGTGAATGTGTGGGACTTTTCTCTCAGATTATCAGCACTTACAGGTATTTATCCTTGATCTGGACTGCACTAAATAAATTTGTGATTATTCATTTTTGAGGCAATCATAACCCATTCTTCATAGTATGTTTTAGGTTGCTCTGTTTTCATCTGTAATACTGCACTCCACTGTAGTAATTGCTAAAAAAAATTCATCCTTCTTGTGGAAGTTATGCAATTGCCTTTCACACAGAATATTTCTTCATGTTTAAAATGTTTAATATTAGAGTTTTGAGGTTGCATTCTAGAATAAGCAGCTTATTCCAAAAAACTCTACAAAGAACATGCTGTTGTTTTGTATTGGTATATGATTTCTTATAACTTTCTCTGCTATTACTAGGGAATGGAGTTGATGAAAAACCAGGGTATGCACTTGCACCGCCAAATTTAAATATTGGTGACACAATTACAGCGTTTGTAGAAAAGATTAAAAAAGATTGGGTTTGGTTTGTAGTTTCTCGCCATATGAGAGGGCGCATGTTCATCTTGGATTCTTCCTCTGAACCTTCTGAACTTTGTGCTTTTCAAAAGCGATTCACTGCTGGGATGGCTATTGTTTGCCATATATCTAAGGTGGACAAGAAGAGTAGAATCCTTAATCTAACTCTGCGTAAGATATCTTCTTGTCATGAAAGAAAGCATGGTGGTGCCATTGATCATGAGAAAATTGATTGTAGCACTGCCGTGAAAAATGAAAAGGTTGTTAATGAGATACATGAAAGAGATGTTTTGGGTGGAAGAATTGATAAAATTTTTCTGGGAGTTGGTGGTATAAGTGTGCAGATTGGAGCTCGCGTTTATGGTAGAGTTCATTTCATAGAGTTAATGGACACTTACACAGAGAATCCTCTTGCTGGGTTAAAGGAAGGACAGTTTGTGAAGTGCAAAGTCCTGTTAGTTACTACGACAGCTGATGGGAAATTGCAAATTGATTTGTCACTGAGGCAGTAATGGATAGACAGTGAAGCTGTTGAAGAGAGAAATAAAAATAAATCTCAATTGTATGTACATCCTTTTTTAAGTCTTGTTTTATTTCCTTTGAAATTTAAAGTGTATAATGAAATGTGTTTATTTAAAGCCTGCATTCGTGGGTCGAGCTTCATATTCAGTTGAGTACTGACATTGTGCATTTATGAACTTCTATTTCTAAATCTACTGTTTGTGTACAAGAGGTTTTGTGAAGCATACCATAGTAATTTTTTAAAACTCAACTTCCATTATGGTATTTTTTTACTTGTTTCCTTATTTATGCCTGTTAGATCTAACTGATTACATTGTGTATATTTAAAGTTAATTTGATATGGGGTGCAATATATTCCCTTAAAATATGTGCCATGTTTCAATGATTTTTTAAAATTTGGCAAGTTTTCCAAGTGTTTGGAGTCAGATAAAAGTTGCCTTCCTGAGTTTTTTGCTTAGTCCAGGTCACAGCTCTATGGTTTAAATATGGAATTTATTATTAAACAATGATACATATTTATTATATTCTTGATGTAGTTCATGGTTTGAGGAAATTTGTTTTTTTAATATGAGAATGCCTGTTGTATGAGAAAGGTTTGAAACAATCAATGACTTGAATGAATCTGGTTCTTCTTTTGTAGTAATTTTGTATAATGATACCTGCTAGTAGACTAATCAATGTACACTAAGATGAAAATTTGTTTTTCTAGAAATAAATTATTGTTTTTCTAAGGATAAATTATGGGGATCTATATAGAGGGGCTTAACCCTAAGGAGCAATATTCAATATCACTAACCCTTAAAAACATACCAGCTACCATGCCTGATCATAACAGGCAAGAGAACGCAATTATGCCAAAGTTTTCCTCTTATGTGATCTAAGAGTCATACAACCTACAGATTGTTTTTTCACTGCTCCATTCTGATATTTTAAATCTGTCCTAGCCTGTTGCCTCATCTTCTTCCACGTACTCTGAGGAGGCTAACAAAGCAGAGAGAGTTGATTGACGTAGTCCAGGATGGAATGCCATCCTATAATGTCCCCAAGTGGGACTTAACTCTTATTTTCCCTAGAATCCTCAAATAAGCTATCAATTATGTCTAAGAATGTAGATTGTCAACTTTATATCTTGAATGAGGGCCTGCAGCCAGGTTAGTAATCAATATGAAAGATAAATAAACATATAATTATACAATGTAAAAAATAGAACTCTAATCATCATTATAATCAACATAATGTATATGTAGGATTCCCTTGAGATCTTCTCCAATAACCCATTCCGCATTATGAAGTATCATGGGAGATTATACAAGGCCCTTCGAGCCTATCCATTAAGTCTATAGGAGCACAGAATGACACCTGCCATTCGGCCTCCCAGCCCCACTCAGGGTTAGTCTACTCAAATGGACCCTTATGCTTCTTGCATTCTTTATATGTACCATATCTCCCTTGCATAATGGTATGACATATTGGTTGTAGATTTTAAAGGAATCTTCATCATCATTATACATGCCTACTTCATTATCAATTATGCATATTAGATGCAATAGAATATCTGCATATATTTATACTCCCTATCAAATGAAAGACATAACAAATTAGCAAAATCATCACGCACATAACAAATTAGCAAAATCATCATGTAATGCATTATACTTCATACTATATGAATAGATGTAAAATGGATTCACCTCTATTTAAATGTAAAGGGGGAAATATGAGATCCATTCTCAAAACCCAAATTCCCCAAAGAAGAGATCCGATTTGATCAACTAAAAGGTTAATGCACAATCGAATCAATTTTATGGAAAAAGAGTAGGAAGAGAGTAAATCCAATATTTCCCTAATGTGGAGGATTATGTTTAGAATATAGAATAATTGAAATACAAGTACTAACCTCAAATTAGGGCAGATCTGGAAAATGTTGAATTCTGATGTCTGTGTGCACTTTCGGGAAAATCTAAAACCTGTCCTGGACTGGAAATGCTGAGACAGAGAAAACCCATAAATCTTTCCTCAAGATGGCTCAGCTCGGGTTTGACCCTCATAAAAGGTCAAATACCACATTCTTTATTTGAAGTCCGATTTGAATTCTGTTTGCAGATCCCGGAAGTTTGCCGAAAAGGGTATCCAAATTCGCTCTCAGATCCGAAATTCCGCACCTGTACCTGCAAGAAAATGGGGGTTTTTGTTGTATGGGGGGTTTGCCTTGGTCAAACCCCAGTTTAGGAATTAACCTTGAAATTGAATTGAAATGTATTGTGCATAAACAAAGTAATTGAAACAAATCACCTCGCTTATGTTGAAGTCCTTGTAGAGGATTCAAATCCTCAAATCCACAAGTAGGAATGAATGTAGGATGTAGGATGTCTCCAATCAATGGTATTTGATCTTCCACACCAATCTTGAATTGATCTTTGCATATGAGAAGGCTTGAATGAATGGAGAAGGATGGATCATCAAAGGGAGCTCCAAAGAAATTGAATCCTTCAATAGCTAACAATGGATCTCCTTGATGAATGGATGCTTGAACACTTGAATGCTTGAAGACTTGCTTGCACTTGAGAGCTTGAAGACTTGAAATTGCTTGAGTGTGGATGTGATATGAAAACTTGATTGAGAAAACTTGATGTGAAAATGAGAGAGGAAGGCCTCCTTTTATAGTGATCTAGGGCACACTCCTCTAGATAGGCCACCTTGGAGAATTAAATCCCAATTAAGTCCTCACCTTTAGAAAATATACCTAGATTAAATACAATTAAAGGATTTACCATCCCGAAACCCGAAATGGCTAACCCGGAGGCGGGAAAATAAATTTTCCGAAAGCCCGAAGCTCGAAAATTAAAGATCTTGAAAATTTGGAGAAAGGGGTCAATGTCGAGGTTGACCTTGACCTAGTCAGGGTCGACCTAAGACCTTGACCTAGTCAAGGTCGACCTAAGACATTGACCTTTTTCCCAGGTTGACCCAAAATCAAGTCAAGAGGTCCCAGGGATGTCCAAAAACCTAGAATTGATGCCAGAACATGACAGAATGTCAGGAATAGACATAAAATCCTATGATTACCGAGATGAAGTCCAGGAGGATCCATTTCTAAATCTTACCTAGAAAATAGAGCCATGGAAGAGAGAAATTCAGGAGAATCCTTAAGATCCTAACCCTAATTTCACCTAGAATGAAGAAATCAAGTGCAGGGAAGAAGTGGAAAGTGGGGAGAAAAGCCAAATACATGCAAAGACCCGATCAAGGCGCTTAACATGACCCCAAACCACCTACTCGGAGGGCTAAACGCTCTTATCATGGAAGTGCTTCCATTTTAAGACGATACACTATAATATTTGACCAATATATAAACTGCTGTTTGCTATATTAATTCTGAGTTCTGTAATCTTTTATTTAATCGAATGCTCATTGTTCCTATTTGATGCCTTGACTAATCAAATATTAATACCCTATGCATTGTTCTTATTTTGCATTGTTCTTCTTCGATGCTCGTTCTATAATCCTTTATCTGATCAATACAATGGAGTATTGTCCTCATGAATGCTTGGAATGAATACTTTATTGGTCAATGATAATTGAGTCACCACTTCTCATTGTTGCCTTTGAGAATAATATATCATTCCCCAAAATCGACCTCCGTCGGATCCTCCTTAAATGAAACCTTCTCGCCTATATATCTTCCAATATGAGGGAGAAGTCACACCTCTTCATCATGTCTGCCCCTTGGAAAGAGTCATGACCTTTTACTTACCACCCTTCAAAAGAGTCACAACCCTTCATCATTCTACCATTTGAAAGAGTTGCAACCTTCCATAATTACGACCCTTTTAAAGAGTCACAGCTCTTCATCATTGTTGCCCTTTAAAAGAGTCACAACCTTTCATAATTACAACCTATTGAGAGAGTCAACCCTTCATTTCTACCCCTTGTGATATATGGTTTTCTTTATATAATATGTTGTTGGTGAGTTATTTAAATATATGGATTGCTGCAATATATATATCAATGCAATGGAGTATTGTCTTCTCATCATTGCCTTATGAAGGTGCTTGATAGAAAATCGTGAAGTGTTGTAAATAAGATGATTTTCTGAGATATGATATTACTTCAACTTTTATGGCAGTTTCCTTGACGTCTTTCTTATTTATACTTGTTGCTGATCACTTGCATGGTCCATAAGACAGTCTTTCTTTGTGTATTGTGTGCTATCATCCTTCATCAAGATAATACAAGGGCTAACTGTTTGTAACTACTTAACGACAACTGCTTTGCTACTCTTGCTATGTATACTTTTGCTTCTATTGCTAACTAATTTGAAAGTGTCCCAGATCTGCCACAGTTGGACCAAAATATGTTTTTTAATGCTTAATTGGTTTAAGGGATAGGATGGGGACATCACATTTTCTCTTCCTTCCTCTCCCCCTTTCAAATGAAGTTCTCTTCTCCCTTTTAATCTCATGTTTGAGGGGGTCAAAACTTCTGATCTTATGCCTTTTGACCATTCGTTAAACTTAACTAGATTTTAGTTATGTTATGTTGAATTTTAATCTTTTATATTTATAATGTATATTTTTTGTTCTTTTAATATTTTTATCTTTTTATTATTGTTTATTATTAAATTCTATTTCAAAATGGGGACATTGCACATCCCCCAAGGTCCATTCCTCCTCCTGCACTAAGCTATACAACCAAAACTTTTTATCACCTTTGAATAGGGAGGGAGTCGGGAGCCTCTAGAGCATTGGAGTCCTACTGCCTACCTGTGGACTAGAGGGTTTTTTTCCCTCTAGATTCATCACAGATGTACCTCCTGTGGCCTTGTCTACCTTGACATTCATATCAGCCTTCTGGATAGAGTAGCTCCTCACAATCTTCACCACGTTAGCAAAACATGGTGGGGAGGGAGGAGGAGATTTCCCGTACTTGACATGTTTTGCAGGATTTTGCTGAGAACCAAAAGAATTGTGAAGGATAGAGAGCCCTCTGAATTGGAGCTCCCTTCGTTTGAGGAAGATTCAGGTGATGGCTGCTTAATAATAAGATGTGACAGCCAAACACCATTCCACTATGTAGCCTTGGTGCAGTTGACAGTAACATGACCCACTTGAAAACATTTTGTACATCTAAGCACTATATTCTCGTAATAATGCTTGTTTTTAAACCCTATACACCACTTTAAGCCATTTGTCATCTGCAAACATTTCTAGATATCAATCTCCACCTATATGCTCAAAAATGTAGAATGCACCAGCCTGTCTGTTTTTGGGTCTAATGTGAGAAATTTACCCAATGCATTTCCTGTCACTTGAAAGCACAAATTGACCCAGAATTGAAGGGGAAGATACTAATCTATACGATACAATTGAGAAAACTACATCATCAACTTGAATGCAGGAAACCATGGGTTAGCTAACAATACATGCCTATCCCAGCACAAGGGGCCTTTCTCCGAAAGATATTCCCTATCTTTGGGAGATATTTACGGTAGGAAATATTTCTATTCAATCTTTTAAATGCTCTTGACATTTAGTTGCAATTTGCTCACGTAAAGCAATTAAGCCAGGCCAAAATGAGTTAAACTTACAGATTAGACCAAATTCATATGTTTATCCTCGTAAAATTATAGGATGGAGACCTCAGTTGGGAACCAAGTCTAGCTTATTCATCTATTCATTAACAGTTGCCACATTATCTATTTACAGCGGTATTGGCCACCATATTTTCAAAAATAGACTCAAAATTTGGGATCCAGGTGAAATCCTGAGAAATCAGTCATATGGTTGGTGATAATCACAGGATTTGGGATCCAGGTGAAGTTTTAGTTGTAAGGTATTGACTTAGGATTAGGGTTGTGGGCTATATTACAGAGTTGGTATTGCTGTCCACCTTCCAATCGGTCAATATAGTACTTTAGTTTCTTGTTTACAGATGGATTGGAAAACATTTCCAGCAAAATAGTGGAGCATTTTTCATTGGAGTTGAATGATAGAGGTGATCTGGTCATTTAAGATGTACTCTCAATCATTTCCATGCTTCCATCCCGTGTGTACAAGAGTTTTTCATTATGACAGCTGTTGCCCCAGCATTGCATAACTGATTTTAGCAACATAACTATAAGTGAGCGAGCAGATTGATTTTGAGTTCTTGCAGATTTTATGATGGTTGAATGTAGGAAAAATATTTCTGATGTTTCTCAGTTATTTTTTACTTCCACATTGGTAAGTGATGGCTACTGCCGGCTTTTCATAATTCTGGTATGTATCTCTTCAAATCATGCTTCGATGATTGCAGCTGGTTGGTATTTGAGACCACTTTTTTGACATTTGGAGATCAAGTGTGAATGATGTAAGATCACTGGATAGTTATCAGCTCTGACACTGCTGTCATCTTCTACATCAGCCTCTTGTTAGGGACTAATCACTTTTGGGACACGATGATGAGATATATTGGGGGCTTTACTTTCTTATTGAGAAGATTAATTTTCCTATTGCCCAGGATCATCTTAGAGAGTGCAATTACAGATGTAGTCCATATTGAGATGCTTTGGCATGAGACCTTTCATGGTATAGAATTCCACCTTTTCAGGTATTCTAGTTTGGCTTTAGAGGATGATTACATTATTGGGTCATAGGAGAGGAGTGCAGACTTGGTATGATGTGTTTGCAGTTTTAATCAAAGTGGTGTAATGACAAGATGGTGGGACTTTTCTGAGATTGACTTTGGACCACATTTGGTTTTAGTATGATTTAGTTAAGCAATTTTGAGGTTGTGCTGGCATTGCTTGAGGACAAGGAATCTTTGGGGAGGGAAGACTGTAATGTTCCCATTTGTGGTCACACCAACACTGTAGTTAGCTTTGGCTTTCTTGGTGTGCACTATCCATTTTTGAGGCTATATGTTCGATGTTCGCAATAACCCCAGTTGGTCTAGAGGACTCCTATGACACCTTCTGAAGTAAATTCCAACTTCTAGTGTGTTCTCCAAGATTCTTGGAGAGAGCATCCTTTTTTATAAAGTCACCTAGTGAGCCCCAATTTTCATTATTCTTCATTAGTATGATTCCAAAATGGCGAATTTTTTGTTTTGATGTTTCCAACAATTTTCGCAATTCAGGTGTATTATTGGCTTTAATTTTATTATTTTACTATGGTTGATTAATACAATTAAAACAAATAAATTATCACCTTAGTGCAATAGCTTGTTGGAAATGGGCAAAAAGGTCTTAAATCATAGACACATAAAATAGGGACCTTGCATATCAAATATTATCATTATTTTTATAATAAGGTCTTTTGGAGTAAAAATAAACATTTTAATTATAAGTGGATTTTAAAATGTGTAATGTCTCCATTTTTGTGAGCATCAGAGTTTGAGGGATTAGCCTATTAATTGACCCTCGTAGGCTAGTACGGTGGATTAGAGGGTCCAATTTGGGAGTTTTGGAGCTCTTTAGGTGGCTGTTGTAAGGGTGGATGTTAGAGAGGAACCCATACTATTTTTAGTAAGGCTGATTGATGCATAGTGGATGTAGCAGTTGACTCCCCAGTTCAGATGGCTCATCAAAATAATGAGTATTTAATGAGATATTAATATATTAATGGCCTTTAATGATGTTTAATAATTTAAGTTATATTATAAAGTTATAAATTGACTTTATAATAAAGTGGGGCCATTTTGAGGGTAATGAGTAATTATTACTCGTTGAAAAAAGTACGCTTCATTAATGGTATAATATAAGGTCAACAAATGCAAATGTTATATTCATTGAAAAGCCTTCTTGAGTAAGCTTCTTGGTTCGAACCTCTTTGGGAGAACTATGTAAGCGTGTAAAGGAAATCGAACCTCATTATGTATATGGTGATTTGTTGATTTGGTTGCATTTGGTGAGGTCATGGGAAAAATTCCAAGGGTTTCGGATTGGGCTTGGGAATTGTGAATTCTACAGGCCTCAGCACTTTGAATTGGTGAGAGACCCAATGAATTGTGCAAGTTGGGAGGTGGTTTCAGTCAGAGACCATTACAGAGCTTAAGGCATTGAATTTGGTGAATGATAATTTCAGAATTTTGTGAAGATCAATTGCAGATGTCATTTATTGATGCCACCATTTGGGGACGTGGCTCATAAAGCGTAAATCATCAGCACTAGAGGCTGCCATGTCAGAATTATATTGGCCACTACCTCCCTTGGCTCCCACATGAGGTTATATATGTGGCGTTTGATGTCATAGGTGATATCGATTGACATTTGGGCTTACAACTCGTTCAGATTTGCGTGTTGGTTGATAGAGAAAATATACTTGTGGAGGCAATTTGGTTGAATGCTGGTCTTTGGACTCCTGCATTAATTACCAGGTTTTAATATCTTTGACTAATAATTAAGAGTTAATGTATTTGCAAGAATCTTACATTGTAAATTGTGTGAATCAGATATGAAGGAATAAGTAGTGCACCAAATGTTTGATGTAATGTTCATATCTAAACTGCTCATAATCAGCATATTAGTTTCATGACAAGTGTATGACAAAATGTCATCTAGCTGTAGGTGATGAATTGCACTAGTATAAGTCTTTGATTTGCATTTGGAAGCTACAGAAAGGTCTTGCATTGCATCTTTGTCATATGTGTAGTTTTTATTCTTCATTTTTTAGCATTTAGCATTATTTGCAATCATCAAAACAAGACAAACACACTGAGACAAAGAGCAGCAAGTTCAGACTTGTATGTCAAGTGTTTGACAATATTCCTAGAGATTCAAATTTGCACTAGGAATAGCAGGGGATATTACAGTGGTGAAGTTAGAACTGGTTGGGGTTCTTACAAAATGTCTTCCAAAAATTTTGACAAAAAACAAAGTATAAAAGGTGATTTTCAGAGTGCATTTGCATTGTGTAGATTATTTCATTTCTCTCTGTGTAACCCTTGTGGTTTTGTGGGATTGAACTTGGTTCATCTCAACCTTGAGGATGAAAACCTTCTTGGAGAAGATTAATCACGGTGGTGAAAGGTGGCTAATATAGTGAGATTCATTCAGGATCTTAGTTTGATCATAAAGATTTGTAGATAAAGATTGGTGTTGAATATTATTTGAGTTTGGCAGAGATTCACAAGTAGATAGAATTCTCTAGGTTGGATGAAGAGTTTTCAGATTTTGGGCTTTGTGGCATTCTTTTCTAAATGCCATTCATGCTAAGAGTAGGGCACTATATTAGAAGGATTTTGGGGTATTTTTTAATACTTGGCATATGCAAAGGTGCTTTTGTTGAACCTTTAAAGGTTTTTAGCGACTAATTTAGTCACTCTTGATTGAGTATTTGACTATTGATATTGTTGGTGTGAAATTTTGTTGCCAAGTGTCATCATCTTTGTTAGGCATGAAGTTTATTTTTGAAAATTGTGCATTCTGTTGTGGCATAGCTGCGTATGAGGTGATTTGTTGGACTAGTTTGAGGTGTAAATACCAGATTAGTGCAGGTCGATTTCCTTTGATAAGGATCCGAGATGTGAGAGTTAGTTTGTTGGGCGTGAAGGTAATGCTTGCTGGGCATTTGGATATCACCATGGTTTAGGGGCAATCACTTACCATGACTGCTAGTTATTAAGTGATGAAACTGCAAGGAATTAAATCTTTAAGGATTGGCATTTGACAGAGACCATTTTGGGTGCGACTCTTCTTTTTCTTTGGCTGGGTGTTTGCATTTCTCATTGCTGTTGTATTTTACCCTATTGTTTGGCATAATCAGTAGATTTGGAGGACATTAGCTCACTCATTTTGTGGTTGATCAGGTTGGGATAACAAATTTGAGTGTCAGAGGAATTTTGACAAGATATGATATCCCAACAAGTGGACGTGAAGGTCTGAAACAACAAATAGCAAGGTGAGGGATAGGACATGAGGCTCATACTAGTCCAAACTGAGTTGGTCAACATCAAGTCACTACTTTCCTACCCTCTATCCCTCAAATTGTAGGTTCGTCATGCCATAGAGAAAAATGTTTTGCAAGAATTAAAACACTTGGGAGCACCAAAGGCTAAGGGTTGGCCAACATGAATATTTTATTTTTATTTCAATTCCTTCCAAACATGGGTTGACCCATGTAGAGATAATTATGCAATTTAATATACTTAATTATATCACTAATATTTGGATAAGGCTGATAGTGATCAGGCCTCCTTGAACATTTGCGTTAACATCAATGACAATAAATTTCAAATAAGAATAAACAATCACAACCAAAATCACACATTTACAGTTTACACACAATACGTGGACTTCAGAATTGCCACTGATTCCTATCCAGATTCATTCAAGTTCTCATAAGACACATCATGCATTCAATTCAAGTAAGATAAGGGTTTGCAAACACATGGAACCTAAGGTGACATTTTTGATACAACCAATATTGAGGAAATAACCTAGATGTGCATATTCAAGTGGAGAAATAACCCTGTACTTGTATGCTCAAGTCACACGTCAAGTGTAGTTGTACAATGCATAATTGCTGAAACAATCCATAATCACCCAATGTTATACCATGTGACATACATCATATAATCATCACATCCGGGATAATTCAATTTCAATGCACATCATCCAAACATGGGAATGCGATAACTTACAATCATCTAGAATGCCAACACAATTACAATACCTATCCATCTATCACATATATATCTATAGAGGTATAGTGAAGTATGAGCTCTGTTAAATATAAATGCTAAATTAGCAAATGCATTATGCATTATACAATTAGAATGTAGATGCCAATGCAAAATCACATTGAGAACACCTTGACAACAAAAGAATAAGGTATAATGATAATCAATAATGGAGCTAAATCTATAGGCATCAAAACAACCAAGCACAAATGTTGGAGGCATTACAAGACCTCACTAATGCGCATCAACCTCTTTCTAGTAGGCTATGAATTAAATTTGTATTGGTGTTATTTGACAACATACTAATTTATATCTAGACATTAAAGTAACTCATGAAAAAACTAGATATAGTGTTTACTATGTTGGAAATGTTTCATTGATATCAAGAAGGAAGTTGATGTCAAGATGATATGAGGGTCTAGAAAAGAAGACTTGTGAGGAAATGAAAGGTTGGACATGTTGTCATTGATGCCAAGAGGAAGTTGATGTCAAGAGTCAAGACGATATGAGGTTTCCAGCGAAGAAGACTTGTGAGGAAAAGAAAGGTTGGACAAAAATATCAACCAATATGAATGAAATGGTTGTTGGTATCAAGTTGGATATGCAAGCTGTAAATGTAATCATATCCTATCATCGTGTGGGTTCGAAATACAAGATACATGCAAGATATGATTGTGCATATACATATTGCAGGTGTGATAGTAACAATGGCATAATGTTGATGCCAAAGATTGCATAAAGGTATGAAGGCCAATACTAATCTATGTTCACATCGAAGACAGATCACTTCAACTTTCAAAGCAAGTTTATGCATGTCTATAATGATGGTTGATTCCCCTTCGTAATGGCGCAAGCTATGTGTCTTGATCAGAATTGAAGGTTTCCTCAAGTGAGTTTGTAATGCATTTCCCACCCTGTTCATAAGCCTGGTTTGAGCATTGGAGGGAAACCTTTCTTGGCCATGAGAAGTTTCTTGATTTCTTGTTCGATTTATGCACAAGTCTATATTGCTCATAAAAAGAAATTAAGGAGCAACTGATATGTATTACAGTGATAGTTTCTTTTTTATTAATAAGCATAGGAGCAGCGATGAGAGTGCAGCCATAAAGTATTTATGAATGACAACAATCAAATGAAGTTATTGAAATTAATTTGACCACTGAATAAGTATGAAGACAGCAGTCCATGTATGCAGCAATTTACAGGATAAGTCAGCGACCTTTTAGAAGTTACATTGAATATCAGATACTAGCGATGTCATAATACTGGCTTATCAAATTGTTTAGAAGTGATCTTCGATAAGGCAGTGCTTATAATAAATAAAAGTAAGTCTATTACAAAAAGAATTCAGCAGCTTGATAAAGAGGGTGATTACCTTATTGAGGCAGCACTTACTGAAAACCGTTGTTAAAGGCTGAGCCATTATGCAGCGACTTATGATAACAGGCATAACAAAAGGCAGAAATGTACAGGTGACAATTTGTTTAAGAGCAACGATTATGTAATATCAAATGGCAGCAATATATATTAAGGTGGCACTCATGATTAATGCTAAAATATATGTTTAGAACAGCAACAACATGCTAATAAAAGTGAGTTTACTTAGTGAAGATGAACAACAATTAATAACAAGATGGTTGACTTTATTCAAAGAAGCTGACTTGAAATGAAGTTTTTAATAAAGGCATCAATATTCATCCATAACATGGTGATTTCATTAAAGAAGTTGTTTATATTAATTAACAGCAATCTTTATAAAATAAAGCAGTGATTGTTATTAAAATAATATACATCAGCCCTATTATTAGCAGCGACTTTATTAAAAAGGGATAAAGCAGCAGTTAGCAAGATTAGAGTTTTGCATAAAGCGATGTGTTTTATCATACAAACATACAAACAGTGATATGGCAATTGGGAGACAGTAGTGATAGTGTAATAATTTCTACAGCAAGGACTTTATGAAGAGAGGCAAAACAAAGACAAAAATAATAAACTATGATCTGTTTAAAAGAAAAGTCAACATATCAAGTGGTGTCATCTATGTTGACAATTCATTTGAAAGGAAACAATAATAAATAAACAAAAGTGATTTGTTTGGAAGTGAAGGGGTGCAATTTAGTTAAGAGTTATGTTTATTAATAAAACGAGATGCCTCTATTCAAAAGGATGCCTCTTTTCATAGAAGGCAAGAAGATATAAGAAGAAATAAGAAATGATTTGTGTGGAGTGTGAGATAAAAAAAGAAAAATCAATCATCACAAGAAGATCATATGAAGAATTAAGACGACTATCTCATGCATATTTGAATGCATTGATTGTAAGATGCAAATTTGTATATGAACGTTGTTAGCTGGAAAGACTACTTTATGTTATGTCATGTATTAGTTATGTTGTCCCAACGAGAATTAGTTATTACCGAAGGGTAGTTGTGTTGGGTGGCGACATTTGGTCACACCCCTTCGGGTAGATAAATATGTACCACTGTTGGTGTTTCAAAATGACTTACGCTCAAAGGCTGCCAATATACCATCAGATTGATATTTAGGAGTGGTTAATTCCAAATGTATTAAAGGATCTTAAGGTAATTGGACCAATTATAGGGACAAGATTGCCCTCTACACTTCTGGCTCTGCAAAACCAAGGCGGGTGTACCTAATCCAGTAAATATAATACCTCTAAAACACCAAGACTGGATTCAAGAAACAGATAGATAGCAAGAAAGTACTGAATGATAACCAAGCATTCATTGACTCTCCATTGCAATGGAAGGACAATCAACTTCTCAACCATAAACTTAAAGATTTCAACTGGTTTTACTTCAAATTTGTAGATTGTAACAACCTTGATCAATATGTGCCAATAGGAGATATACTCACTCAGACCAGTGACGTATCCATTCGGCAATAACTCCGAAACAAACAGGATACAAAGACTAGAAGATATCAAAGATTCATAACCATAAATACATCCACCCAAAACTCTCACTGCTTACAAAGAATCCTTATGCAAATCAAGATGAACTTATATCCCACCCAAAGCAATGTTTAATCTGATCCTTGATCAGAACTTAGGAATGGGAATACACAAACAATTATGCGATGAACCAGAAAGTTCAAAATTCATAAGACCTGACATAGAGGAGACATAAGAACCAGATATTTGTATTAAGTATAATGAATCTTGTCGTACAATTCACACTTCAGAATACAAGCTTGCAAATAACAGAAAAAACCTGCAACTTTCTACCTTCCATTGACAAAATGATACAAAATTTTACAATCTCGACTGAGACTAGGGTTTACAAAATATGCTCTGTTAACACCTAATTCTCAATGCCTCCAAATGATCATGAAAAATCCTTTTATACACAAGGATTGCAACAAACATCCGATCATTTAGGGCAAAATTAGGTTCTCCAACCACTTACAATCAATCAGAAAACTGCAGAAAAGACATGCCACCTAACTAGGAGCAATCAAGTCCAATTTGATCTTCAATTTAGGCAAAAACCTAACTGGTACGCCACAAGGACAGGAAATATCACCATGAAATACTTCCGTTGTTTTCGGTTGCACAATAAATGGCATGACTGTTTCATCCACTTCTCCATGGCATGGACACCTTTTCGGGCAAGCATTATTTCAAAATCTTTCTGGGCGGTGAACAGGATCAGATCAAGTAGATTGGCCGTTGTTGCATTTAAGAACCAGTCCTTTACTGTAGTTATTTATGTTAGGTCGGATTAGTTTTGAGAAAGAATCTGATCTACATCAATTTTCACCTGCCTCGACCCTTTTCAAGCCTGCAACTTTGTCACTTATGATCACAAAATGAATCAGATATGATTAAGTTTTTAAAACCTGACTTAATGGCTTTATTTTGTGCTGAAAAACCCTAGCAGAATTCCAAAGTTTTAAAACACAACGGTTATCACCCAGGTTTAAAACACAATTGTTGATCTCCATCTTTCCCGGCACATCATGCAGTTCACATATATTGGTAGAAGGGTCAACAGAGCCTTCGAAAAAGACCTTCCATATCATCCCCCTTGGCAACCAATCAGGAAATAACACATTTGCAACACCTGACATTGAGGACCCACCTTTTAAAAATCTTCATCGGGCTGGACGTGGTGGCAAGGCGTGATCCTACGACCACTATCCCTCGAGCATCTTTCCCTCAAGGCATTACGCCTACTGCATGATCATTTTAAACTTGCACTTCTTTTAATACTCTGAGCTTGGGAACTTGACGTCACGAAAGACATGTGTCGCCCAGGTGTGTTTCCGCAATTAGTAAACCTTCTGCATCTTTTCATGTGCATCCCTCCTTACCTCCTCTAATTGTATCAAGTCATTCATTCTTACTCTCATCTCATCATCTAAATCTTCATCATATTCCTGAATAAACTGATACATCCGGAATAAATTATTCTGAGGCAATCTAGCATTTTTTTCATAAATTAAATCAAAAGGGGCACATCATATTGCTTTTTTCATAGTCACCCTATCAGCCCACAATGCTAACTACAACTTTGAATCCTAGGCCTTATTATTTTTATCTAGTACCCTCTTGAGGATTTTAATCAAACTTTTATTACTAGATTTTGCCTGGCCATTTCCCTGTGGATGATAAGGGGAAGAATATGAAATATGTATCCCATACTGTTGACAAAAGTCATTGAATTCCTGTGATCTGAAACACATTGCATTATCTACCACAATAACCTTTGGACAACCAAATCGGGTAAGAATATTTTGCATTACAAAATCTGTTACAACCTTGCTGGTAGCTCTTCTAGTGGGGACAACTTCCACCCACTTGGTGAAATAATCTGTTGCTACCAGTATCCAAGAATGTCCTCCACTGGATTTATTAGGGATGTCACCAATGAAATCCAAACCCCACTTCTGAAATGGTGCCTAAACTGTAACAGGTTTAAGGGGTAGGTTCCCATTGAACTTTAACTTACCAGCAAATCTCTGGCAAGCATCACATTTTCTAACAAATCGATGAGCATCTTTGAAAAGTGTAGGCCACCAAAATCTAGACCTAATAATCTTATGGGCTATAGTTTTGGCCATGTGATGGCCACCACAAACACCATTGTGCATTTCTTCTAACAAGGTTTTGGATCTATCCTGGTCTAAACATTTAAGCAACACTCCTTCGTTGCTTCTCCACCATAATTTACCGCCTACAATAGCATACTTAACATCATGCAATTTGACAATCCTCGTCTTATTATCATTTATCTCAGGGGGAAGAGTCATTTTTTGCAAGTAACCAATGATATCCTTGTACCAATCACAACAATCCATATCACAAATATATGGCCTTTGTTCTTCCTCTAGCATATTTATATGATTGGCAACTAAGTTGCTTTGGGCCATTAGCTTTGCAAGGCCTAGGCCTCTTAACAAATTTTGTAATCTAGATATCAATGTTAAATTCTTGGATCTTGTTGATCCACCTACATCTCCTCGCTGAGGCTTCTTGTTGAACCAGTATATCCTTGACTGCAGCACTAGGAACATATGCAACCACTGTGGTTCCTACAAGATAGCATCTGAAAGCTTTGACAGCCCTAACCAGAGCATATACCTGTTTTTCAGTAATATCATATTTCAATTCAGCTACTTGTAAGGACTTGCTAAAGAATGATATGGGCTGCTCATATCCTTCTGCATTCTTTTGTAACAATACTGCCGCAACAGTATGATAGGAGGCAAAAGAGAAAATCTGCACGGGCTTACTATAATCAGGTGTCCTTAAAACAGGGGCATCCTTGATAGCTTGTTTAATATTTTGGAAAGCCTTAATTGCTTCTTCATTCCACTCAACTTTTGCCCCTTTCTTCAACATTTTGGAGATGGGGATGCTAGTTTCAGCAAAATTAGTAATAAATCTCTTTAAAAAATTCACTTGTCCAAAAAAGGATTGAATACCTTTAACATTCTTGGGCTGGGAAAGCTTATCTATAGCCACAATCCTCTTAGGGTCAATTCTTACTCCATCCTTGGACACAATATGTCCTAAAAGCTTGCCCTCCACAACACCAAAAGCACACTTTTTTGGATTCAAGGAAACCCCATACTCCAAGGCCCTGACAAAAACCCTCCTAAGATGTTCACAATGTTGATCTTCCTTAGCTGAATATGCTGTGAGATCATCCTGATACACAACCAAAAATTTGTTTATGAGATCTGCGAAGGCCACATCCATGGCTCTTTGGAAAGTAGCGCCAGCATTAGTTAGACTAAAAGGCATTCTGACATATACATATGTTCCCCATGGAGTGGTGAATGCAGTTTTAAGCTATTCTGATTCCTTGATCATTACCTGATTGTAACCTGAGAAACCATCCATCATAGACATCAATTTTGATCCAGTAATTCTTTGTAGCATATTTTCCATGTTAGGCAACTCATAATTGTCCTTTAAAGAATTAATATTCAGGTTCCTAAAATCAACACAAAGTCTAATGTGACCATTCTTCTTTCTTATTGGAACCAGATTGGACACCCAAGTAGAATGTCTGATAGGCTTAATTATCCCAGCATCTATCATTCTCTTTAATTCATCCTGCATTTTGGGTGCTAGAGTGGGGTTCATAGGCCTTAATTTCTATCTAAATGGTTTGGTGCCTTCCTTAAATGGAATCTCATATTGGAACAAATCTTCTCTATAGGCTTTCAAGTCATCATAAGACCATGCAAAAACATGTCTAAATTTTTTGAGAAGATCAATCAACATCTTACGGACCTTGGGAGACAACCTCCTGCCAATGTAAACATTTTTTGGTACTATAGTTGTTCCCAGATTTATTTCTTCTAAATCTTCCAGCTTGTTTACAACTTTGGTGGAAAAGGCCTTATCTTTATTGTCAAATGCTCTTTCAAGAGCAACTAGTCGTTTAGGAACCCTATTTGATTTTAACCGCAAGACTTCCTTTCCAAAAATAGTTTCTTTTCCATTATTGGTGTCTACATAAGTATTGAAATCCATTTCCTTGTCACCAAAATGGGACTCACATTGTAAGAATCTTAATATGTCCTGGTTATTAGAGAAAACCTGCTAGTTTTCAACATTGTTTGGGATTGAAGGCCTAGACTGAACCTCAATTTTGGATATCCTAGCAAAAGTGACATCCTCTGGCCTAAGGCTATATTTGCTAATAAATCAGCCATTCTATTTTGGCTCCTATCCATCCAATCAATACCAAATGCATTGAAATTCTCAATCTCATCCCAAACAATATTTTAGTATTGTTTTAATCTCTGATTTTTTGATGCATATCTTGACCTAATCTGAGAAATTACTAACTCAGAATCTCCAATTACTTTAAGGCATTTTATCCCATGCCTTGATGCTAATCTCAATCCAATTAATAAGGCTTCATATTATGCAACATTGTTTGTGTAAGAAAACAAAAGGGTGAAGGAAAACTTAAAGGTCTTACCGTTTGGAGATATTAGCAGCACTCCTGCTCCAGCTCCTTCCTTTGAACTTGCTCCATCAAAATATAAAATCCACAGATCATCATGGTCTACCAGGTTACCTTTGTCTTTAGTTAAAAGGACAGGCCTGGCCTTTTCCTCCATTTCTTTCTCTTGAACTTGGAAAGAACTAATGTTAGTGTCTAGAAAACAGTTCATACTATCTTCTTCATTCTCCTCAATCATATGAGGAGTTCTGGTTTCCCTAGACACCCTTACACTTTTCCCTTCAATGTCAAATGTAGCAAATGACAAATCACATTGGATACTTCCTCCCATAGAAGCACTCCACTTTCTAGATAATAACATCCCATATTGAGGGGGGATATCTACCACCAAGACACTCATAGTTAGCTGTTTACTTGGATATGCTGCTAACCTATAAGGTAGAGCTTTAATGGTGCCAATAACTGGCAATTCCCTTGAGTCCATAGCTTGACACCTCCCATGAGGTGTATCAACATTCAATCCCATTGATTTCATAACTTCTGCATGCATGACAGTAGTTGATGCCCCAGAATCAATCATACAATTTTTTAGCATTTTTCCATTAATTACCAAAGTCAAAAAGAAAGGGTCAACTATTCCTGATGCAGTACTAACAACATTTGTATCCAAGTAAATTTGTGGAATCTTAGAAATAATTTCTTCACCTTTATTGTCAAGTATATCATTCAGAGGTGCTATTTGATCATTTTTATCTGACCCTTGGACATTCGTGGAAGTGATACCATTCACCCAATCTAGGGCTTTCATCTTATGTTCTTCTATTCTCATCATTTCCAACAGTGGAACCTTGACAGTGATTTGTGAGAGCAACTTACTCATGTCAATTGAGATATATTTCTGATCAACTATATCCTGCTTTACAACAGTAACATCTTTATCTTCCACATGGACAGTTAGGCTAGGCTACTCCTTGCATTGGAACTTACCATCCTTTTGGGGAGAAGGAACAGTTACCTCGGATGCCTTTGTCTTTACCTTATACACCATACTAGGACTGATTGGCCTGACATTCTTCTTTAATTTAATTTTGCTGACAATATCAGCCACCTTTTCCTTTTCCTTTTCCTGAGACTGCTTAGTGTCCATTTCTGATTTTTTGATAAACATGCCAGTTGGCTTACCATTTGCATTGCCAACTGTCCTATTCCTTAGGTTATAATTATTGGCTTGAGTGACCATGTCTGCAGTAATTTGAGCAATTTATTCATCAGAGGGTTGCCTTAGAATAACTGGCTCTTCACCCTTCACTGCACTACATCCAACATTATCAAATTCCTCATCCTCATCCTCCTCATCAGAGAAAACCTGCTGATGGTACACCTTGTTTTTGACTTGTGAATATAAGATATCTTGATTTTCTATTTCATCAGCAGAATCAATCTCATCCCAAAGGTGTGAATAAGTCATTGCACAACCACTATCATCATATTGCTCAGTTTGTTCTTCATTTCCAGATATGTTTAAAGCAATAGCACAATACTCCGGGCTATGTGGGGATTGACAGGCAATACACCATGGGATATCATCATTCATATTAATTGAAACTCCTATGCAGAGGGTCAAGGGTTTTTTCATCAGATTTATCCCCTTTTGGGGCAATGATGGGCCTATTGTCCTTCCATTGGGTGTTATAGGGGTGATTTTGCATTCTTGGCCTGCTAAAATTGCTAAAAGCTGGCTTGTCGTTACTTGCAGCCCTATTATTCTTATTGTCACCAGGCTTTAGATCCTTCAAAGCATTTAAGATCTATTTTAGGCTATCATCTTCTTTTGGCTTTGAAATTGAAGACCTTCCTAGTTCTTTCCTATTTGGCACTTGAGTTTTCCAATCCTCTCTTCTTCCCAACTTTCTTGATATTCTTCTGTTACTTTCTATGTTAATAGCCAATTTGTAAGCTTCCCCAAGACTTCTAGGGTTCTTATCCCTTAAGAGGTATCCCACTTTAGCATCATAGGCATTTAAATATGTCACAAGACATATCCTGTCATCCATCCTAATAACCTGCAAGAGCTTATGCATGGCCTTTTGGAATCTTACATTGAATTCAATAATGTCCTTATTCTGATTCTTCTTAATATTATTGAACTCATTCAACATAAAACCCTCATTTGTCTTATCACCATATTGTTCTCTAAAACATTTTCTAAATTCATTCCAAGACCCTATACTGGCATGTGGTAACCCTTTGAACCAATCCCTAGCATCTCCAGTTAAAGATTGTACAAATAATTTCATAATCACATCATTAGGTTCAACATTATAATCATCCATCATATCAACAAATTTTTTCAAATGTTCTTCACATGTAATGACATTATTTCCAGTAAACTTAGGGAGCTTTTCTCTAAGTTCATTAGGGATTACATTAGGATAACCAGGGATATCATAAAAAGTAAGTTGTTTGTACCTTTCAAGATGAATAGGTCCTCCTTGTGATGGGCCAACAGCCTAGGATGTAGACACCCTTATGTTTGATGTAGTAGAAACTTTAGCAGCAGCTGGTGGTGGGACAGTTGTTGCTTGCCTTGTAGTATTCCCAAGATTTCCACCATGTGATAAAGAAGAAGCAACAACATTTGAAAGTCCCGAAGTCTATTTAAGAAACTCAATCTTCTTTTTCATTTCCATGGTAGTAGCTTCCAATTCTGCTTTCTCAAGCTCTTTAGCCAATATTCTTTCTCTCTTCTGGCCTTCTCAAGATCAACATCTAACCTCAACACCTAATCTAAGGGATCTTTATTATTGATAGGTTCATTGATTGTAATTCCAACAGCCCTTTGTTTACCCTTATCCTTGGGTTTCCTTATTTCACATACTTTTTGGATAACAAGCCGTTCTTTTGTTTTTTCAGGTATTGGAACATAATTTATTGCTTCTAGGTTTAACATCTGCCTCTTTAATTGTTCAGCTCTTATCATAGCTTTTCTTATTTTATCTTCCTTTTCTTTTTCTCTTTGTTGTCTAATAGCTGCTTGTTCCTGGATCCTTCTCTCCAATCCATACACTTCTTCAAAGATTTCTTCATATTTTGGGAGAGTTGTTTCAGATTCTGAACCTTCAACATGAATTTCATCATGTTTATCTTCTGAGACATGAAGGCCCTAGGGTATTGAACTACCAAGGGTAAAAGGAGGGTAAAAGTCTTGCCTACTTCTACTCTTGCTTCTTGACCTCCTATCTTGTTCAAGAGATTTACCAGGGACTATCCTCTTATTATATTGTGATCTTTCTCCTCTCTCTCAAGGAGAATAATAATCCTTATACTGGTTTAATCCCAAATCAACAACCTTTTCATATTCTGAGGCATTTCCTTCATGACTAGGTTGGATTGGACTTTCCTGTCTTGTATTTTCCTTCTCTTTCCATGTATGAGACATATCCTTATTATTTCTTTCCTTCCTTGTCTGACTAGGTGTAGAAGTAGTTGGAATACCTTCTTCCAGTCTATCTTCCGGATGTTCTTTCCTCCAAGACCTAGTATTTCTATAACTCATTCTGAAAAATGATTTTCTGACCAGCACTGCTGTAGAGATTCTTTGAGTCCCCACCCAACTATGTTGGGAATTTTAAAACACTATTTCTTCAATAATTTGTATCACAATGAGTTTTGTAAAACAAAGGATAGACAGAGGAAAAGAATAACTCTGTGTTATCAATGGTAACTTACTGGTTTGGAATAAGCAGGCTAGGAGTCTAGCTCAACTTGGAACCTGCGTTATTTATGAATGGTTATAACAACTCCCCAACAGAGTCGCCATCTTGTTGGTATTTCAAAATGACTTACGCTCAAAGGCTGCCAATATACCTTAAAACTAATATTTAGGAGTGGTTAATTCCAAATGTATTAAAGGATCTTAAGGTAATTGGACCAACTATAGGGACAAGACTTCCCTCTACACTTCTGGCTCTGCAAAACCAAGGCGGGTGTACCTAATCCAATAAATATAATTCCTCTACAACACCAAGACTGGATTCAAGAAATAGATAGATAGCAAGAAAGTACTGAATGATAACCAAGCATTCATTGACTCTCCATTGCTATGGAAGGACAATCAACTTCTCAACCATAAACTTAAAGATTTTAATGGGTTTTACTTCAAATTTGCAGATTGTAACAACCTTGATCAATATGTGCCAATAGGAGATATACTCAGTTAGACCAGTGCCTTATCCATTGGGCAACAACTCTAAAACAAACATGATACAAAGACTAGAAGATATCAAAGATTCATAACCATAAATACATCCACCCAAAACTCTCATTGCTTACAAAGAATCCTTATGCAAATCAAGATGAACTTATATCCCACCCAAAGCAATGTTTAATCCGATCCTTGATCAGAACTTAGGAATGGGAATACACACATAAACAATTATGTGATGAACCAGGAAGTTCAAAATTCATAAGACTTGACACAGAGGAGAGATAAGAACCAAATATTTGTATTAAGTATAATGAATCCTGCCATACAATTCACACTTCAGAATACAAGCTTGCAAATAACAGCAAAAACCTGCAACTTTCTACCTTCCATTGACAAAATGATACAAAATTTCACAATCTCGACTGAGACTAGGGTTTACAAAATATGCTCTATAAACACCTAATTCTCAATGCCTCCAAATGATCATGAAAAATCCTTTTATACACAAGGATTGTAACAAGCATCCGATCATTGAGGGCAAAATTAGGTTCTCCAACCACTTACAATCAATCAGAAAACTGCAGAAAAGACATGCCACCTAACTAGGAGCAATCAGGTCCAATTTGATCTTCAATTCAGGCAAAAACCTAACTGGTACGCCACAAGGACATGAAATATCACCACGAAAAACTTTTGTTGTTTTCGGTTGCACAATAAATGGCATGACTGTTTCATCCACTTCTCCACGGCATGGACACCTTTTCGAGCAAGCATTATTTCAAAATCTTTTTGGGCGGTGAACAGGATCAGATCAAGTAGATTGGTCATCGTTGCATTTAAGAACCAGTCCTTTATTGTAGTGATTTCTGTTAGGTCAGATCAGTTTTGAGAAAGAATCTGATCTACATCAATTTTCACTTGCCTCGACCCTTTTCAAGCTTGCAACTTTGCACTTATGATCACAAAATGAATAAGATATGATTAAGTTTTTAAAACTTGACTTATTGGCTTTATTTTCTGTTGGAAAACCCTAGCAGAATTCCAAAGTTTTAAAACACAACGGTTATCCCCCAGGTTTAAAACACAGTCGTTGATCTCCATCTTTCCCGACACATCATGTGATTCACATAAATTGGTAGAACGGTCAACAGAGCCTTCGAAAAAGACCTTCCATATCATCCGCCTCAACAACCAATTAGAAAATAACACATTTGCAACACCTGGCATTGAGGACTCACCTTTTAAAAATCTTCATCGGGTTGGACACGTAGCGGCAAGGCGTGATCCTGCGACCACTATCCGTCGAGCATCTTTCCCTCAAGGCATTAGGCCTACCACACGATCATTTTAAACTTGCACTTCTTTTAATACTCTGAGTTCGGGAACTTGACGTCACCAAAAACATGTGTCGCCCAGGCGTATTTCCGCAATCAGTAAACCTTTTGCATCTTTTCATTGAGGCTTCACGCTTGCCACACGATCACTTTAAAACTGTCGGTTTCTTATGTCTTTAACCGTGGGGAGTCTTTAACCACTCCTCTTCTAGAGATCACGCGACAGCAAGCTTCCCTAGGGTTGCTGAAAGTTTATCTTAACCATGGTTTCATTATGCGATTCAACGACAGTCGTTGATCCTTCTCTCTATCTATGGTTCCTCTTAATCGCTGAATGTTTAGTCATTAACCGTCGACACTTGGAGATTCAGAGATGACCACGAACTGTCAAGTGTTTCACCTTTTCACTGAATCTCCGGATGATTCTTGACTTAACTGCTACCTTGTGAGATAATGAGAAAACCATCACGCCAGATCGCTGAAGGTAAAGACATCACCGCCAAGTACTAGGAGACTTGGAGAAAGCCTTTTCGCTAAGTCGCTAGATAAAATCAACTAACTGCTCAGGATTGTTGTTGAAGCATCCAACGGCCGTCATGTTTTGCACTTTTTCCCGATTAGGCCCAAAAGATCTAATACTGCTGTCGGATTTCTCTTTTCTTACATCTGTCGGACTTAGCACTACATATTGACTGGGCTCGAAAGACTTTAACAGTTTTAATAAAATACTGGGACTTAGGAAAAAAATGAAAGGGCACCGGGGCTTTATACTTAGGAAATAATAAAGGGTCCGCTAGGCAAACAAACTTTTTAGAAGATTTGGCCCTGCCCGACAATGACTTAAGACATGTGCTGCAAAGGGGAACCTAAGTGATCGAAAAAGCAATGATCAATTAGAACAAAAGACAAGCATTTAGGGTTTTCGGCATGGGAAGACCTAGGGTTTATGAGAAATCATGGATTTTTTAGGGCTCTTCCTCATACCAGGGGCAAAATTTAGAAAAAACAGTCCTAAAATCACCTACGGGTTAGAGGGATGATTATGGGAATGTACTCATACGTTGGAATGATTAATGAAGGCATCTAGTGTTCTTTGATATATTTTGTGTTTATTACATTTCCTGTACTATGTCTGTGCAATACCGAGTTTACCCAGTGGGCAAACAAATGTGTGGATAAGATAAAGAAACATATCACATATACACCAGCATATGAGGAACAGAACTTGAGAGTTCATTTGCAGATATTTATGAAGAAGTTGTGGGAAGATTAAATGAGAATTTAAATGCAAAACTTATAGCAGATTTGGGAGTAATGTTGTTGCAGAATTTTAATCAGATTTAGAAAAGGATTAAGAGCAGTTTGGTGAATAAGAATGTATGAAGTTTTGTGAAGAATAGAATGCAGATTTGGTGAAGGAGATAAATGATATCATCACAATATCCATCAACAATTGAAGTGGCAACATATTGAGGGTGGAATATTGTTTTGGAAGTTGGTGCTTCCTAAAGGAGGGATTGGTGTCTCTCACTAAGTTGGTGCTTAGTAGTGAGGATTGGTGCCTCTAGTAGGTTTGTGCCTACGAATTGTGGGAGTTGGTTCTTCCAGTGGGTTGGTGCTCACAAACTTAGGGTTTGGTGCCTCTAGTAGGTTAGTGCCTACAAACATTGTAAAGAAGAATTATATACAAGCATCGATTTGCCATGGTTTTCTCCCATTAGGGTTTCCATATAAAACATTGTGTTGTGTTCTTATGTGCATGGATGTTGAAAGTTAGTGAATAATGCTATTATGGTTGATAAAGTTTAAATTGGTAAAATTTGTGCTCTTCATACTATTCTACAACAAACCTTCTTTACCAAGACAAACAAGTGTTAGTTTGGGATGAGAAGAATATTGTGCTTATGATACATCTTTAACAAGGTGTAGAGATAAATTCAACTCACGCAATCTATCGAGAGATACCTTGACTTGAGGTCATGAACACAACTCTAGGGATTCATGAGCCTTTATAGCTACTATAGAGGATTCAATAAGGGATTTTTACAATTGGCAGTGGCCTTAATAGAGATGACCAAGAAGGGTGCCTTATATTGAAAAAATCAGACTCAGCAATAACTCGGTTGGCCCAAAAATTTTAAAAACTCGGGACTCGTCAAAAACTTGGTGGAAAAGTCAGCAATAAATCGACACTTTTATGCAACATTTGAAAATATATAATTTCTTAAAATATTCTTAAAAAGAACACACATCAACATAAGTTAAATAAAACACACATAAACACCAGATTTGTAGAACATATACTGATTTGAGATTTCCATCATATATAAATCAAAGTTGAGTTAAATACATAGCAAAAGTATATGCAAAAGTATCCTCAATTGTATTCTTATAGTTTTGTATCCTCAAGAATATATAAATGTATGATCGTATGTCGTAAGGAAATAAAATAATATAGCATAGAGTTACGACTCATACTTGAAAAGCTGGATTAAATCTGAAATCTGAAAGTTTGAAATAGAATCTGAAAAGCTGTTTTCATGCCGTGCGGTAGGTCTTGAATAGAAGAAATGGTGTAGAAAACAAGCTCCATTCGCAAAAAATGCGTAAGAAAAATAGTGTTTCCACTTTATAGCCTTTTTACCTTTTCGTTTGATTGCTCTTTTGTAATTTTTTAAATATATCATCAATGGTATGTATTCGGCAATAATATCGCGGCGAATATTGACTCACGATTTCTACGATATTATGCCAATTTTTTCAACTATGCCTTGTATTGATTGAGAATTTCTTGGAGGGCATTTGACCAATTGAAAAAGGTAATGTGCATTAGTTTTGTTCTTGCAATACCTAATTTTATGTTACCTTTTGTAGTGGAATGCGATACTTTAGGAGATGGATTAGGGGTTCTTATGCAAAAAAGACAATCCATGTCATTTAAGAGTTGAAAATTGATGGAGATAAAGTATTAGTTCTCTATCTATGATAAGGAATTGTTTGTAATCATGCTTGCACTAGCTGAATTAAGGCAATATCTACTTTGTGGATGTTTTATAGTGTGCAAATATTAAAAAAAAGTTTGTATCTCATCTTATCACAAAGTCACCTCAATGACAAGCAACCAAAAGAAGTGTGTAGATTATAGACCTGTGATTTTTACATTGAGTTTGTTAGATGGAAGAACAATAGGGCAGGGGATACATTCCCTAGGAGATCAGAATTATTGGTCGCTTCAACAAAATTTGATTGCAAAGAAGAGCTATTAGTTGAGTTTGGCAAAGACCCACATGCTATAGGGCTGATTGTAGGTATTGTTGTCGCCTCAAATAGGGATGAGAGGTACCAAGTGAAGCATTGATTATCTTGTACAAGGACAATATTTTTGTTGTTCTAGGATCCAAGTTGAAACAAAGATTTATATCTCATTCGCATGATTCTCCACTTGTTGGACTCATCTGATATTTCATGACTTATAGACAAGTTCAAAGTAGATATGCATGGAAAGCCTAAAAAGAGGACTTATGACAACATTTTAATGAGTGTGGTGTGTGTCAAAGGATGAAACATAGAACTAGATAACATACCCAATTGGTTTGATTTAGCTCCTCTCAATTGCTCAACAAAAGTTGGAATTAATGTCCATGGAATTCATTATAGACTTAAATCTATCAGATTTCCACAATCCATAACAATCAAATCCAGAAACAACTACATTATCATTATAGACTTGCCTTGGGTGGGAGGAAAGAATTGTATCTTTGCGGTTATAGATATGTTGATAGTTTCCACACTTCTTGTCTATCTAGCTAGTGCATTTAGTTCTCAATAAATTCTAGTTATTTTGTTCAAGAAACCTTTTGCTTGCATGGAATATCCTATACCGTGGTCAACAATAGGGATGCACTTTACATGAGTGCTTTCTGGCAAGATTTATTCAAGTTGACAAGTGCAAGGTTGACACTTGACATAGGTTATCACCCTTATATAGATTGAGGAGCTTTGTGACTTATCAATAAACAAGTTGCATGCGGTGGTTGTAGCTAGGAAAGCATTTCTACAATAGTACCCTTCAAGTATTAGTAGGGATGCCCCCTCTTTGAACATTGTATGTATGTGATACAACCTTTGTGGAGCTAACATTGGATGAGACATGGGTACTTGCAACATGAAAATTCATTGAGTAGGAAAGTTTTGATATGTTTGTACATTTTGCTGCAATGTGCACAAAATCAACAGTAGATCTATGTTTGTAGGCAGGACATGGAAAGGCATTTTCAGATGGCATATAGTTTTCCTTCATTTGTAGGTGTACAGGTAGTATTCTTTGAAAAAAGCTGTGGATAAACTCAAATTCTGCTTCTATGGCCCTTACAGAGTAGTTTGATACACAATTGAGGTTGCTTATGAGGTGGAGCTTCCTCCTGACATGTGATTCACAAGAGTTGACATGTGTCATGTTTAAACTTTAAATAAAGCAATGGAACAATATGTAGCACCTTTAATAGAGCTTCCACCTCTTGATGATGATTCAAAGTTGTTATTAGTGCTTGGGACAATAGGTAACACTTTCAAGAGAGTTTCTACCGCTTGGTGACAAGTGAAAGTTGCTATTAGTGCTTGAACAAACACTTAGAATAGAGAGAAGTGGTTGAGGAATTTTCTATTAACTAAATTCTTGATCCAGTTGAATAGTTTTCTTTGGGAGGATGAACTTGGGAGTTAGCTAACGTCTTAGAAAACACAACTTTGTCTTTGTTAAGGGTAAGAAAATTTGGGGAGGGAGTTCTTGTAAAGTCCCTGTTTTGACACACTTGTTTTGTGGGATCCACTTTCTATTGTGCATCTTTTTATTGAATGGACCATCGGTGTAGGAGGAGCATTGTTGGAATTGTTGATAGTTAGGATTGTAGGGGATTGGAATATTGGTGGATGTGTGGTCAGCTAGTTAGAAATATAGACAATCATAATAGGAATACCTACAGTTAGTTAATTGTTTGGGATTGCATTGCATTGATTGAGGAAATGTTGCGATATTGCTTGGAATTGCATTAGTTGAGGAAAGGCTTTGACATTTAACTTTTTTGCAACTACCATTGATTGAGTAGCGGACTACTCAATCAAGGGCTGGAATTGCCTATGATTGAGGAAGGCAGGAAAAGAGGAGCACATGGGTTATAGGAGGCATTAAGGGAAAGATGAAAGGTATCTTTGAAAATTAAAACTAAACCCAAATTTCACTTCCAAGAATGTATCGTTGCTTGAACAGCTCTGGGCACTTGAAGATGGGAATTTACAAGCATTTTATCTTATATTCCTGCGGATGAAAACCCCTATGAAATAGTTAGTGATACAGAGCAAAGATAGGATTGTGTAGACTGTTCAAAATCATAAAGTGCTCAATTTTGTAGAATGCTGAGTGTTTTGGAGCTTCAAATGATTTAGAGTTGCATGTTAAGTGCACCTAGTGAGTAGTTTCAGACAGGTAGAGTGGACTTCCATTGTGCGTATGCATTTGTGTAAAGGTAGATCATCAAACTAAATTTTAATTTCACTCCCAAGGTGATGTTGCATCAGCAGCTCCAGGCACTTGAAGATTGAATTTTCATTAATTTTATCTTACATTCTTGAGAATGAAAACCCTGGGAAATACTTAGTGAATTTTACATTCTTGAGGATGAAAACCCTAGGAAATACTTAGTAGTGTAGAGCAACAACAGGATTGTGCAAAGAGTCTGTATCATCAAGTGCTCAATTTTGTTGACTGTTGAGTGTCTTAGAGCTTCAAAGGCATATAGGATTGCATGTTGGGCGCATGCAGTGAGTAGTTTCAGATTGGTAGAGTATACATTCTTTGAGTGCATGCATTTGTGTAAAGATAGAATAAAAAATATCTTTTGAAAGTGTCTTTTTGGGTTGTTTATTATGTGCATTCAGTTTAGCCCTTGACATCAAAACAGTGATCATACTTTTAGTGTGAGTGCCTGTGACATTGCTTGTGAGCTTTCTAATAAATCTATGATTCTATGGCATCTAATGCCAATGTTGATGATGATGTTTTTGAGAACCCTTATGATGCAAATACGACTTCTTGTTCTTGTACTTTTGTGCCCTACTTACTTAGAGTTAATTCTTTTGGTTTTCATCTTATGATGCACTTTTTCCTTCTGTAATAGTATTAATTGTTTCCACATTATGCTAGGTTATGATATTTTGTGGTTAAGTATTTGTTTTGACTTTGCCCCTTCCTTTGTGGAAATGATCTTGTTTGCTTCAAATAAGACCTCTAATTTTGATTGATTCTAGCAGGAACTTTGTTATTTTCATCAGTAAAATGGCTGGTATACTAAACAGCTTAAAGAATATTGCTTTAATTCCTTCTGTAATATCCTTCATAGTTTCCATGTTATAGTAGGTGATGATATTCTGCGGTTGAGTAAGTGTTTGTCTTACTCCGTTCTTTCGTCTTTGGAAATTATATTTTCTCCAAGAAAACCCTATAATTTTAATTCTATAATAAACTTTGTTACATTCACCGCCAAAATGACTGGTAAACTTAACAGCTTAAATAATCTATTGATGCAGCATGTTTTGATTCCACAACTGTATTACAAGTGGTCCTAGTTGTAAGGTCCTTTGCATTCATTGATTAAAAACACGGTAAAACTCAAAACAGAGATCAACAAGCTGTAGTCTTGCCGTTTTGGTATCAGCAGAGAGCAGTATTTTACATGATTGTGATTCTTTGTATGGTGTACACTATATCACATCAGCTGTAGGACTCTTTCTTTAAAAGTAGGGGAAATTTGCAAATTTTAGGTCATCCAATTTCTTGTAGCCTTAGTGGTTTTGTCAGAATGTCTAGAGTAGCAAATCTTTATTCATCAGTTTTGTAACAAATTTTTCATTATCTGAAAGTATTTCCTTTTCGGAATGAATTTAATTAAGTACAATATTAATTAGGATCTTGCCACAAATCTGAGTGTTGTCAGAAAAAGCACCTATAACTTGGACAACAGTTGCCTAAATCTTATAGTCTAAGCAAGAGATTATCTCGAAGACTTTGATACTGAGTGAGCTTGAATTTGAGATTAGAGTTTACACTATATTACTTCAAATCCTTTCCCAATATGCTTGATTCCAAAAATTTCATCCATAGAGAGCAATAGATATAGAGATGGCTCCAAATGGGTATGATTTCATTGGCAGGACTTGCTGCAAATAGATTGAATGACATATTTATTTAGTGATGCCATATGTACAAGCAGAAAAAATAAAAAATGAGAGTGATGGATTATTTCATTGGCAGGACTTGCTGCAAATGGATTGAATGACAAATATTATTAAGTTAATGATGCCATATGTAGAAGCAGAAAAAATTTAAAATAAGAGTGATGGATTGTAACTCATTTATGATCTCATTGTAATGAATACCCATTCAATTCTGCAAGAGAACTGGAATTGGTTCATTGATTTTGCATGGATTCAGTTTTTTGTTACTCGTGCCTATTATATATGACATGGTGTCGCAGGTGTCTATTGTTAGGTTTTGAAACGAATCTATTGCTTGCATCTGTTTTTGTTTTCTTTTTCAAAATATTTCTTCATCTTTTTTCATACATTATAATTATTATTAGTAAATATGAGTCAGCCTGCATTTGTCAGCAGATGTTATGAGTTTTAATATTTGGTGTTCTATCTTGTAGAGAATATCTTGGATGTTCAATTGACAAAATCAGTGATCTCAGGGAAAGTATGGAGGTTAAGGTACTTATTATCTCTTGAAAAGTTTAATTAACTATATTTGTTTGTTTGTAGCACCACGTGTGGTTGATTGTGATTTCATTTCTTCTATTGTGGTTTACCGATGGAAATGATGTGTATTAACTAGGAAATGTATTTGATAGACCTGGGTTTTACCATCCACATGATAAAAGGTGGCCATGAGATCCAGCAAACATCCCATATGAAATACTTATCTTTTGTACATTCACTTTCTCTGGTTTAGATTATATGTCATTGCTTGTCAGTTGGTCACAGTCACACTATGTAGATCTATTCTGAGGGATCTTAATATGTTTAGTTTATCATATGAAAACCTTCTCTGCTTGAATGTACAAATGATTTCCTGTATTTTGGGACTTTAATATCAATCTAGATAGGAATATAGATTGTATGAGTTATTCTTTGTAGAATTGTTTCTTTAATAGAAATAGGCATATGCAAGAAAATGCCATGTATTTTTGAAAAGGTCACCACAGAATAGAGCTTTCCGTATCAGAAATCAACTGAAGTAGATTTTGCATTGATACAATGGTAGTCTTCTGTAAAACAAAAGTGGGTTAGCTGAAAGAGAATTTTTTATTAGGCTTACACGGTCTACTAGAATATTATGGTCTATTTTTTTTTTGCCTCAATATTTTATGCACAGAAAACACTTTTTATGTAGAATAGTCTTGAACAGAAGCCTATACAATCTTGAATAAGTAAACTTTTTGTTTTCATTTCACTAATTAGATACAGCTAAGTCGTGATATGTCAAGATAGTTTCGTCCATCTTCCAATATTTAGTCTTCCATACAAAAAAACTCTTATGCTAAATGTTTTGGCATAATTAGATATTGCTATATCATAATATGTTAAGACAGTTTTCTCTTTGCTCCAAAATATTGTTCTTCCATACAATTTTTTTCCTTCTGTGTTTTGGCAGTTGTTTATATTTTAATTTCATTTTTGAAAAACTTGTTTTTTTGGAAAGCATAATTCATGCTGGTATTATTTTAGTGTATTTAACAGATGGTAGGAGAAGCTTCTCATACATCCTGATGATGGATCATGGAGTGATCCGAAATGTTGATGCTAAAAACACATACACAATCTAAACCAGATTCTTCTCAATTTAATTTTAATGGATTGTGGAAATCTGATAACACTGAGATAGTAGCAGAGTTATTTTGGTGTAGAAGGAGAATTTTTATTATGAGAATTGAATACAATTCTAATACCATGCTTAGGTTTTGAAAGGCATACAGGACAAAGAGCACCATTGGCCTTAATGATCAAGGTATCAGTTAAAAAATAACAAAATTTTCATCTTTTAACAGTATAAAATCCAGCAACAAACCTGCAGAATCAAAACAGGGACAATACCCCATAAAAACCAATATTCCCAGTAACTATCTCTCAATATTAACTCTCTCAATATTTTTTAATATCTGCATTGAAAATTTATTTGCAGAGCTAAAGATAATAGGCAACTAATATTCAACACACTCCATAAATCTTTCAGTGATGGACTTATGGCAGTTGGTTTTAATAAAGAACCCACAAATTTACTGAAACAGGCAGCAACTTCGTCAAAATACTAGCATGCTGTAGAGATCCTTAGCCTCGAGAAGGTACTGTGAGACGCTGCATCATCTACTGATTTCTCCATACTTCTTAGCTAGTAGCTCATTATTTGCACTTTAATAAACATGTGATCAATTATTATCTTCATCCTTTTGGATAACTCTAATGATTCCCAAGCATCGTCTCAGTAACCTATAAGTACTCCCCAATATTAACTGCTTGTTTATTAAAACCATCATGACTTAACCATGCTCGTTGAACACAATAGTCCTCCTGATGCCCTGCATACTTAAACATTGTTTACGCTTGCATTAAAAACATTGAATTCTGTTCATAGCATGATATTATAGATTCTAATGGATTTTATGACCTAGAGACTATTTAACAAAATAAACATCATTGCAAGATGGCTAGTGTTTTCCAAAACAAGTGTAAACATGGGGGACTTCAAAAACATCTTCCTGAGGTTGCGCTGTAAAAATTATCTGTCAAGATAGAGAGAATTTTGATTGGTTATGGCTAGGGAATGTTTCTTAACCATCACCGCATACAGGAAGTGGGGAAGTATGGTATGACAGGTGTCCTGGATGTGGAATGCATTTACAGGTACACTACGAAATTACCAAAGGACTCATTCAATTCTAGATTGGAAGAAAGATTATTGAATTTATTGCTGAAGTACTTTGTATACCTCAGTCATGGTTTGTGCATTCTCAGTTGAGGTTAGTTTCTTTTGCATGATAAACTCTTTTCCTTTATTCACTCCTTCACCATTGTCTTGGAGCTTTGCTGGCATATTCTATTTTTATTTTTGCTAGCAACCTTTGTTGAAAGTTCTCCAGGATACCTGTAAAAAAGCCCCCATGGCTTCTCAATCTAACTTGCAACTCTTGATACTTCTTCAAATTCCACACTATTTTAACTCTATTTCCCATTTGTATTTGCAAATTTATTTCTGCAAGTGCTCCCAGTCTTTCTTTTTTCAAGGCTTGGACATAGTTGGACTATGCAATCAAATACTGTGCTCTTGTCAGTTATCAAATATGGAAGCAAGTATGCAAATCTAAAATGTATTTGCAAATCTTAACTAGGCACGAGGATGGCCTTCTTTGATATTCCATTGGACGAATTACTAGTACCTAGTCATGTGCTGCTTTAAAATTTGATACAAATGAAACAGCAACCAAAGACTGCAGTATGATCTTTACTAAGACTCAGATACCGTCTAAATGGTATATCCATTGTCTATGCTTACATACATTGCATTTAATGCCTATATGAATTTCATAGTCCTATACTGATGCCTAGAAATGAGTATTCTTTATTTTATAGACTAATAGTACAAGTAGCAACAAACTGTTACATGATTCATTGGCTAATGTGAGAGTGAGTTCACCTTCAACTTCTTGTTATGAATAATTACTATTTTTTTTTATCAGCTGAACACACTAATTATATGGCTTCTCAAGTGCTTGATCTAGTGAAGTAGTTGCAAGAAATAAAAGTAAGAAAACAAGTAAGTCAAAATGCACATGAGAGAAAGGTTAATGTAAGGATTAACTCTGGAAAAACCTACTGGGAAAATTCCAGAAGATTAAAGTTAAATTTCCTCAATTCCACCATCATCATGCAAGTTTTTATAGGTCAATTACTCAAGTTGAGCCTTAAAATTTGAAATGCTTTGTATCTTTTTTTATCACCTTTACAATGCTCTATAGGCTTCCCTTGCTACATCTTCATTGCTTCTTTAACATGCATGACTGCTGTTCTTAGCTGTAGTATTCTTTTCCTGCCTCAAACCCCCATGGATTACTCTTGGCTATGCTTCATTCTTCTCCAATACCATTTCTTGAGCCATACTGGATTTATTTATGTTAAGACATTGGAAAATTAGTCATGTAGTGGATGCTAAATGCCTCAAAACACAAAGAGACAGGAGAAAAACCGATACAAATTATTTATGGACACTAATTTCTGTCGTTTTTCCCTGCTTGGAGTGGTTTTATACTAAGCCAAAGTTGTGCCTGTAACCCCTGTTCAATGATGTACCATTTCCCACAACCAAAACCATGCTTTAGGAATTGTTTTCTTGAAATGGTATGATGCCGGAATGGTTGAATCTTCTTTGAATCTGGGTGTCTTGCCCATAAATTTGTCCGTCTTTCTTTTTGAAGTCCAATTTGGACAATTGTTTGGGGAAGAGGTTGACCGTAATCTCTAATCTACTTGCCCTCCTTCCATTACCTTCCCAATCTCTGCCATTTTTTCTAAATTCTAGGGCATCCTCCATCTTATCTGCTTTTGAAGACAGATCCATTGCACACATTAAGGTTTTAAGCATATTGTTTCTGAAGACACTACGTGGGAGTCGTCCATTCCATGCTGCCATCCTCTGCTTTGTGCAGTGCTCCGCCCTCCAATCTTTGCCATCTTTTGCTTGAAATTCGCATTCCTCTGCTGTGCCCCGTGCCACTCTTGCGCCATTTTTTTGGAATATTCTTTATTTGCGCAAACTTCCTACTAAATGTGTGTGTGTGTACACGAATAGATTGATAGATAGTCGTCCCCACACTATCACTGTCCCATAAATGCTGTGGAAATAGTTTTTTTTTGTTTTATCATTATGCTAATGAAATGAGGGCTTTTGATTCACTTTTTGTTGAATTAGGGTTTTCAATTTGAATTTTAGGTTGCCCTTGAATTAAAAAAATTTGCTTTCTTAAGAAAACCAAAGATTTTCCTGCCTATGGGGGCTGTGGATCCCTCTAGCCTCTATGTTATCTTATAGGGCATGGCCCAAGTACCGTGGGGTACATCTGAGATGTACCTCATGGGGACTCAGGTTGTGCTCTAGTCAAACCTAGGCCAAGAGACAACCTTATCCATCAGCCCTGTTTTAGATGTACTTGTTGGGTATCCAGGTCATGCCTAGGTTTTAGCTTGTTAGTTTGGCTTGCTTTTTGCTGTTTTGTAGTGCAAGTGCCCATCTTTTGAAGGAATGTCGGAGTCATTGTGTCCTGTCCAGACCAAGGTTTGTGCAATTGAATATATATAGTTGTTGCACCTCAGGTTGAAACTTTGACCTTGTGACAATGCTTGGGAATGTCTCAGGCTTTGTCAATCAATCAATCTACTCTAGACATCTATCTCAGAAGTGCGATTCACATTTCTATTAATTTCTCATTTCTTTTGTATAAAAGCTTCAGCAACAGAGATAATTTGGCTGGTAAATTCTTTATTTTCTTAACTGAAGCAAGTCTCAGTCACTACTATTGAATTCATTAGGATGTTCATATGCATGACATAGGAAACCAGAAAAATAGCTGTTAGATTATTATTTGTATCACATTCCAACGAAACCTGTAAAATGGTTTAGAGATGAACATTCTCAGCATCACTTGGATTTGTGTGTGTTTAATTCAATTTTTGTTAGTCTCATGAGAACTCAGTTTTCTGACATTTTTTTTTGGATATAACTTTGCAGGGCTATGTGAAGAGCATCTCAAGTAAAGGGTGCTTTGTAATGTTTTCTCGCCATTTAAATGCAAGAGTTCTTTTATCTAAGTTGACTGCTACAGAATATGAAAATCTGGATGAAGAATTTCCACTGGGGAAGCTTGTTGAAGGGAGGCAAGTATCCCAACATGCGATGAACCCAATTATGATTTTAATTGGAGTTGAAACATGATATATCTGATTTTCTTACAGGATCTGAGTGTGGATCATGTCTCTGGTCGAGTTGAGATGACACTTAAAACTAAATCAGCGACAGAAGCAGTGGAAGGTGATTTGAGTAAGCAGAATATTCATGTTGGAGACATGATATCAGGGGTTATTAACCGTGTTGAACCCTTTGGCATATTTGTAACTATTGAGAAAAGTAACACTCTAAGTTTGTAAGATTTACACATTACCATGTCATTTACCTTACTAACATCTTTAGATGGGTTTCTTTTATTATGTTCTCATTTCAATTATGTTTCCAGGTAGGGTTCTGCCATGCATCAGAGCTATCGGATAACAATATTGATAACATCCAAATGAACTACAGTGTTGGTGAGAGTGTTGAAGCTAAGGTTCTTAAGGTTAGTATGCCTAAAGTAATGTTTTCTATATGTTAAATACTGAGGCTTTTAATTTATCTGAATTTTTACAAATGAAGTCATTATATATTCTGGATTCAGGTTGATGAGAAAGACAATCACATTAGGTTGGGGATGAAGGATTCTTATTTGGGAAATAAAGCAATGTCTGGTGTTTTGCCTTATAGTATGTCTGTGGCTGAGGATGGAGATGTATTTGAGATTGTTGATTATTCTGAAGTTGAAGAAAATGGTGATTCTTCTCAAGAAAGTGATAAAAATGAAATTGAGAATGTGTCGATTATTGATACTTTTCCTGCAGCAAGGGAATTTGAAGCAAGGGCATCTGTGCCCCCTCTAGAAGTTGCATTTGATACAGACGTAAACATGTCAGATGTTACAAATAATAACAACAAAGAAAGCCTTGCAAATGTGCCTTCTGAATTGGTAGAAAGCGACAGGACAAAACTGACCAAGCGGGCAAAGAAAAGGCTTAAAGAGCAGAGGTAGAAGATAGTGAAAGTTGTTATTTAATGAGAAAATGGTTTTTTGGCAACAATGAAAATAATCACACCCAACTTTCTTTTAAATGTGTGTATTCAGGGAGTTGGAGATAAGAGCTGCAGAACAAAAACGTTTAGAAGGTGACCGGGCACCTGATAGTGTGGATGAATATGAGCAGTTGGTGAGGGCATCTCCAAACAACAGCTTTGTTTGGATCAAGTACATGGCTTTTATGCTGTCCCTTGCAGATGTTGAGAAGGCACGTGCTATTGCTGAGAGGTAAACTAAGAACGCCTATTGTAAAAGTTCATTTAATCAAAAGATGCATGTCGAATACTTTATATGATAAATGATATGGTTTTGGGATGGCAGGGCCTTGCAAACAATAAACTTAAGGGAGGAAGGAGAAAAACTAAACATTTGGGCGGCTTATTTTAATCTGGAAAATGTTTATGGCAGTCCGCCAAATGTATTTTTATTTTCATCTCTCTATTTTTTATTTATAAAATATGGGCAAATTCCTTTAGTTTACTGTTTATCACTTGATACAGGACCTCTGGCTTCATTTGTTAACAATTTGACTATTTTTGTTCAGGAAGCAGTTCTAAAGGTCTTCCAAAGGGCACTGCAGTATTGTGACCCCAAAAAAGTTCACCTTGCTCTGCTGGGAATGTATGAACGGACTGAACAATATGAAATGGCGGATCAGCTACTTAAAGTGATGACCAGGAAATTCAAAACATCTTCAAAGGTATCAGTCACTCAGCTTTGTTGGCATGGTTTATTTTAATTTCTATTTTTGATCCTAAGAACCTCTGATTGCAGGTAGTTTTGTACTGAACTTCTGCATTTGTTATGTCAGGTCTGGTTGAGGAATATAAAGAACCTGTTGAAGCGAGGAAGTGATTCAACTCATATGACTTTGGACAGTGCAATTCTGAGACTTCCACGCCACAAACACATAAAATTTATCTCACAGACAGCAATTCTTGAATTTAAAATTGGTTCAGCTGAAAGAGCACGGTCACTATTTGAAGGAGTTTTAAGGAACTATCCTAAAAGAACAGATCTATGGAGTGTATATCTTGACCAGGTAGGATCTACTGGGTACTATATATCATTATATAAGTAATTGCACTTTTCTATCTTCTTCCCTTTCGTAAGTTCCCTGAGATGTATTTTACATTTTTAAATTTCCCTTTTTGATTAGGAGTATCATATTTTCTATTTACGGGGGTAAAGTTCCTTGTTACATCAAATTTTATTGGCAATCTTTGGTAGTTTAGTTATGTACATTAGGATGCATGTTTCTAGTTTTTCTGTGATATTTCAATATAAATGAAAATTGTTCATATGGAATAATGATTAGATTGCCTCGACAATGTTCTAGTCTAAACTGAAATACTTTTCAATTTTAACTATTCCTCTTCAAACTTTAGTTTTTACTTTTGTGAGACTTCTGTATTTTCTGTTATTTTCTTTAGTTAACAAATTCCATATAATAAACTATGTATTGTGGCTCGTCAGGAAATATGCAGAGGAGATACATCTGTTATTCGAGCCCTTTTTGAAAGGGTCATATGCCTTGATCTACCTCCGAAGAAAATGAAGGTATCACGTTAGCCCTCTTTTCACAGAGCAAAAGTGATTCTAATTTCTATAGACCATTGTTTGTGTTATGTTTGGATCTTCTTTATTTATAATTGATTTGGACGAGAGAACTGAGTGTATGAACCTTGGATTGCCGCAGTTTCTTTTCAAGAAATACCTTGAATATGAGAAATCTCAAAGGTGATGAATCACGTGTTGAGTATGTAAAGAGCAAGGCAATGGAGTTCGTTGACAACAAGCTTGGTTGAGAAGCCTAATTTATTGCTTCTTGGATATCAAACTTGATGCTTAAAGTTTGCATGTCCAAACTCTTGAGTGATGAAAACTATAAGGGAAAAGCACATCCCCGAGCCACTGATCCTAGCTACAAATCCGGCTTCACTAGTAGAAATTAATATAGTCAGCTGCATTTGAAGTTGCTGGGAGTCTCTGAAGGAAGCAATTACAGATTAGCTTCCTCAAAAATGGAATTAGCGCTGGAGATAAATCAAACATATGAGCAGTTATATATTCCAAGCTGCATTTAAATTTGAATCAAGTTTTGTAAATTTAGTTTGTCCAGATTTAGCTGGCTTCGGTATGGTATCATTTCCTGATAGACGCAAGCTTGTATCAGAAGAGAAGCTATTTTCAATTTTGTAATAATTTCTTTAAAGGATTTTTATGTTGATGGTCTCTTGGCTTGCTTTGCTTGCAATGATATTTGGCGCCACTATGGTAGAATTTATTCATCAATAAGAGATCTTATATCTGTGACAGGCTGCCTTGTTCTGTGATGGTCAGTTGGGGGATTGAATTTTTTTTCTTTTCAAGTCATCAATATTCTCGCGTTTGCACTTTTTTGGATCTTTATATCCAATATGATGCAAAGTTGAATTCTAAAATGATGCCCGTCTTCATGATTATTTTTATGTAGTTAATTGTGTTTAAAATTTTGGGCCATCTCAAAGACGATTATGTACATTGAGATGGTACACCAAGCTTATTGATAGCCAAAATTGAGAGAAACCCAAATGAATATAAGAGTCAGTACTTTCGTACTGAAAAAAATTGAAAGATACTTGCTATTTTAAAATAAGATTGGAGGTTTCATTAGTCCAAATCTATAGGCAAAGTATAATTAAGGGGAACGCGTTGCAATCATCAATGCTTGAGGACAGAAAAATTGGGTGATGGGTAATTTTTAGCAGGTGTGGTAGTATTATGTGATGTTTCCATCCAAACCTAAACAAGCATTCTAAGATTAGTCCTTATAAGCATAATTCGCTGAGGTCATTCAAATTTGGGAAGTCTCCTATGGAGTCGAATTTGAAAAGATATTAAGCTTGACAAGTCGACGTAATGATAACTCCCTAAATTGAATGCGGCCTGGCCAGCAGAGCGATTAAATTCCTTGGATAATGACATGCAAAATAAGCAATGTGATTGAAATTTTTTAAATCAGCCTCTATTATACAGAGCAATAAATTGATGGACCTTGGTCTTCTTTTGCGGCAGTTGTGCTGGTAAAGCTCGGATATCAAAGATTAATGTTTCATCGAAATATCCATCGAGCCTTTGCCGTAAGTATTTGAGGGTGCCACACAATTAATTAAGCAAACCATTAGTTGTTCGGGCGATTTAAGTTGTCGGGCTGCGTAATTCTATGAGCATTGTGGACGATTAATACGGGTTGCATGAATGATCTTTGAAGTTGTGAAGCAGATGATATCTTCTGATGGTGATTACGGATTGAGGGATCGGAGTGTTGCATTGGAGAATATTGTATTGCATAGCCAATCGTGATCCTTGGAGAGCACGACCCTTTTCTGAAAAATATCGTTGTAACAAACATATTAACGTCGTTTGGTTGTCAAGTGCTCACTCAACTATGGGAGTTCATTCGTGGACTTCCTCCTCTGGCAGTAGCATCGAATCTTAGAGGCTTGAGAAATTAACAGTCAACAGACATATCGATGTATTAGAAGTCGGCTAAGAATATCGAAAGACAGATCGATCATCAAAACGACGAAGGAGAATATCGTTATCGTTACCCAAGAAGTAAACAAAAAGATAATCAGTGATTATCACGTAGACAACGATTAGTCAAGGTTCAATTATTAAGTATAAAGGAGCTAATTAGAATGAGATTAAATGAACCAATTTATTGTGAAAGGGCATGTCTCCAAAGATATTACCGTTCAAAAATGTATAATGATATCAAAATCATTCCTCCCATAATCATCGAATCACTTTAACCTCTTTAATACACATGCTATTTGGATAGCTCAATTGAGCATTTTGGCCTAAGTGTCAAGAACCAGTTGCATATATTTCAAATCAAAATCAAAGAGAGCACCACCATTGTTGTAAGCATATCAAGTTGAATCACCATTGTTGCAAGCACATCAAGTTGAATCAACAACAATACCATCTAACATTGTTGCAAGCTTATATAGATAAATCATAAACATCATCATATATCATTGTTGCAAGCATATCAAAACACAAAAAAATAGCATCTTATCACTATAAGTGGTACTCTCATATATTGCATATTCATATTGTTATATTGGATGCAACATGTTGCTATAAGCAATATCCTTATATATTGCTAATATATTTCTGGATATGATTGTGTATGAATTTTTGTCAACAATGTTTCAAATCACATTCCATGTTCCATCATCAGGATGAAAAGAAAATTCAAAGAAGAGAAAGATGTCTAGATGTAAACCAAGACCCTATAAATGTAAGGAAAGCTATGGTACAAAAACACTCTCCTAATGCCAATTTGCAGAGGACATAAGCAAAAATATCTCTCAACTTTCTAGATTGTAGAAATCTTAAGACGACTTAAACAAAAGAATAGAGCATAGATAAAGAGCATACACATAAACACAAATTTTATGTGGGAAACCCTTTCGGGAAAAAAAATGACACTAAAAAGTTGAGTGTCTTTTGTGTATTATAGTAAACAATATTACATACATTCGATGTGGACTTTTTGTACAGGCTTAGATTGTGTTACAATCAACCCAATTTCTCATCACAATTCTTAATGAAACCTACAACGATTTATACACACTACAATTCATTATGGAATCTGGTACATCAATCATCACTTCACAAAATGGTCAACTAACTTAGCCTTGTCACCCATCCATCCGGTGGTCACCAAACTCTGTACAGACATCACCGCACAATGGATGCTACACCGCGATTATCACGTGCTCTATTGTGGGGTTGTTCATGAACGAGCCTTACTGTATGATGCACGTACGCCTCACTGCACAATCCACATACTCACCTCACATGTACGCCTCATCGAAAGGTGAGCAATCACCCTACAATGAGGAACAATGTATGGAGTCAGTATGTACGAGGCATTCTTGACAATCTCCCACTTGACGAAGTACTTACTGATATCTACAGAGTCACTCAACACAAGGCTAATAAGAGTTAGGGGCTTTAAGCCCCATCGAGCTTGTGCACCATTTGAACTTAACTGTGTGCACTGACTTTGTTAATGCATCTACAACATTTTCTTGAGTGCCAACCTTTTCTAGCTTCACCTTACAATCTTCAACCATGTCACATACAAAGTGATATTGCACATCAATGTGTTTTGTTCTGGCATGGAAAGTGGAATTCTTTGTTAAACATATTGCACTTTGACTGTCACAGAAAATTGTAATTCACCCTACATCATAACCAACATCAAAACACAAACGCTTAAGCCAAACAACTTCTTGACATGCACGAGTAGATGCCATGTACTCTGCCTCAGTTTTCGATAATGCGGCTACAGTTTGTCATTTGCTCATCCAACTGATAGCACCACCATTCAGCATGAATACATATCCACTGGTGGATCTTCTATCAATGTCCACAACTCAATCAACGTCTACATAACTTTGAATGCTAACTAATCTATTTGATCTAGCAGAGTTACCTTGATAGCATAATGCGTACTACAATGTACCCTTCAAATATCTAAGTACTCTTTTTACAGCATCCCAATGTGGCTTGTCCGGATTTGCCATTAACTGACTCAATACTCCCACTGCTTGGGCAATGTCTGGTCTAGTACTAACCATTGCATACATGAGGCTGCCAACTGCACTTGCATAAGGTATTCGCTTCATATCTTCAAACTTATCTGGATATTCTAGATTGTCATTAACCGACAACTCCGTTCCCTGCAAAACTTGAACTACTTGATACTTGCAATCTGTTAGTGCATTTTTTTGCTGAATCCCAAACACAGCCTTGAGTGCTTAGATAGAACTCTCTGATTCCTAGACTCCCGATTCACACAAGAAAAGACTAATTAACAAGGACCAAGTCCTTCTTCACTTCGAGCTCTTGGCTATAGGCGGGTGTACCTATCTCAGATCTACTTCTTCAAAGCATTACAATACTAGTCTACATCCCTGATACAAACTTAATCTTATCAGCGCTTTCAAACATACATGAAAGTAAATAGTCTTTTAAGTTTTTGTTGATGATGAAATCTTGCAAATTGAGGATTGACTAGTGCCTTATCATAGGGTAGAGAGTCAGACAGAGAAACATGTATCTACAGAGAACTCCTAAATGAAAAACATCCAGAATGCAAATGAAGTGCCTTACAAATCACCTTCTCTTAAACACATTTGATCATCAAATTCTTGCAAAAGTCCTGAGCTCTCAGAGATTAACCTAAAGATTTTACCCTTTCCTTGAAAGGAAATAAAAATTAAAATCACAAATACCTTGTAAATGGTGCACTAAAACTGCCTTACAGATTCAACACACAAAATGTCAAGAATTCAGACAAAAAGACAACACAGATATGCAAGGGATTCCAATGTATTCAAGTAGAATTTCACTATGTCAATACATTTTCAAATCTGACAAACATTCTTAGGAAGATCAACAATGGAGCTTAGCCTCTCCTCACAGTAAAATTTTCAACATCCTTTACAAAAGAGAGAAAAACCAAAGATATAGCAAAAGGAGGTCAGTTACACAAAATTGACAGCTGTCCACTTAGCATCAAAATATCTCTAGTATTCCTCACAACCTTGATCTGCAACTGATTCATCTTCAACTGATCCACATGCCTGCAATCATTTCCCAATAGACTAATTTGATTCTGCTCTCAAAATTGCCAGCTCATACTGCTCTTTCCCATCACTCTGAAACTGAAAATAATCATTGCCAAAAGATTCCTTGTCTTCTCCCATTCCGAAAACATATAACATGTCTATGTTTGGTAAAAAATCAAGCCTCCAGGCATTAAATCTTTTGATCAGGTCCTGTCATTTAAAATTTTGAAATTATTTCAAATGTTTGGACTATGTTGCACATTTAAATCTTTTCAAATTTGCCTTTTTTATATTATTTCTGCATATGCTCTCAGAAACCACTAGGAAGCACCACTTGTCACCATGCGATTGGATGCTCGGACTTAACCCCGGGTTAACCACCTGATCGGGAGAACTGGCGACTACACACATTCTCCAGATCTTTGAATTCTCCAACTAACCGTGGTTGCATCTGGAGATCGCGTGAATCTCCTTTATCTCTGAATCTCCGAATTGATTTTTGACCATGAGTTAAATTTGGAGAATGGGTGACTAAACCCATTCTCCCAATCTCAGAATGGATCATCTAACCGCCAGGACATCTAGTGACTCATCGACTGCTCATTCTTTGAATCTTTGAATAGATTGTCTTGACCGCCGAGGATTTGGAGATCACATGATTGAAGGCTTGCTGAATCGCAGAATGCTAGCACTAACCGCTATCTTATCTAGTGATTTGGCGAACACTAATCTCTGAATTGCTGAGTGTTAGGTCCCTAACTGCCAACATTTGGCGATCGTGTGACTAGACCGCTCGCTGAATCTTCAGATTTTGCCTAACCGTCGAGATGGTCATGTGATTGCTCGACTACTTGCCACGTGTCACCTTCGTCCACATCACCACTCGTCACGTCCCTGCAAAATTTTCTTACCTGTGGGCCCGCCGGCACGGACCTCGAGATGACCTCCAAGCACACACATGCAGAGAGCCTCCACTCTTCATTCTACCTTGTATGTGCATGGACTTGCTTATAAACATTTGAAAGTTCATTTTTGGGATGAATGTGGGATTAATTTCTTGGATGTTTTTAAATGACTTAATCAAAATTTCCCTAAGTGCCCAGTCGGCACATGCCCCAAGGCGGGCCCACAAGGCACGAGGCAGCCGCAACCTCTCTTTCCACTTGATTTACATTACACTTGGGCGTTTTACCATTTAAACATATTTAAAAAACCAAACGGAAGGAATGTGGGACAAACCAAAAATGTCGACCTTTACACCTTCGAATTGCCTGTGCGTGCTCTTCTATTCTTATGAGTGAGGCCTTCTTCATTAACGTTGCCAGTCCTCAAACTATTCATGCTGCCAATCCTCCTTACGCAACATTCCTTTCAAAATGCGTGGATCCTTCAATGCATGCGGTTTAAACGTGCTTCCAAAGCACACTTACGTGAGTCATCAAACCTCACGCGAATCCCCATATTAGTGCGTGCTTGGTGGTCATTAAACTTAAGGATTATTATCTTTGATAACATTACGCAACCTATTTATCATTTGGTTTGCTTCTTCTTGATTTTTGCAGGTAGCTTCCTGTCCATTGTTAACGCTGGCATCATCTCAAAATTCCTCACGCAATGCATTGGATTTTGCATGAACCTCCATTTCATTGTCTTTGACTTTTATTTACTGCAAAACCACCCTGCAAATGCAGGTCCCTCATTCAAACCTCAAACCGGCTGCAAGTGTGTGAATCCCCTTAGCCAACACGCCTCCTCCATGGCATGCGCAGGCGTTTTTAAATGAATATGAGTTGGCTGCGAAGATGAATAAGCCTCCTCGCAGACTCCCTTGTCTTATGCATAGAGCCCTTGGCTTCAAGCTACCTTCAAAAACAATGCGCAACACACTAGCAAAGACTGACACACAATACTCCATTTTGATTTAGTTTCATTGCACCTTGCATGCCCACGCATCAGTCACGTTCTCCTCATACTTTGCACATGGTATTTTCCTTGTTGGCATTTGGTGCGCTGCAAGGAAAAGCCTTGGTAGCCACCCCTCTATATTCTGTGGCATGCACAACACACATGGGTGTGCATTCTCCCCTTCAATGTGTGTACAACACCTTGTAGCCATGCTGGCACGTACCTTTCCATATGCACTGCGTACACAATCATTTTAAAACCCCTCATTCAACGGATGATGTATTTGCTTTATAATCCCCTTTGGTAATCTCCCTTATCTTTTTTCCAGTTCCTCCTTATTGATGCGTGAGTCCCCCATTTCAGTTTCACGCACTAGCATGGATATTATAAACAATAATTGTTCTTTGAGAACTGGTAGTAGCCACCAAGAGAGGCCCACATGGATCTCCTCATTGTAGAAATCTCATGAACAAAACTGTTGTTCAAAGTACCACTTGTGGATTCTTCCACGACATACTTACGTAAGCGACCATCTAAACTGAAAGCTCTAATCAACCAGGAATCACCCCACAAGCTCGAGGTGTGCCTATGAGGAACCTTGTGTTCAACTTTCTCCTTAGAATTCACTTCACTATGTCGTGAGAGGAACAACTGCCATCAACAAAATCCTCATCACGAGATACAATATGGGAATGATCATTGTCGTTTAGCAAAGCAAGTTCTTGATTAATTTCAACTGTTTTAGTAAACATTGAGTTGTCGGTGTTGTCTTCTGATAAAACATTGTACTTGTGATTCAATGCACTTAAAAACCCCACAACAACGGTATCCTCATCAATAGGACTCAACAATTTTTATTTTGATATATCATGAGCATGCGAGTCAGAGGAAAAGGAAATTTTGCACAAATTTTCTGACTTAGGCTTGAGAACAGTGAGTTGAATGGATAGCTGGCTTACTGAGATAACATAATGGACTGTCAATCATTACGGGAAAGTGGGACATGCGTCGAACCATTTCTCAATTCATTTTCTATGAAAGAAGATGGTGACATTTCTTTAGTTCGATGACTTTACCTTCATGCAACCTCCAACCATTTAATTTAAAGAAAACTACTAGTTGGACAATTCACACTGTCACTTGATGAAATGTGATCATGAAGCATAAAAGATTAAGCACATCATTCAGTTCACTGTACTTTGACAAAACTAATCAATCACATTAACTGGCCCCAGAATGCGGCTTCAAAAACTGACCAAACAACCTCGCAGGAGAGCGCCATCAGAAACATGAGTTTACCTCCAACATGTTATTACATTCACCAAAGGAGATCGCCAAGAAAGATTCGAGCCAAAAGATATGACTGAACAAACATGGCCATTTACAAACATTGCCTGTCCGCATTGCCAAAATCACACAAGTCATCTCCGAAACTAGCTTCAAAAACTCACCCATTGAAACTTTCATGAACTAAAATCTTAGGCATTGATTCACCCTCATACAAGGAATATGAATCCATAACTAGCTTCTTGAGAAAGTTGAAATGCCAATCATAATCAAAAGCCAAAGTCAACCTGTTAGAAACATTTTGGAACAAAACAGTGAAATATGCATAAATTTGATTTGGAATTGGCCTGGGAAATCAATCAAACGGATTGGCAGGGACTTGAAAATCATCAGGCAAGTAGTCTTCTAGGTTTACAATATGAAACAACTCTCAATTATGTCTAACCTCGCATAGGGTACAAATTACAAAGCCTCAAAGTAGGCTACTCAGAAAACTAGACAAGGCACACTCAGAGATTTTTAACAATTTGCAAATGAAATGGCTCTGGCAAAGTGACTAAACAGACACATGGGGAGCTAAAAATTGACAAGATGACTCCCTCTCATACTTACAGTATGATGCAACAACCAGCATGCAATGACCAATCACCGGAAAAAAGATACAATCATTTGAAGTGGGCCACTTTATACAATTCTGGACAAACAAAATGCAGAATTCTGGGAACACCTCCAAAAGCCTATTCCCTAAACATGTCAGAACTGAAAATTGGAAGTTCAAACCCACTACACATGTCAAATGAAAGTCAATGAACGCCCTACCCAGTGGTTCATCATGAAAAACAACAGACCCCATTTTCCATGCACTTCAAACTAAGCATCTTTAATGATTTTCAAAGGAGGAATTCTGACACTTGGACAATTTTTTGAATATGGATTCAAAAACATAGATTGACTTTTTGAGCTCCAACACAATCAATCATATCAAACCTCTCAAGAACATTGGTAATATATTTTCTTTGGCTGAGCCAAAGTTTCCTACTAGTCTCGACTCTTCTGCTTTCCATCCCTAGAATAAATTTTGTCGCCCCCAAATCTTTCATCTCAAATTTCAAGGACAACTAAGATTTTAATTCCGAGATCATTCTCTTACTATTGCCTATAAACAACATATCATCTACATATAGAGCAATAATAAGTATCTAGTCATCTTTACTTTTATAGTACACATAGTGATCCAATTTAGGTCTCACAAAACCCAAAGATAAAACATATGTATCATACTTTTGATACCACATTCTGGGTGATTGTTTCAAACCATAAAGAGACTTCTTAAGATTACAAACCAAATGTTTTTTACCTTTCTCCACAAAATACTCTGGCTTGGATATATATATTTCTTCTTCAAGATCACCATGAATAAATGTTGTCTTCAAATCCATCTGCTCAATTTCAAAGTCATGTGTAATTGCAAGTGACAACAGAAACCTAATGCATTTTAGCTAAGCTACAAGAGAAAATATTTCTCCATAATCAACCCCTTCTTTCTGAGAATACCCCTTCGCAACCAGTTGTGCCTTGTACTTGTCAATGCTACCATCTGAACCATACTTCTTTTTAAATACCCACTTATAGCCTACATGTTTTCTACCTTTCGGCAAGGGTACTAGATTCCAGGTTCCATTTTTCACCAATGACTTCATTTCATCTTTCATTGCTTCTAACCAAGAATGTAAATCTGGCATATTAAGTGCTTCTTTCACTGTCCTAGGTTCATTGGCACCAGTAAGCAAAGCATAGGCACAGTTGACATTCAACATTGAGTAATTAAACCTCTTTGGTGAATAGCCATACCTATCGGCTTGTCACCTCTCTCGTGTAGATCTTCGCACTTACTGCGGTGAGGATTTACAAGGTTCAACATGAGGTTCATGATCATGTTCTTCTGAACTTGCAAAACTACTCGAGCTCTCCTCATCCTCAGGCACATTTGGGTCCTCAGTGACAAGCACATTCAGGGTTTGTAATATCTCCCTTTTAGAAGTGAAAGGGATTTCAACTACTTCTTTTCCTTTTTCTCTCTTCCTTGGCGGTGGATTTGCAGAGACATGTTTCATCTCACAAAAATTAACATTCCTATTGTACTGTACTTTTCAGTGAGAGGGTTCCACAATTTGTATCCCTTCACACCAACGTCGTAGCCAAGGAAGATACATTTCACAACTTTGTTATCCAACTTTGACCTACTCACATCAGGCACATGGGCATATGCCTCGGTTGAAGATGCGTAAATGTCTTAACGAGGGCTTCTTACCAGACCATGCTTCCATAGGTGTTTTGTCAACTAGCACTATAGTAGGTGAACTCTTCAGCAAGTAACACACTCTAGCCACCACTTCAGAGAAAAACTTATGCTCCAAACCAACACTACTCAAAATGCTTCACACTCTCTCCATCAGTTGGCTCCTTTTTCCTCTTTTGCAAATTTACAATTTGATTGAAAAACTAATGTCTCTGGATCTTTAAACCCACTCCAAATCTGACAAGAAAAAGGACCAATTAACAAGGATCGAGATATTAGTCCTCCTACACTTCAAGCATGCTCAGACATGTATACCTATGGATTCACTTCTTAAAAGGAATCAGTAAGACCTATTTGCATTTATTCAATACAAATACTATGCATTAGTATCCTTGATGCATTGACTAAAATATTTTATCATATATAAGTTGATTGATGATGAAGAACTACTTCCTAAGAACAGATTAGTGTCTTATTCTAGGGCATAGAGTCAAATACAATATACATTAATAGAAAATTTAACTCAAACACACCCAGAACCCAAAATAAGTGCTTTGCAGATTATTCCTCTCACTCTCACACTCAGACATTAGATTCTCACAAGAAACATGAATTCTCTAAAAATTATTCCTAAGAATTACCCCTCCCTTGAAAGGAACTTAGAAATAGCTTCACAATCTACTTTGTAAACCATACATTAAATTGCTTTGCAACATTAACATATAAGAATTCAAGATCACAACAAGAAGACATTCACAAATATGAGATGGAATTCCAGTGTATTCTCATTAAAAAATTTTAGTATCAGTACAGTGAAAATGGCAAAATGGAAAAACAAAATTGTAGATCAAAATTCTCTCTATTCAGTTGCTAATTTCACCATCCTTTTACAAATACAACAACTAGCTATATATAGCACTCACTAGCCATCTTGGAATTCTGGAAGAGTCAGGACGCAACAAGCTTCAGATGGCTTAGGGTAAAATTAGGGTTTCCAACAACTACAAACACCTGCAACAATCAAGTAATTTACTGCAGAAAAGACATGCTAGAAAATACAGAGCAAAATGATCCAATCTGATCTTCAATTAAGGCCAAAACCCTACCGGCAAGCCACAAGGACAGGAAAAATCTCTTTGGTGGCTAACATGATCATTACTTGGTAGATCAACCACCCTTGAAATTAATAACCAATCCTTTAATGCAGTTATTTTCTTTTTTAAAACAATCAAATATGATCAAATCAGTAGGAGTATTCAATTGTCAGCTGCTTCGATCCTGGAACAAAACAAAAATAGATTTGGCCTATCATTTCTAACTTAGTGATACAATCATGTCAAAAAAAACCCTTAAACAATTCAAATCTTGCCACAACGGTTAATCCTTCAATTTAAAACATGACTGTCGATCCTTGGTTTTCCCGACACATCAGATGCCATACACCTTGAAAAATAATTTCCACATCACTCTTTGGCAACTAATCAGGAGCAAGCATGTCAGCAACACCTAGCACGAGGACCCACCTTTTCATTTATCTTTCATTAGACAAGATCAGATGACAATCGTGATCCCATAATCACTATCTTTCATTCATATTTTCATGGCGGCAACACGCTAACCCTTGGATCTTTCTGCGGATGGAAATCCTTTATCAATTGGCAAACCCTCAGTCCCACTGACATATGACATCACCCAGGACACGTGTCAATTAGGCGTGATCCCATGATGAATAAAGGTTTTGCAATTACTGATCAAGGCATCACACCCACCGTCTGATCAACCTTGACCTGCAATGTCTTTACTATTTTTGCCAAGTCCCAAGAACCTCTTACTAGCTATTACTTTATTTGGCGAACCGGTGACTAACTGTTATCTCAAAATCTCTGAATACTTGTCTTGACCATGGTTAATTCATGAGATTGAGCGACAAAGGCATTCTCACAATCGCCAGATGATTTTCTTAACTCGACAAAGATCACGAGATTCAACGACAACCCTTGATCTTGTCCGCCATCAACGGTTATTGCTTAATCACTAAATGCATCATGACTTAGCCATTTCATTATGAGAATAGGAGATAACTGTGCCCTTTAAAACTCATTTCCTTTGTCGCTTGATCTCTGAATGATTCGTGACTTAACTGTTACCTTGTGAGATTCAGAGAAAACCACCACGCCAGGATGTTGAAGGTTAAGGCATCACCGCCAAACATTGGGAGACTTGGGGAAATCCTTAATCGCCAAGTTACTGAATGAGAACAACTAACTGCTCGAGACTTGGAGATTAAGAGATAAGCCAAAACAGTTAATCCCTTTACCCTTTTTTTCTAAATCATCAAACGACCGTCAAGTTTTGCACTGCTTGCCGAATAGGCCTGAAAGACCTAACACTGCATCAGATTTCTTTTTTCTTACATCTGTCAGACTTAGCACTGCATACCGACTGAGCCTGAAAGACTTAACACTTTTAAAACATTGGGACTTAGGAAAAGTTAAGAGGCGTCATCGGGTTTTAAATTTAGGAAAATTTGAATGATCCTGCTAAGTAAAAAACAAACTAAAGAGGAACATGGCCCCTTCCGACAATGAAATATAACATGTGCATCAAAGCGAAACTTAAGTGGCTGGAAAAAGTAATGATCAAATAGAAGGAAAGACATGGATTTTAGGGTTTTTAGCATGGGAAGACCTAGGGTTAATGATAATGCATGGAATTTGTGGGATTTTTCACACCAGGGGCCAAAATTTTGAATAGTCCTAACAGTGGCTCTAGTTGGGGATGCATGCCTCTTACAGGCATAGAAAGAACCTTCAAAATATTTGGGTTAGTAGACCACCATTAGACAATAAACTTGTAGGGAAACTTCTCAAAAACTGGAAAACAAACCAAGAAAACAAGAAGGGAAACACACAACTGAAGGAAATATTTACAAATATTACAAGATTTAAAACTTTATTTGGTGGCCCCGGATGACCAAAGAAAGAAAAACCAAAACCTTCCTTTATCAAAAATTTGGTTTTCATTCACATATGTGACCAGCCATCTAAAAATATCATGACAAACTTGCTTCGAACATGTATGAAAGTATTTGGATTGAAAGGTAATTTTGTATTTGCCACTGCGCACATTCCTCCAGTCACAACTACCATCATTTTCATATTCCAAAATATATGGAACATCTGTTATCTCTTCTTGTTGAGGACTGAAAGTATAAGATCTATCTAGTAATGCATCAAAATATAAGCTTCAATGATCAATATGCATTACTACAAACTCACTTGGCTGGGAAAGAACTAGATCCTCAGATTTATCTTCATGAGATTCTTCAGCCACTGAACAACTTGGTTCCTCATGGATATCTTCACAAACTGGATCATGAACCAAGTGAAAGTTTTCTTCACTAATATTGTGACACAAGGACAACTGATCTGCATCATCATTTTTATCAAAAAATTCACTGTCCTTATCATTGAAGACATTATTCTCAATACTATCACAATCATCTTTATACTTATCAGAAGGAAAAGAAAATGAACAAGAAACTTGTTCATCATTGGAATCTTCATGACAAGACAACACACTAGCATGGTCTTCATTCTCTTCTTCTGCAAACTCACTACATGAGGGGAACACTTGCAAACATGAATCATTATCAGCATCACTTTGAAAACCTGCCTCATTATTAGTGTCAACGCATATATCAATGGGGAACTGTGAAGTAGAGTCTATATTAGGGGCATACCTCTGAAAATCAACAGCCAAAAGTGCTGAAATTTTTTCACTGCTTAATGGATTTTTGACTTCATGTTCAATTTCTTTGGCCTCTTGCTTGATGCTGCAAACATCTTGTTTGGAATGGGGACTAAAATCTCTTGGCTCATATCATTTTGTGCAAAGAAATCACTGCAAAAACTTTCATCTACATCTTAATCATCTTCTTGTTGTTCACACAAAACTTCCTTGAACTGAGACAAGAAGGCTGCCCTATTATGTTGATAAGAAGAAAAATCTACAAACATAATGGAAACATCATCAACCATAGATTCATCTTCAACATTTTGATATTCATTGACCTCATTGTCAGCATCATAATCAACATCCTCAACATAATTAGAGTCAACATCATCATCATTGGCCTCTTCATCATCCAAATGAAGAATAGTCATTGCCTATAACCTCTTATCTTATTGCAACTGCCAGCACACAACATCATTCTCTACAAGTTCGCTTCTGAAAGTAGCAATTTTTATGAGTAAATCCTCATAATTAGTTTGATGGATGGTGTGATCAACAGAGACATTAATGTCTTGGTACTGATCTTCAATTTTTACTTCACACCCATCCTCACTAACTCTCTCATCAAAATATTCTATGAATGTTGCTCTCAACACATCTCATGAAGGGACTGAACATGATGGTAGGGATAAGAACCAATCCCTTGCATCCTTAGTAAGAGACTGCACTAATCTTTTCATTGCAACATCTTCATGCTCAATCTCAAGCTCAACCATTAAGTCAGCAAGGTCATCTAAATGTTCACCTGCTAAAAATGATCCATTACCACTAAATTTTGGCAAATATTCCCTAACGTCAATAGGAAACTTATTGGGGGCACCCTTAATATTATCAAAACAAAAGGGCCTGTACTCCTCCATAGAGAAATTACTACAATAACTTGTCATGGATTATCATGTTCAGCTTTACAACTTGTAGTAAGAGCACACCCTTTATCCCATACCATACATACTTCAAGACCTCAAAGCATGGGCTTGAAAAACATATCTTTAAATTATGTAACAACCATTCCCTTCTCTTTAGTGCTAAAAATCACTTAATGGGAACAAAATACTTTTATAACATATTTTCATGAAAATGTTTCACACATGAAAATCAAAATACTTGGAAGTGTTGCAGTTGGAACTCAACTTGTTGATTGGAAAGACTGATAGATCTGAAGCTTGCTTCACTGAAATATTTTTAGAGTCGCCACCTCCTTGAAGAGGACAAATATTCTAACCACTGAAAACTCTTTATGTATCTTTTTTCCACCAACACAACAAAACTTCAACAGGGTATAAAAACTATTTATCAGGACTACAAATACATCATTTTTTCATTCTAAGCATGCATTGATCAAACAGATAACTTCAGAGTCACCACTCACAACTTAGTGAGATGATATGAATCTTTTAAACCTGACTCTATACTATCAATGGTAACCATTGGATGAGATAAATAAGAAGGCCAAGAGTCTAGCTCAACTTGTACCTGTGTTATTTATGCTTTATTTAAGAACTTCCCGAGTAGAGTCACCATTTTGTTGGCTCCTTTTTCCTCTTTTGCAAATTTACAATTTGATTGAAAAACTAATGTCTCTAACTCTTTAAACCCACTCTAAATCTAACAAGAAAAATTACCAATTAACAAGGATTGAGATATTAGTCATACACTTTGAGCCTTAATGCTCAAGTGCGTATACCTATGGATTCACTTCTTAAAAGGAATTAGTAAGACCTATTTGCATTTATTGAATACAAATGCTATGCATTAGTATCCTTGACACATCGACTGAAAGATTTTATCATATATAAATTGATTGATGATGAAGAACTGCTTCCTAAGAACAAATTAGTGTCTTATTCTAGGGCATAGAGTCAAATACAACATACATTAACGAAAAATTTAACTCAAACACACCCAAAACTCAAAATAAGTGCTTTGTAGATTATTCCTCTCACTCTCACACTCAGACATCAGATTCTCACAAGAAGCATGAATTCTCTAAAAATTATTCCTAAGAATTATCCCTCCCTTGAAAGGAACTCAGAAATAGCTTCACAATCTACTTTGTAAACCATACATTAAATTGCTTTGCAACATTAACATATAAGAATTCAAGATCACAACAATAATACATTCACAAATATGAGATAGAATTCTAGTGTATTCCCATTAAAATTTTTTAGTATCAGTACATTGAAAATGGAAGAATGCCAGAACAAAATTGTAGATCAAAATTCTCTCTATTCAATTGCTAATTTCACCATCCTTTTACAAACACAACAACTAGCTATATATAGCACTCACTAGCCATCTTGGAATCCTGGAAGAATCAGGATGCAACAAGCTTCAAATGGCTTAGGGAAAAATTAGGGTTTCCAACAACTACAAACACCTACAACAATCAGGCAATTTACTGTAGAAAAGAGATGCCAAAAAATCTAGAGAAAAATGATCCAATCTAATATTCAATTAAGGCCAAAACCCTACCGGCAAGCCACAAGGATAGGAAAAATCTCTTTGGCAGATAATAGGATCATTACTTGGTAGATCAACCACCTTTGCAATTAATAACCAGTCCTTTAATGTAGTGATTTTCATTTTTAAAACAATCATATATGATTAGATCAATAGGAGTATACAATTATCAACTACTGTGGCCCAAGAACAAAATAAAAATAGATTTGGCCTGTTGTTTCTAGCTTACCGATTCAATCCTGTCAGAAAAAACTCTTAAACAATTCAAAATCTGGCCACAACGGTTAATCCTTCAATTTAAAACATGATCATCGATCCTTGGTTTTCCCGGCACATTAGATGGCATACACCTTGAAAAATATTTTCCACATCACCCTTTGGTGACCAATCAAAAGAAAGCATGTCAACAACACCTGGCACAAGGACCCACCTTTTCATTTATCTTTCATTAGACAAGATCAGATGACAGTCGTGATCCCGAGATCACTATCTTTCATTCATATTTTCATAGAGGCAACACTCCATCCCTTGGATCTTTCTATAGATGGAAATCCTTTATTGCTCGTCAAACCCTCGGTCCCACTGACATATGACATCACCCAGGACACGCATTAGTTAGGCGTGATCCGATGATGAATAAATGTTCTGCAATTCCTGATCAAGGCATCACACCCATCATCTAATCAACCTTGACCTACAATGTCTTTACCATTTTCGCCAAGTCGTAAGCACCTCTTACTAACTATTACTTTATTTGGTGAACTGGCGACTAACTTTTATCTCACAATCTTTGAATACTTGTCTTGACCATGATTAATTCATAAGATTGAGCGACAAAGGCATTCTCACAATCACCAGATGCTTTTCTTAACTCAGCAAAGATCACAAGATTCAGCGACAACTCTCGATCTTGTTTGCCATCAACGATTATCACTTAATCGCTAATGCATCATGACTTAGCCATTCCATTACGAGACTAGGAGACAACTATGCCCTTTAAAACTCATTTCCTTTGTCGCTTGATCTCTAAATGATTCTTGACTTAACTGTTACCCTGTGAGATTCAAAGAAAATCATCGCACTAGGTCATTGAAGGTTAAGGCATCACCGACAAACATTGGGAGACTTGGGGAAAGCCTTAATCACCAAGTTGTTGAATGAAAACAACTAACTTCTCGGGACTTGGAGATTAAGAGATAATCAAAAACAGTTAATCCCTTTATCCTTTTCACTGAATCATAAAACGGTCATCAGGTTTTGCACTACTTGCTGACTAGGCTTGAAAGACCTAACACTGCTATCAGATTTCTCTTTTCTTACATCTGTTGGACTTAGCACTGCATACCAACTGAGCCCAAAAGAACTAACACTTTTAAAACATTGGGACTTAAGAAAAGTTAAGAGGCATTGTCAGGTTTTAAACTTAGGAAAATTTGAATGATCCTACTAAGTAAACAACAAACTGAAGAGGAACATGGCCATGCGTGACGATGAAATATAACACGTGCAGCAAAGGGGAACTTAAGTGGCTGGAAAAAGTAACAATCAAATAGAAGGAAATACATGGATTTTAGGGATTTTGACATGGGAAGACCTAGGGTTAATGATAATGCATGGAATTTGTAGGTTTTTTCACACCAAGGGCCAAAATTTTGAATAGTCCTAACACCATCAAAGATTGATTCATCCTGTCAGCTACTCCATTCTGCTACGAAGTATAAGGCGTAGTCTTATACCTCTTAATACCATGATCTACACAAAATTTATCAAAGTATGCATTGCAAAACTTGCCACCGTTATCTGTTTTTAAACATTTTGTCTTTCTCCTAGTCTGATTTTAAAAAAGGCTTTTATATTCCTTAAAATGATCGAACACTTCTATTTTACTCTTTAGGAAATAAACAAATGTTCTTCTTGAATAATAATCTATAAATGATATGTAATATCTAGATTTAGATAGAGAAGGATCATCTAGATGACCAAATGCATCATAGTGAATATACTCCAACAAACTATAAGATTTTTAGGACTCGAGTAAAACTTATTATAATGTTGCTTTCCATAAATGTAATATTCACAAAAATCAAACTCAAGATTATAGTCAATCAGCCCCTCAACCAGGATTTTATTCTTTAAGGATTTTAAACCTTTCTCGCCAATATGTCCAAGCTTATAATGCCATAGCATTGTTTTCTTTGCTAAAAGTTTAACTTCCATAGAGTTTACATCATGTGTTTCCATATAAACTTTGTCAGACTTTACAGCTCGACAGTATTACATCACACAGGTTTGGCATATAATCTATACAATGTTCCAATATGTTTAATCTTAGCTAAAACAATAGAACCTCTAGTCATCTTAGACCATCATGCACAAATGTTACCTGAACTCCAACATCATTCAGCTTACTGACAGAGAATAGGTTCTGAGCCAGACTAGGTATATGAAGTACTTCATCAATTCCCTTTACTCTATCATCGAGGAACTGAATTCTAACTCTGCCTCTTCCAATGATCTCCAGTGTGGAATCACATGCCAAAAACACCTTTCTAGCATCATACAATTCATACCTTGAGAACCATTCTTTAAGTGACGTCATATGGAAAGATGCTCACAAATCAACCAACCATACATCATCAGACACAAGCACTGCCAAGGCTACTGTAAAGGCATCAGTGTAACTCTGAGAAGATTCAGTGTCTAAAGGTTTCTTCTTCTCCTCGTCTTTGCAGTCCTTCTGGATATGACCTTTCTGCCCACTGTTCCAATACTTAGCCTTGGACTTCTTTCCAGGAGTTTCAAACCTCTCTTGTGACTTCGAATTGGACTTTTTGTCCTTCTTCATGCTTTTTTCCTTCGATCTACCTCGAACAACAAGAGCCCCTTTAGTCACCTCAAAATATTTCCTCTGCATCTCTTCTGAAAGAAGTGCAACAACTACCTCATCCATTTTAAACTAGGTAGTTGTACTCTCGATGACCATCACAAGGTGGTCCCACAAATCAGGTAAAGAACTCAACAATAACATACAACATACCTCTTCACTAATGGACACACCAACAAATTTTAGTTGTGCAATCACCATATTGAACACATTTAAATTATCTACCACAAACATTCCTTTGTCCATCTTCAAATAGTACAACTTCTTTCTCAGTAAGAGCTTGTTTATCAAGGACTTTCCTTGTTAAATATCTCCCAACTTCTTCCACAAAGAATGTGCTATTTTCTCTTCATGAACATTCAAAAAAATAAAATCTACAAGGCTCAATCTTATCAGTCCTCTGGCCTTTTGATCTACTACATCCCAATCTTCTTGCTTCATGCCTGAAGGTGTATTACCAGACACAACGATCTGTAGATCTTGGTCAACTAGCATATCTTCAAATTTGAGTTTCCACAACTCAAAGTTTTTTCCATTGAACTTTTTAATGTCTATGCTCCTTGATGTGCCAACCATCTCAATTTGTAGACACAACAAATGAATGCTTTGAAAACTCCCACTAAAAAAAAATTGGCACAAAAAACCAACCCTACCCAACAAGGATAAAAAATGGCCAGGCTATAATACCACTTGTAAGGAAATTTACGGTACAAAAACACTCTCCTAATGCCAATTTGCAGAGGATGTAAGCAACAATATCTTTCAACTTTCTAAATTCCAAAATCTTAAGATGACTTAAATAAAAGAATAGAGAATAGATAAAGATCATACACAAACATGGAGATTTTACGTGGGAAACCCTTTCAAGACAAATTCCACACACCAAAAAGTTGAGTGTCTTCTTTGTAAAATAGTAAACAATATTACATACATTCGATGCAAACTTTTTGTACAGGTTCAGATTGCATTACAATCAACCCAATTTTTCATCACAATTCCTAATGAAACCTACAATGATTTATACACACCACAATTCATTATGGAATCTAGGATGTCAACTGTCACTTCACAAAATGGTCAACTAACTCAGCCTTATCACTCGTCCATCCAACGATCACCAAATCATGTACAAACATCACCGCATGGTGGATGCTACACTGTGGTCATAGCATACTCTACTGTGGCGTTGTTTATGTACGGGCCTCACTGCACAATGTACACACACCTCACCGCATACTCACCTCACATGTACACCTCACCACATGGTGCACGTATGCCTCATCGCAAGTTGAGCAACGACCATACGATGAGCAACAACGAACATGGTCAATACGTACGAGACATTCTTAGCAATAAAAGGGAAGAGAGGGTGAGAGAAAGGAGCACACACCATGCAAAGAAAGGACTAAGAAAATGGAAAAAGAAACTACATAGAAAGATCACCAACCCTAAAAAAAGTCAACACCTCAAAAAAAGGAAAAATATTTAATCTAAAGGATACTAAAAAAGCTAAGGTAGAAAAGAGGAATAAACACTGATGTAGAGAGACAATACTAAAAAATCCAAGAATTATAAAAGCAAACAAACATAAAAGATAAAAATAATAAATTGACTTAATTCTCTATTCTTGAAGACATTAACCACTGTCCAAGATAATAAGTATGGTTAAAATTTATTTAAACATAAATGTTCCTAATGAAAAATAAATAATTGTCTTGTCATATATGTATAGAAAAAAGGAGTTGGAGGAAGCAATTTCTATCATTTGTTTTGCTTATGTTGATGGAATTGTTGTTTGCAAATGAGAAGTTTATTGGCATATGTATGATTGATACTAGTGAAAATTTTACAGAGATGAGTGATCTATATAGTTGATATGATGTTGTAGATATGTTGATGCTACATTATTGTTTGCTTTTAAAAAAAAATTGTATGGGTTAGTGGTGATGGCTTTGAACATTGTTTAGTCTTAAAAAATGCAAATTTGTGGGATGAAGATTTTGAGATTATAGGTTCCAGATTTTTGGAATTGAAAATAAATAAGATATGGTAGTGTATGGTCATGATTGGAGTGACCACCAAAAGAGTGAACCTTGATGTGATTGCATTGATGATTGGAGAATGCAGATTCACTATTTTTTGGAAATGACCATGAAGAGGCCGTAAGTCAAGATAGTGTTGCAATCCATATTATGGAGATTTTTGTCAAAATGTTCATTATGGGGAAGAAAGGATGAAATGATGACCATTTTTCATCCTACGTTCATTATAGGTAGTTGTAGGTTTTAGTTATCATCCTGAATCTATATATCCAATAGTATATTGTAAGAATGTAACTGAGAATTGATGCAATAGAGCAATCTCAAATTTGATATATTCTTTATTGTATATTATGTGTTTTTTTCAATTTCTTTATTATTGCACAATCCTTAAAAAAATAGCTTATAATCAATTATCAACCCAAGGAAGTGATATAAAGTAAAATATAGAAACAAATCAACATATAATGATGAAATGATACAAGAAAATCTAATTATCCTTAAAACAATTCAAAATGATATTAAAACTAACTTGTTAAGAAATAATCACTACTATTGGAAACTAGTTATAGTAATCACAATAATACTCTATAGCTACTTTAATCACAATAACATTATATATATATATATATATATATATATATATATATATATATATATATATATATATATATATATATATATATATATATATATATATATATATATATATATATATATATATATATATATATATATATATATATATATATATATATATATATATATATATATATATATATATATATATCTGTGTGTGTGTGTGTGTGACCTTTAGTGGGGCTTCTTGGGTGACAATCTTAGGTGTATGATGTAGTAGATAAACTAAATTGGTGGCTTGTGTATTTATGCATTGAACACTAGTTTAATATAATTTTGTTGTACTTAACTGAAAAGACATATATGCAAGAACATTATGTGTATTCATGCATGTGTACATATGTGCAAGCCTAATAACTTTGACTACTTCCTCATATCTAGGAGGGGGTTTGCTATGCATAAAGGAAATCAATAATAACAAGAGAATCCTAGAAGGACTGAACTACTCTAAGAACATAAAAAACATAACTATCCATTCATAATAATGTTTGAACATTATCAATAAAGATCCATTGGAGGTGATGAGTCATTCCTTGAAGAAGTCTTCAAGTGATTCATGTCCTTCAAGTGCCCAGGATAGTCAGGCTACACCTTTGGCTCTTTCCAGGTGATTTCTAATTGTGGCTAGAGGAACATTCACTCTCTTGTCTGTTGAAGTTGGCTCAATTGACCAAGTTTAAATGTTGTAAGAAACCTTAGAATTTCAAGCATCACATATAATAATAGTCTATTCAAATTCATCACACACATACATGCATACATATAGAGACACATACATGTATACGCACATAATATTTGAAGCTATGAAGTAGATGATATCTTCTGATAGTGATTTCAGATTGAGGGATCATATTCTTGCATTGGAGAACAATGTATTGCATAGCCAATCTTGATCCTTGGGTTTACCGGAATGTTGACACATATCAAATTAGGGTTGTCAACTTGTCTACAGACTCAACATATCGGTATCGATAAGCACGCTGCATGACCAGTCACACCGACACGTAACCTAACATCCATTATTTTATAATGTTAAATCTATAATTTGAGACCATTTGATGATCCAAGATCAATGGCTGAAGTTTGATTTCGGGCCCAATTTCTTCAAGGAAACAAAGTTCTCCAAGAAGTCACCAGAATGTTGACACGTATCAAATTAGTCTACACTATAACCATGATCTAATTAATGCAACATCACGTCGAGAGAGTAATGCCTTAATTAGTTACCAACTTGTTTGCATGACTCTGCACATCTTAGAGAATAATGCCTTAATTAGTGCACGTATAAACATGATCTAATTAATGCATGTATCAATTCTTACAAGTGGTTAGTACTAGTAGGTTGTGTGGATGGTTGATAATGTATCACAGTTGTAGTTAATAAAAGAAATGCCATATCATTGACATTAAATTGGTTAATGTTACCTGTCATGACACTTTTTCCAATTTCACACACATGAATTTAATATGAAAGATTTACAAAATTTTGAAGGACAGATGAATTAATAAGGTTAGAGAAATAATTCACGGCTATTTAGAATCTACACATACCTAATATCAATCATTCCACCATTTTAAATGTATTACACATATCAAGTTTTACAAGTGGACAGTTGATAATGTACCAAATGTTGTAGTTAATAAAAGAAATGTCTTATCACTGACATTAAATTTGGGCAATGTTACATGTCATGACATTTTTCCAATTTCATACACTCATGCATTTGATATGAAATATTTATAGAATTTTGAAGGATAAATGAATTAATAAGGTTAGAGAAAGAATTGAGGGGCATGGTTATTTATAGACGATCTATGCTTCTTTCTTCTTCAATTCTGCCTCTACTAAGTGCTTGAAAGTCTACCTCTAGTTTAGGTGTTTAGGCTGTATAATTTTATCACATTCTAATTTATGATATTCTGGTAGTGGTTTTCTAAAGATGGACACTCCTATCTGTTTGATAAGCACATCTGAGGAGGATCAGAAGGCCTTTTTGGGCATGGTCTCAGACCAAACACTGCAATCAGTTTGCAATGAGAATGGTTCCTTTACAAATGAGGCTGTGAGGATGGTGTTGGGCCATGAATTTCTTGATAATATTGATAGATATCGAGTTAACATAGACATTAATTCTCTATTTTTGGCATCTCTTTTGGACCTAGAAGGAGAGAAGGTGGATGTGCTCCTTTTGTGAAGGAGGGTATTCAAATAAGAATTCCTAGGTGATGATGTTCAGGTTTCCATTTTTGCACAAATAGGGGTTGGGATGTGGGCAGGCAACCTTTTCTTTTGAACCTGAATGTTGAGCAGTTGACACACCATAGGAAATGGATGTAGATTGGTAGGTATTTTCTTCAAAAGTGGTTTCTCTTGGATGAATTTGTGGACTACGAATGGTTTCATGAATTCTCAAAGCTTATCATCTTTGAAGAGTTCTACTTAGACGGAGGGGAAAATCCTTAGTTTTTTACTACCCAAGGGCCAGGACCCTATGGCTTGGAATTTTGAAATCAAAGGGTTTCTTTGTTTTGTTTTTTCGAACTATAAATTATAGTAGGTGTTGTTTTTATCACTACATCGCAACCTCTCTCATTTTTTCTTTAAAGTTTTGGAGGGACTCCAAGTTCGAATATTGTAAATTTGTACAAAACATTAATGATAAATTTGCAACTTCATTTTAGTTTGTGTATTATGCATTGGATACCCTATAATAGTAGTAGTTTAGTTGTTTTGGGAAATTTTGGAGGAAATATGATAGTTGTAAAACTACCAAGTACCAACAAGGCAAAACTTAATGGGACCCACAACACCTGATAGAGACTAATAATGACCGTTAGATGAGCATAGATCAACGGTCGAAGGTGTATTTTGGGGTGATTTGGGGAACGATCACCTCTATTTGAAAATGTCCCACAGAAACAAGGCATGTGTCATGAATTAATCCTCAACTAAGTATAATTAAAATCTAAATTGGAGTAAACTGTAGAACGGATTATTTAAAAAATATTGTAATTTTGGGTGTCTAACTAAAGTTGTAGTTTCAAATGATTAAGCGACACGTGCCCTTTAGGTTTTCAATCTAAGTTTTTCAGTTCTAACTAGTATTTACTATTGGAGATTTAGAAATAGGTTACGACTTCTAGGTTGACGATTGAGGTTCGAGGAATGCAACAAAGTCTCTCATCTCTCTTCCCACTCATAGTCTACACAAATTGAAATTATGGGTAACTACTAAAATCTTGAACACCTACGTCCCGCATTTTAAAATTTTCAAATCTCTTGGTTTACAACTTTACTATTTATATTGTAGAAAAATAATTAGCATATTAGGGTTTAATTTTGAATCACCCCTGTAAAAAGAATTATCCTATTAGGGTTTAATATTTGAATTTTCCTACGAGTAAATAGTGAAACAGTGATACCAGTTACCATCTTACCATGATGGGAAAACAAATACCAAGATTTTGAGTAAAAGGCCAAGTTAGATAATAGACTTCTACAATCTGCTTAAAACACCAGGTTTCATTGATGAATTCCATGATATTTATGATCCCATTATCCATGGAAATAAGGGAATAATGGAAATTAGATTTGCACTTGAAAATAAGTGGAACTATCCAAATAAGGGTTCAAAATTTTGTTCATTTAACAACATGATAAAGGCAACGACAAATAAAATTGCACCATGGGTTGTTGGGTCAGCATGCATGGTGTTACCTCAAGTATTCCCTTGCCCAAAAATTGTCATGGTCTGCATTGAAAATTATGATGAAAGTAGAAAAGCAATTGTGAATAAAAATACTCAGGAGGAAATTTTGTCCATAACCGAGAGTGAATTTCCTATTCTATTGAACCTAGGGTTTGAAAATCAAAATTTAAACGTGCACATTGACCTGGGAAAGCTGGAAAAGGATTATGAAAAAATAGATGCAACACAGAGAGATTCATATATCAGAGGAATAACAAGTGGTTCTAGTCTGAATCCATATCATAAGCCTCCTTATGATTATGATATTTTTGTGTAATGGGTTCAGGATAGTATTTCCTCGCTAGCATTTTTTGTTGGATTTCCTCGCTAGCATTTTTTGTTGGATTGGATAGTAACAAAAAAGTGGGTGCAAGCATTCTTGAAATGCTTTTTCATATTCAATTTGAAAATGAACTAGTAAAATATTGTTTTATTGAACACATTGTTTGTTACATGCAAGAACAATTACTAATGATTAAAAGAGGTTCACAGAAGAAATTTAGATTCACAACCTACTTGTGCTATCTTCTCTTACCAAAGTATCATGCAATATTTAAGACAAACAAGCTTTGCAGTCAGGGCCAAAATCTAATATATGAATGGACACCTTAGATAAGGATGATTGTTAACTGAAGGAACTACAACAATTTTGTAGACTTATTTTTTGCACCAATGTACCATAAAATTACAGGCACTCTAATTCCTTGATTGCATGTTTCTTGTAGAAATTGCATTCAACTTAGAATTCAAATACAATCGGCTGACTGGTACTTCATGGAAGAGGACATTGTGTTAAGGTTTTATGGTTCAATGGTAGAACCCTAAAAACTTCCAATACATGTGATAGAGAGGGTATTTGCATTGGAATGTATGATAGATGGAGAGAACAGATGTACTCTTTAATGGTCAGCAAAAGAAAATGATATTTCCTTCCTTGCCTTTCTCATTTAGAGGGTTCACATTTGAGAGAAGAGGATTCAAAGTGGCACGAGCCTTTTTTTCAATTTTTCACTTTGATGTTGTCATTCACTGGCAATGTGATCCACTCAACATAATTGGAACAAAGCTTAGAGAGAATGGGAAATCTATAAGAAAATGTCAACATGAGAGTATGTCATTGATAGAAAATTTTAAAAACATGGAGTCCTAGGATGAGGTCAAAAAAGAGATGGAGAAATATGTCGCTAAAAATAATATTTCAATACAGGAATTGTCATCATAAATTATGGCATTGCACAAACATAAAGGAAAAGTGCAGCCCACGACATCGTACAATTTCTAGCAGAAAGCTGCTCAACCATCTAGAAAATCTATTCCAAAAGACCTAGTGGATGAATGTAGAGATGGTAATTGGACTTGAACCAAAATTTCTAATTTTTGGGAAATGAGGAAGAATCTCGGCCAGCCAAAGACCTGTGCAGATCTTTATGATGTGAAAGAGGACACAATATTTAGCGAATTGTGGAATAAGGAGCATCCAACTGAGCATATCACAGTGATGATGATCGTCCAGATAATGAGTATGAGCATGATTATGTGAATCCCACATCCACTAATGTATATTCAATTAGTAGTGGAGTTGATGTGTCCAAAAAAGAAAAATATACCAAAGGGGAAAATATTGTAGAAAAAATGGGCTACCCAGGTTGGGGTGGTTTGGGTCCCATAGGAGAAGGGCCTTGGTCTCCACTTGACCCACTAGTTCCACCAAAATATGGTGAGAAACCAGGCCTTGGAGTTGAATCATCATATTCATAAAAAAAAAATACTATTCAATCTCATACCCTTGCAATTTCGTTTGTTCCAGCTTCAAATCTAGTTCCACCTGTTCCAAGCACTCATATTCAATCTGAATCAATTGCCACTCCCACAGGTGTGGATATCATGGGTAGAACTAGTGGTCTGAAAAGAACATTACAGGTGGACATGGGATCAGTGGATCCCAAAGATCAAGGCAGTGTAAAGAAGCAAAAGGTTATGACAAGTACAACAATGGAAATGGTGACTTTGAGTCCAACAATTGCCACACCTTCAGGATAAAACCCTTAGAACAGTCCAAAAACTCCACTTGTAATGGGTCAGGGTGTTGCTAATCCTCATGGTGGAATTAGGAGAGCCAAATGAAACATAGGTGGAAGCTCGTACATCACTGCAAGTGCTATTTCACTTTTCAAACATTCAATTGTGTACTCAGAAAACACTGATTTTCGTTACAATGATTTTGTAACTAACTTTGAACAATAAAAAAAATAGGAATAGACAAAATACTAAGACATTGAAGATGGATGCAGTTGCTGCAGCTCGTGATACAGAACTTGCATCCAATAGGTTATTTCTCACATATGACCCAAAGAAAGAAATGATGGATTTCATGGTTGTTATGCCCCTAGCTAGAGATAACAATCCACTAGAGAGTCAGTTAGATCCATCTGAATTTCAAGTTAGCACCCTCCAAATGGATTTATTTAAAATTAAAAATGTGGACAAGATAAATGTGTCAAAAATGACCAACCAAGTGGTCTACAGTTCAGTGATGAAGTTGGAGAGAGAGAAAGGAAAGCTTCAGGGCACAATAGATAAGTTAAAGGTAGACCTGATAAATGAAAAGGCAAAGGATAAAGTAGCAGACAATAGGTGCAAAGAATTAGAGAAAAGGATAAAAAATTCATCCTCTAAAGAAGCAATTGGATAGCAAGAACATATGGACCCAGAACTGAAAATTTCGAGGGAAAATTTGGAATAGGGTAAAAAAAACTTGAGGATGAAAAAGTCTTTTCATTAATTTTATACAAAAGCATTGAGAATGCAGGACAGACAAACAATAACTTAAATAAAGAATTGGAGAATGAGAGGGTAAAAACAAAATAGTGGGAAGAGAAAGTGAAATAGAGGGAAGAAAAAGAAGAGAAAATAAAAAAATATAGTGAACACCAGTTCTCAAAAATGAGAGAAGACCTAAAGAAGGAAAATAATACAATTAAAACTTATGAAAACAGCTTGAATGACAGAGTAAATAATACAATCAAGAAAATAAAAAAAGACTTTTGGGAGAAAATAAGGGTGTCTTTTGATAGGTTGTGTGATTGGTTTGAACTGAATGAAAGTCTTAGAGATGTTTTTGGGAAGCTGAAAGAGCACATTGAGAAGAACAAAAAGTTTTGTTAGAGACAAAATACTGCCAAGAAAATTTTGCAACAAATCAACACAACCAGTGGTAGGCATTTGGAAAGAAAGAGAATTCAGGACCGCGTTGGTGCATTAATAAAGGTGAACTTTGTCTTTCAAAAATGTTAGAAACTAATAGGAGAGTAAACTCTGGCCTTATTTGGGACAAAGCTTGCCAAGATGAATAAAAAGATAACCAAAATGATAACTCTTGGTTTGCCAAGTCCTGGTCCTGATTACTCATCAATGAATTTTGTTGGAAGAGAAGCTTACAAAAAAAAGTTGGAGGACACAATGATGTCTAATATAGGCAAGCTTCCTCAGGACACAACTGATGAAGGCATTGCAAAGTGCATCAAAACATTTTCAAATTTGAATGCAGTATTGGAAGGATCATTGCTTTCAAGTCACTCTTCCAAGTATGGATTGTTGACGAGGTTGCAGGTCATTTACTATAACATGAAAAATATTGACCTTCCAATCGACGCAAAATGGAGTGTACTAAAGAAACTGATAGAATCATCTTGATCTCATAAATCACAGTATGTGAAATTACTTTCAGTTTCAATCATCTCTATATTTTTTTCTAATTGCTTGAATTGAGTTTAAAGTAACAAGTTTGAACTTTGTTTTTTCTGAAAAGGATCAATGTTGTAGATGCTATTGCCAATGCTAATTTACTAAACTGGTTTGTCAAATGCAGAAATGTATAGTTGTAGAGATGTTGTAGTTGTCTAACTGATTTTGATTTTGAGACTTCACATTAGGAAAATTGACCTGAATCTGTTGTTTCTCCCTTATTTCTATAAAAGGGAATTCAGGGTCATTGGCTTAGGGTAATTATATTGAAATTAAGCAATGTGCCAATGGGTATTGAGTCATTGACTTTTGTAAACAGAATCACAGAGTTGTGTTCTTACTAATATTAATGAATGAATTGTTACATTGTATCATATTTATAATTAAATTAATGAGAATTAGTATTTATAAGAATTGTAACATATGAATTGCTATGTTGTCAAAAAAAATTAAAAATCTACAAGAATTGTACCATATGAGATGAATAATGCAAATGAAAACCATTATTAATTGTAGAATAGAATCTTGATGACATTATCAACCACATTCATGATTTTGACATTGGAATATGCTATTATGCATGATTGATGATGAGATACAAAAACTGATAGTAGACTATAGGAAAAAGTTTAATAAATACCTAGGACCTTCTACTTCTACAATGGTTTAAGCTGTCACATCATATTATTATTAGGATCCTCAAATTCATCGCCATCAACTTCATAGCTTCCTTGGTTCTTTGATATGTTTTATTCACTCTGCATACCTCCACTTAACTAATGTTCACCGCTAGCAGTACCAATACCAATACATGAGTCAATGACATCATTGTCTCTGGCACTCCTACTTTGGTTTGAAATGTTTCCCAACCCTCTTCTCTAACATTTCTTCCTCCATAATTTCATTGCCCTTTCGCAAGGAAAAGTATTGACTTCATACTTGGATGTATAGAGTCTCAATAAATTTTCCAAATTCTTGTCTAGTTTGTTTCTTAGCTTTGACTTTAGTAATCCCAAAGCACTGAAAACTCTCTCATCCTCCATCGACCCTAATAGCATGGTCAGACATAAATCAACAAGCTTGAAAATTTTTGATATTGAATCAATCAACATTTCGCTCTTAGCTAGATTTTTCCAAAGTCTTGTTACTGATCCATCTTCGTGGAGATTCTACATAATATTATATTGTTCCCTCATTGTCAGTGAAAAATGAACTGATTGTTCTCTCAAATGAGATTCATCTAAAATTCCATTTAGAGTTACTCCATTTAACTCTTTGGTTTTGCAAAAATGATCTATCAAAGTTAATAGCCTAGTTCAAAAATCTTTCGAATTGTCCATTCTCCAATATCAAGGAAACACAATAGCTATGGATCCAAGTATTTTGACTGGAGGGAATCTTTCTCTAATCTGTGAGGAAAGATCATAGGCAATGTGCTTCACAGAAGATGTTATAGACTCAACGATCTTGGTAAAGTCTTCCCTTTTAATACTTGATACTCGCTTCCTGGAGTTTTTTCTTGGTTCCTTGAACTCAATCCTGGAAAAGTAGTGCATTGGTATCTCAACTCCATGAATTTTTGCACATAACTCCCCATTTGCACTGATTTTTAAAAAGTTATCATTATTATCCAAAGTTGTGATTTTTAGCTAGCTGGAAAATTTTACATCATCACATGATTGATAGAGATTATCTAGTGTCATGCATGTCAATTTACACAACGTAGAATATGCTGCAATATACATAGCTCTTTGCTAGGCCTTTTTTATTATATTTCTCATTTCCTCAAGCATGGGGAGAAGAAATTCTAATGTTAAGAGTGTCTCTAAATTACCTAACATTCGCAGCAGTGTATGAAATTTTGGTAGCCCTACTTCATTATGACTCGAGTTAATTAGACCAAGCAACGATTGATATTCTAAAAAAATTTGATGCACTGGTCCATCCAAAGAGATCCATCTGGTATCATTGTCCTTAAGAAGCTTGTTCTTGTCGGTTAGTCCTTTAGAAAAGTGTTTAAATTCCCTCAATCATTTTGGACTTCGACAGAAGTATTGGTAGAGCTCTTTGATTAAAAGTTTAATTTTTTGTACTGGAGCATGCTTGCTGACAACTCCAAAAGCTAGATTCATTCTATGGGCCATGCAGTGAATGAGAGTAACGTAGGGTGCACAAGAAGATTGTATCTTTGCGCAAAGACCACCCATGTGGCCTTGCATTACTGAAGCTCCATCCGCTCCAACACACACCAACTTTTTGGCAATCGTCATGTCATTTATACCTCCATATTCAATTAGAGAACTCTTTACTTGTTCAAATAAATTTTCCGCTATCACATTATCCTTCATTTTAGCAATAGTTAGTAGATGAGGTTGGCGAACAAAATTGTGTATAGTATAAACATGCATGCATACCCAGAAAGTATTATCTACTATTGTAATGTCATCTAAAGATAATGCAATAAAATTTAAGTCTTTAATTTTTCCTTTAGATCCTCTTTTTCAACCTCGGCAAGACAACTTGCCCATTCCCATCCACTATTTACTGACCAGTGACTGTTAGGATAGTTACAAATTTTCATAAAGTGTAATAAAGTACTCAATGATGGGTAGTCTATCATAGGACGCCCTTTGCTCAAAATATTAAAGACAACAGTTAATTGAACAACTTTTCCCATTAGTTCTACTTCCAATGCTTTTCCAAAACAAGCTTCAGTAGAGCCTTTAACTTCACCAGGCTTAGTCTTTATATTCTGTTGAAATTCATATAATTATGCATTCCTAACATGCTAAGATTCCTCCTTTGTTTTCCATCTTATCACTAATTTTTGAACTCCATCTATGGTTTTATTTTCATAAAATTTACCCATATGCTTCTCTATGGTGTCAACTTTTAGCTGTAACCTCTTTTCCTTGTTATTTATATTCATGCAAATCTTACATTTGCATTCTAACAGAGGCTCACATTCAATTGGATTTTCCATTGGTTCAATGAATGGATACTTTGACACCCATTGTACTTGAACATTTCTCAACAGATCCCACATCCAATCTTTTTTTGATTCTCTATCATTCTTTGAATTATATTTTCTTTTCTTCTTCCTTGCACCATCATCTTCTCTAACACTCTCAGTCTCATCCAAGTCGATTATATCAATATGGCTACTCTGGGTATTTAACTAAAAACATTCTTCAAGTTCATCATGATTTGAGATATCAGGTTCACTGACTTCTTCAATATGTCATGTAAGTTTAGGTTGTGAATCTTGAAAATCTTCTTGTGATAAAATAGTTTCCCGATTTTGGCCAAAAATATTTCCAACACCATGACCAAAGTACGATGATAAGGTTCTGCATTTTGTTGGCCTCTCTTGGCTTTCCCCATATGTAGGAGCCTTACCCTTATTCTTGTTTGACATCTTGATTCCTTAATGAAATAAAGGCTACCAGCCTACTAGTGGAAAAAAAAATGTTTACTTGTTGAAGAAGTGACAATAGAACTATAATATATATAAATATGACTCATTGACCCTTAAATCATATCTGAGGTCTCCTTGGTCACCACTATTCACTAGTTGGTCCCCACTAAATAAGAATGAACTCAAAATTACATAGTCACAGAATAATTATCACTTACCTTTGCCTCAAATTCAATTGCAGTCGCGACTCGCCAATGTAGTCAAGACTCAATAGTCTGAAGTTCACTATCGATCAAATTGAACTGAACCAAATTGTGTACAATAATATTGATCTATGAATGTATTTATACTAATCCTTTTTTGGCAAATTCGGTGAGAGGTATTAGGTCTAAAAATATTCGGTGAAGCCTGCATAATTATAACATGTCTTGTGTTAATTCTGAGGTGATTATGGGTTGTCCAATACCTTGGTATGATTAATAAAGTTGGTGAAAATGCATCAGTTTGAGACACGCATCTGTAAAATGCCAAGTGAATTTGGGGCCGCTTATAAATATATATGTATAAAACTATTGGCAAATATAGGCCATCCATTTGGGGCCTCTTTGAAATTATAGGTGAATGTTTAAAATTTGGCATGCCCAAAAAATATTATATTCCATTGGCGATAATGTGAAAGAAATGGAAAAAATTAAATAAACTGATAGGTGATGGGCCCGAGCGATAACCCAATTTTAATAAATTCCAGGCGATACGGTCAATCCCATTTGTGCAATATATTCACCAAATTATGGGTTGCCGACATGTGACATTCGTCAAATGCTAAATAATTGCCACTAAATTTTTTGCTAGAAAAGATCACGCATCACGAGAAGAAAGGAATAAGAAAATTAAAAAAACTACATAAAAAGATCACTAACCCTAAAAAAGTTAACATCTCAAAAAAAAGGAAAAAAATATGCAATTAAAAGGATACTCAAAAAGCCCAAAATAGCCAAGGAAGAAAAGAGGAATAAACATTGAAGTAGAGAGAGACAGTGCTAAAATAACCAAGAAATATAAAAGCAAGCAAACACAAAAGATAAAAATAATAAATTGAGAGAACTACCCAAACAATAAACCAAGAGAAAAATCTACATGCAAACAAAGAATCAAATGCAACAAAATAAATACACAAAATAAAATAAAAAATAATAAAATGAAAGAATGCACCAAGGAACTAAAATATGAGTACATGAGAACAAAAAAATATAAAAATAAGACAACACAAGCCTACACAAGGACACAACAAAAATAATGAAAGAACCCAACTGAAGTGGAAGCAAAGGACAAGGACAAGGACAAAAAAAAGCTAAAAAGAAATAACAAAAAATAGAAAAATAATAAACCTAAAAGAAAGTAAAAAATAAAAATGAAAAAAGAAGAATAAAATATAACAACCAAACAAAAATAAATAAAAAACAATTAATTACAAAGAAATATTTTATAAGACAACATCAAGGAAAGAAGAAATGCAACACAAGCGACCAAAAATTGTTAGAGTTTTAGGTGACTCTACAACACCCCTAGGATCAAATGAAAGGCCAAGATAACTTCCACAAGGGATTGGCAAGATAATTGCATTAAAATGCAAGAATGATATTATTGATAATGGACATAATTAAAAAGTACATAATAGGCCTCCTTATATAGGAAAGACGATAAGAGACAATGATAAGAAGTTGATAAGCTATCACTTATGCAAGGTGTAATCACACGTCCACCAAGTGTGGATCATCCTCCATTATGCAATAAAGTATGTGCAATAGGATGAGGATGATAATGTGATATGAGCACTAAAGGTGGATCTCACACCTAAAGTGGAATTTTTCCTACACCATGTGCTTAATTCAGGTGCAAACTGTTAGAAAGTAAAGATCCCCAAGATAACTGAGAGGGGGGGGGTGAATCAGTTATCTGATAATTTAAGCATTCAACTACTTTAAACAATATAATCAATGTAGTAATCAACCATAGAAAGATAACCATACACAATTGCACAATAACACAAGATATGTTGACTAGGGAACCTCTTGAAAAGAGTAAACCCCGGTGGGAATGATGCCCACAAAATGATGCACTAAAATGAAAGTTCCTTGTTAGAGGATGGACCCTGTTAGGAGTCTTATAAAATACATTCAGTACATATAAATCCCTGTTAGGAGATTTTGAATCCCTGTTAAAAGATTCTAACCCCGTTAAGAGTTTATGGAAGACAGAAGGACCCACTGCCCAAACAGCTTCAAGGCAAGATCTCTGAACCCACTGTCCAAAAGATCTTAGAATTATTCAACAAAATAATATGAAATATATTACCTCTTTCATATTGTGCCAAAACCTCACTCTCTGCTACACAAGATCACAATTCTAGATCTCTGTACTCACAAGTCTTCCTTCATCACTGAATTAGCTCTTTTCTTCACCTCATGCATATATTCGCATCTCAACTTTCACAATTCAATCCTCTCTACTCAATTCTCTTTTTCTCAGATCTCTTCTTCTCAAATCTCATTACAACAAGGAAAACATTCTTTCTTATATACCAAACTGAAATAATTACAAATGAGTCGGTCCTCAATTACGAAATAGTAATTTCTACACGCTACACACAAAATTCACATAAAACTGTCGGCTTCCAGATACTGTAACTTTCTCCAAACATATCCTCAAAGTTTTCACTATGAACCATGTCATAATTAATGAGTCTCCAACATCCCTTTAACTGTGCAAAATCAGATTCCATCCCAGTTAAGAGATATCCTTCGATTTCTGAAAATCGCTACACAGAAACACTGTCTAAACACTGCTTTCACCAAAATGCTCATAACTCTCATGAATGAATGAATTTCTTTTTGCTCTATTAACCATAGGTTAATAACACACCAAATAACATACCATGAACTGTGCAAAAGCCAATCTGCAATACAACATGTGCGCAAAACAAAACTGTACCTACTTTCCTGCTGATATTCAGAATATCACTGTGTTGACATCAATGACAATCCAAGTCATGAATGCAACAACAACTGCTACAGAATGACTGCCAAAATACTTTGCATTCATTCCTAACACAAACTCCTAGGTGTCTCAATGATAAACTATTATGTAATGCATTATCCTAAGTAAGATTAAGTAAAGTGTAATTAGGAATATTTAATTACACCAACAAATAGAAACTTAGTCAACTCTAAGAAGAATATTGAAAAATTATATTATATATAGAAAAATTTTAGCCATAGTTGATGTTTTGTTGATTAACATTAATTTTTTTAATTTTAATTTTTTGTTTAAATTGGAACAATGCTGATAAATTGACACAAAGAGTGGCTTTTATGTACTGTATTAACTCAGCTCTAGAGTTTGTGAAACCCACAATGCAAGATGGGTCCCGGCTACTAGGCCATGTTAGGTACCCATGTACAATATGAAATGCAATACATGAAATGCAATCTCTCATAAAGTGGAGAAAGAGGGAAAACCTCATGGGAAAAACCCTCCCCCAAAAAGAGAGATGAAAAAAAAATGCGTGGATGGATGGAGTACTCAAGACTCCCCAAGAGCTACATACATCATGTATATACAAAGAATTATCCCCGCATAAGAAGGATAGTTGGAGACATGATATCCCCCCCATAATGAAGAATCTCCTACAAAAATGGTTAGTGCTTGAAGACAAAGTAAGGTCCAATGACTACAAACAACATTTCTCCCCTTGGGAAGAAGATATACAAAGTACAAATGTAGGAATGCTTCCCATTCTAGATAGGAACTAGGAAGTGGAATCCAAATGAAGTATGATGATGATGCCATGAACCAATCCATATCCAAAATGAAATAAGGAAGAAGGTATCCATGTATGCATATTTGAAGACTGAATAGGTCTCTCCAAGCTCAAAGAATCTATCACATCATGTGATAAAACAAGTGAAGAAGAAGAATCATGAATACCAATCTCCAAAGAAGGTGAAGAAGTATCTCCAACTATGATGAAATTATCATCAAAGAGAAGAGAAACCCCCTCAAGTATGTCTCCCAAATCTGCAATATGAGACTCCACAAACAATGAACCAATGTCTAGAAAATAAGAATCCCAATCAAGAAGACAAATAGATATCTCTTGCAATGACTCACTAGAATCACCAACAAGAGATGATTTTGTGATCTCAACCGGAGAAGTAGGAGCTGCAGGAGGAGTCATTGGATCATCCTTGCTCTCAATTGCTACAAATTCTTCAATCTCATCTAAGGTATAATCATCATAGAGAATGTTATCTACATCATCAAGAGGAATGAGGAAATCTAAAGCAAGATCATCTGGGAATAGAGGAACACATGGAACAAAAAATATCTCCCAAATGATTGTCCAAATTATGCGTGGACATTGAACACCTCTAAATTTTGGGCATATGACATAGAAGAGACACAAATTGATGCTACCAATAATCAAATTTATAATATGAGCATTCTTTTCTCCCCAAACATATTGCTTCCCTTGTGACTTTGGCTTAGGAATGAGTCCATAAAGATGAGGCAAGATATTAAGCCATCTACAATGTGTGATGATTCCTTTTTCCCATGACTCATAATTATCTTTAGTCAAAAATGTTAGGAATAGTCCCAAGAGATAACTGAGAGGGGGGGGGGGGGGGTGAATTAGTTATCTACAAGTTTCAATTCTTTATCCAATTAAGTATACTTAAACATAAAGCATAAACATAATGAAAGAACACTTGAACACAACACCAATATTTTGGTTACGAGGAAACCCAAATAGGTAAAAACTTCAGTGGGAATTGACACCCACTAATAATATGTACTAGTGTATTATGATCCTTGTTAGAAAATCCTTAACCTTGTTAGGAGTTGTATTTACAATGTATTTAGTACAATGAACTTGTCAAGGGTCAGACCCTGTTAGGAGTCTTTTACAATTAACCTTGTTAGGGGTGAGGACGCATTGTCCAAGAGCACACTACTCAAAGGGGTGAAAGCTACAACCTTCTGAATAAACAATACACACTATATCTGGATCTTGGTGAACTGCACTTTGACCTGCTATCTGGATTAGTTCCAATGTATAGCACAAACTCTTTACTTGGTCACATAGACCTTCTGCTGATGGCTCAACACTTTTCACACTCTACTCTGCTCTTCACAATCAACTCTAAACCATGCCTTAACAATCTTAAATGTTTTCTTATACATATCTTTTCTCTAAGTGATATAATCAAGTCGGCCTATTAGAACTACCTTGAAATCATATTAGAGAAACCATAAAACATTCCAAAAATAATTTTGTCGGCTCTACTAAGCACGCAACACAATCTAGGACATGTCCAATATTAATAAATGTAGATGCACACTACACATTATCAGCTCTACCAAATTAACTAAAGCTTTCTCCTCAAGCTGAATTACATCATGCACTCTTAACTGAACATTATTAACTCTTCTCCAATCCATAATCTAAGGGCACATACCGCAATGATATGCACAACTCCCGAACCAATATAATCTATCACTAGTACATTTGAGGCTAAATTTTGATGACTATTTTTTAGATTTGCAACGCTAATTTGTCGACATTTTGAAACATGTGTCCTTTGCAGTTATTGCATTGGAAATTATGATGGAAGAGACATCTATTAGTTTATTGACACCCCTTTACATCATAAACTTGCACATGATAACAACTTTGTGATGGCATTTCCTACGGTCCATCTATCAGAATTCTGACACAAAGACCTATTGGAAATATACAATCGGTGTCAGAACTAACTGTCGAAAAGATATCCTTTTCGACATTACAACTGTTGGAATAGCGAAAAATCTACCACCAACTTTCGACAGATACACCCGTTGGTGACATAGCATTACTGTCAGAAGATTCTGTCAAAAATTTGATATCTACGACATTTTAACTATCGGAAGAGCGATGGTAGTGCAACATATCTCTAACAGGTTACTCTGTCAGACATAGAGTGTTATCATCGCAAGAATTGTCGTAAAGTATTTTTCTCCAACATTGTATCTATCAGATGTATAAAAATTATGTTGGAATGAATTATAAAGTGTCAAAAAATTGACGAATATGCACATTAAAGATAACACAACTCAAGAGACCATCATAGGTTGTCTCTTTCTTTGGTCTAAATTATTGACAGAATGTTTTACCTTTCATTAGCTCATCAAACTAGGGATTTGAAAGAATTTAATAGAATATTTTCATGACAACATATATTATTTAAGTTGACATTGCATGAATTTATCTACTTTGTGCACTTGTAGACTATGAGGATGGCGATAAAGAAGCATGGCCATGGGAGGAGATGCTTCTTTATCACCGTCCTCATAGTCTACAAGTGCGCGAAGTAGATATATTCATGCAACATCAACTTAAATAATATGCATTGTCATGAAAATATTCTATTAAATTCTTTCAAATCCCCAGATTTGATGAGCTAATGAAAACTAAAACATTCTGTCAATAATATAGACCGAAGAAAGAGACAACCTATGATGGTCTCTTGAGCTATGTTATCTTTAGTCCTAGCTACTGGGTAAGGCTTGGAAGACTTATACCTGTTGATCGTCGATAATAATCACCGCCTTGTATTTATGTACACTGCACAAATTGATCCCAGTGTCACAAAAACATTTTACACTTGTACATCTCATCAATACTGGAGGCCTAAAGTAATTTTATACAATCACTAGCACATTTCGTGCATGGATGAGAAACAGTATCCAAAGTTTCTAGATAACCGTTTTTGAGAAGAGGAATGAGTGGAGGCCAAAGAAGGGATAATTACACAATAGAAAGGAAGACATCTTTTTAGCCTAGGTCTGGATCCTACCCCAATTGTCGAAGGATCCAAGGCCAGGCTAGAAAGATGTCTTCCCATTCTATCTACAACATTGTGTCCATCCATGATCTTAGGAATATCATCATCTTTCCACTCTTCATTTGCCAAAATATATCATTTCTTCAAGCTTGCAGAGTAATCTTATTAATAAAAGAAATCTTGCCAACATTAGGGTACCCACAGATGAAAATAGTTGATGTTATTGGTGCTTGTGCTCAAGCATATCGATTCACTGTTTTGAAATGACCAAATCATTTTTATTTCGATTGTAGAGAAAAGGAGTGGGAGAAAAGAAGTGGGTGAAAGTTGATCGAGTGCGAGAGAAGACATTGCATTTTATTTGATCATGAATGCTCTCTAAAATGACCAATCATGTTTTCTATTCGATTCTTTTTGGTGCTTTTTTTCCCATATTCAGTAGATAAAAATAATGGCGGCAACCACTTAGCCATCTTTTTGATGTTCCAAGGATTTTACAAAGATACAGGTATGTGGATTTATCATTTAGCTGCTTGCAATTATTGGTCAAATGCAAATATTTTGTCAAGTTGAAAGGGAAAGATATTAGTTTGGTGTTTTTGGTTTATGTTAAAAGTTGTTTTGGTAAAATCCTCAAAAAACACACTACATGTTCTAAAATGTAAAGAAGTTGAATGTTAAATATAAGATATATATCTCATCCATATAATCAAAAGAAAGGACATGAAACTTATAAGGAGATTTACCAATCCAAAAATATAAGCGAATAGGAAACATGATTGGTACCTTATGAATTGGTTTTTGAGGTGCACAATCTTCATCAATCTCCTCAGAACAAGACCCCTCCTCACAAAAAATGCATTTAACACAAAAAAAAATCTACAAAACTAAACCAATGGCATGTTTAGAACAAAGAAATAGATTGATAATAATATGCTGAAAATTTTATTATGTTTAATACACGCAAAAGGACCAGTCCCAACAATTCTTAAACATACTTTATCTGATATGATAATAACATGCTAATTAAAATGATAAAGGTGTTAGCTACATTTAATCTACCAATTACTAATTACACAAGAAACAAATTTACAAAACTAAACCAATGGCATGTTCTTTGTGTGGTACAAGGAAGATTTGGCTATGAAAAAAAAAGTGAAACGACCTCATCATTTTTATTTCGATTGGATAGAGGAGCAAAAGCTGAGCATGAGAGAAGGTATGTGATTTCTTCATCTTTTGAGCATCTGGCATCATATTCTATCACAAATTTCAAATGCATTGCATTTTATTTGATCACAAATGTTCTCTGAAATGACCGCATTCTATTGGTGTCGTGCCCTAGCCTGTGCTTTATCTCCATTATTTGATGTTATTGGTGCTTGTGCTCAAGGATATCAATTTACTATTTTCAAATGTTTGGATCATTTTGGTCGTGACTGTTCCTCTAGTACACAGTCAAGAAATGTAACTTTCTAATGATTATATGTAATGTTGAATGGATTAAATGATTTATTCTTGGTAGAAGTGAATGGAAGGATGCAGTTCCAGGATACATAATAGCTAATAATTCACAAGAAATCCATGCATCCAATTTGAATAGAAATTAATACAAATCAATAGGGTCCTCCAATGGCCCAATCATCCAGACCTTGACTGTCCCCTCAACCAATGACCCTTCAAAATTAGGTTATCATGCAATCGGTGAGTGATCCTTCATTCTCCTGGTCTACCCTGCAACCAAACATATTGGAAATACACAATACAATGATAACAAGTCTTTCACAATACCCCTTCCCTTGAGGAACACTATCAACCATCCCTTCCACATAGCATTTCACTATTGTATGAGTGGATTGTGCAGGAACAATTAACATTAAACAAGGAGCAAACTCCTCAACACATCTTTGTTGTAAACATGCCATTGGTTCAGTTTTGTAAATTTGTTTTTTGTGTTAAATGCATTTAAATGGAATATTAAGCATAGTAATAATATGCTTAGTCTATTAGTAATTGCAGATTAAATGCCCATAATGCCTTTATCAGTTAGCATGTTATTATAAGATACTAAAGAAAACCTGCTATTTGTCAGAAAAATCTTCACTATCCCCCACATTGAAGACAATGAAGATTGACCTCCTGCCTCACAACAAAGAACATTGTAATAAGAATAAGATATAATATAGTGTTAGAATAAACTTTGAACAAAGACATGTAATGCTTAAGTTAATGATATAAAAAGCTGCAAATATAGGAATTGAAAAAGAAGATAGTGCCAAGAAACATTTTCAAAAATATGAAACGTGAGGAAAAGTAATAACATTAACAATGCCAAGATTCACAACATTAAATTTCACCTGTGGATGAGTTTCTGTAGTGGGTTGCCTAGCATCAAAAATATGTTGAGTTGCATTTGAGCTGTAACTAAGAGTATCATGTAGGACATACCCTAAACTTTGAAAGTGTTCTCCAGCCTGGCAATTCAAAATTCAATCTAGGAAAGCATCAGTAAGTGAAATAAATTATAGACATCAACATCAACATCATCATAATCATTAGACATAAATTATAGACATCAACACCAACATAATCATAATCATTTGGAGGGTATTCATTTTGGATAATACTATGTTTCTTGAAAGTTTTTGTGACGCTTCTAAACTTTAAATACATATTTTATGGCTTAATGATAATATAGATTAGTGTTTTGTTTTCTGATGGAATGTTGTTGATCATTCATGGTCTTGAAGAAATTTTTTATTGTTTTGATTCTCGAGTCTTGATGTTGTTTCTCAATGTGATATAGATTGACCACAAGATGGTTTAGTTGGTCCTCTCTTTCTGTTTAATCATTTCTCTTCTTCATGGTGTAAGTGTCAATATGTTATAATCCAACCAGCATGTCATACCCCCACTTCTGACAAACCTCAATGCATGTAAATCATAGCCAAAGACTTGGGTGATCAGCATACAAAAACAATGATTACCCTTAGGAAACAATGATCATTAATATTCATTAATGACAGGCGATGATTCCTTGGTAATAAAAGCATTGACAACATTCATCATCTTAACCAAGTCATGGGTGGTGATCCTTGAAATAGCACAATTAGTAAAAATAAATAAACACATAAGTCATGGGTGGTGATCCTTGAATTTGGAGTGAGGAAGAAGGAAAATTGGAAAACAAAATATGGAATAATCAGGTTGGAATTGGAGAAGAATTCAGAAATAAACTTGAATTAGAAAAAAGCCAAGTTATCCGGTTCTTTGTTTGACACTGGGTTCCGGTTCTACTTTTGTTCTCCTCTAGGTTTGACTTGGGCTCCTTTGGTAGGAACTTGGGTGCCTGGGCCAATCTTGGGTGCACCTGCAGTATTATAAATATGATACATGAGGTATTTTGTTCATAATTTTATAGGCTAACTCATTATTATGGTAACATGGGTATGACCACACTCCATGCCTTATAATGGTACCTGACATGGAGTGTGGTTCAAATGAAGTTGAACCAAATGCTAACCGTGATGGCTATGATCATGATGAAGATGAATATGAATATTAAATCTAAAATATGGATTGTAATTTGAATTTTCATTGTGAATGAAGAAACTATAGATTCAAGTTGACTCATTCTATGTTGTAGTATATTTGTTCCCTAGATCTACCATATTATATATGTGTAGCCTGTAAGGGACATCTTCTGCTCATCCATGTATCAAAGCTCGGTGAGAGTTCTTAGGAGAAAGACAAGATGTCTTTGGGAGATGGAGAAACCAATATCAGAACACCACTTGAAGCCTTGCAATGTTGAGAGTGGGATAAAAGCTTCACTTGAGACCCTATATAAGGAACAAACTTATTGAGCTTCACTTTGTTTCGAGAATAGTTTTATATTTTGTACTAAATAGGGCCAACCACGTGAAGGTGGAAGCTCATTTGGCCCTACCCCCCCCCCCCCCCCCCCCTCCTAACATCACTCTAAATTCCCCGTTAACATCTTACAATAACATTCATTCACATATTAATAAAATGTGACATTCATTAATTATCACACGATAACATTCATTAACACATTATAAAATTTATGAACATTCACTACCACATAATTAAATTCATTGGCATATAAAAATTACTCATTATCAATTAAGGTGCATAGATGACAATCATTTCTTTTTTTTCTTTTGATTTCTAGTTTTTAAGATGTAATCGTTAAGATGAGTATTGATATCATCATGATGACAATCTACCCTCTCATTAGATCTCAATGCATGCCTAGTTCTCTGTTGATTCAAAGGGGGGTCATCTGCAATAACATATAAAAGGGTTAAATTAAAAACATTTTATTATAATTAAAAACATTTTAAAGTATTTCAATACTTTACAGGCCATAATCGTATAGCTCTTTACCTGATCTAGTCACATCATCAACATCGAGGTCAGTTTGTCTAGCCTTGGCCTCAACCTCAACATGCTCATTAACAACGACCTACACTCTCTACAGCTGCAATACAAATTGTTACATTAATCCAAACATGAATTGCAATTAAATTTGTATTACTGCACCAATCAATTTAATATGTTTACTTGTATTACTGTGATGCACATCCTCATTGTCATCAACACGCATAGGTTGTGTACAACAAGAATCAGCAGGCTGCATTTTAATTTCATACGCATTCATGTTATCATTTTTTTCTTACTTAAAACAAATTTACTCACTTTATGTTGGAACTTAACATCAAATAAACTAATTGGTAAATAATTAAATTTGAAATATCATATATTTAGCTTACTTACCGCGACGGATCCATCAGTAGAACCTTGTGCACTTCTTATTCTTTCTACCACGGCTTTATAGCCTTGTTGGAAGCCAATTCTCTTGTCCTCTTCTATGAGACTTACATTGAACTCCGGACCCTGCATTTTTGCTTGGTATTGTCAAATTTTATTTTATTGTTTCATCAAAACAAAAAAAGATTTCAAATTATAAATAAATATTTAAAGATCAAAGAATTATTTTCAGTGTTAAAAGCCATCTACAGATCGTATTTTCCTCATTCAATTCTGACAATATTAACACTTAGAACTCGTGCAACAAGTTTTGAATAATCGCCAGAGCCTAGCTTGTGTTGCCCGTGCTTTTGCAATCTTGCCTTTTTTGCCTTTGATGTGTCAGGCAATCTATGAAGAGATTGAAATATGTTAGTTCATATAAATATGAAGAGTATTTAGTACACAATTATATTCTTAATAGTATCACATACCTTCTTTTATTCTCTGGTGGTGTATTTCCTTTTTTTACTTCAGTTTTCTCATTCGCATCCAGAATAAGAGATTTCCACTCTAAATCAGGAATGCAAGGGGGGCACTGGTAAAGTGGGTTTTTGGTTAATGTACACCTGTACTGGTCCCTAATATACCTCAAACATATCTTGACTCTTTGAAGGATCTTACCCTTCTCAAATGCACAAGGTCCAAAAAAGTTTGTCATACTCTCTACGAGATCATCCTTTAACTTTTGATTTTGGGTTTTCCACCTTTTAAGAAAGAAAATAGTGTTAGATTAAAAAATGGATGTAATGATAACTATCCTAGTAATGATATGAAATGAAAATAGTGGATTGGGATTTTAGTTCAGATATGATGTTCCACCCTGTACAGATGGTGGGCCCAAATATCCACAAACACTCATCATTAAGTTTACTATAAAAAACATCATTCCCTATGAAATAATCATGGGATCATTAGTCAAAGGATATAATAGTATAAAATAAGAATACAATAGATGTAAGCTTCTCATATTGAATGCAAGGTGTAATTAACATATGATTGTATAGTAAAAGAAAGGTCCAATATTTAAAGTACTTGGAAGTTTGGCTATTTTCAAGGGAACTCCTTCTTCACTCACAAGCAATATGCAATCCTTCACCATTCCCGTACTAGCAATACTAGTACATCTAGGAAAATTACCATCAAGTGTTGCATCCCCTGTTGCATTAATTGAATTGATTATGAACTGGTCCTAAGAAAGAACACTTCAAGGGAAATAAACATATATAGAATGATAGAGAAAATAAAATCTGTGTATGAGTAGGTGGTGCCATGGCGTCTGTGGCCATGCTACGCGTTTCCAACATTGCAAGACATAGTACATCTGAGCCTTCCATCATATGAGGCAGCGATAGTAAATGATCATTGACACGTGCTGATGAATAAGATTGTTAGAGCATAATAAAACCAGTGATTAGCATGGACAATATTGTTAGAGAGTAAAAAAAAAATATAGTCCAACATGCGATCTACCTGAACCAGCTGCAGTACCCTTATCATGGTCATGAGGATCAAAATTATGTAAAAAAAGTTGTAAAAGAAACACATCCACTTATTTTTTAATGACATAAAAGACTACTGTAACATAAAAACTATTATTGAACTTTTGTTATAATTAAAAATTACATTAATACTTACTTGGTAATTTTGAGATAGGTGCATCAGTTTAGTTGCCCTCTTTTGTGACTCAAGAGTCGGAGGGAATATAGATGCCAATTCATCCAATCTTATTCCAATTTTGTGGAGGCATTTTTTAATTGTAGAGGCCAACTCATCACAAGCACCAAAATCAACAACTAGTCCTTGTCAAAGGACTCCTCTTCAGGGACTGCGGGTTCCTTTCCCCTTCTCTGCTGACCACCTGTCTGTGAAAACAATATTACTAACACTATTAGAATTAATTTGAAACAATGATGAAAATAATATAATAAAAAACTTTATTTAACATTTTGCTTCTATCTAATTTGTAGTACAATAACAAAGAGGTTTACCTACTGGGAAGAAGTGCATGCACGATCGTCATTGTCCCCACTACGTGGTTGCTCCATATTGTGGTCTTGTGTTATTATTTAAATTTAACCAATAATTAGAAAGAAATATATTAATAAATTTCATTAGAAGACGATGATGGAGATGAGGTGGATGGTGAGGAGACTCTCTAAATGTGGTTGGCAAAAAAACTCAATTATTTAATGGTACATAGTATGTACCTACACCCTAATGATAGTGACATTATTTGTATCTATGCGATTCAAATTGTAATAAATAAGTAGCTCTTCCCCTGCACTTATTGATTTTATTGCACATACAAATACATGACTTCCCTTGCACACCTCAAATATACAATTGGGTTGCTTAATAGTTGACAAAGGTCGCGTGCTATTTATAAAACCTACAATATTCCCTGATGCTTTTGGCCTTCCGTCAATGTATATAGCCACTATTTTACTTTGCTCATTGTCTTTTTGTTGAATATAATTTGCCGAGAGTGCATACCTATGCATACTTTTTTTATATTGAACAATTCACATCCAACTTTTGTAATCGTAACAAGGTCCAACCTACTCCATCAATTCAACAACTTTGTTGTAAGAGACCTTTATGCCATCCATGGAAAATAGGCCCAAACCATGTATTGACGATGGTGCAATATGATATGTCTTGCCTTTAACACTAAAATCAGTGTTCATTGGAGGAAGTTCTTGGGGACCCATTGTTTCTGTAGATTTTGGTACCTAGAGGTCACCTCAGTGTCGCCTTTTCTCTCATCATCATAACAACATGACCCCCTTTGAGCAAGAAAAAATTTCATGCGTTTATTGAATTTCCTTCTAGTCTTTTGACCTCTAGTTGATCTTCCTAATTCAGACATACTAAATGACTCACTTTCTTTGCTCGAGGAAGACACATTTGACAAATACATATTTGCTGCTACCTGCACTCCATCAAATGAGAGAGATAGCAAGTAATGTGAGATATTTTGCAAATTGTGAAATACATTAATCTCTATAGGGTGTATTGACTTATACCTGTCGATCCATGAGACTGTGTGGGATGCTCGTGAAAGGAGTCCAAGTAGCTACATATGTAATTCAATTATCTAATGTTAGCTAAAAAATTCATGATACATATACTCAAAACCACATAGTAAATACATTAAAAACCATAAGCATCCCATAGTAAGTACATCATGAATTAATTAGATTAAGTATTGATTGCATAACTACACATTTCTATCAAGAAATCAATATTAAATAGATTAAGCAGTGATCACGTAACTATACATTTCATTCATCTTCTTCTTTATCCAACTAATCACCATGATCATCGTTGATGTCGACATCATCACCACCACTATCATTATCATTATCATCATCTTCATCATCATCATCATCATCGACATCATCATCATCATCATCATCATCATCATCATCATCATCATCATTATCATCATCATCATCATCATCATCATCATCATCATCATCATCAGTAGCATCATCATCGTCATCATGTTCTTCTTCTTCAAGAAAAGTTGCGTCAGGAACATCATCGACTAACTGTTGTTCGTGATCATCATCTACATCATCTTCTTCCATCGCATTATACCTCATCGGCCTACCTCTTGGATCATGTCTAACAACAAACAACCAACCCGATTTATGTGGAACCTCTCAGTAAAATACCTGCTCACATTGGCTTGGAAGAACATAGGGTTCATCCCCAACTGGCTCAAACCACCTTGTATTAATCATTGGAAATCCATTGTCATGTTCAATAAAAGTTCTATCGGGATCATTTTGATGAAGTCATAGCCTATACCATCTAATGACAAAGAGAACTAATTTGAAGGAATTAAAGTCACACTCAAGTATATCATCCAAAATTCCATAGTATCGATTTTTAGACTCTCGAGGATGTAAGTCATTTCTAGATGAAATATTAGTCACCTGAAAGACTGCACTTATCCCAGAATCACAAGTTTTCTTTGTGTCATCCAACTTTTTGATACAAAATTTATGACCATTTCAAAACATAGCCTTGTGGTGTTTGACCTGCAAAAATATGTAAAACATGTATAAATTAATGCATCAAGAGTTCATAAACGTACGAGTGATTAACAAATTTATACATGCCTAGAAATCTCTTAAATAATGTGCTAAATCTATTTCCCTTTGTGTAACATTTGGATCTCCATTACGATGAGCTTCATTAACCAATGAAGACTTAGCTTTCCATGTTAATGTGTGACCTAAATGATGACATCGTTCAATCCATTTCATCATCCAATCTTGATTGTTTGCAATATACAAATGTATTGCATCCCACTCTCGAGCAGCTGTATAAAAAATAAATAGACTACTTACAACTGATTAATTTTGAAGAGTAAGAATTAATTAACAGCTACAATAACGTCTTATAATTTATTACTTCTCACTTTCCTTATTCTACCTTTCTCCACCAAGTACTCCCCTTCAAATTTTCTAATAGTGTCGAGATCCCAAATGCGATCTATATGGATCTTTGCTGCAAGCTTAGGAAGATATTCAGTAACGTACACCATAGTCTGGTATACCATATATCCCTCCATCATAGAACCCTCAAGATGTGCTCTTTGCCGAACCAAAGCCTTAAAATTTTTTAGGTGCCTCTCAACCATCCACATTGACCAAGTGTGTACGGGTCCACACATTTTAATCTCCTCAACTTGGTGTATGAGGTAGTGTTCTTGTGCATTGAAAAAGATTGAAGGTAGACACTTTTGCATTTCACACATTAGATGATGAATTCTTCTCTTCCAGTATTTTAATCTGCTCTATGGATTTCTATAGATGACAACCACCTACAAGACATTCAAGACACAAAAATATATAAACATGAGACTTTACAATATATATACAACAAATTGAACAAATATCATTGCTTACCTCATGTATTTTCCACGATCATATATCACTTATTTGATGTTATTATCGAAGTTCTCTGGGAGAGATAGGGGTAGCACGTACTACAACAATTATAAAAATAATCATGTCATTCTTTTCTCATATAATACAATGAGAAGTACATGCAGTTTACAAATATATTGTAAATACAAAAGAACATGACTTACCTTGATGAAGGTATGTCAATCATACATTTTCAACCCTAGCCCAAATTCACTTTTCTTTGATATGGTACTGCTTATGTTTGCAGCAAATCCTATGGGAAATCAAATTTTTTGTATGACTTATTTTATGGCATCACTTTGTTATTCTGTTAATAACCAAGGAAGGGCACTTGTATTAATCCATTTTTCATTTCTATTTGATTCAATGAAATTTTTCATTGCATGATTGGATTCATGAATGTCGCTACAAATTTTGACATTTTTTTCTTTGTCACATCTTCCATCCAATATCTTCCACAATGTCTCCATTACATTCTTTCCAATATGCATAGTATCAAACAAATGCACATTTTGCAGCTGCTCATAGTAGGGCAACCTACTAAATTGTCTAGGATAACTCTTTAGTCCCTTTGGAAGGTGCTTAGTAGTGTTGCCTTGATGACATTCATGATCATCAATCACATAATCAGCAAACAAAACACAATAAAAATATATAAATTCCAAACATAAACCATTAGGTAGAATGGTAGTACCTTGATGATTAATTCTATTATATTCCAACTTCCATAGGCGAGGTGTCATTCTCTGTGGCTTAGATGTAGTGTCTTATTTCCCATTGAAAAAATGTTTTTCAGTAATTTGATAGTTATGATTTTTGTGCAGAAAGTGTCTATGCTCATCAAACACTTGCTTTCCTAAAATTTTTGAATGACGAGATTTCATCTTTAGACCACAAACTGGACATGCAAATTTTCCCTTTGTTTGAAGACCTACAAGGTAATGATACAATTGGATTAAATATGTTAATTTTTATTTTTAGAATTATCATGTGCAACTTGAATTCACCATAACATACAAGAAAAATGTGTTATCCCTAGGGCATCATGTATTGTCCATACAAGCATTGCATGAAATTGAAATTGTCTGTCTCCTATTGGTCTAGAGATGTCATACCTAGTGACACCTTTCCATAACTCCACCAACTCGTCGATAAGAGGCTCAATATAAACATTCATATCTTTAACTTGGTATTTACCTAGTTGAATGAACAACAACATTACATAATTATTGTGACCATTTTACTACAAGATTTATGATTACATGAAGATAACTATTAAATGATAAAATACCTAGAACAATCATTGCCAACATAATGTGCTCCCTCTTTATTGACATCCATTGAGGAATATTATTGTTGATGACAAAAATAGGCCAAACAGTGTAAACAAATCTTAGCTCTCCAAATGGATTGACACCGTCTGCTGCCACTGAAACCTTGAGATTTTGAGGTTCTTCGATAAAGTGCAGCCACTTTGCCTCTATCTCCTTAAATACAGAACCATCTGCAAGCATTTGAATAATGTCATCTTGACTCCTATTGTGTGCATGGTAATCCATAAATTGTGCCAAACTACTACACCTGAATAATCTTTGCAAACGTGGTATAATGGGGATGTAACGAAGAACCTTGTGAAACACCTTTCTTATTATTTGATCTATTCAATATCTACTTGTATGACATTCAGGGCATTCTGTTGCAAATTCATGTTTTTTATGATAAATAATATGATCATTTGGACAAGCATCTATTGCTTGATACTCTATTCCAATAACTTTCATAGTGGCACATCATTCTCGATATGAGCGAGGGAGAATATTCGATGGTGGTAACAAGAACTCACCTATCAATCTGTAGAAAAAAATATTTGTTGTAATGTTAACAATATTTATAGTACATGTTTCACCATTTAATTACCATAATGACATATATGACATACCTTAGCATATGTGACATTTTTGTGTTGGATAAACCATTCATAACCTTCAAGTTCAACAACAATAATACAATAGAGAGAAGAGTTGTTTGGGAGCCTTCGTAAAGGGGCGTGGCTGCCTTCTCAAGTAGAGGTATATCATGGATGACATCAAAATCATCCTGATCATCATCATTAGTTGCACCAATACCAAATGTGTCATGGATCAATGTATTAGTACCATCATCTTGCGCATCATCGTCATCTTCCATGAGATCATAATCTTCAGCTTCAATATTCACACCTCCATGATCCTCCACTTCCAAAGCTATATTCTCAATATTCACACCTCCATGGTGCATATCATGTACTCCCCTAGGGAGGCCGACCTATATTAAAATGATGAACATAAATAAACCATGATAATGATCTCATCATCAAGTGTATTTCATATATATATTAATTGTTAAATAAATATAATGAAAAACTTACCAATTCATGATAATCAAACCCTCCTTCAATGTGACCATTATCCCTACAATGTCTCTTAGCTATTTTGATTAGCAATCTTCTAATGTTTAAGCCCTTACAATTATTGTAGGGACAATAACATTTTTCATCACTTTTTCTTTTAAAGTTCGACAACAATCTATTGATTGCATCCCCATTACCTTCTTCACTTGGATTGTCTGACATGATCCTTCTTCACTTAGATTATCTATAACCTAATTATATATAGAAATTGAAAACTTAGTTATGAAATGATGTTGTATTGTAGTATGCCAAATTGAAACACTTCTATTTTGTAGTCTTCCACCTCAAACTCTTTCCTATTATGGCAAGAAAGAAAGATATTCAAATAATATAGTAGTTTGTAAATCAAAATAAAATGGAGGCAAGTTGTTGATTGAGGGTGCAGGGAACAACACCCGTCAGTACCTTTATCGAATTATAAATTTCAATTTTGAACCATTATGTGAATATAGAACGTGGATGTAATCTCAAAAAATAACAAAATTTAGACATGACAGATTACTTATTTTGTTATTCTACATTACTTACTATTTGAGTGCACATTCCACTTGCAACTTGATCAAGTCTTGTTTGATGCTTCAATTTTGTGTTCACTGTCATGTAGAAGTACACAATTTTGTATTTGCCCAATATGTTATTAAAAAAACAACAATAGAATAAAATACTTGTTGAGAAAGATCATCATAGGATTATCAAAAACTCAAGATCCAAAGGTAACACAGCATTATAAGACTCTTACATTCAACCTTCAACTAATGCACCTAATAAATAGGAGAAAAAATACATGAAATTGAAAAATTTAACTAATGAATTATGTTTTTCTTCTCATCTTAATCAGCCAAATTTATATAAGATTCTAAAGAAGGCCTCACTCTTAATCAGCCAAATCTTCCTTGTATCACACAAAAAAAATTGTGTGATAACTATGTCTACTCCAACCTTAATTGTTTAAGAATTCATCATATCAGATAAAGTATGTTTAAGAATTGTTAGGACTGGTCCTTTGGCGCGTATTAAACATAATACAATTTTTAGCATATTATTATCACTCTATTTCTTTGTTGTAAACATGCCATTGGTTTAGTTTTGTAAATTTTTTTTGTGTTAGATGCATTTAAAATTATCTTCATTGTCTTCTGATTGTCTAAATGCTTCTTTATTTGTCAGCCAATTAATACATGCTACTATATAAAGAAGACAATCAGAAGACAATGAAGATTTATCTGACAAAAATGAATACACTAAACTGAACCAATGGCATGTTTACAAAAATGATCATAACTCACAAGCAAAACTAAAACAATGGCATGTTTATAACTCATTAAGAGTGAGGCCTTCTTTAGAATCTCATGACTTCTGTACTACGTATGCAACGTATTGTGATTTTGAAGAGAGTTCGTGCCATGTGTGATAGAACCTACTTTATCTAATATGGTGTATTTTTAAACAAATTAACAGTAGAGTAGTTATTACTTAGTTTTTTGTGGGGAACAATGAAGATTTGTTTGACAAATAGTAGGTCTTCTTTAGTATTTCATGAATTTTTACCACATATACTATTTCTAGCCTTTGAGTCTTGAAGAAGAAGAATGGTGTAAGTGGAGTAGATCAGAGTGAATGGGGTGTTGAAACATGGTGAATAGACCATGATGAGATGATACTTGATGTCGTGACTAAGTTTCCCACACAAACAGTGGCATAGACTGGTTTTACTAAGTTTGCTTTCTCTATTTTGAGGTTTCCTTTCTCTGTCGCAGGGGTACAGTCAGAGGGTTCATTGAAAAAATGATCCTTCGAATGGTTACTATGAATATGAATGATTTGATATAGCATATTGCTCATTTTACTTGAAGTTTGAAATAGCTCGTGCAAGAGTGAAAGTAGTTTTGATCATTTTGGTTGTGACTGTTTCTCTACATAGTTAGGAAATGTAACTGTCTAATGATTATATGTAATGTTGAATGGATTAAATGATTCATTCTTGGTAGAAGTGAATGGAAGGAATAGTGTTAGTGTTAGGTTTCATTTATTATTGAATTCAATGGTTTCCAAGATGTGTTGAGGAGTTTGCTCTTTGTTTAATGTTAACTATTCTTGCACAATCCACTCATACAATAGTGAAATGCTATGTGGAAGGGATAGTTGATAGTGTTCCTTGAGGGAAGGGGGATTTTGAAAGACTTTTTATCATTGTATTATGTATATCCAATATATTTGGATGTAGGGTAGACTAGGAGAATGAAGGATCACTCACCGATTGCATGATAACCTAGTTTTGAAGGGTCACTAGAAGAGGGGAATGAAGGATCACTCACTGATTGCATGATAACCCCGCCAAGCATTCTTTCCTTTAAGTTTCCATAATATCTCAAAGTATGATCATTATTCTTTACTTTCTTCTATATGCTATTCTTTTTATGGTTTTGTTATCTCAGAAATATATCAAAAACATTGCAGATGTGCATATAAAAGTAAAATATTGTCCTTCAATTATTCCACATTGAAGCATTTCCTCTTCGGAGTATTCTCTTTGTTTGTACAATATCTGTAAAAAATGGTTCCCATATTTCTTCAAGATCTATTTTAATCTTTATATTGCAATTTTCATTAGATTTGACCAATAGTTGATTTCATTAGTATTTTATAACATATACTCCTAATGTGAAATGTGGAGAGAAAGAAAGATACACACTAGGTATGAATTACATGATATACCCATCATTACTTAGCACTTAAATAATAAATTATGGACAGGGAACAACCCCCTAACCTCTGGATGTTTGTTTCATGTTGGCCTCTTATTATATGCAAAGGTGGGCCTATCTTAATTAGGCTAACAACCACAGTGTAGGGGCCATAAATTATGGATCCCAAAATAGTGCACACTTGTATTAAATTAGGTTCAGTATACTACAAGGGAATGGAAAGCATGCAATAGTGCCTCATGGGGATGGAAGCAACCCTTCACCAAGAAGATGATTGTGCCTGCAATATTTACTAGAGGCAAAAAACATAATTTGGTTCCAGCAATTACTCGTAGAAGATAATGGCACCCAAAAAACACTTGGAAAAGATAACACTCACTATATCTTTTATCACTCTTTTAAAGCTGGGACAATAAATCTCAAAGATTGATCAATGAATTCTTGAACACAAAGAACCATTGACAGATATGATTCATGTGTACAATAGGCAACAATAAGTTGTTCCAATCATGGTGTCCAATAATTATGCTACAAAAAGCATCTACAAATCCCTTACACAACCATAATAGATTCAAACCATGAACTATAAGAACCTAACAATGGGACTAACAAAGATACAACCTAAACAAATCTTGATCATATTCCACCCTATTGTAAGGTCCAAGAAGTAACTCTATCTTAAAGCTACACATTCATCTAGATGAAGCTCAAAAGGTCAGGTAGCTGAAGCATAGCAATACTTGAATGAATATAGGAATAATTTGATGTACAATCATTTGCTAGCTTGGTTTGTGGGTTTTCCACATAATATTTTCCATTTAACCACATTTATAGTTTGAGAAAATTAGAAAAAATTGTTTCAGATTTATATTATCCTTTTGAACTAGCACATTGCCATCAAAAAGCATAATCATTGGTCATCTCAAGAAAATTCCTATTAATTAGTAGGATATCCTTATAAAAATTTGATGCATGGATTTCTTGTGAATTATAGACTATTATGTATCCTGAAACTATGGAAGGAATAGTGTTGGTGTTAGGTTTCATTTATTATTGAATTCAATGGTTTTCAAGATGTGTTGAGGAGTTTGCTCCTTGTTTAATGTTAACTGTTCCTACACAATCCACTCATAAAATAGTGAAATACTATGTGGAAGGGATGGTTGATAATGTTCCTTGAGGGAAGGGGGATTGTGAAAGATTTTTTTATCATTGTATTGTGTATTTCCAATATGTTTGGATGCAGGGCAGACCAAGAGAATGAAGGATCACTGACTGATTGCATGATAACTCAGTTTTGAAGGGTCACTGGTTGAGGGGACAGTCAAGGTCCAGATGATTGTGCCATTGGAGGACCCTATTTATTTGTATTAATTTCTATTCAAATTGGATGCATGAATTTCTTATGAATTATCAACTGCTATGTATCTTGCAACTGCATCCATAAATCTGCATATACTTCTCTAGGGTTGTAAGCCACTTAGGGATCAAAATAGAGAGACTAAATCAAAATTGTTCTTTGTCCTATTTCCTTTTAACAAAGTCTCAAATATCAATGATACAATATACATTTGATGTCCTAAGCTATCAAATATACAAATGGCACCTAGCTAGAATCTCACCAGGAGAATGAAGGATCACTCACTGATTGCATGATAACCCAGTTTTGAAGGGTCACTGGTTGAGGGGATAGTCAAGGTTTGGATGATTGGGCCATTGGAGGACCCTAGTTCTTTGTATTAATTTATATTAAATTGGATGCATAGATTTCTTATGAATTATTGGCTGCTATGTATCCTGCAACTGCATCCATAAATCTGCATATACTTCTCTAGGGTTGTAAGCCACTTAGGGATCAAAATAGAGAAACTAAATAAAAATCATTCTTTGTCCTATTTCCTTTTAACAAAGTCTCAGCTATCAATGATACAATACATTTGATGCCCTAAGCTATCAATAAAAATGGCATCTAGCTAGAAGCTCACAGGCTATCCATTTGATAACCACAGTCAACATTTCAAAAAAATGGATATCCTTGAGCACAAGCACCAATAACATCAAATAATGGAGTTAAAGCACATGCTAGGACATGACACTAGTAGAATGTGGTCATTTCAGTGACAAAAATATACAATGGCATCATTAAACATATATGCCAGTAATATCAACAAACATGAATCCAAATATTTGAATACAGTTAATCGATATCCTTGAGCACAAGCACCAATAACATCAAATAATAAAGATAAAGCACTGGCTAGGGCATGAAACCAGTAGAATGTGGTCATTTCAGAGAGCATTCATGATAAAATAAAATGAAATGCATTCGAATATGATGCCAGAGGCTCAAAAGATGAAGAAATCACATACCTTCTCCTGCGCTCAGCTTTCACTCCTTTTCTCCCACTCCTTCTCTATCCAATTGAAATAAAAATGATGAGGCCATTTCACTTTTTTTTTTATCTATACCCCAAATCTGTCAAAATTTTGATGGTTAATTAAACACCCATTGAAATACTAACATCGTTGGGGCCTATTACAAAAAAAACACCAAATTCATAATAAAAAGTTACCCGTCGAAAACTTCTGTCAAAATTTGGCCCCAAATGTAGTAGTGTATGTCGGCTTTTCTGAATAAACATAGGAAAATTCTACTGGTGAATAGAGACTACATAAATTCACTTCTACTGATCATCAGACTCTGTGTCCATGGTTGTAATATCACTAACATGTCTTCATCACATTTCTAAAGGTGCAAGGTTCCATGATGACTGTACATAAAATCACTCATAGAACACTGCCTGTAACTCTGTCGGGAACATTGCTGACACTCAAAGCTTACTATCAGTTAGCCTCTACATCCATGATAGTATGCTAATAACATGTCCATGGTGCATATACTCAAAGCTTACTACATAAGTCTTTCATGCATGTTACTTACCATATGTTTTCATCAATGACAAACATACAGTCAACACTGGCTTGCTGAAAAATCTCCAACAATCTCCCCCTTTGGCATTGATGGCAACATATGGAATGAAAAATACCACCAATATAAATGAGAAATTATTTTATAACATTCTCCATTTCCTCATCAAAACTCCCCCAAGGATGAATCCTCCATCTGATGTAATATTCTTCAACATTCTCCATTGTAATAATCTTCAACATTCTCCATTTTCTCAACTGAACTGCTTTCATGACTGAATACTGCTCCCCCTTAGTATATTACTCCTTTAATTCTATTTTTCATGACTATATATTACTCCCCCTTTGAAATCAATGGAAAAGGGTGCCAACTCATTTAAGAACTGGTACTACTCCTGAAGTAGAGTAGTCAACCATCCATCAGTACTTGAGGACTGATGCACTTTCCTCTTTCTCTAAGAAGAATCTGGGAAGGAAATTACTCCCAACTTCTCCCTGAGATACTCAAAAGTATCCTTTGGGAAGGGCTTTGTGAATATGTCTTCTAATTAATCTTTAGTACTCACATAGTCCAACTTGACTTCTTTCTCTGCCACTTTCTCTCTTAGGAAGTGATACTTGATCTCAATGTGTTTTGTCTTTGCATGCATCATAGAGTTCTTTGACATGTTGATAGTGCTAGTGTTATCACAATGAATAACAATAGGATAATTAATCTGAATTCCAAAATCCTTTATCATTTGCTTGATCCAAACAATTGTAGAACAATTCAGGGCTGTTGCAACATTCTCCGCTTCTACTGTTGATTGAGAGATACAATTTTTCTTCTTGCTTGTCCAAGTGACAAGTCTGTCACCAAGAAACACTCCTCCTCCTGATGTACTCTTTCTATCATCAATGTATCTTACTGAATCTACATCAGTATACACATGAAGCTCAACATTCTCTGAGTTAGGATACCATAGACCATAATCTATAGTTCCTTGCAAATATCTGGATATTCTTTTTACTGCCATGAGGTGACTTTGTTTAGGCTCTGCTGCAAATCTTCCAACAATACCAATTGCATTGGAAATGTCTAGTCTAGTTTGAGAAAGATAAATGAGTTTTCCAATCATAGAATTATACAATGTTATATCTACTACTGGTGAGTCATCTTCTTTTGTAATCTTGCATCCAATTATCATAGGTGTCCCTACTAGCTTGCAATCATCCATCTTGAATTTCTTTAATATTTCTTTCACATACTTGGACTAATTAATGAAAATACCTTTTTCTGTCTGCTACACATTTAATCCTAAAAAGTATTTGATAGGTCCAATCATGCTCATCTCAAATTCACTCTACATCTCCTTAGCAAATTCAACACTAAGTTTGTCTTTACCTCCAAAGATAATGTCATCAACAAATATAGCTACAAGTAGTAGTCCTTTAGATGTCTCTCTTATGAATAGATTACAATCTGCTACTCCTTTCTTGAATCCAATTTTGGTCAAGTATCCATCAAGTGTCTCATACCAAGCTCTAGGGGCTTGCTTAAGTCCATAGAGGGACTTCTTCAATATGCATACCATATCAAGTTTTTCTGATAGGGTGAATCCTTCTGGCTGCTCAATATATACTTCTTATTTTAACTCTCCATTCAAGAATGCTGACTTGACATCCATCTGATAGACTTTGAAGTTTTTGACTATTGCATAAGATAAAAACAACTTAATAGCTTCTAATTTTCTTATAGGTGCAAATGTGTCTAAATAATCAATGCCTTCTCTCTACGCACATCCCTTACATACTAACCTTGCTTTGTTTCTTACTACCGTACCATCTTGTTTCATTCATCTTGTTTCTGAATATCCATTTTATTCCAATTACATTCTTATCACTAGGTCTTGGAACTAGTTCCCAAGTATCATTCTTGATAATCTGATCTAGTTCTTCTTTCATAGCATCAGGCCAATCTAAATTATTGCATGCATCTTCAACACTTAAAGGTTCAATCTGAGATAGTAAACGTACCACCTCATTGCTTGAAGAACTCTTTTCTTTTGATCTTGTTGTGACTTTTCTACTTAGATCTCTAATGATGTCATCCTTAGAGTGATATCTAGATGTATACTTTGGAACTTTAGGTGATACTGACTCATCTTCCTTTTGAGTTTCTTCTTCACTTGTTTCAGGGTCACTAAAAAATACATCAATACTGTCAAACATCTCTTCAACAACTGTCTCACTAATGGAAGGTTTGGGTTCTTCTTCAATCATAGGTGAGTAATCATGATATCTTTCTTGAACCATAAAATTTTCATCAATCTTGACATGAGCACTTTCAATGAACTTTTTCAATCTTAAGTTAAAACATCTATAAGCTTTACTTTTAGTAGAGTAACCAAGAAAAATACCTTCATCACTTCTAGCATCAAACTTTCCTATTACTTCATCCCTCTTGATGTAGCACTTTCTTCCAAAGATTCTAAAGTATTTCATTGTGGGAACATTACCAAACCATAGCTCATAAGGTGTCTTGTTCGTGCTAGGCCTCAATTGTATTCTATTGATTGTATAGATTGTTGTATTTACCACATCTCTCCAATAGGTGTGAGAAATTTTTCCTTCAATCATGATGGTGTGTGTTGTATCAAGGATGATCATATTCCTTCTCTCTACAATCCCATTCTACTGAGGGGTTCTAGGTGCACTCAACTGTCTCTTTATGCCATGTTCTTCACAATACTCATAATATCTGTTAGAGGTGAATTCTCCTCCTCTATTTGACCTTAGACATTTTATCTTTAGTCTAGATTCATTCTCAACCTTAGCTTTGAATATTTTGAACTTCTCAAATGCTTCTGACTCATCTTTCAAGAACGCAACCCACTAGAATAATCATCTACAAACAAAATGAAATACCTTTCACCATAGTATGATCTTGTTTGAGTTGGTCCACATAGGTCTGTATGAATCAGATCCAACTTGTTCTCTACTGAATTATGCTTTCTTTTGAATGAATTTCTCACATGCTTTCCCATCACACATTCCCTGCAAATAGTATCAACCAGTTTTGAAATGCTAGGTAGGTCTCTTATTGCCTTAACATTACTAATCTTTACTATGTTATCAAAATTGATATGACATAGTATTTTGTGCCATAACCAACTATCATCTAATTTAGCAATGAAACAACTTGCTTCTGGATTAAGCTGAAAAACATTACCTTTAGTCTTTGATCTTGATGCAATTATTTCTCCTTCTTTGTTGTTAATGATGAACTTGTTTCCATTGAATTCCAACCTGTAACCTTTGTCAAGTAACTACCCAACACTTAGTAGGTTATATTTCAAACCATCAATATAAAGAACATCATTAGTGCTATTCTTTCCATCCAAGGTGATGGCTCCTCTACCAATGATGGGTTTAGGAGTGTGATCTCCAAATCTAACCATGCCTCCTTTGTATCTATCCAAATGAACAAACCTATCTTTTTTTCCTATCATGTGATGTGAGCAACCACTATCAATGATCCAATCTATCTCAATGTGAGCTTGTGAAATTAGTGCTAACTCTTGTGAATTCTTTTCATTGTCAAGAGAAATGAATCCAATTTCCTCTTCTATTGATTCTTCATCTGATCCTCCATCTCCAACATAGTAGCATTCCTTTGTATACTTAGGCTTGTAGTTATTCTTGAACTTTTTAACTCTTGTAGGACACTTAGATGCAAAGTGACCAGTCTTATTACATGAAAATCATTTAAATGGTAATTGACCTTCATATTTTCCTTTTCCTTTCTCTTCTCTTTTAGCAATCATAGCAATAAAATCATTAAGAACTTTTTCTTCATCATCATCATCATCAAAATTACCAAAGGTGTTCAAGGATTTATTACCATGGACCGAAGCTTTGAATGTTGTCTCAATTTTAGGCTCTATCTTTAAACTTGATATCTCAAATGCATAAATCTTGTTGATTACAATTTCTCTTTTGAAGTTTTCTAAAAATTGCATAGTCTCATCAAGGATGTTTATCTTGCTTTCATATTCTGGTGTCAATGTAGTCATCAGTTTATCCATGATGTCTTCTTCTGAGATTTATCCACCATTAGTTCTGATTCCAACAACTACTTCATTAATCCTTTGATTTTAGGCTCTTATGTTCTCTTTAGGTAGCATCTCCAATGTATTGTACTTTGTCTTCCATGTCTTTCTGTGTGCATTCTTTTCTTGTTTATCTCCTTAAAACATGTCTTCTAGGTGCTTCCATATCTTGTAGGCTGTGTCTACTTTCTATATCTTTGAAAAATCACTATCAGATAAGGCATTGATAAGGGCTTCTTTTGCTATTGCATTCTGAGAACAAATCCTTCTACTTGCTAGTAGCATCATCCTTTGTAAGATCTGCTAGAGAGGGGATTTGAATTTCTTTGATAGCCACTTCAAAAACTTCAAAATCAATGCACTGCAAATGTGTCATCATCTTGTTCTTGCAATCAAGATAATTCTCTCCATCAAACTTAGGACTTTCTTTTCTAAAGAATGCCATTTGATCAACCTCAAGCTGTTAAACTTTCTCTCTGAGGCACTTGGCTCTGATACCAATTGTTAGGAATAGTCCCAAGAGATAACTAAGAGGTGGGGGGGGGGGTGGTGAATGAGTTATCTACAAGTTTCAATTATTTATCCAATTAAGTATACTTAAACATAAAGCATAAACAAAATGAAAGAACACTTGAACACAACACCAATATTTTGGTTACGGGGAAACCCAAATAGGTAAAAACCCCAGTGGGAATTGACACCCACTAATAATCTGTACTAGTGTATTATGATCCTTGTTAGAAGATACTTAATCCTATTATGAGTTGTCTTTACAATGTATTTAGTATAGTGACCTTGTCAAGGGTCAGACCCTGTTAGGAGTCTTTTACAATTAACCTTGTTAGGGGTGAGGACGCATTGTCCAAGAGCACACTGCTTAAAGGGGTGAAGGCTACAACCTTTTGAATGACAGATACACACTATATCTGGATCTTGGTGAATTGCGCTTTGACCTACTATCTGGATCAGTTCCAATGTATAGAAAAAACTCTTTACTTGGTCACATAGACCTTCTGTTGATGGCTAAACACTTTGCACACTCTGCTCTACTCTTCACAATCAACTCTAAACCATGCCTTAACAATCTCAAATGTCTGCTTATAAATATCTTCTCTCTAAGTGATATAATCAAGTCAACCTATTAAAACCACCTTGAAATCATATTAGAGAAACCATAACACATTCTGAAAATAATTATGTTGGCTCTACTAAGCACGCAACACAATTTGGGACCTATCCAATATTAATAAATGTAGACTCACGCTACACACTATCAGATCTACCAAATTAACTAAAGTTTTCTCCTCAAGCTGAATTACATCATGCACTCTTAACCAAACATTCATAACTCTTCTCCAATTTGTAATCCAAGGGCACATACCACAATGATAAGTGCAACTCCTGAACCAATATAATCTTTGTCGGCTCTTCTGAATAAACACAGGAAACTACTACTAGTGAATAGCGACTGCATAACTTCACTTCTATTGATCATCAAACTCGGTGTCCATGATTGTAACATCACTAACATGTCTTCATCACATATACAAAGGTGCAAGGCTCCATGATGACTGTATGAACAATCACTCATAGAACACTGCATGTAACTCTGCCAGGAACACTACTGACACAAGCTACTACATAACTATCTATACTAATAGTTAGCCTTTGTGTCCATGATATTATGTTGATAACATGTCCATGCTACATATACTCAAAGCTTATTGCATAATTCATCCACACATGCTACTTACCATATGTTGTCATCAATGACAAACATATAATCAACACTAGCTTGTTGGTAAATCTCCAACAAAAAGTACTAATGCAGGATGTGTTTCATAACCCATGATTACATTAATGATAAAATTCTCTCATTAAAAATTAAGATTAACAAATTAATATTACACTCCACAATCAGGCATAATAGACTTAGATCACTATGTAAAAGACCTAGCTAAGGCTTATGCATTACAATTGCAAAACTAAGCCAAATTATGAAAGTAGAATTTCTAATCACAGTCATTGCAATCTTATTCTAGATCTAGAAAATACAGAAAAAATTATGCACTTTAAAAAAAAATTGCACCTGAAAAGGAGTTGATATGAGCACAAACGAGGCCTTGGAAGTTGCAAAAAATGAGATTTGCAATTTGTAGAAAAATTCAGCAATAGAGATAAAAAACCACCTACACCATTGTGTAGCTTGTGAAATTCTACCCCAAAACAAAAAAAATTGCTCGAAAAAAGGAGTCTAGATGACTGAGATATCACTATTTGAAAATCACCTTTCAAATTATTTTTTCTGAATCGCCGCCACCACACTTCCAAAATTCAAATGGCTCTAGATTTGGCCTTAGGTGTCCAATTTGGATGAAAAAAATTTTGATTTAAAGTTTTTTGGACCTCCTTAATATGATGCCAACCTCTGATTTGTACCAACAAGCTCCAATATTGACCTGTAATAGAAAGCCACAAAATACAAAACTCCAAATTTTCTTCAAATAGACTATGCAATGGTGATGTCCAAATACCTTTATTCTACACCCACAATTGAATCAAGCCAAGATTGATATTCTTGAGAAGAGGTCTTCACACCTTGAGAGCTTTGATACCATGTTAGAGTTTTAGGTGACTCTACAACACCCCCAGGATCAAATGAAAGACCAAGATAACACTAGTAAATTTGACCCACTTTTTAGACCAACATTTCCGACCAAGTTATAAAATGATTTTCCATGGTTAGTTTATAGAAGAAAAATTTGATTTTTTTTTACTTCTATTCCTGTTTTGGTTAGAATTATGACCCTAAAGAGTGGTCATAATTCCGACCAACACGGGAATAGAAGTAAAAAAAAAAGTCAAATTTTATACATATATCCCACCTACCGGCACATTTCATTTTATCTCATTTGGCATAGTCCATGAGCAAAGGAGTGGTGAAGGAGGGTATAAGGAGGGAAGTTGTATGTCGACACCCCCTATATACATCTAGCCTGTAAGCTCTGGCATCTCCTTCTCTTCCACATTACTATTCTCAAACCCGAGCAAGCATCAAGAGGAATAGGCATTCGATTTCAACCATTTCATTGCAGCCTTGGTAAGAGATTCAATTTTTTTGGCATTTTTTTAATGAAGGGTACATTTTTATTTTTATTTTAAATTGTTTTCATTTGTCACGGGTTTGAAACCCTAATCTCCGCACTTCTAATGGTGTTCATACCACCATTAGAAGTGTCATGAACACCATTAGAAGTGGCATGTGAATTTCTAGAGATACAGAGAAACCAGTCAACTAAGGGTGGGTTCTTTGTTTCCTCATCAACTAAGTTCAAGGTTAAATTGATGCTACTTTTGGTTTCATTGTAAAAAAATGTTGAATAAGTGGTTGAATATTACGGAAGTGTAGAAAATAAAAGCTAAAACATTGATGAAACCATCTATTGGTCACTTCAAACCCTTGGAACTAGGGCTTTCTAAATGTCAGACTTCCAAACGCCTCTGATTCAAATTGGTGATTGATTCACCATCCACTCAACATACTAAATAAATTCCAAACATACTATTGTGAGAGGTTATATGATGTGTGGTGTCTCTCATAACCGACACAATCTTGATAGATTAGTATCTTTGTTCACTAGAAATATGGATTTAAATGATCTAGTTGGGTTACAGTTATTTACAAGTCTGATTTTAGGACTTAACACCTCTTTGAAAATTGGGTCTCAACATTCCATGCCTAATAGCTCTCTACCTGAACCCCCTCCCATAGTAGATCATGATTCATCTCTTATAGTTGAATTCAATAAGATCCAATCCCTGAAGGGTAATTTAATGAACTTTGAAACATTCCTTAATTTAAAAGGTGTATGTCTTGAAGTTAGAGACACCATCTATAACTTAAGGGAATTATCAATTATGGACAAAGAAGGCCTCAAAGTAATCTTGACAATAGAGAAGATAGTAGAGGGGAACACACCTATCCCTCCTAATCACCGAAGGACTCAATTTTACCTTATCAGAGAATATGTATAACTTACCATGCTTGGAGAATTTATGTACATGGTAGAACCTACTACATGCATTGGTATCATTAGTGGTGTTGCTACCTTAGTATCATAACAAACATGAATGCCTTCAAATTTGATTCACAAAATACCAATGTTAACTTTGGGAGTTGAGGTCTTTGGAAAATAACACCACCAATAGGGCCTCTAAAAATAAATGCAGTCAAACAAAAGGATGTGCACAAAAACCCAATTAGCAATCATAGAGGATGCCATATAAAATAAGAATTTATCATATAAATGCTTTAGTAATGCTTCAGTTCAATTACAAATATTAAAAATAGCATGGCAATGATGTACATGAATCTGAAGTATAGAACTTATACAATAAGATCTTTATCAACATCACTGCTTTATGTTTACATTTGGTAGCCATTTAAAAAAAAAAGTGAAGCCTTCTTTCACATTTACACTCCAAGTAACCTACTCATAGGAGTTTCCATCTGAATAGAAGTGCCTAACACCTGTATTTAAAGGCACATGGCATAAGTTCTTTGCAAACAAATGGTAAGAAACAACATATATGTCACTTTTCATATAATAGATCCTCAGACTCATTTCAAGCTCAAACCTCTCATCCTTATGGATGTATCATGTACTAAATGACCTGCTAAAAGTACCCATTTCCAAATGATTCAAAACCGATATTGATCACTAGGCAGTTATCAGAAGAATAGTTTGTTCTCATATCAAAGACATAAATTTTTCATAGAGGTAGTTCTATTGAACTAATTTAGTTAAATGGGATAAACAATGTGTAGAACAAGACATAACAGTGAGAGATATCAAGTTAGGTAAATAAAATACTTCTTTCTTAAAAAAACATGCAAACTCACACTTGTACATACAAGACATCAAAGCCTTGTCCTCTGATGTTTGACACAATTTTTTGTGTGGTACAAGGAAGATTTGGCTAGGTCAAATCTTCCTTCGTGCTAATAGTCTACAGAATTAGACCTTTATTAAGAATTCATCATATCAAATAAAGTAATTCTGACCAACACGGGAATAGAAGTAAAAAAAAAAGTCAAATTTTATACATATATCCCGCCTACCAGCACATTTCATTTTATTTCATTTTGGCATAGTCCATGAGCAAAGGAGTGTTGAAGGAGGCAGTATAAGGTGGGAAGTTGCACTAGGTCGACACCGCATGCCTATATGCAAGTAAGTTCAAACCAGTGGTTGAATATCATGGAAGTGCGGACCGGTGAGCAATAAAATCTTCATTTTAAATCTTAACTAATAGATTAAGCATATTATTACTATGCTTAATGTTCCATTTAAATGCATTTAACATAAAAAACAAAATTACAAAACTGAACCAATGGCATGTTTACAACAAAGGTCTAATAGAACTCCCAACAATTCTTAAACGTACTTTATCTGATATGATGAATTCTTAAACAATTATTAAAGAATTCATCATATTAGATAAAGTATGTTTAAGAATTGTTGGGACTGGTCCTTTGGCGTGTATTAAATAGAATAGTTTTTTCATCATATTATTATCATACTATTTCTTTTTTGTAAACATGCCATTGGTTCAATTTTGTAATTTTTTTTTTGTGTTAAATGATTTTAAAATAATGGTCTAATTATGTAGACTATTGGTCAGACAAATCTTCATTGTCTTCTGATTGTCTTCTTTATATACTAGCATTTAAATGGAACATTAAGCATAGCAATAATATGCTTAATCTATTATTAATTATATGCATTTAATCTACCAATTACTAATAGTTTTGTACTACACATGCAACGTATTGTCAGTTTGAAGATATTATGTGCCATGTGTGATGGTTAAGTAATGAGAAAGTTATGATGATTTAATTGTAGAACTACTGGTCACTTGAAACGTTCAAAAAAAAATTCTCAAAAGATGCACTCTCATGGAATACGATGACTTTAGGTTATGCACAAAATGGATCTATCTTCTATCACTATGCTCTTATCCTATGTCAAAATGGGAGATTTATGACACGATATAGATTTATGGGGTCACTTGAGTGATCCAAGGATTTATGTAAGGGTCAAGGACCTATAGGTATATCTAAGTTTGTTATATGGCCATTGATGCCATTATTATCATGCAATTATACTTTAAAGTACAAAGATGCCAAAAAGATGTAAAATTGCATTTTTATGCAATTATGGCCTAAAGGGCTAAATGAGGGTTTAGTAGAGGTTTAGGAATTTTAGGGGAAAATGCAAATGAATAAATAATTGTGCAGGTTAAGAAGTTGAAAATTAGTTTGTAAGGGGATTTTGGTTGGTTTTGTATGTGAGTTTTATGGGAGAGGAGTCTTAGAAGTTGTGGGGAGGTGTGTATGGTCGAAGAAGACAATGTAATGAACTACCAAGCAATAAAATTTTAATTCTTTACAAACAGTCACTACCAAGAAATAAACTTTTAATTCTTTACAATAAATCATTTCTTTGTCAAATAGTTGGCAAGAAATGATGTATTCAATATTTCTAAAGTGCTTCAAAAGGCTTAAAATCACCAAGACTCTTCACCAATACACCCCCCATCCCATGGTGCAAGAGCACACCTAGGCTAACCTCCATGCTTAGTAGTTTTTGGCTTGTACTTGACTCTAGCCAGGTCAAGAAGGGTAATGTTAGTTTGTTTCAAGACCTTAGAAGGTCATTAGCTATGTAGGCTAAGTGAGTTAGTCACTAGGACTAAGGTCACACAAATAGCCAATGTTAGTAGTTTTTAAATTCTTAGTGTTAGTAGTTGAGATAGAGTCTTTAATGTGTCCTATGCACATAGTGAGGTTGTAAAGATGCCATAAGGTCATTAATGGCCTTGGATCCTTGAAACAAAGGAGGTTAAGAGTCCTAAGAAATAGGATTGTGGCATAAGTGAAAGTTGGCAAATGTTGTAAAACAAGTTGTCATGACAATATTTGCAATTATTACAAATGTTGCATGCAACTCGGTTATCCTTGGATTCCCTTGAGTTTAGGAGGTGGGATATTGGCCAAAAATTCCTAGAATGGTGGAAATGGCATCTTATGTGATGTAAGACTTGAATCTTGAGGTAGTATGATGTAGATGTAATAGTTTGAGTTTGAGAATAGAGCTCTGCAATAGTTTTACAGTGTATTTTCTGAGTTTTTGTGTTGACAGTGCACTGAAATGGATTGAAAGTCTAAATCCAATGGTTGATTAGTGTTCTTTAGTGTGTTCTAAGACTTTTTCATTTGAAGAGAAAGTTTTTTAGAGTAGATTTGGTGTGTCAGTTAAAGTAGATTTTGTTTTAGAGTTCTACTGGTTCTGTTCTGACCAGTCCGAGCATTCATGGCTCCCCCATGAAATTTAACCATGGGAAACACCTAAGGGTAGATGGAAATGAAAGGGTAGTCATTAGTGTATATAAATTTAGGATTAGGAGGCATGCAAGTTTGGAGAGCTATTTTTAATGCTAGGCCCTAGGCAAGCAGACAGAGCCTGGTTAGAGGTCTAGGTTGTGAAAGATTGAAGATATATTACAAGGTACAAAGGTACAGTATGGATCCAATACTTTTTTTGGAAGGTGTTCATCATATCTAAACATCCAATGAAGATTGGGTTCATACCAATCATTTACATTGTGTTTTGAGCAAGATTTCTACTAGGATACAGTCAGTCTTAGAAAGTAGGTCAATTAGCCCTGTTTGCCCTAGTTTGTAGGAAGGTGGTGTATGGAGCTTTCTAGGGCCAAAAAGTTGTAGAATATTTAGTAAGAGCCAAAAGGGTATCCGAATCCCCAATTTTTTTTGCAATTTGTTTGGAAAAGTTTGGAAAGAAATGCCAAAAGCCTCTACAAAAGGCTACAAGGATTAGGCCTATTTTGAGGTCTCTAAATGATGAACTATTGAAGCTGGTAAGAGTATGATTCAAGATCCTTCTAAAATGGATAAATTGAACCAAGTTATGAATGTTTCCACAAGTATGAAGACCCCTGCAATGAAGATTGGAGTCTGTGAAGAATTGGCACTTAGAGCTTTCTAAGTGAGTGAGGAGGATTGAACTATCTATAGGGTGTTAGTCTTCTAAGGTGAAGCACAAGAGTTAAGAACTCTTAGAGAAGAGTTAGGATTGGTGTTAGTTAATTACCTAAACCAATTAGGATCTAGAGGAGACTAGGTTCCTAGAAGAGACTAGCTAGGTCTATTAGATGTAGTGCAATCAAGTCTTGGAACACTCACATCATATTGGTATCAGAGCTTGCAACCTACTAAATCAGTGGGAGAGAATACACCAAGTGGAATAGTAGAAGACAAAAACATGGTGAATAATGCTGAGTTAGCCAAGAAGGTTGAGGAACAAGAAGAATATAACAAGTTGCTAAGGGAAAGACTAGCTCAAATGGATCAGCTCTTGGGTGAAGTCCAAGACAAAGCTGATAAGGTCAAGGACAAGATTAACCAAAAGGAAGAAGCTGAAGCAAGGGAGAAGGAATTAGACTTGGAGGAGGAAGCTCCAACACCTGACCTTGTTCTTCCTAAAGAGCCATTCTTAAAAGCATTGAAAGCATTGAGTGGAAAGGCTTTGGAAGGCGTGCCACTATTTAGTGGACAAATGGATCTAGATTCAGTTGTGGATTGGATTGATAGCATTGAGAATCATTTTGAATGTGATGGTATCTTTGAGGCACAAAAATTTGTGGTGGCCAAGTCTAGACTAAGAGGTTCATCTCTTACTTGGTGAGAGTTTGTGCAAACCGAGAGGGAAAAGGATGGAAAAGGTCCTATAATGACATGGAAGGGCATGGTGACCAAAGTGAAGAAAACCTACCTTCCTGATGATTATGAATTTCAGCTTCATAGAAGGAGACACAATCTTAGACAAAAGGATTTAGATGTCCAAGCATACACCGATGAGTTTCAAAAGCTATGTTTGAGATCTAAGGTAGTTGAAGAGGAAAGCATCAAGCTTTCAAGGTACTTGAATGGCCTCAAATGGTCTATTCAAGAAGAGATGAGTTTAGTGAACTTCAAAACCATTTGATAATGCTATCAAATGGCCTTGAAGATAGAAGAGAAAAGAAAGAGAAAGCAAGACCAAACATCTAAAGGTAAAGGTAAAGGCAAAGATAGTAGAGCACAAAGAGGTGGCTATGGTGGAAGAGGTTCTGAATCAAGAACTCAAGGAGACATAAAATTCAATGAGCAGCAAGAAGGAATCTCAAGTAGAGGTGGTAGAGGAAGGAGTTCTAACTCTAGCTCTAGAGGAAGAAGTGGTGGACAAGGAGGCAAAGGCAACTACTTTTCCAATATGAAGTTTTACCATTGCAATCAAATGGGGCACCCTGCCTATAGATGTCTAGAGAAAGGTGGTTCATCACAAGGAGGTGACAAGAAAGCTAACCTAGTTCAAGATGAGTCTAATGTAGCAGAGAAGCATGCTAAAGTACCATTGAATTCAGAAGAGGGAGAGAACCTCATGATGAGGAGAACTTTGATCAAGGAGCCGGTGAAGGAAGAGCCAAGCCAAAGAAGGTCTTTGTTTAGGATTAAGTGTAAAATGATGGGGAAAGTATGTAGGGTCATTATAGATTCAGGCTCTATTGATAATATTGTGTCAGAGAAAGCAACCAGTAAGCTCATTTGACAAGGATACCCCACACCAATCCTTACAAGGTCATGTGGCTCAATAAAGGCCAACATGTGTTAGTGAATGAACAAGCATGGGTGGAGTTCTCCATTGAAAGGTATAAAGACAAAGTTTTATGTAATGTTTTGCCTATGGATGCATGCCATTTTATCCTAGGTAGACCATGGAAATTTGACCACCAAGCCTTACATGATGGAGGAAAGAATTCTTATTCTTTCAAGAAGGACAATGTAACCTTCAAAATACAGTCATTGTTGGAAGATATTGAGGTGAAGACAACATGCCCAAATGTACTTATGGTGGGTGAAAAGGAGTTCTTACAAACCATGGAAGAGAGTGAAGATGTAGGTTTTGCATTGGTGCTAAGACCAAAGGAGTTAGACACTACTACATTTGAGGTCAAATTCTGACAGCCATTTGTCGGATTTGCAATGCTAATTTGTCAGAATTTTGACAAATGATTCCGTCATAGTTATTGCATAGGCAATTGTGATAGAAGACATATACATCAGTTTAATGACACTCCATCATGTCAAAAACTTGCACATGACAACAACTTCGTTATGGCATTTCCTGCGGTTCATCCATCAGAATTCTGACACCATGACCTATTGGAAATATACAATATCTATCAGAATTCACTGTCGCAAACATATCCTTTTCGACATTATAACTGTTGGAATAGTGATAGTTTCCACCTAATTTTGATAGATATATCTATCGGTGATATGGAATTACTGTCAAATTTTTTGTTGAAAAATTTCTATTTGCGATACTTAAACTGTCGGAAGTGCGACAGTCATGCAACATTTCTCTGAAAGGTTTCCCTGTCGAACATATAGCATTATTGTCAGAAGCATTATCGTAAATTATTTTTCTTTGACATTTTATCTATCAAATGCATAACACTTCTATTGGAATTAATTAATGGAGTGTAAAAAAACTGACTGATATGCACATTAAAAATAAAATAGCTCAAGAGACCATCATAGGTTCTCTCTTTCTATGGTCTATATTATTGACATAATGTTTTTCCTTTCATTAGCTCATCAAATCCAGGGATTTGAAAGAATTTAATAGAATATTTTCATGACAACGTATATTATTTAAGTTGACATTACATGAATTTATCTACTTCACACACTTGTAGACTATGAGGATGGTGATAAAGTAGCATGGCCATGGGAGGAGATGCTTCTTTATCGCTGTCTTCATAGTATACAAGTGCGCGAAGTAGATAAATTCATGCAATGTCAACTTAAATAATATACGTTGTCATGAAAATATTCTATTAAATTCTTTCAAATCCCTGGATTTGATGAGCTAATGAAAGGTAAAACATTCTGTCAATAATATAGACTGAAGAAAGAGACAACCTATGATGGTCTCTTGAGCTATGTTATCTTTAGTCCTAGCTACTGTCCTAGCTACCTGTCGATCATCAAGAATAATCACTGCCTTGCATTTATGTACATTGCACAAATTGATCCCAGTCTCACAAATTTTTTTTACACTTGTTCATCTCATCAATACTGGAGGCCTAAAGTAATTTTATACGATCACTAGCACATTTCGTGCATGGATGAGAAATAGTATCCAAAGTTTCTAGATAACCATTTTTGAGAAGAGGAATGAGTGTAAGCCAAAGAAGGGATAATTCCACAATAGAAGAAGACATCTTTTTAGCCTGGGTCTGGATCCTACCCCAATTGTCGAAGGATCCAGGGCTAGTCTAGAAAGATGTCTTCCCATTCTATTTGCAACATTGTGTCCATCCATGATCTCAGGGATATCATCATCTTTCTACTCTTCTTTTGCCAAAATATATCACTTCTTCAAGCTTGTAGAGTAATCTTATTAATAAAAGAACTCTTGCCAACATTAGGGTATCCACAGATCAAAATAGTTGATGTTATTGGTGCTTGTGCTCAAGGATATTGATTCACTGTTTTGAAATGGCCAAATCATTTTTATTTCATTTGTAGAGAAAAGGAGTGGGAGAAAATAAGTGGGTGAAAGTTGATTGAGTGCGAGAGAAGGCATTGCATTTTATTTGATCATGAATGCTCTCTGAAATGACCAATCATGTTTTCTATTCAATTTTTTTTGGTGTTTTTTTTTCCCATATTCAGTAGATAAAAATCATGGTGGCAGCCACTTAGCCATCTTTTTTATGTTCCAAGTATTTTAAAAAGATACAAGTATGTGGATTTATCATTCAGTTGCTTGTAGTTATTGGTCAAATGCAAATATTTTGTCAAGTTGAAAGGGCAAGATATCAGTTTGGTGTTTTCGGTTTATGTTAAAAGTTGATTTGGTAAAATCCTCAAAAAGCACACTACATGTTCTAAAATGTAAAGAAGTTGAATGTTAAATGTAAGATATATATCTCATCCATAGTAATCAAAAGAAAGGACATGAAACTTATAAGGAGATTTACCAATCCAAAAATATAAGTGAATAGGAAAGATGATTGGTACCTTATGAATTGGTTTTTGAGGTGCACAATCTTCATCAATCTCCTCAGAACAAGACCCCTCCTCATGAAAAATGCATTTAACGGATTAAACAAATCTACAAAATTGAACCAATGGCATGTTTAGAACAAAGAAATAGATTGATAATAATATGTTGAAAAGTCTATTATGTTTAATACACGCAAAAGGACTAGTCCCAACAATTCTTAAACATACTTTATTTGATATGATAATAACATGCTAATTAAACTAATAAAGTTGTTATCTACATTTAATCTACCAATTACTAATTACACCAAAAACAAATTACAAAACTGAACCAATGGCATGTTCTTCGTGTGGTACAAGGAAGATTTGGCTATGAAAAAAAAAAGTGAAACGGCCTCATCATTTTTATTTCAATTGGATAGAGGAGAAAAAGATGAGCGCGAGAGAAGGTATGTGATTTCTTCATCTTTCGAGCATCTGACATCATATTCGACTGCAAATTTCAAATGTATTGCATTTTATTTGATCATGAATGCTCTCTGAAATGACTGCATTCTACTGGTGTCATGCCCTAGCCCATGCTTTATCTCCATTATTTGATATTATTGGTGCTTGTGCTCAAGGATATTGATTCACTATTTTCAAATGTTTGGATTATTTAGACAGTTACATTTCCTGACTGTTCCTCTAGTACACAGTCAGGAAATGTAATTGTCTAATGATTATATGTAATGTTGAATGGATTAAATGCTTTATTCTTGGTAGAAGTGAATGGAAGGAATAGTGTGTATTAAATACAATCCAGTCACTTATTGAATGCTTTGGAGACTACTGGTTTGACTGTCCATGCACTACCAGTGACTAAGATTCATTAAAGGAAGCAAAACCCTTCATTTTGGGGTTATTGTGTGTGGATTTAAATGTAGGTTTGATTTGATTAATGTTTAGAAGAGATCAATAAAGTATTTAAAGACAATCTTACATATTTGGAGAGGTTTGAGTCGAGGCACTTATCATGACTGTACCCTCACAAACATCAGCATAGACTAGTTTTACTAAGTTTCCTTTCTCTATTTTGAGGTTTCCTTTCTCTTCCATAGGGGTACAGTCAGAGGGTTCATTGAAAAAATGATCCTTCAAATGGTTACTATGAATATGAATGATTTGATATAGCATATTGCTCATTTTACTTGAAGTTTAGTAGTTTTGATCACTTTGGTTGTGATTGAAATGTAACTGTCTAATGATTATAAGTAATGTTGAATGGATTAAATGCTTTATTCTTGGTATAAGTGAATGGAAGGAATATTGTTGGTGTTAGGTTTCATTTATTATTGAATTCAATGGTTTCCAAGATGTGTTGAGGAGTTTTCTCCTTGTTTAATGTTAACTATTCTTTCACAATCCACTCATACAATAGTGAAGTTACAAAATTGAACCAATGGCATGTTTACAAAAAACAAATAGGACAAAGAAAATATGACAAAAGGAAATAGGACAAAGAATGATTTTGATTTAGTTTCTCTATTTTGATCTCTAAGTGGCTTACAACCGTAGAGAAGTATATGCAGATTTACGGATGCAGTTGCAGGATACATAATAGCTGATAATTCACAAGAAATCCATGCATCCAATTTGAATAGAAATTAATACAAATAAATATTGTCCTCCAATGGCCCAATCATCTAGACCTTGACTATCCCCTCAACTAGTGACCATTCAAAACTGGGTTATCATGCAATCGGTGAGTGATCCTTCATTCTCCTGGTCTACCCTACAACCAAACATATTGGAAATACACAATACAATGATAAAAAGTCTTTCACAATCCCCCTTCCCTCAAGAAACACTATCAAACATCCCTTCCACATAGCATTTCACTATTGTATGAGTGGATTGTGCAAGAACAATTAACATTAAATAAGGAGCAAACTCCTTAACACATCTTTGTTGTAAACATGCCATTGGTTCAGTTTTGTAAATTTGTTTTTTGTGTTAAATGCATTTAAATGGAACATTAAGTATAGTAATAATATGCTTAGTCTATTATTAATTGCATATTAAATGCCCATAACACCTTTATTAGTTTAGCATGTTATTATAAGATACTAAAGAAGACCTGCTATTTGTCAGAGAAATCTTCACTGTCCCCCACAATGAAGACAATGAAGATTGACCTCCTAACCCACAACAAAGAACATTGTAATAAGAATAAAATAGTGCCAAGAAACATTTTCACAAATATGAAACTTGAGAAAAAGTAATAACATTAACAATGCCAAGATTCACAACATTAAATTTCACCTGCGGATGAGTTTCTGTAGTGGTTTGCCTAGCATCAAAAATATGTTGAGTTTCATTTGAGATGTAACTAAGAGTATCATGTAGAATATACCCTAAACTTTGAAAACGTTCTCCAGCCTAGCAATTCAAAATTCAATCTAGGCAAGCATCAGTAAGTGAAATAAATTATAGACATCAACATCAACATCAACATCATCATAATCATTAGACATAAATTATAGACATCAACATCAACATAATCATAATCATTTGGAGGGTATTCATTTTGGTCCTTGGATAGTACTATTTTTCTTGAAAGTTTTTGTGATGCTTCTAAACTTTAAAGACATATTTTATGGCTTAATGATAATATAGATTAGTGTTTTGTTTTCTGATGGAATGTTGTTGATCATTCATGGCCTTGAAGAAACTTTTGATTGTTTTGATTCTTGAGTCTTGACATTGTTTCTCAATGTGATATAGACTAACCCCAAGATGGTTCAGTTGGTCCTCTCTTTCTATTTAATCATTTGTCTTCTTCATGGTGTAAGTGTCAATATGTTATAAGCCAACCAACATGTCATACCCCCACTTCTAACAAACCTCACAACATGCAAATCACAGCCAAAGACTTGGGTGATCAACATACACAAACAATGATTACCCTTAGGAAACAATGACCATTAATATTCATTAATGGTGAGTGGTGATTCCTTGGTAATAAAGGCATTTCTAGCATTCATCATCTTAACCAAGTCATGGGTGGTGATCCTTGAAATAGAAAAATTAGTAAAAGGAAGATAAATGAAGAAACTATAGATTCAAGTTGACTCATTCTATGTTGTAGTATATTTTTTCCCTAGATCTACCATATTATATATGTGTAGCCTGTAAGGGACATCTTCTACTCATCCATGTATCAGAGCTTGATGAGAGTTCATAGGAGAAAGACAAGATGTCAGTGGGAGATGGAGAAACCAATATCAGAACACCACTTGGAGCCTTGCAATGTTGAGAGTGGGATAAAAGCTACACTTGAGACCCTATTTAAGGAACAAACTTATTGAGCTTCACTTTGTTTTGAGAATATTTTTATATTCTGTACTAAACAGGGCCAACCACGTGAAGGTGGAAGCTCATTTGGCCCCACCACCCCCTCCCCCCTAACATCACTCCAAATTCCCCATTAACATCTAACATTCATTCATTATTTCATCCATTAATAAAATGTAACATTCATTAATTATCACATGATAACATTCATTCACACATTAATAAAATGTGACATTCATTAATTATCACATGATAACATTCATTAACACATTATAAAATTTATGAACATTCACTACTACATAATTAAATTCATTGGCATATAAAAATCAGTCATTATCAATTAAGGTGCATAGATGACAATCATTTCTTTTTTTTCTTTTGATCTCTAGTTTTTAAGATGTAATTGTTAAGATGAGTATCGATATCATCATCATGATAATCTACCCTCTCATTAGATCTCAATGCATGCCTAGTTCTTTGTTGATACAAAGGGGGGTCATTTGCAAGAACATATAAAAGGGTTAAATTAAAAACATTTTATTATAATTAAAAACATTTTAAAAATTTTAAAGTATTTCAGTACTTTACAGGCCATAATCGTATAGCTCTTTACCTGATCTAGTCACATCATCAACAACGAGGTCAGTTTGTCTAGCCTCGGCAAGTAATGCAAGATATTTTGCAAATTGTGAAATACATTAATCTCTATAGGGTGTATTGACTTATACCTGTTGATCCATGAGACTATGTGGGATGCTCGTGAAAGGAGTCTGGGTACCTGCATATGTAATTCAATTATCTAATGTTAGCTAAAAAATTCATGATACATATACTCAAAACCACATAGTAAGTACATTAAAAACCATAAGCATCCCATAGTAAGTACATCATGAATTAATTAGATTGAGCATTGATTGTATAACTGCACATTTCTATCAAGAAATCAATATTAAATAGATTAAGTAGTGATCACGTAACTATACATTTCATTCATGTCATTCATATTCTTCTTCATCCAACTAATCGCCATGATCATCGTTGACGTCGACATCATCACCACCACCATCATTGTCTTCATCTCCATCATCATCATCATCATTGATATCAGCATCATCATCATCATCATCATCATCATCATCGTCATCATCTTCTTCTTCTTCAAGAAAAGTTGCGTCAAGAACATCATCGACTAACTGTTGTTCGTGATCATAATCTACATCATCTTCTAGTTATTCGCAATCTTCTTCTATCGCATTATACCTCATTAGCTTTCCTCTTGGATCATGTCTAACAACAAATGACCAACCTGATTTATGCGGAACCTCTGAGTAAAATACTTGCTCACATTGGCTTGGAAGAACATAGGGTTCATCCCCAACTAGCTCAAACCTCCTTGTATTAAGCATTAGAAATCTATTGTCATGTTCAATAACAGTTCTATCAGGATCATTTTGATTAAGTCATAGCCTATACCATCTGATGATGAAGAGAACTAATCTGAAAGAATTAAAGGCACACTCAATTATATCATCCAAAATGCCATAGTATTGATTTTTGAACTCTTGAAGATGTAAGTCATTTCTAGATGAAATATTAGTCACTTGAAAGACTGCACTTATCTTAGAATCACAAATTTTCTTTGTGTCATCCAACTTTTTGATGTGAAATTTATGACCATTGCAAAACATAGCCTTGTGGTGTTTGACCTGCAAAAATATGTAAAACAAGTATAAATTAATGTATCGAGAGTTCATAAACGTATGAGTGATTAACAAATTTATATGTACCTGGAAATATTTTAAACCATGTGCTAAATCTATTTCCCTTTGGGTAACATTTGGATCTCCATTACGATGAGCTTCATTAACCAATAAAGACACAACTTCCCATGTTAATGTGAGACCTAAATGATGACCTCATTCAATCCATTTCATCATCCAATCTTGATTGTTTGTAATATACAAATATATTGCATCCCACTCTTGAGCAGTTGTACAAAAAATAAATAGATGACTTACAACCGATTAATTTTGAAGATTAAGAATTAATTAACAGCTACAATAACATCTTATAATTTATTACCTCTCACTTTCCTCATTCTGCCTTCCCCCACCAAGTACTCCCCTTTGAATTTTCTAATGGTGTCGAGATCCCAAATGCGATCTATATGGATCTTTGCTGCAAGCTTAGGAAGATATTTAGTAACATACACCATAGTCTGGTAATACCATATATCCCTCCACCATAGAACCCTCAGGATGTGCTCTTTGCCAAACTAAAGCCTTCAAAAATTTCAAGTGCCTCTCAAACATCCACATTGATCGAGTGTGTATGGGTCCACACATTTCAATCTCCTCAACTTGGTGTATGAGGTCGTGTTCTTGTGCATTGAAAAGGTTGAAGGTAGACACTTTTTCATTTCACACATTAGAAGAGGAATTCTTCTCTTCAAGTATTTTATATCTGCTCTATGAATTTCTTTAGATGACAACCACCTACAAGACATTCAAGACACAAAAATATATAAACATGAGACTTTACAATATATATATATATATATATATATATACAACAAATTAAACAGATATCATTGCTTACCTCTTGTATTTTCCAAGATCATATATCACTTGTTTGATGTTATTGTCGAAGTTCTTTGGGAGAGATAGGGGTAGCACGTACTAAAACAATTATAAAAATAATCATGACATTCTTTTCTCATATAATACAATGAGAAGTACATATAGTTTACAAATATATTGTAAATACAAAAGAACATGACTTACCTTGATGAAGGTATGCCAATCATGTGTTTTCAACCCTAGCCCAAATTCACCTTTCTTTGATATGGTACTACTTATGTTTGTAGCAAATCCTGTGGGAAATCAAAATTTTCATATGACTTCTTTTATGGCATCACCTTGTCATTCTGTTAATAACCAAGGAAGGGCACTTGTATTAATTCATTCTCCATTTCTATTTGATTCAATAAAATTTTTCATTGCATGATTGGATTCATGAATGTCGCTACAAATTTTGACATTTTTTTCTTTCTCACATCTTCCATCCAATATCTTCCACAATGTCTCTGTTACATTCTTTCCAATATGCATAGTATCAAATAAATGCACATCAAGCAGCTGCTCATAGTAGGGCAACCTACTAAATTGTTTGGGATAACTCTTTTTCCCCTTTGGAAGGTGCTCAGTAGTGTTGCCTTGACGACATTTACAATCATCAATCACATAATCAGCAAACAAAACACAATAAAAATATACAAATTCCAAACATAAACCATTAGGTAGAATGGTAGTGCCTTGATGATTAATTCTATTATATTCCAACTTCCATAAGTGAGGTGTCATTCTCCGTGGCTTAGATGTAGTCTCTTATTTCTCATTGAAAATATGTTTTTTGGTAATTCGATAGTTATGATTTTTGTGGAGAAAGTGTCTATACTCATCAAACACATTCTTTACTAAACTTTTTGAATAACGAGATTTCATCTTTGGACCACAAACTGGACATGCACATTTTCCCTTTGTTTGAATACCTACAAGGTAATGGTACAATTAAATTAAATATGTTAATTTTTATTTTTAGAATTATCATGTGCAACTTGAATTCACCATAACATACCAAAAAAATGTGTTAGCCCTGGGGCATCATGTATTGTCCTTACAAGCATTGCATGGAATTGAAATTGTCTATCTCCTATTGGTCTAGAGATGTCATACATAGTGACACCTTTCCATAACTCCACCAACTCGTCGATAAGAGACTCAATATAAACATTCATATCTTTAACTTGGTATTTACCTGGTTGAATGAACAACAACATTACATAATTATTGTGACCATTTTACTACAAGATTTATAATTACATGCAAATAACTATTAAATGATCAAATACCTAGAACAATCATTGCCAACATAATGTGCTCCCTCTTTATTGACATCCATGGAGGAATGTTATTGTTGATGATAAAAATAGGCCAAACAGTGCAAACAAATCTTAGCTCTCTAAATGGATTGACACCGTCCGCTGCCACTGAAACCTTGAGATTTTGAGGTTCTTCGATAAAGTGCGGCCACTTTTCCTCTATGTCCTTAAATATAGAACTATCCACAGGCATTCGAATAATGTTATCTTGACTCCTATTGCATGCATGGTAATCCATAAATTGTGTCAAGCTACTACACCTAAATAATCTTTGCAAATGTGGTATAATGGGGATGTAACGAAGAACCTTGTGAGGCACCTTTTTTGTTATTTGATCTATTTGTTATCTACTCATATGATATTCAGGGCATTCTATTGCAAATTCATGTTCTTTATGATAAATAATATGATCATTGGGGCAAGCATCTATTGCTTGATACTCTATTCCAATATCTTTCATAGTGGTACATAATTCTCAGTATGAGCGAGGGAGAATATTAGATGGTGGTAACAATAACTCACCTATCAATCTATAGAAAAAAATATATGTTGTTAATATTAACAATATTTATGGTACATGTTTCACCATTTAATTACTTTAATGACATATATGACATACAGTAGCATACGTGAATTTTTTGTGTTGGACAAATCATTCATAACCTTCAAGTTCAACAACAACAATACAATAGAGAGAAGAGTTATTTGGGAGCCTTCGTAAAGGGGTGTGGTTGCCTTCTCAAGTAGAGGTATATCTTGGATGACATCAACATCATCCTGATCATCATCATCAGTTGTGCCAATATCAAATGTGTCATGGATCAATGTATTAGTACCATCATCTGGCGCATCATTGTCATCTTCCATGGGATCATAATCTTCAGATTCAATATTCGCACCTCCATGATCCTCCACTTCCAAAGCCATATTCTCAATATTCACACCTCCATGGTCCATATCATGTACTCCCCTAGGGAGGTCGACCTATATTAAAATGATGAACAGAAATAAACCATGATAATGATCTCATCATCAAGTGTATTTCATATATATATATATATATATATTAATTGTTACATAAATATAATGAAAAACTTACCAATTCATGATAATCAAAGCCTCCTTCAATGTGACCATTATCCCTACAATGTCTCTTAGCTATTTTGATTAGCAATCTTCTAATGTTTTAGCCCTTACAACTATTGCAGGGACAATAACATTTTCCATCACCTTTTCTTTTAAAGTTTGACCACAATCTATTGATTGCATCCCCGTTACCTTCTTCACTTGGATTGTTTGACATGATGCTTCTTCACTTAGATGATCTATAACCTAATTATATATAGAAATTAAAAAATTAGTTATGAAATGATGTTGTAGTATAGTATACGAAATTGAAACACTTCTATTATTGTAGTCTTCCACCTCAAACTCTTTCCTATTGTGGCAAGAAAGAAAGATATTCAAATAATATAGTAGTTTGTAAATCAAAATAAAATGGAGGCAAGTTGTTGATTGAGGGTGCAAGAACAACACCTGTCAGTACTTTTATCGAATTGTAAATTTCAATTTTGAACCATTCTGTGAATATAGAAGATGGATGTAATCTCAGAAAATAACAAAATGTAGACACGACAGATTACTTATTTTGTTATTCTACATTACTTACTATTTGAGTGCATGTTCCACCTGCAACTTGATCAAGTCTTGTTTGATGCTTCAATTTTGTGTTAACTATCCTATAGAAGTACACAATTTTATATTTGCCCAATATGTTATTAAAAAAACAACAATAGAATAAAATACTTGTTGAGAAAGATCATCATAGGAGTATCAAAAACTTGAGATTTAAGGTAACACAACATTATAAGACTCTTACATTCAACCTTCAACTCATGCACCTAATAAATAGGAGAAAAAATACATGAAATTGAAAAATTTAACTAATGAATTGTGTTTTTCTTCTCATCTTAATCGGCCAAATTTATATGAGATTCTAAAGAATGCCTCACTCTTAATCAACCAAATCTTCCTTGTACCACACAAAAAAACCGTGTGATAACTATGTCTACTCCAACCTTAATTGTTTAAGAATTCATCATGTCAGATAAAGTATGTTTACGAATTGTTGGGACTGGTCCTTTGGTGTGTATTAAATAGAATATAATTTTCAGCGTATTATTATCACTCTATTTCTTTGTTGTAAACATGCCATTGGTTTAGTTTTGTAAATAAAAATTATGTTAGATGCATTTAAAATTATCTTCATTGTCCTCCGATTGTCTAAATGCTTCTTTATTTGTCAACCAATTAATACATGCTACTATAAAAAGAAGACAATCAGAAGACAATGAAGATTTTTCTGACAAAAATGAATACACTAAATTGAACCAATGACATGTTTACAAAAATTATCATAACTCACAAGCAAAACTAAAACAATGGCATGTTTATAACTCATTAAGAGTGAGGAATAGCTTGTGCAAGGGTGAAATTAGTTTTGATCATTTTGGTCGTGATTGTTCCTCTACACAGTCAGGAAATGTAACTGTCTAATGATTATATGTAATGTTGAATGGATTAAATGCTTTATTCTTGGTAGAAGTGAATGGAAGGAATAGTGTTGGTGTTAGGTTTCATTTATTATTGAATTCAATGGTTTCTGAGATGTGTTGAGGAGTTTGCTCCTTGTTTAATGTTAACTGTTGCTGCACAATCCACTCATACAATAGTGAAATGCTATGTGGAAGGGATGGTTGATAGTGTTCCTTGAGGGAAGGGGGATTTTGAAAGACTTGTTATCATTGTATTGTGTATTTCCAATATGTTTGGATGCAAGGCAGACCAGGAGAATGAAGGATCACTCACTAATTTCATGATAACCCGATTTTGAAGGGTCACTGGAAGAGGGGAATGAAGGATCACTCACTGATTTCATGATAACCCCACCAAGAATTCTTTCCTTTAAGTTTCCATAATATCTCAAAGTATGATCATTATTCTTTACTTTCTTCTATATGCTATTCTTTGTATGGTTTTGTTATCTCAGAAATATATCAAAAACATTGCAAATGTGCATATAAAAGTAAAATATTGTCCTTTAATTGTTCCACATTGAAGCATTTCCTCTTCGGAGTATTCTCTTCATTTGTACAATATCTGTCAAAAATGGTTCCCATATTTCTTCAAGATCTATTTTAATCTTTATATTGCAATTTTCATTAGATTTGACCTATAGTTGATTTTATTAGTATTTTATAACATATACTCCTAATGTGAAATGTGGAGAGAAAGAAAGAGACACACTAGGTATGAATTACATGATATACCCATCATCACTTAGCACTTAAATAATAAATTATGGATAGGGAACAACCCCCTAACCTCTAGATGTTTATTTCATGTTGGCCTCTTATTATATGCAAAGGTAGGCCTGTCTTAATTAGGCTAACAACCACAGTGTAGGGGCCATAAATTATGGAACCCAAAATAGTGCACACTTGTATTAAATTAGGTTCAGTATACTACAAGGGAATGGAAAGCATGCAATAGTGCCTCATGGGGATGGAAGAAACCCTTCACTAAGAAGATGGTTGTGTCTGCAATATTTACTAGAGGCAAAGAACATAATTTGGTTCCAGCAATTACTCGTAGGAGATAATGGAACCCACAAAACACTTGGAAAAGATAGCACTCACTATATCTTTTATCACTCTTTTAAAGTTGGGTCAATAAATCTCAAAGATCGATCAACGAATTCTTGAACACAAAGAACTATTGATAGATATGATTCATGTGTACAATAGGCAACAACCAGTTGTTCCAATCATGGTGTCCAATAATTATGTTACAAAAAGCATCTACAAATCCCTTACACAACCATAATAGATTCAAACCATGAACTATAAGAACCTAACAATGGGACTAACAAAGATACAGCCTAAACAAATGTTGATGATATTCCACCCTATTGTAAGGCCCAAGAAGTAACTCTATCTTAAAGCTACACATTCCTCTAGATGAAGCTCCAAGGTCAGGTAACTGAAGCATAGCAATACTTGAATGAATATAGGAATAATTTGATGTACAATCATTTGCTAGCTTGGTTTGTGGGTTTCCCACATAATATTTTCCTTTTAACCACATTTATAGTTTGAAAAAATCAGAAAAAATTGTTTCAAATTTATATTATCCTTTTGAACTAGCACACTGCCATCAAAATGCATAATCATTTGTCATCTCAAGAAAATTCGTATTGATTAGTAGGATATCCTTATAAAAATTTGATGCATGGATTTCTTGTGAATTATCGACTGCTATGTATCCTACAACTATGGAAGGAATAGTGTTGATGTTAGGTTTCATTTATTATTGAATTCAATGGTTTCCAAGATGTGTTGAGGAGTTTGCTCCTTGTTTAATGTTAACTGTTCCTACACAATCCACTCATAAAACAATGAAATGCTATGTGGAAGGGATGGTTGATAGTGTTCCTTGAGGGAAGGGGGATTGTGAAAGACTTTTTATCATTGTATTGTGTATTTCCAATATGTTTGGATGCAAGGTAGACCAAGAGAATGAAGGATCACTCACTGATTGCATGATAACCTAGTTTTGAAGGGTCACTGGTTGAGGGGACAGTCAAGGTTTGGATGATTGTGCCATTGGAGGATCCTATTTATTTGTAGTAATTGCTATTCAAATTGAATGCATGGATTTCTTGTAAATTATAAGCTACTATGTATCCTGCAACTGCATCTGTAAATCTCCATATACTTCTCTAGGGTTGTAAGCCACTTAGGGATCAAAATATAGAGACTATATCAAAATCATTCTTTGTCCTATTTGCTTTTAACAAAGTCTCAACTATCAATGATACAATATACATTTGATGCCCTAAGCTATCAAATATACAAATGTCACCTACCTAGAAGCTCACCAAGAGAATGAAGGATCACTCACTGATTGCATGATAACCCATTTTTGAAGGGTCACTAGTTGAGGAGACAGTCAAGTTTCAGATGATTGGGCCATTGGAGGACCCTAGTTCTTTGTAGTAATTACTATTCAAATTGGATGCATGGATTTATTGTGAATTATCAGCTGCTATGTATCCTGCAACTGCATCCATAAATCTGCATATACTTCTCTAGGGTTGTAAGCCACTTAGGGATAAAAATAGAGAAACTAAATAAAAATTTTTCTTTGTCCTATTTCCTTGTAACAAAGTATCAACTATTAATGATACAATACATTTGATGCCCTAAGCTATCAATACAAATGGCACCTAGCTAGAAGCTCATGGGCTGTCCATTTGATAACCACAGTCAACATTTCAAAAAAATGGATATCCTTGAGCACAAGCACCAATAGCATCAAATAATGGAGTTAAAGAATGGGCTAGGGCACGACACCAATAGAATGCAGTCATTTTAGTGACAAAAATTTACAATGGTGTCATTAAACATATATTTCAGTAATATTAACAAATGTGAATCCAAACATTTGAATACAGTGAATCGATATCCTTGAGCATAAACACCAATAACATCAAATAATAGAGATAAAGCACTAGCTACAACATGACACTAGTAGAATGCGATCATTTCAGAGAGCATTCATGATCAAATAAAATGAAATGCATTTGAATATGATGCTAGAGGCTCAAAAGATGAAGAAATCACATACCTTCTCCCACGCTTAGCTTTTGCTCCTTTTCTCCTGCTCCCTCTATCCAATCGAAATAAAAATGACGAGGCAGTTTCACTTTTTTTTTATTATCTATACCCCGAATCTGTCAGAATTCAGATGGTCAATTAAACACCCATCAGAATACTGACATCATCGGGGCCTATTACAAAAAAAAACACCAAATTCGTAATAAAAAGTTACCTGTTAGAAACTTCTGTCAAAATTTGGCCCCAAATGTAGTAGTGAGATGAAGACAAGGTGGCTAAGAAGACAAAATTACCAAAAGAGATACAAGGTATGTTACAAACTTACCAAGGTATTGTAAGTGATGGACAACCATCAACCTGACCCCCGAAGAGAGCTATAAGTCATAGTGTTAGCTTGTGGTGACTGATTAGGAAATTACTTTACACTTTTCCTCCTGACCTCACTGGGGTTTGGGGCCAGGCCAATAGCCCCCAAGAGCGGGGGTTTGGGGGCGCAGCCCCCAAGGTGAATTTTTTTTGAGGCTGACATATTTTTGGCTATTTTTGGGCTAACATGATTGTAACTCATTCTAACCCTAAAGTGGAAAAATATTGTATAATATGGCTTAGGGTTAGGGATTTCATTATGTATCATTTTAGTACTTGTAGCAGAATTGAGTTGTAAGGGATTACAGATTGTAATCAGGTTGAAATCATAGTATAATAATAATATTGGACTCATTATTGGTGGATGTAGCCTAGGGATTGGGTGAACCATGTTAAATATTTTTGTCTTGTGTTCTCTTCTGTGTGGTTTATTATTTTCTGATATTGGTTATATTTGCATGTAATTGTTATTTCTGCCTTGTTAATCCTAACACATAGGATAGACCTTATCCCAAGAGCTACCCTCCCTAACAAAGAAGCCTACAAGATGACCCCTCAACAAAATGAGGAAATAGCGAGACAAATACAAGAACTCCTAAACCAATGCCTAATTAGAAAGAGTATTAGTCCATGTGTCATACCCACTGTACTTGCACCTAAGAAAGGAGGAACTTGGAGGCTTTGTACTGATTCAAGGTCTATCAATAGGATAACTATAAGGTATAGGTTCCCTATTCGTAGGATTGAAGACTTGATGGATTGTCTAGGTGAAGCCAAGTACTATAGTAAGATAGACTTGAAGAGTGTCTATCACCAAATAAGGATACATGAAGGAGATGAGTGGAAAACAACCTTCAAGACCAATGAAGGGTTGTATGAATGGCTTGTCATGCCATTTGGATTATCCAATGCCCCCTACACATTCATGAGGCTCATGAATGAAGTTCTCAAAGACTACATAGGCAAGTTTTTAGTTGTATATCTGGATGATATGCTAATTTTTAGCAAGACAAGGAGTGAGCACCTAGAACATCTTGATACTATTTTTAGGAAGCTACATGATGAGAAGTTGATGATCAACTTGGAGAAGTGTGAGCTCATCAAAATAGAGCTAGTGTACCTTGGATTTTTCCTATCACATGGAAATATGAAAATGGACAAAAGAAAAGTGGAGGCTATCATGAATTGGCCTACTCCAAGGACAACAATAGAGGTAAGGAGTTTCATGGCCTTGCACAATATTATAGGAAATTCATAAGGCAGTTTAGTGCAATTTGTGCTCCCATGTTGGATACTATCAAGGGAGGAATGAAAACCAAGTTTGTTTGGAATGAGCATGCTAAAAAAAGCTTTGAGTTTCTAAAGGAGAAGATAGCTACCCAACCTGTTCTAGTGTTTCCAAGCTTTGAGAAGCTTTTCAACATTGAGTGTGATGCTAGCATTGTAGCAATTGGGGCTGTTCTAAGTCAAGAAAGTAGACCGGTGGCTTTCCATTCAGAAAAGTTAAGTGAAGCCAAGAGGAAATACTCTTCACATGACCTTGAGATGTATGCATTGGTCCAAGCTCTAAGGAAGTGGAGGCACTACTTGCTTCCCAAGGAATTCATTGTTTATTCAAACAATCAAGCACTTAGTTTCCTGAATTTACAAGAGAAGTTGAGTCACAAGCACATGAAGTGGGTCGAGTACCTACAAGCTTACACCTTCAATATCAAACACAAGAAAGGTGTCCTCAATAAGGTGGCAGATGCATTTTCAAGAAGAGCTCTCACAATTTAGGAGATTTAGTTGAAGAGCATGGGAATAGATCATTTCAAGGATCTATATAGTGATGATGAAGATTTTGCAGACATTTATAAGGTATGTGCTGAATACAAGAATCATTTTCATAGTAGGTATGCTGAGTATACTTTGCAAAGTGATCTTTTGTTTAAAGGGAATCAATTATATGTTCCTAAAGGATCTATTAGAGAGAATTTGATACAAGAAAAGCATAATGGTGCTTTGAGTGGTCACTTTGGGATCACTAAGACTCAAGAACTTGTTTCAAGGTTCTATTATTGGCCAAGGATGAATCTAAATGTTAGAAGGTATGTGGAAAGTTGTGTGGTATGTCAAAAGGCCAAGGGCACTTCGACAAATGCAGGTCTTTATCAACCACTACCTATTCCTACTAGGCCATGGGAATGTTTGATTATGGATTTTGTAGTTGGGTTACCCAAGACAAGACAAGTTATGGATAGTATTTATGTGGTTGTGGATAGATTTAGCAAGATGGCTCACTTTGTGCCATGTAAGACCACTAATGATGCTAGTCAAATAGCCTCTATTTTCTTCAAAGAGATAGTGAGAATCCATGGGTTACGTATCAGCATTGTTTCAGACAAAGACACTAAATTCATGAGTCATTTTTGGAAGACTCTTTGGCAAAGATTAGGCACCAACTTGTCCTTTGGATCATCCTACCATCCCCAAACTGATGGTCAGACCGAGGTTGTCAATAGAAGCCTTGGAAATTTACTAAGGTGCTTGACCAAGGAATATGGTCAACAATGGGATCAATTGATTGGGCAAGCTGAATATGCCTACAATGACACTATCAATAGATCAATAGGGGAAAGTCCATTTGAAATAGTGTATGGACTACATCCTAGAGGTGTTTATGAAATTATGGATTTGAAAGATGGAGTAAAAGGAAGTGGATATGCTAATGACTTTGCATATGCTATGAAAGAGATACATGAAATAGTGAGGAATACTTTGACAGAAAACACCATGAAACACAAAGCCAAGGTGGATGAAAGTAGGATAGTTGAGTTTAATGTTGGTGACTTGGTTATGGTGCATCTTAATAAGTCAAGACTAAAAAAGGGAGTCCCCCACAAGTTGCAGATGAGGAGGATAGCTCCCTATCTTATCTTAGCTAAGTATGGTGATAATGCATTCAAAATTGAACTGCCAGAAGACAGTGGACTGTCTCCTATCTTTAGCATTGCAAACTTAGTCCATTATAGAGAACCACATCAAGATATGTATCAGAATCGTCATGAAGTGATCAAAGATGTAGAAGAGTTGCAATTACCTGCTGCTACAGTCACAAGAGCTGACAGTGTGTTGGACACAAGGGTCTATAAAAAGACTAGAACTAAAGAGTATAAGGAACATCTCATAAAGAAGCATGGACAGATGGATGCTGATGCAATATGGATAAAGGAGTCAGAGTTCAAGAAGATGGGGATTGATCCAAGTATACTCAATCCAAGGGTGGATTGATCTTTTTATTTTGGGGAGGATGGTGCAGGAGCACACCTAGGCTAACCTCCATGCTTAGTAGTTTTTGGCTTGTACTTGACTCTAGACAAGTCAAGAAGGGTAATGTTAGTTTGTTTCAAGACCTTATAAGGTCATTAGATATGTAGGCTAAGTGAGTTAGTCACTAGGACTAAGGTCACACAAATAGCCAATATTAGTAGTTTTTAAATTCTTAGTGTTAGTAGTTGAGATAGAGTCTTTAATGTGTCCTATGCACATAGTGAGGTTGTAAAGATGCCATAAGGTCATTAATGGCCTTGGATACTTGAAAAAAAGGACGTGAAGAGTCCTAAGAAATAGGATTGTGGCATAAGTGAAAGTTGCCAAATGTTGTAAAAAAAGTTGTCATGACAACATTTGCAATTATTGCAAATGTTGCATGCAACTCGGTTATCCTTGGATTCCCTTGAGTTTAGGGGGTGGGAGATTGGCCAAAAAGCCCTAGAATGGTGGAAATGACATCTTATGTGATGTAAGACTCAAATCTTGAGGTATTATGATGCATATGTAATAGTTTGAGTTTGAGAATAGAGCTCTGCAACATTTTTACAGTGTATTTTATGAGTTTTTGTGTTGACAGTGCATTGAAATGGATTGAAAGTCTAAATCTAGTGGTTGATTAGTGTTCTTTAGTGTGTTCTAAGAATTTTTCATTGGAAGATCAAGTTGTTTAGAGTAGATTTGGTGCATCGGTTAAAGTAGATTTTGTTTTAGAGTTCTATTGGTTCTGTTCTGACCAGTCTGAGCATTCATGGCTCCCCCATGAAATCTAACCATGGGAAACACCTAAGGGTGGATGTAAATGAAAGGCAAGTCATTAGTGTATATAAATTTAGGATTAGGAGGCATGAAAGTTTGGAGAGCTATTTTTAATGCTAGGCCCTAGGCAAGCAGACACAACTCGGTTAGAGGTTTAGGTTGTGAAAGATTGAAGATATATTGCAGGGTATGAAGGTATAGTATGGCTCCAAGAATTTTTCTAGAATTTTTTCATCATATCTAAACATCCTATGAAGATTGGGTTCATACCAATCATTTACATTGTGTTTTGAGCAAGATTTCTACTAGGATACAATCAGTCCTAGAAAGTAGGTCAATTAGCCTTGTTTGCCCTAGTTTGTAGGAAGGTGGTGTATGGAGGTTTCCAGGGCCAAAAATTTGTATAATCTTTAGTAAGAGCCAAAAGGGTATCCAAATCCCCAATTGGTTTTGCAAGTTGTTTGGAAAAGTTTTGAAATAAAGGCCAAAAGCCTCTACAAAAGGCTACAAGGATTAGGCCTATTTTAAGGTCTCTAAATGATGAACTATTGAATCCGGTAAGAGTATGATTCAAGGTCCTTCTAAAATGGATAAATTGAACCAAGTTATGAATTTTTCCACAAGGATGAAGACCCCTGCAATGAAGATTGGACTATGTGAAGAATTGGCACTTAGAGCTTTCTAAGTGAGTGAGGAGGATTGAACTATCTATAGGGTGTTAGTCTTCTAAGGTGAAGCACAAGAGTTAAGAATTCTTAGAGAAGAGTTAGGATTGGTGTTAGTTAATTACCTAAACCAATTAGGATCTAGAGGAGACTAGGTTCCTAGAAGAGACTAGCTAGGTCTCTTAGATGCAGTGCAAGCAAGCCTTGGAACACTCACATCATCCCACCATCCACACCCATCCACTCATGTCAAGATCTTGTCCAAAATCATGCTGAAATATTCATTTACCTAAATCAAGATCCTTCCCTCTCACTTCCTTCGTTACATAATCACTTTTGGAGTATATTCTAAAGTCCTTGAATCCAAACAAATGTAAGTCAATAACACCAACTATATCACTTAAACTCACCAAGACTCTTCACAAGACTTCTAAGTGATATATTTGGTGTTATTAAATTACATTTTCTTGGATTCACAATATCTTGACATGAGTGGATGGGTGTGGATGGTGGGATGGGGGGTGTATTGGTCAATGTGATCTACTCGTGAAGACACAGTTTGGTGTTTATATTATTAAACTCTCTATTCAATGTAACATTGATAGGAAAAGCATTCATTGATTTGTATTATAAGTTTTGATCATTCCATGTACTGATTATATTGTTTTGAAGTCTCAAAATCAAATAATTTTAGTCCTTTTATTGACTGTTCCTGTACAGTGTTTGGCATGCAAACAATCTTTGTCTTGAAGAACCAATGATTTCCTAGGCTCTGTCAAATAGTTGGCAAGAAATGATGTATTCAATATTTCTAAAGTGCTTCAAAAGGCTTAAACTCACCAAGACTCTTCACAAGACTTCTAAGTGATATATTTGGTGTTATTGACTTACATTTTCTTGGATTCAAGGACTTTAGAATATTGAATTACATGGGGGGTGTATTGGTCCAAGGCACCTAGGCCATTTAGTTTTGCTTTGGGACTTGAGTTCTATATTTTGTTTTGCTTTGTAATAAAGGATGTCTTCTAAATTCCTAGACCATCCTATGGTATGGTTTTAGTCCTTCTTGTGTGGAGGTGTGTATGGTCGAAGAAGACAATGTAATGAACTACCAAGCAATAAACTTTTAATTCTTTACAAATTGTCACTTTTCTAGTCGTGAAGACATGCTATGGTGTTTATATTATTAAACTCTATATTCAATGCAAAATTTATAGGAAAAGCATTCATTGATTGGTATTATAAGTTTTGATCATTGCATGCATTGATTATATTGTTTTGAAGTCTTAAAATCAAAGAATTTCAGTCCTTTTATTGACTGTTCCTATATAGTGCTTGGTGTACAAACAATCTTTGTTGGAAGACATGGCCCTAACTCACATTTTCACCACTGGGATTCAATGCCACTATGTGAAAAGTGAGTTAAGGAAATGCTTTATAAGAGTTCAAAAGCTTAGAGTTGGGAAGGTTAGTTTTCTTTTTGAACAATGATGCCCTAGGTTGAATATTTCGTATGTATTCAACCAGACAAGATGAAACTCGACTACAGTAGTAGACAAAAACTATGTGGGATCAAGTTGTTGAATGAATTGGGCCCTTAGAGTTCATGGGATTTCCATATATTAATAAAAACTTAAGACTGTTACAACCGGATAGACTGCTAGCACGAAGGAAGATTTGACCTAGCCAAATAAAGGTCTAATTTTGCAGACTATTGGTTAGACAAATCTTCATTGTCTTCTGATTGTCTTCTTTATATAGTAGCATTTAAATGGAACATTAAGCATAGTAATAATATACCTAATCTATTAGTAATAATATACTTAATCTATTATTAATCATCTACATTTAATCTGCCAATTAATAATAGTTTTGTACTACACATGCAATGTATTATCAGTTTGAAGATAGTTTGTGCCATGTGTGATGGTTAAGTAATGGGAAAGTTATGATGATTTAATTTTAGAATTACTGGTCCCTTGAAACGTTAAAAAAAAAATTCTCAAAAGATGCACTCTCATGGAATATGATGACTTTAAGTTATGCACAAAATGGATCTATCTTCTTTCACTATGGGAGAGGAGTCTTATGGGAGAGGAGTCTTAGAAGTTGTGGGGAGGTGTGTATGGTCGAAGAAGGCAATGTAATGAACTACCAAGCAATACACTTTTAATTCTTTACAAACAGTCACTTTTCTGCTCGTGAAGACATAGTCTGGTGTTTATATTATTAAACTCTCTAGTCAATGCAAAATTGATAGGAAAGCATTCATTTATTGGTATTATAAGTTTTGATAATTCCATGTATTGATTATATTGTTTTGAAGTCTTAAAATCAAAGAATTTAAGTCCTTTTATTGACTGTTCCTATACAATGCTTGGCATGCAAACAATCTTTATTGGAAGATGTGGCCCTAACTCACATTTTCACCATTTGGATTCAATGCCACTATGTGAAAGGTGAGTTAAGGAAATGCTTTATAAGATTTCAAAAGCTTAGAGTTGGGAAGGTTAGTTTTCTTTTTTAACAATGATTCCCTAGGTTGAATATTTCGTATGTATTCAACCAAACAAGATGAAACTTGACTGCAGTAGTAGACAAAAATTGTGTGGGATCAAGTTTTTGGATGAATTGGGCCCTTATAGTTCATGGGATTTCCATATATTAACAAAAAATTAAGACTGTTACAACTGGATAGACTGCTAGCATGAAGGAAGATTTGACCTAGCCAAATAAAGGTCTAATTCTATAGACTATTGGTCAGACAAATCTTCATTGTCTTTTGATTGTCTTCTTTATATACTAGAATTTAAATGGAACATTAAGCATAGTAATAATATACTTAATCTATTAGTAATAATATGCTTAATCTACTAGTAATTATCTGCATTTAATCTACCAACTAATAATAGTTTTGTACTACACATGCAACGTATTGTCAATTTGAAGATAGTTTGTGCCATGTGTGATGGTTAAGTAATGGGAAAGTTATGATGATTTAATTGTAGAACTACTGGTCCCTTGAAATGTTCAAAAAAAGTTTCTCAAAAGATGCACTCTCACGGAATACGATGATTTCAAGTTATGCACAAAATGGATCTATCTTCTATCACTATGGGAGAGGAGTCTTATGGGAGAGGAGTCTTAGAAGTTGTGGGGAGGTGTGTATGGTCAAAGAATAAAATGTAATGAACTACCAAGCAATACACTTTTAATTCTTTACAAATAGTCACTTTTTTGCTCATGAAGACACAGTCTGGTGTTTATATTATTAAACTCTCTATTCAATGCAATATTGATAGGAAAAGCATTCATTGATTGGTATTATAAGTTTTGATAATTCCATGTACTGATTATATTGTATTGAAGTCTTAAAATCAAAGAATTTCAATCCTTTTATTGACTGTTCTTGTACAGTGCTTAGCGTGCAAACAATCTTTTTTGGAAGATGTAGCCATAACTCACATTTTCACCATTGGGATTCAATGCCACTGTGTGAAAGGTGAGTTAAGGAAATGCTTTATAAGAGTTCAAAATCTTAGAGTTGGGAAGGTTTGTTTTCTTTTTGAACAATGATGCCCTAGGTTGAATATTTTATATGTATTCAACTAGACAAGATGAAACTCGATTGCAGTAGCAGACAAAAACCATGTGGGATCATGTTGTTGGATGAATTGGGCCCTTAGATTTCATGGGATTTCCATATATTAAAAAAAAATTAAGATTGTTACAACTGGATAGACTACTAGCATGAAGGAAGATTTGACCTAGCCAAATAAAGGTCTAATTCTATAGACTCTTGGTCAGAAAAATCGTCATTGTCTTTTGATTGTCTTCTTTATATAGTAGCATTTAAATGGAACATTAAGCATAGTAATAATATACTTAATCTATTAGTAATAATATGCTTAATCTATTAGTAATTATCTGCATTTAATATGCCAATTAATAATAATTTTTTACTACACATGCAACGTATTGTCAGTTTGAAGATAGTCTGTGCCATGTGTGATGGTTTAGTAATGGGAAAGTTATGATGATTTAATTGTAGAGCTACTAGTCCCTTAAAACGTTCAAAAAAAATTCTCAAAATATGCACTCTCATGGAATATAATGACTTCAAGTTATGCACAAAATGGATCTATCTTCTATCACTATGGGAGAGGAGTCTTAGAAGTTGTGGGGAGGTGTGTATGGTCGAAGAAGACAATGTAATGAACTACCAAGAAATACACTTTTAATTATTTACAAACATTCACTTCTCTGCTCATGAAGACACAGTCTAGTGTTTATATTATTAAACTCTCTAATCAATGCAACATTGATAGGAAAATCATTCATTGATTGGTATTATAAGTTTTGATCTTTCTAGCCTGGGCTTGGATCATTCAGCAATTAGCTTCATAATAAATGAATTAGATGAGAGTTGAGCAATTAGCTTCCCAAGAAAAATCTCATAAATGAACTATGTGTACCCCAATTCATGTGCCCTTTGTGCGTACCTAAATGATATATTTGAAACAACAAGGGTAAGGCTTAAAGAAATTAATTTTGCATCACATAAGTTTTTGCAGCCACAAAGCATTAGGTGCCACCTTCAGCACTATATGATCATCACTAGACAGGTCTGTATGTTTTATGAAGTTTGGTCATTGTAGTTTCCATTCTTGTTTCCTTAGTACCTTTAGTGGTAAGTCATCTACTTCAAATTTGTACAATGACCATACTTCATAAAACATACAGACCTATCTAGTGATGATCATATTGTGCTGAAGGTGGTGCATGATGCTCTACTACTGCAACAACTACAGACTGTGATGCAAAATTAACTTCTTTTAGCTTTACCCTTGTTTCAAATATATCATTTAGGTACACACAAAGGGCATAGGAAGATTTTATGAGATTTATGAGATTTTTCTTGGGAAGCTAATTGCTCAGCTCTCATCTACTTCATTTATTATGAAGCTAATTGTTGAAGGATCCAGGCCTAGGCTAGAAAGATGTCCTCCCATTTGAGATTTTGTCTACATTAGTATGTTACTTTTTATTGCAATTATAATTAGTTCCTTGGTTCCTTAGTAATTATTTTTTATTGCATAATTGTCTTTGGTTTGTCATTTTGTTTTGAGTGTCTAGTGATTTAAACCAAAGACTTCAATTTAACCAAAAAATGTGAAAGTCTACATTGGTATGTTTCTTTTTATTGTAATTATAATTAGTATGAATGAACAAAATAATGACAATGCAATATTTGTGATAATGCAATATTTGTCAAAATAGCATCGATGACTTCAGTCAATGTGCCTATGTGTCAATGTGATGAAGGGTGCTCCCCTTAATACCACAAACACATAACAGAAATAGAGAAACAACAACAGTAATATGCAAGAACAGAAAATTGGCTTCTTATTATCTCCACAAATGTGGAATTACAAACTTTCAGAATTACAATATGCAAAGCCACATGGGCATTCCCTTACAATATTCTGTAGGACAAAGCCTCGAATCAATACCCAGATCTACTACGCAGAATTATTCCAAACTGCCTAAGACAATAATTCAGCCTTCCTTATATAGGCAATTTCCACCGCCCGAGAAGGTTCCAGAATTTTAGCCCTAAGGGCCGACCAAACTTAGAATTATTTTATTTTTTAATTTATTACATCAAAGTCGGCTCAAGATAACCTTTGAAACCCGAACAGAAATTTTAAAGAAAATTATTTTTCGCCATTTCAGGTGACCCAACTTCCGAAGACCATAAGTCATCACCAGTTGACCCGATTGACTATTATAACCCCATTTCAGAAACGCCACGAAGCACTCTACAGGCTTGACCCGCGCAAGCACCCGTCACTCAAATTTTTGACCTCATCCGGGGCCTCTAAAGCCTTCAAAACTGAGTTCAAAGTTTCTGTACCCTGCTGCCAATACCAAAAATCTTCAATATCTTCCAATGTACACTTGACCTGGCAATGAAACTTTACTGGCAGACTTGTATGACCAAAATGAACCTCCAAGAAAGAAATCAGATCATTCTGAGCACATACAAAAATTACCAAAAATAGTAACTTTCCACAAATAGCAGCTCTGCACAAGATAGCCCTTATTGAATATAAAAACAAAAATATTTTTGGGTGATGCAAGATTGCTCTTACACCCAGGATGCTCCTGCATCAGACACCCGGGGTAATTTGAGAAGTGACCCTGTCACGACTCAGGTGTGCAGAGGAAAACCAAGACGGTTAACCTCCTCCTTTGTTAACCATGATGAATCTTCAACAGGTCGTCCTTTCCATTTGACCAAATATTCTTCATATGTCCTATTCCTTGTGCTTCTGCTAACACGACTGTCCAGTATGTCTTCAATCTCCTTGATATCTGAACTGGTTGCTGGAATATTCCACTGTGCTGCTGCAACCTCATCTTCAACACCTCCTTCATGATACTCTGTCAAATCTGAAATGTTAAACACTGGTGAAATATTCAGCCCAGTAGGCAATTCTACCTCATATGCATTTCCCGAATCATGCTTCTTCAGTATTTTACATGGTCCAAACTTCTTCATTTTCAACTTGTTATATGTACCAACTGGAAACCGCTCCTTCCGCAAATGAACCATGACTTCATCACCAACTTGAAATTCCTTATACCTCCTTTTCTCATCTGCCTTAGCCTTATACTGTGCGTTCATCTTGGTAATATGCTTCCTCACCTCCCCATGGATGTTCTTCAAATATTCTGCAAAATCTTCAGCTTCAGCAATACTTATTTCTCCTTTATCTATCTTTCTAAATTCAGATGCATTTCTTGGACTACTTCCATATACAATCTGGAATGGTGATTTACCAGTGCTCCTGTTGATAGAATTATTGTATGCAAATTCTACCTGTGGTAAAATCAAATCCCATCCTGTTGGCTTATCTCCAACCAAACATCTCAGCAAATTTCCCAAACTCCTATTCACCACCTCTGTCTGTCCATCAGTCTGTGGATGATGTGATGAACTGAACTTCAAATCTGTCTTTAACTTCTTCCACAATGTACGCCAGAAATATCCAACAAACTTAGTGTCCCGATCTGAAACTATGGTCTTTGGCAAACCATGAAGTCTCACTACTTCTCTGAAAAACAATTCTGCTATATGAACAGCATCATTAGTCTTCTTGCAGAGAATGAAATGTGCCATCTTTGAAAATCTGTCAACCACCACAAAAATTGAATCATGCCCCCGCTGAGTCCTCGGTAAACCAAGAACAAAGTCCATGCTGATATCCTCCCAAGGCTTCTCTGGTACAGGTAATGGCTGATACAATCCTGTATTCTGCTTCACTCCTTTCGCCATCTGACATACTCTGCAACTCTGTACAAACTTCTTCACATCTTGCTGCAACTGTGGCCAATAATAATTCTCACTAACCAAACCAAGGGTTTTATCACGACCAAAATATCCAGCCAATCCTCCACTATGCTTCTCCTTGATGAGATTCTCCCTCATAGAACTTCGTGGAATGCACAACTGACTCCCTCTGAATAGCATATCATCTTGGATGATAAAATCCAACCATTTTGTTCTGTCTAGAGTAACAGGTTCTGTACAAGCTTTCCAAGCTTCACCAAAATCAGGATCCTCTGGATACAAATTCTTGAGTTCCTTGAACCCAACCACTTCAATCTGCATTTCTGTCAGCAATAGTTGCCTTCTGCTAAGAGCATCTGCAACCCTATTAGACTTTCCACTCCTGTGTTTCAAAACAAATGTATAACTCTGCAAAAACTCAACCCATTTCAAATGCCTTTGATTCAATTTTCCTTGACTATTCAAATATTGCAAAGCTTGATGATCAGTATACAAAACAAACTCCTTAGGAAGCAGATAATGTCTCCACTTCTTTAATGCCTGAACTATAGCATAAAATTCCTGATCATAAATAGAATATTTTCTCTTGGCATCATTTAACTTCTCACTGAAATAAGCAACAGGTTTACCTTCTTGGCTCATAACAGCTCCTATTGCAGTACCACTAGCATCACAATTTACTTGAAACACCTTATTAAAATCTATAAGTGCTAAAACAGGTTGTTCTGTAATTTTTTGTTTCAACAATTGAAAACTCTTTTCTACCCCATTAGTCCACTTAAACTCTTTTCTATCCCCTCTCATTGTTTCAGTCAAGGGTCCACAAATACTGCTAAAATTTCTGATAAACTTTCTATAAAAGCTAGCTAGACCATGAAAAGATCTTACCTCAGTAGCACTCCTTAGAGTAGGCCATTCAAGGATAGCCTGTACCTTCTCTGGGTCCATTTTTAGACCTTCTGCTGAAACTACAAATCCCAAATACACTAACTCTTTCTTCACAAAACTGTACTTCTTCAAATTAATCAACAATTTCTCATCTCTCAACTTCTCAAACACCATACGAATATGCATCATATGCTCCTCCAACGTCTTACTAAAGATCAAAATATCATCTAGATAAACAATGACAAACTTACCCAGAAATTCTTTCAGAACCTCGTTCATGAGCCGCATGAAAGTGCTCGGTGCATTGGTTAGCCCAAAAGGCATGACTAACCACTCATATAGTCCTTCCTTTGTCTTGAAGGCAGTCTTCCATTCATCTCCTTCTCTGATCTGAATCTGATGATATCCACTCTTCAGATCTATCTTTGAGAAATACACAGCTCCACTCAAACAGTCCATAATATCATCCATTCGTGGCAATAGAAACCTGTACTTGATTGTGATCTTGTTTATTGCCCTAGAATCTATACACATCCTCCATTCTCCATTCTTCTTTGGTGCTAATACCGCCGGTACAGCACAGGGACTCAGACTCTCACAGATCAATCCTTTCTGTAACAGTTCATGTACTTGTCTGTTCAACTCCTCACTTTCTGCAGGTGTCATTCTGTGTGCTGCCTTATTCGGCAAACTCGCTCTTGGGATCAAGTCCATCTGATGACTGATCTTCCTGACTGGTGGTAATCCATCAGGCACGTTATCGGATACAATATCTTGAAACTCATTCAACAAATCTACAACTTCTACAGGAACATCTTCTACTTCCTCTTTACCAGCTTTTGGAATTAAAGAAAAACATACATGCTCATGCCTCATACCATCTAAGAAATTTCTTCCATCAACAAAAGTTATCCTTGCATTACCACATACCTTTTCTTCAGTCTCCTTCAATGGTTTTAGCTTATGTCGCACTCCATCCTTTGTCAGGGAATAGGTATTCGCACGACCATCATGTACAGCACATTTGTCAAACTGCCATGGTCTACCCAACAACATATGACATGCATCCATAGATATGATATCACACAATACCTCATATTGGTATCCGCCAATCTTGAACTTCACCAGGCATTGTTCATTGACCATGACCTTGTGGTCATCTTGTACCCAGGCAATCCGATATGGATGTGGGTGTTTCTGTCTCTTGAGCTTCAACTTTGTCACCATCTCTTCTGACACCAAATTGTCAGTGCTTCCACTATCAATAATCACATCACAAAATTTACCTTCGCACTTGCATCTGGTGCGAAACAGGCTCCTTCTTTACTCAGGTTCATTCTCACCACTCAACAGGACTCTTCTGTTAATCAACGTTTCTCTTTTTCAGCATCTTCAGAATTTGATGATCTGACATCTTCATCTACATGTGCAACTCTGGCCTGGCCTTCATTTCTCCTGTCCGTTCTGCCTTGGCGCTGAGGACATTCAAATGCTCTATGACCTTCTTCTCCACAGTGAAAACATGTTCCACGGAAGCCACCTCTTCCAGATCCTTGTCCTCTTCCTCTTCCTCTCTGATCTCTATTATTCTGATCCTGGAAGCGATTGGAATTATTTCCTCCCTGATTCTGACTGCTACTGGCCTCATCCTTCTTTTTCGGATCTTCATTTCGGCCACCATATGACCATCCACCAGATCGTCCACCGTGACCTCTTCCGTTTTGTCTGCTCTCGAACTTCTTATTCAGCTTTTCCTCTACTTTTAGGGAAAATTGGTATGCCTCCTCAATACTGCTCATTCGAACCAGATTCAACTCCTCCTGAATGCTTGGCCTTAACCCATGAAGGTATCGGGCAACTTTCTCCTTATCAGCTTCTGCATGGCCTGTTCTGATGAGGAGTCGATAGAACTCCTCTGTATACTCCTGAACAGATCTTCCTGCTTGCTTCAAACTCTGCATTTTTTTTAGTATGTCAAGCTCATAATCAACAGGAATGAACTGTCGCTTCAATTTATCCACCATCCGATCCCATCTCGTGATTTTCTCCTTTCCCCTTCTATTTTGCTCCAACTGAATCTCTTGCCACCATATCTTCGCATGACCTTTTAGTCTGGCCTTCGCAAATTTGACCCTATCAGGATCCTCAACATCTTCATACTCAAAATATTCTTCACATTCATTGATCCAGTCGATCAATTCCTCTAGGTTAAGATTTCCAGAAAATGTAGGAACCTCAATCTTAGGTCTTTTCCCAATCTTGGAAATCGCCCGAAAAAGTCTTTCTTCCTCCTGGTTCACAATTTCAACTTCTCCTTCTTGATATTCTTCTTCGGCTTCATCCTCGCTTTCATCTCTGACATTAAGATTCATTCCTCTGCGAATCTCTTCTTGTAATGCTCGCACTTGTCTCTGCAGCTCTCTAACCTCAGGTGTCACAGCACCAGCTCTTCCGCCACGTTCTCTTCGTAGAGGCATTTTCGCGATGCGCACTGAAACCCTAACCACGGTCCTAGTGCAAACTACCTCACAGTCGGTGATCTGTTTACACACTCAAGAAAACTTGGCTCTGATACCACTTGATGAACGGTGCTCCCCTTAATACCACAAACACATAACAGAAATAGAAAAACAACAACAGTAATATGCAAGAACAGAAAATTGGCTTCTTATTATCTCCAAAAATATGGAATTACAAACTTTCAAAATTACAATATGCAAAGCCACATGGGCATTCCCTTACAATATTCTGTAGGACAAAGCCTCGAATCAATACCCAGATCTACTACCCAGAATTATTTCGAACTGCCTAAGACAATAATTCAGCCTTCCTTATATAGGCAATTTTCACCGCCCGAGAAGGTTCCAGAATTTTAGCCCTAAGGGCCGACCAAACTTAAAATTATTTTATTTTTCAATTTATTACATCAAAGTCGGCTCAAGATAACCTTTGAAACCCGAACAGAAATTTTGAAGAAAATTATTTTTCGCCATTTCAGGTGACCCAACTTCCGAAGACCATAAGTCATCACCAGTTGACCTGATTGACTATTATAACCCCATTTCGGAAACGCCACGAAGCGCTCTACAGGCTTGACCCGCTCAAGCGCCCGTCACCCAAATTTTTGACCTCATCGGGGGCCTCTAAAGCCTTCAAAACTGAGTTCAAAGTTTCTGTACCCTGCTGCCAATACCGAAAATCTTCAATATCTTCCAATGTACACTTGACCTGGCAATGAAACTTTACTGGCAGACTTGTATGACCAAAATGAACCTCCAAGAAAGAAATCAGATCATTCTGAGCACATAAGAAAATTACCAAAAATAGTAACTTTCCAGAAATAGCAGCTCTGCACAAGATAGCCCTTATTGAATATAAAAACAAAAATATTTTTGGGTGATGCAAGATTGCTCTTACACCCAGGATGCTCCTGCATCAGACACCCCGGGTAATTTGAGAAGTGACCCTGTCACGACTCAGGTGTGCAGAGGAAAACCAAGACGGTTAACCTCCTCCTTTGTTAACCATGATGAATCTTCAATCGGTCATCCTTTCCATTTGATGAAATATTCTTCATATGTCCTATTCCTTGTGCTTCTGCTAACACGACTGTCCAGTATGTCTTCAATCTCCTTGATATCTGAACTGGTTGCTGGAATATTCCACTGTGCTGCTGCAACCTCATCTTCAACACCTCCTTCATGATACTCTGTCAAATCTGAAATGTTAAACACTGGTGAAATATTCAGCCCAGTAGGCAATTCTACCTCATATGCATTTCCCGAATCATGCTTCTTCAGTATCTTACATGGTCCAAACTTCTTCATTTTCAACTTGTTATATGTACCAAATGAAAACCGCTCCTTCCGCAAATGAACCATAACTTCATCACCAACTTGAAATTCCTTATACCTCCTTTTCTCATCTGCCTTAGCCTTATACTGTGCGTTCATCTTGGTAATATGCTTCCTCACCTCCCCATGGATGTTCTTCAAATGTTCTACAAAATCTTCAGCTTCAGCAATACTTATTTCTCCTTTATCTATCTTTCTCAATTCAGATGCATTTCTTGGACTACTTCCATATACAATCTGAAATGGTGATTTACCAGTGCTCTTGTTGACAGAATTATTGTATGCAAATTCTGCCTGTGGTAAAATCAAATCCCATCCTGTTGGCTTATCTCCAACCAAACATCTCAGCAAATTTCTCAAACTCCTATTCACCACCTCTGTCTGTCCATGAGTCTGTGGATGATGTGATGAACTGAACTTCAAATCTGTCTTTAACTTCTTCCACAATGTACGCCAGAAATATCCAACAAACTTAGTGTCCCGATCTGAAACTATGGTCTTTGGCAAACCATGAAGTCTCACTACTTCTCTGAAAAACAATTCTGCTATATGAACAGCATCATTAGTCTTCTTGCAGGGAATGAAATGTGCCATCTTTGAAAATCTGTCAACCACCACAAAAATTGAATCATGCCCCCGCTGAGTCCTCGGTAAACCAAGAACAAAGTCCATGCTGATATCCTCCCAAGGCTTCTCTGGTACAGGTAATGGCTGATACAATCCTGTATTCTGCTTCACTCCTTTCGCCATCTGACATACTCTGCAACTCTGTACAAACTTCTTCACATCTTGCTGCAACTGTGGCCAATAATAATTCTCACTAACCAAACCAAGGGTTTTATCACGACCAAAATGTCCAGCCAATCCTCCACTATGCTTCTCCTTGATGAGATTCTCCCTCATAGAACTTCGTGGAATGCACAACTGACTCCCTCTGAATAGCATATCATCTTGGATGATAAAATCCAACCATTTTGTTCTGTCTAGAGTAACAGGTTCTGTACAAGCTTTCCAACCTTCACCAAAATCAGGATCCTCTGGATACAAATTCTTGAGTTCCTTGAACCCAACCACTTCAATCTGCATTTCTGTCAGCAATAGTTGCCTTCTGCTAAGAGCATCTGCAACCCTATTAGACTTTCCACTCCTGTGTTTCAAAACAAATGTATAACTCTGCAAAAATTCAACCCATTTCAAATGCCTTTGATTCAATTTTCCTTGACTATTCAAATATTGCAAAGCTTGATGATCAGTATACAAAACAAACTCCTTAGGAAGCAGATAATGTCTCCACTTCTTTAATGCCTGAACTATAACATAAAATTCCTGATCATAAACAGAATATTTTCTCTTGGCATCATTTAACTTCTCACTGAAATAAGCAACAGGTTTACCTTCTTGGCTCATAACAGCTCCTATTGCAGTACCACTAGCATCACAATCTACTTGAAACAGCTTATTAAAATCTGGAAGTGCTAAAACAGGTTGTTCTGTAACTTTTTGTTTCAACAATTGAAAACTCTTTTCTGCCCCATTAGTCCACTTAAACTCTTTTCTATCTCCTCTCATTATTTCAGTCAAGGGTCCACAAATACTGCTAAAATTTTTGATGAACTTTATGTAAAAGCTAGCTAGACCATGAAAAGATCTTACCTCAGTAGCACTCCTTGGAGTAGGCCATTCAAGGATAGCCTGTACCTTCTCTGGGTCCATTTTAAGACCTTCTGCTAAAACTACAAATCCCAAATACACTAACTCTTTCTTCACAAAACTGCACTTCTTCAAATTAATCAACAATTTCTCATCTCTCAACTTCTCAAACACCATACGAATATGCATCATATGCTCCTCCAACGTCTTACTAAAGATCAAAATATCATCTAGATAAACAATGACAAACTTACCCAGAAATTCTTTCAGAACCTCGTTCATGAGCCGCATGAAAGTGCTCGGTGCATTGGTTAGCCCAAAAGGCATGACTAACCACTCATATAGTCCTTCCTTTGTCTTGAAGGCAGTCTTCCATTCATCTCCTTCTCTGATCTGAATCTGATGATATCCACTCTTCAGATCTATCTTTGAGAAATACACAGCTCCACTCAAACAGTCTATAATATCATCCATTCGTGGCAATGGAAACCTGTACTTGATTGTGATCTTGTTTATTGCCCTAGAATCTGTACACATCCTCCATTCTCCATTCTTTTTTGGTGCTAATACCACCGGTACAGCACAGGGACTCAGACTCTCACGGATCAATCCTTTCTGTAACAGTTCATGTACTTGTCTGTTCAACTCCTCACTTTCTGCAGGTGTCATTCTGTGTGCTGCCTTATTCGGCAAACTCGCTCCTGAGATCAAGTCCATCTGATGACTGATCTTCCTGACTGGTGGTAATCCATCAGGCATGTTATCGGATACAATATCCTGAAACTCATTCAACAAATCTACAACTTCTACAGGAACATCTTCTACTTCCTCTTTACCAGCTTTTGGAATTAAAGCAAAACATACATGCTCATGCCTCATACCATCTAAGAAATTTCTTCCATCAACAAAAGTTATCCTTGCATTACCACATACCTTTTCTTCAGTCTCCTTCAATGGTTTTAGCTTATGTCGCACTCCATCCTTTGTCAGGGAATAGGTATTCGCACGACCATCATGTACAACACATCTGTCAAACTGCCATGGTCTACCCAACAACATATGACATGCATCCATAGATATGATATCACACAATACCTCATATTGGTATCCGCAAATCTTGAACTTCACCAGGCATTGTTCATTGACCATGAACTTGTGGTCATCCTGTACCCAGGCAATCCGATATGGATGTGGGTGTTTTTGTCTCTTGAGCTTCAACTTTGTCACCATCTCTTCTGACACCAAATTGTCAGTGCTTCCACTATCAATAATCACATCACAACATTTACCTTCGCACTTGCACCTGGTGCGAAACAGGCTCCTTTGCTCAGGTTCATTCTCACCACTCAACAGGACTCTTCTGTTAATCAACGTTTCTCCTTTTTCAGCATCTTCAGAATTTGATGATCTGACATCTTCATCTACATGTGCAACTCTGGCCTAGCCTTCATTTCTCCTGTCCATTCTGCCTTGGCACTAAAGACATTCAAATGCCCTATGACCTTCTTCTCCACAGTGAAAACATGTTCCACGGAAGCCACCTCTTCCAGATCCTTGTCCTCTTCCTCTTCCTCTCTGATCTCTATTATTCTGATCTTGGAAGCGATTGGAATTATTTCCTGATTGATTCTGACTGCTACTAGCCTCAGCCTTCTTTTTCGGATCTTCATTTCAGCCACCATATGACCGTCCACCAGATCGTCCACCGCGACCTCTTCCGTTTTGTCTTCTCTCGAACTTCTTGTTCAGCTTTTCCTCTACTTTTAGGGCAAATTGGTATGCCTCCTCAATACTGCTCATTCGAACCAGATTCAACTCCTCCTGAATGCTTGACCTTAACCCATGAAGGTATCGGGCAGCTTTCTCCTTATCAGCTTCTGCATGGCCTGTTCTGATGAGGAGTCGATAGAACTCCTCTGTATACTCCTGAACAGATCTTCCTGCTTGCTTCAAACTCTGCATTTTCTTTAGTATGTCAAGCTCATAATCAACAAGAATGAACTGTCGCTTCAATTTATCCACCATCCGATCCCATCTCATGATTTTCTCCTTTCCCTTTCTATTTCGCTCCAACTGAATCTATTGCCACCATATCTTCGCATGACCTTTTAGTCTGGCCTTCGCAAATTTGACCCTATCAGGATCCTCAACATCTTCATACTCAAAATATTCTTCACATTCATTGATCCAGTCGATCAATTCCTCTGGGTTAAGATTTCTAGAAAATGTAGGAACCTCAATCTTAGGTCTTTTCCCAATCTTGAAAATCGCCCGAAAAAGTCTTTCTTCCTCCTGGTTCACAATTTCAACTTCTCCTTCTTGATATTCTTCTTCGGCTTCATCCTCGCTTTCGTCTCTGACATTAAGATTCATTCCTCTGCGAATCTCTTCTTGTAATGTTCGCACTTGTCTCTGCAGCTCTCTAACCTCAAGTGTCAGAGCACTAGCTCTTCCGCCACGTTCTCTTCGTGGAGGCATTTTCGCGATGCGCGCCGAAACCCTAACCACGGTCCTGGTGCAAACTACCTCACAGTCGGTGATCTATTTACACACTCAAGAAAATCTGGCTCTGATACCATTTGATGAAGGGTGCTCCCCTTAATACCACAAACACATAACAGAAATAGAGAAACAACAACAGTAATATGCAAGAACAGAAAATTGGCTTCTTATTATCTCCACAAATGTGGAATTACAAACTTTCAGAATTATAATATGCAAACCCACATGGGCATTCCCTTACAATATTCTATAGGACAAAGCCTCGAATCAATACCCAGATCTACTACCCAGAATTATTCCGAACTGCCTAAGACAATAATTCAGCCTTCCTTATATAGGCAATTTCCACCGCCCGAGAAGGTTCCAAAATTTTAGCCCTAAGGGCCGACCAAACTTAGAATTATTTTATTTTTCAATTTATTACATGAAAGTCGGCTCAAGATAACCTTTGAAACCCGAATAGAAATTTTGAAGAAAATTATTTTTCGCCATTTCAGGTGACCCAACTTCCGAAGACCATAAGTCATCACCAATTGACCCGATTGACTATTATAACCCCATTTCAGAAATGCCACGAAGCGCTCTATAGGCTTGACCCGCGCAAGCGCCCGTCACCCAAATTTTTGACCTCATCCGGGGCCTCTAAAGCCTTCAAAACTGAGTTCAAAGTTTCTGTACCCTGCTGCCAATACCGAAAATCTTCAATATCTTTCAATGTACACTTGACCTGGCAATGAAACTTTACTGGCAGACTTGTATGACCAAAATGAACCTCCAAGAAAGAAATCAAATCATTCTGAGCACATACAAAAATTACCAAAAATAGTAACTTTCCACAAATAGCAGCTCTGCACAAGATATCCCTTATTAAATATAAAAATAAAAATATTTTTGGGTGATGCAAGATTGCTCTTACACCCAGGATGCTCCTGCATCAGACACCCGGGGTAATTTGAGAAGTGACCCTGTCACGACTCAGGTGTGCAGAGGAAAACTAAGACGGTTAACCTCCTCCTTTGTTAACCATGATGAATCGTCAACAGGTCGTCTTTTCCATTTGACCAAATATTCTTCATATGTCCTATTCCTTGTGCTTCTGCCAACACGACTGTCCAGTATGTCTTCAATCTCCTTGATATCTGAACTGGTTGCTGGAATATTCCACTGTGCTGCTGCAACCTCATCTTCAACACCTCCTTCATGATACTCTGTCAAATCTGAAATGTTAAACACTGGTGAAATATTCAGCCCAGTAGGCAATTCTACCTCATATGCATTTCCCGAATCATGCTTCTTCAGTATCTTACATGGTCCAAACTTCTTCATTTTCAACTTGTTATATGTACCAACTGGAAATCGCTCCTTCCGCAAATGAACCATGACTTCATCACCAACCTGAAATTCCTTATACCTCCTTTTCTCATCTGCCTTAGCCTTATACTGTGCGTTCATCTTGGTAATATGCTTCCTCACCTCCCCATGGATGTTCTTCAAATGTTCTGCAAAATCTTCAGCTTCAGCACTACTTATTTATCCTTTATCTATCTTTCTCAATTCAGATACATTTCTTGGACTACTTCCATATACAATCTGGAATGGTGATTTACCAGTGCTCCTGTTGATAGAATTATTGTATGCAAATTCTCCCTGTGGTAAAATCAAATCCCATCCTGTTGGCTTATCTCCAACCAAACATCTCAGCAAATTTCCCAAACTCCTATTCACCACCTCTGTCTGTCCATCAGTCTGTGGATGATGTGATGAACTAAACTTCAAATCTGTCTTTAACTTCTTCCACAATGTACGCCAGAAATATCCAACAAACTTAGTGTCCCGATCTGAAACTATGGTCTTTGGCAAACCATGAAGTCTCACTACTTCTCTGAAAAAAAATTCTGCTATATGAATAGCATCATTAGTCTTCTTGTAGGGAATGAAATGTGCCATCTTTGAAAATCTGTCAACCACCACAAATATTGAAACATGCCCCTGCTGAGTCCTCGGTAAACCAAGAACAAAGTCCATGCTGATATCCTCCCAAGGCTTCTCTGGTACAGGTAATGGCTGATACAATCCTGTATTGTGCTTCACTCCTTTCGCCATCTGACATACTCTGCAACTCTGTACAAACTTCTTCACATCTTGCTGCAACTGTGGCCAATAATAATTCTCACTAACCAAACCAAGGGTTTTATCACGACCAAAATGTCCAGCCAATCCTCCACTATGCTTCTCCTTGATGAGATTCTCCCTCATAGAACTTCGTGGAATGCACAACTGACTCCCTCTGAATAGCATATCATCTTGGATGATAAAATCCAACCATTTTGTTCTGTCTAGAGTAACAGGTTCTGTACAAGCTTTCCAAGCTTCACCAAAATCAGGATCCTCTGGATACAAATTCTTGAGTTCCTTGAACCCAACCACTTCAATCTGCATTTCTGTCAGCAATAGTTGCCTTCTGCTAAGAGCATCTGCAACCCTATTAGACTTTCCACTCCTGTGTTTCAAAACAAATGTATAACTCTGCAAAAACTCAACCCATTTCAAATGCCTTTGATTCAATTTTCCTTGACTATTCAAATATTGCAAAGCTTGATGATCAGTATACAAAACAAACTCCTTAGGAAGCAGATAATGTCTCCACTTCTTTAATGTCCGAACTATAGCATAAAATTCCTGATCATAAACAGAATATTTTCTCTTGGCATCATTTAACTTCTCACTGAAATAAGCAACAGGTTTACCTTCTTGGCTCATAACAGCTCCTATTGCATTACCACTAGCATCACAATCTACTTGAAACAGCTTATTAAAATCTGGAAGTGCTAAAACAGGTTGTTCTGTAACTTTTTGTTTCAACAATTGAAAACTCTTTTCTGCCCCATTAGTCCACTTAAACTCTTTTCTATCCCCTCTCATTGTTTCAGTCAAGGGTCCACAAATACTGCTAAAATTTCTGATAAACTTTCTGTAAAAGCTAGCTAGACCATGAAAAGATCTTACCTCAGTAGCACTCCTTGGAGTAGGCCATTCAAGGATAGCCTGTACCTTCTCTGGGTCCATTTTTAGACCTTCTGCTGAAACTACAAATCCCAAATACACTAACTCTTTCTTCCCAAAACTGCACTTCTTCAAATTAATCAACAATTTCTCATCTCTCAACTTCTCAAACACCATACGAATATGCATCATATGCTCCTCCAACGTCTTACTAAAGATCAAAATATCATCTAGATAAACAATGACAAACTTACCCAGAAATTCTTTCAGAACCTCGTTCATGAGCCGCATGAAAGTGCTCGGTGCATTGGTTAGCCCAAAAGGCATGACTAACCACTCATATAGTCCTTCCTTTGTCTTGAAGGCAGTCTTCCATTCATCTCCTTCTCTGATCTGAATCTGATGATATCCACTCTTCAGATCTATCTTTGAGAAATACACAGCTCCACTCAAACAGTCCATAATATCATCCATTCGTGGCAATGGAAACCTGTACTTGATTGTGATCTTTTTTATTGCCCTAGAATCTGTACACATCCTCCATTCTCCATTCTTCTTTGGTGCTAATACCGCTCGTACAGCACAGGGACTCAGACTCTCACGGATCAATCTTTTCTGTAACAGTTCATGTACTTGTCTGTTCAACTCCTCACTTTCTGCAGGTGTCATTCTGTGTGCTGCCTTATTCGGAAAACTCACTCCTGAGATCAAGTCCATCTGATGACTGATCTTCCTGACTGGTGGTAATCCATCAGGCACGTTATCGGATACAATATCCTGAAACTCATTCAACAAATCTACAACTTCTACATGAACATCTTCTACTTCCTCTTTACCAGCTTTTGGAATTAAAGCAAAACATACATGCTCATGCCTCATACCATCTAAGAAATTTCTTCCATCAACAAAAGTTATCCTTGCATTACCACATACCTTTTCTTCAGTCTCCTTCAATGGTTTTAGCTTATGTCGCACTCCATCCTTTGTCAGGGAATAGGTATTCACACGACCATCATGTACAACACATCTGTCAAACTGCCATGGTCTACCCAACAACATATGACATGCATCCATAGATATGATATCACACAATACCTCATCTTGGTATCTGCCAATCTTGAACTTCACCAGGCATTGTTCATTGACCATGACCTTGTGGTCATCTTGTACCCAGGCAATCCGATATGGATGTGGGTGTTTCTATCTTTTGAGCTTCAACTTTGTCACCATCTCTTCTGACACCAAATTGTCAGTGCTTCCACTATCAATAATCACATCACAACATTTACCTTCGCACTTGCACCTGGTGCGAAACAGGCTCCTTCTTTGCTCAGGTTCATTCTCACCACTCAACAAGACTCTTCTGTTAATCAACGTTTCTCCTTTTTCAGCATCTTCAGAATTTGATGATCTGACATCTTCATCTACATGTGCAACTTTGGCCTGGCATTCATTTCTCCTGTCCATTCTGCCTTGGCGCTGAGGACATTCAAATGCCCTATGACCTTCTTCTCCACAGTGAAAACATGTTCCACGGAAGCCACCTCTTCCAGATCCTTGTCCTCTTCCTCTTCCTCTCTGATCTCTATTATTCTGATCCTGGAAGCGATTGGAATTATTTCCTCCCTGATTCTGACTGCTACTGGCCTCATCCTTCTTTTTCAGATTTTCATTTCGGCCACCATATGACCGTCCACCAGATCGTCCACCGCGACCTCTTTTGTTTTATCTGCTCTCGAACTTCTTGTTCAGCTTTTCCTCTACTTTTAGGGCAAATTGGTATGCCTCCTCAATACTGCTCATTCGAACCAGATTCAACTCCTCCTGAATGCTTGGCCTTAACCCATGAAGGTATCGGGCAACTTTCTCCTTATCAGCTTCTGCATGGCCTGTTCTGATGAGGAGTCGATAGAACTCGTCTATATACTCCTGAACAGATCTTCCTGCTTGCTTCAAACTCTGCATTTTCTTTAGTAGGTCAAGCTTATAATCAACAGGAATGAACTGTCGCTTCAATTTATCCACCATCCGATCCCATCTCGTGATTTTCTCCTTTCCCCTTATATTTCGCTCCAACTGAATCTCTTGCCACCATATCTTCGCATGACCTTTTAGTCTGGCCTTCGCAAATTTGACCCTATCAGGATCCTCAACATCTTTATACTCAAAATATTCTTCACATTTATTGATCCAGTCGATCAATTCCTCTGGGTTAAGATTTCCAGAAAATGTAGGAACCTCAATCTTAGGTCTTTTCCCAATCTTGGAAATCTTCCGAAAAAGTCTTTCTTCCTCCTGGTTCACAATTTCAACTTCTCCTTCTTGATATTCTTCTTCGGCTTCATCCTCGCTTTCGTCTTTGACATTAAGATTCATTCCTCTGCGAATCTCTTCTTGTAATGCTCGCACTTGTCTCTGCAGCTCTCTAACCTCAGGTGTCACAGCACCAGCTCTTCCGCCACGTTCTTTTCGTGGAGGCATTTTCACGATGCGTGCTGAAACCCTAACCACGGTCCTGGTGCAAACTACCTCACAGTCGGTGATCTATTTACACACTCAAGAAAACCTGGCTCTGATACCACTTGATGAAGGGTGCTCCCCTTAATACCACAAACACATAACAGAAATAGAGAAACAACAACAGTAATATGCAAGAACAGAAAATTGGCTTCTTATTATCTCCACAAATGTGGAATTACAAACTTTCAGAATTACAATATGCAAAGCCACATGGGCATTCCCTTACAATATTCTGTAGGACAAAGCCTCGAATCAATACCCAGATCTACTACCCAGAATTATTCCAAACTGTCTAAGACAATAATTCAGCCTTCCTTATATAGGTAATTTCCACCGCCCGAGAAGGTTCCAGAATTTTAGCCCTAAGGGCCGACCAAACTTAGAATTATTTTATTTTTCAATTTATTACATCAAAGTCGGCTCAAGATAACCTTTGAAACCCGAACAGAAATTTTGAAGAAAATTATTTTTCGCCATTTCAGGTGACCCAACTTCCGAAGACCATAAGTCATCACTAGTTGACCCGATTGACTATTATAACCCCATTTCAGAAATGCCACGAAGCGCTCTACAGGCTTGACCCGCGCAAGCACCCGTCACCCAAATTTTTGACCTCATCCGGGGTCTCTAAAGCCTTCAAAACTGAGTTCAAAGTTTCTGTACCCTGCTGCCAATACCGAAAATCTTCAATATCTTCCAATGTACACTTGACCTGGCAATGAAACTTTACTGGCAGACTTGTATGATCAAAATGAACCTCCAAGAAAGAAATTAGATCATTCTGAGCACATACGAAAATTATCAAAAATAGTAACTTTCCACAAATAGCAGCTCTGCACAAGATAGCCCTTATTGAATATAAAAATAGAAATATTTTTGGGTGATGCAAGATTGCTCTTACACCCAGGATGCTCCTGCATCACAATGTGGTGTTGGCCCATGTATGTTGAAGACGTCACACACAACAAGTAATATTAGGCATTGACTTTGGGTTTGCCCAAATAGGAAAAAGGTCTGGATACGTAATTATTTTTTATGTTTAAAAATAATGTGACAACTAATCATTTTATGAAGAACTGATGTACATTTGATATTGCAAGGAAATAGTGGATGTCAATACTTTTGGTGGGTTGATGAAACCACATTTACATCTACCCCATCTACATCTATACCTGATGTAGGAAATGAGTGCAACTTGTGCAAGGCTCCAGAGGCAGCTAGTGCTGCCAAGATTGCTTCAATGGCGAAAGAAAAAATCATATTTCTGTGATGCCTTCTTTGTGTAGTTTGTGCACTACTTTGTTGGGACCATATGTGTAAATGTGGTTAACATAGGGCTATTATAGATATTGATTTTTTTTTTAGAATTTCAAGTAGATACGTTGGACATATTTTGATAAACTCATAAAATTTTTTGTTGTTTATGACTTCATTATGATTTTCAATATAAAATTAAATAAAATTAAAAATTAACCTTATTATCGAGCTGATTGTCGAAGGATCCAGGCCCAGGCTAGAAAGATGTCTTCCCATTCTATTGTGGATATGTGTTTCAAAAAACATACATACTTGTTGCACGTGCATTCTCAATTCAAAGTGGGAAAATCTTATTTTGGATGCGAGGGAGAGAAGCCAAACACATAAAGAACATGCACATAAACATGATAGCTGAGAAACATAAATGTAGATATCACAACAGCTAAGAAACATAAATGTAGGCATCATGGTCACAATTTTTTTGGAGACACAACATAATTGAATGGTATACCCAGATGATACAATACAACTACTACTCCTTCGGTTCCAAGTTGATACCGCGGGATCCAAAAACCATAGATAAGGAATAAATTTAGAGAGCAGAGGAGGGCCGTAATGAACAAAATAATACAGGGTCCCTATATTATTTTGGTCATTATGGCCCTCCCCCTTCGCTCTCTAAATTTATTCCTTATCTATGGGTTTTGGATCCTGTAGTGTCGACTTGTAACTGGACTAGTAGTGGTTGTGTTGCATCGTCTAGGTATACCACTCAATTATGTTGTGTTTCCAAAAAATTGTGAACATGATTCCTACATTTATGTTTCTCAGTTGTTGTGTCCCAGGACCCATTATGACCCTTTATGACCTTTTATGATCCCTAAGAATACATCTTAGAGGTCTTAAAATGTCATAAAGGGTCATAAGAGGATCCTAGGAGGGGCTAGATGAGCTTCCACCTTCATGTGGTTGGCCCTGTTAAGTAGAGAATGTTAAACTATTCTCAAATCAAAGAGAAGCTCAATAATTTAAGAAGCTCTATAAAACCTTCACAAATATCCCTTCTTTGGCCTCCACTCATACATGTTCTTAGAATATAGAAACTTTGGATACTGTTTCTCATCCATGCATAAAATGTGCTAGTGATCATTTGGTTAGTGCTTGATAACACATTTGACATCATACCTTTTTTCCTTGCAGGTTTGGGATCATACAAGAGCATACTAGATCACACAAGATTATATTGAATTTTATTCATAAATGCAAACTTTGAGAAAATAGAGTTGTTAATGTTTCACATGCCTTTTTTGAAAGTGTAAGCCCAAATACTCATATAAAAATCTCAATGATGATCAGAATCAATGATGGAGAGTTATCATGATGGCAATGGTTGGAGTACCTTGTATTCAATAAATGTTGGCAAGTGATCCTTCTTAGCTATTGCTATTTTAGATTAAAATACATACCAACAATAGCAGTTAAGAAGGATCGCTTGCCAAATTTTATCTTGTATGTAAAATTTTGGGAGTTGCATCTGAAACTACGCTAAATAATGTAAGTTGTAATTTTAAATTTTTTTCACCGTTATGGTCTTGTTGATCTTGGAATGCTATTTTTGTTGTGTAAATTGATTCATTTGATTCTATAATACAATAACAAAGACTCATTTTAACTATGTAGATGTTGTGTGTTAGGTATTTACTTTCAACTAATAACAAGATATCCAACCATGACAAAAGGTTAGTAACAATGTAAACTTTTTGTGAGTAGTTGTTTTATAATCTTCGTATGAAATTTTTTATATAGTTGATTTTATCATAGAACTGATGATTTTTGTCACCAACTAAAGGCTATAAAATAATAGGGGATTCAGTAGAGGAGAATTCAATTTTTTCCTACACATTTTTTTGTTAACTTGTTAAGTTTAACACATATTAAAAGAGATCCAGGTAATATTGTTATTCTTGTCTAATATTCATTTGGCTTCTTTCAAAGTGTTGGGTACTACTTGCAAAGCTTGAATATTTTTTTTGGTGTTGTCTCTTTTGGTAGACTAGTGACTCTCTCTGCCATTTATCTGAAAAATTGTTTGAGTATATGGTTTGTTTGTTCAATGAGTCTAGATTCTACTTGGTTTTGTTTGTGGCATGTGTCAATAGAATTATTGGACTTGCTCTTGTTGGCAAGGTATGAAAAATTGTTAATGATTGATATTGATGCTCACTAATGTATACACATTTCTTCAGCATTATGCATGTCGGGTGCCCAGGTGTTAAATTGATACTCAATAAGTGTCCATTGTTTTGCTTCTTTCAGCTCATAGTCATTGAAGAATCCAAGCATACATTGTGATAACTTTTTGAAATATGTTGCAACAAGAGTTAATGGATTCATAGTGTGGAGAGTAGGAGGGAGACTATAGCTTGATCAGTATGGGTGTGTGTGTATTACTCAAAAATAGATCATTACTCCTTGGAGTGTCACTTTTTCCAAGTAGATTCATCATCACTTTTCTTGCTACTAACATAATCTTAGCTTAGAGATATCAAATTTTTACAATCTATAATATATATATTTTTTCTAAGACATCAATTTGATTGTGTAGATTTTCATAGAGATATTAGCTTCCTACAATCTATAATATAGTTTTCTATTGTTGTTAAATTCAGTTGCATATATTTATTTTACATCGTGTTTCTGATCACTCTTCTTATCCATCATCAAAGACCCATCATTGAATTTTATTGATGTTGAAGTAAACCAGTAAATTGACAATTAACTTGAGACTGTCACCCTTCCCACAACAACAAGTCTGTGATCATCCTTTATCATTATTTCTATAAGATTTTTGCCATGATCTTCCTTTCTTGAAGAATGAATGCTTCTACTCACATTGAATTTCTTCTTTCTTTGTTTATGACAGTGAAATGAGTACATCTAGTCAAAATCTTCTCTTCCCCTATTTAATTTCCATCCCTTTGCACCAAATTCCTTTCCATTACAGGAAAATGTAGAATATTGTACATCATTATTCAATAAACATTCCAGAAGACCATGTGAGAGAGATGAATTAGAATGTGAAGAATTTAAATTGCAATCATTTATCTCTGAATCCATCATCTATGTTTTCCATCATTGGAATAATTCTCAATTTCTATAGAAAGCTTCAATACACTTTTTCCTCACAAATCTCACAAGGAAGAGCTCACAAATCTTTCGTAACCAACATTCGCATGTAATGCATCTTGAAGTCATTGCACACTCAAGGATCAGAAAATGAAGAGACGCGCCTGGGGCAGACAACACGCTCTAGAATCCATTCCAGCTTGGGTCCATTTTTGAAGGCTGTTACATCCCCTATATAAGTTATTAGTTTGAGTCTTTCTCTTCTGTAGAAATTTGAGCAGAAGAGAATAACTCCCAAAATATTCAATTCTTCCAAAAAATCAAGTGAAACAAGGAGAATAGCTCACAAAAAACTCTAAATCTTGCAAAAATCAACCCAAAATCTTACCAAATGCTACAAATCGAATAGCTTGTACCGATCGACATAGTATAATATAATATTATATTATACTATAATATAATATTAGTATATGATAGTATAGTATTATAAAATTATAAATATAAATGTACTATAATATATTAATAGATTTGATAATATATTTTTTAAAAAAAATTGGATTTGATGTCACTTTTTCGACGTCCAAAAAATATACGTTCGATGAGAGTGCTATACAATCGACGAATATTCTAACCATAACTCGTTGATATTGCGACAACCACTATATTGTTATTTTGACCAACATTGGTCGAAGAGATAAATGGTATGCAGGATAATTCTTCCAGATTGAAGAGATTATTTTGACGGTGGATTAGTTGATACTTCGATGACTATAGAGGTCGAATATTCAAAAAACATATAATGTGTCGAATAATGGACAAAAAAAGATTGACAACAATTATGGTCATTTGGTTGACCAATTGTCATCTAAAAATTGACTAATCGTCATCGAAAATCTAGCTAAAATTTACTAGTGTAACTTCCACAAGAGATTGGCAAGACAATTGCATTAAGATGCAAGAATGATATTATTGATAATGGACATAATTAAAATGTACATAATATGCCTCCTTATATAGGAAAGGTGATAAGAGACAATGATAAGAAGTTGATAAGCTATCACTTATGCAAGGTGTAATCACATGTCCACCAAGTGTGGATCATCCTTCATTATGCAATAAATTATGTGCAATAGGATGAGGATGATAATGTGATATGAGCACTAAAAGTGGATCTCACACCTAAAGTGGAATTTTTCCTACACCATGTGCTTAATTGAGGTGCAAACTCCTAGGTGTCTCAATGAAAAACTATTATGCAATGCATTTATCCTAAGTAAGATTAAGTAAAGTGTAATTAGGAATATTTAATTACACCAACAATAATAACTACAAAAAATTAAACAAAATAAGAAAATACTAAACATAAATAAAGAAAGGAAAAATGACCATATATATAGATATATATATTTGATGGTTGTCATTTTGTTTCTTGTTTTTGGTAACATATAGTGTCGAGACCTAAGGACAAGAATGTGATAGGAACAATAATATACCAATTGTGCAACTTTTTAGCCTGTTAATCTTTACAATAACAATTACAAGATTATCTTTAATAGCATAAAATGAAAAATATAATCATAAGCACATCCACATAAAAATGAAACACTTGACATAGAGATTTATCTCATGGAAACCTATGTTACTCCTATTTGAGCATTAATGGTTGTCATTAGTATCATTCAGTTATTTAGTCGATAAAGGAGACAAATAGGACAATCAGTCAAAACACATAAATCTTATACACTGAGAAGGATAAAAGGTAGATCTCTAAGTTAACCAAACATGGCTTTGACCGAGTACTCTCACCGAGCCAGATGATTACCGAGTACCGAGCATAGTGATCACTGAGCATTCATATGAACTGAGCACCAACTAATTAACGAATGAAGAATGCAGTGAACATTGAGTAAAATAGGAAACAATGTATAGTAATTTGAAATGACACAAACATCAATGCAAATGGTTCACAACGATCAGAAAATGGTTTACCAAGATCGAGACAAAATTAAATAATATGGATGTAACCATTAAATTGTTGATGATTCCTATGTAATGTTAGATCTAGGTTATTTTGTTTCACCGTTGATCTTAGGTTTTCTAAGATATTGTAAAACCCTAATTAGGTCAAGTCAGTTTGATATAAAATGAGTAAAGATGTCATTATGAACATATATCATGAATGAGTAGCTGCACTAAGGACATCATGAGATCAAATAGGGTTTTTGACATAAGGTTTAAAAGGAGCATTCAAATTTTCAGAACATACACAAGGCTACCAAGCATAATAGAAGGACACATACATCACTACAAGGTGATATCTTTATGTTATATTACTGATCTCAATTAGGCACTTGATTAACTTGCTAATTACAGATACATTTTATTGTTACCATTTAACTATTATAGCAAAATCAAAATCTCCTAACAAAGTAGACTTAATCATTCTTAGCTAAAACTCTTAACCGAGTACACACATGTATTGTGTTGTTAAAATCCTCTAACCAGGTAGATCTAGTCGATCTAATTGTTACTCCTAATGGGGTAAGATCACTAGAAGTGATCACAATTTGTAGCCTTAGATGACATACTTTGTTACTATAGTAGTGAATATTTGTGGGTGTCATCCCCACCGTAGTTTTTACCTTCTTACAAGGGTTTCTACGATACCAAAAAATATGTGTAATTTGTATGTGTGTGCTCAAATGTTGACACACTTCTATGAGTCATTATATCCAAGATTTCTCAAGAATGAGGTCTCAAATGACGACTCATAGCTCTCTATTCATGGAGTGCAAGGGTTTGTAATGGAGGCCCTCAGTTTAGACCTAGTTTGTGCCTATGCAAGTACACCATAAAATAAGAGATTCAAAGAGGAAAAGCAAGAATGCTAGTTTCCATGATCATCAAGTATGCATGCAAATGCAAATGAAATCTATTCTATATGATAACAATGCATGAAAGAAAACTAATCTATGAAAGGAAATGCTTATGCAAGATTATTCTATGAAAGTAAATATGAATCTAATCTAACATGCAAATGCAAAAGTAATCTAAATGGATTGCAATGGAGGCATGAGAGAAGAAGACAAGAAAAGAGAAGTTGCAATGTTCAAGCTCAAGTGCTCAAATTATCCTCCAAAATCACTCTCCAAACCTGCATAACAATAACATAAAATCTTGGATCTTTAAAATCTCCATGCATAAAAATGAGAAGGAGAGGGCTCCTTATAAAGGATTTATAAATGAATGGATGGTCAAGATTAAGAGGCAAAAAGAAATGAGCAATGGTGGAGATTAAATCTTGGTTGATCCATGTGTTCAAGATTCTCAAGAGGCAAAATCAATGGACATGGTTAAGAGGTAAAAAGATGTGTGGAAGAGATTAAGAGGCAAAAAGAGATTCCACTCATCTTGGAAAATGTGCATTCAATGTGTAGACAAAAAGTCTTTTTCTTTTTCTTTTTCTTTTATTATTTATTTATTATTTTTAGCAAAGTGGTTTCCATTATTTAATTAAAAGATTTTTTATTTATTTAAAAGAGATTTGTTCTTTTAATTAAATGTGGCTTAAGATAAAGTGATTTTATTATTTAATTAAAATATTTTATTATTTAATTAAAAGGGAGCATGTTCTCTTAATTAAATAAAACTTAGGATAAAATGATCAAACCTTAGTGAATATTGAAATAATTGAATTAATTACAATTTGATCAAGGAAATTGATTTGAATTGAAAATATTGCAAGGCATTGATTCAAGAAATGATAAATTGATGAATGGGGGCCCATAGTCTAGGTGACCATTTTAGGGTGCATATAGTATGAAGTTTCATGAATGGTTTATTGATTAGATTACATACAAATTACATTTTCAGTTATATTTGAATGTATGTTTCATACAATGGATTCAGTCAGTTAATTGCTATCTACACCTGCAAAGTTGTAGTCTAGAAAAGTTTTGAAGGTATTGATTCACCCCTCCCCTCTCAGTACTTATCTTTCCATAATACCAAAAATTGGTATCAGAGCTAGATCTCTCATTAAGGAATTTTAATCACTAAAGAGAAAAGGTCTAAGGATAGAAAGATATAAGCTGGATAAGACTATTGAGAATCAAAGATTACAGATGCATATTTATATTGAGAAATTCAAGGAAGCCAAAGAACAACTGAAGAAGTTACTGATCAAGAGGAAGGATATGGAAATTTGGTATAATGAGGCTGATTATCATGAAGAAGATATAGATGATCCATTTGAGGTATATGGATCTGATCTAGTAGCATATCTGATGCATTTGAAGGAACCATATCATATCTATCTGAAAAGAATCTACAACTTACTGAACAAATGAAAGAACTATAGATCGGTCAAGAGACACAAATGGTTAGAATGATTGATATCATGAACAATGCAAGGAAAGAAAAACAAGAAAGAAACTTGGCTATTGAAGATAGGAGGAAAATGACTGATAAGTTGCAAGAGAAGGAATTTGAGATACTAAGACTCATCGAGCATCACTTTGAAATCTCCAATCAGATGGTTGTCATAAGTCAGAAGCCAATCGAGTAAACAATGAGCTTACAAGGAAACTAGAAGACATCGGTGAATTAAGAGATGAAAATGAAAGATTAAAGAATGAGGTAAAGATGCAACAACAACATAATGAGATGATCAAGAAAGCTGAAGATAGTACTAAAAGAATGGATGAATTTTTGATTAGTCAGAAAAGACTTGATAGCACAACTGGTTTAGGCTATATCGAGCAAGGAGAGTCATCAAGACAAGTTGAACAAAAGAATTCCTATGCTAATCCAAGGCCAAAGAAGCTATCATGTTATCATTGTGGAAAACTGGGCCATGGATCAAATGTTTGTAGAAGTAAAGAAAAAGGTATTCCTAAATCCATTCCTAAATTTAATGGTCACTGCTATAACTGTAATAAGTATGGACATCAAGCACATGAGTGTAGATAAAAGTTGAATAGGACACCTAAGAAACCTTATATGGAGAAACATTTTCGCACTTGCAACATGCATGTACACATATCACAAGAATATAGGACAAAAATGAAGCAAGTCTGGACACCGAAAGAAAAGAACAAATCATATCAACTGAGAAGGTGAGGTAATGCATATACTTGGGATTACAACACTTGGTTTAATTGCACAACATGTGGCAGGTGTGGACATGTAATAGAAAATTTCATGAGAAATAACTAGAGAGGAAGATTTCATAATTGGACAAGTACTAGAATGGCATGCTTGTACTGTCATAAGGTCGGTCACTTAATCAAAGATTGTAGAGACTGGGCACCAAAGATACATACAAATACAAATGGAAATACAATTGAAGAGATCATGAGGATAAGAGATCAAATGTAGAGAAAAGCATCAAATGACAATGTTGGATAAAGAACTATAGTCGGTGACACCTCATCCATCGAATTAGGTGATATCACCACCTCTACTTAATCAATTAAGGTATGTATGGAACTGAATTTCAATCAGCTATATTTTACAATAGTTCCTTACATTTAGTAATTGCACACCAAATCAGCATGAAATAAGATGCACTATGGGATTACATGTTTAGAACTTAAATTGTGTACATTCAGTTAAAGCATGACCGAATGAATGTTTGCTAGTCGGTAAATATTGGCAAGGTTAATCGAGTTGTGGTATTAACTGAGTAATATCTAAATGTTAATTGAGATAAGGTCTTTAAAGTGTAAAGCAAGCACAACTATGTCTACCAAGTTGTGGTAGGTAAAGCATTTAATGCAAAATTTTGAGTGGGAAATGAGATTTTTGGTATAAATACACCATGGACTTAGTCATTTTTCACACAGCGATCATGAGAAGAACTAGAGAAACTTTACAAAAATTGAGTGAAGAATTTCTAGAGCTTTTAGCAAAGATTTAAAGATATCCCGAGCGATTTTATCACAATCTAAAGTAAATTTCTTAGCCACCGAGTTGTTTTACAGTAATATTTGCGAAGCCCTAAATTTGGAAACTATGGAATCCTCATCCAAGTTCATGAAATCAAAGTCAGGGAGTGACAAGAAGGTCACATTGATTAATTTTGCAACTTTTGATGAACCAAAATACAAATTACACCTTGAGATTGCATCACAAATTGATCAAACTGACACATTTTCAAGTATATCACCTAGGGTTTTGTTGGTTCAAGACATCTGCGCTTACATCCACTGCAAGATTAGAAAAATCAAATATTTCAAGCTTCAATCTAGTTACCAGGAACTAATTATGAATGGAAAGCTCAAGGATGAGCACAAACACCTAGAGGTGAAGGGATTAATGAATGCCTTGTATTTCCCAAGAGAGTTTAAGATAGAGTGGATTAGGGTTGTTTTGAGTCGAGTGCATGAAGGGAAGTTATGGCTAGATGAACCGATCAAAATAAAAAAGGACATTATACATGTTGTCATTGGTTACCCTTTTACTGATAAAGTTAAAGCCATAAGGAATGCATCGAGGACTGAGACCGAGAATCTTATAGGAGCATAATGGGATGGAAAAGGTATGAGAGTCAACAAAATAATTGATCCTGAGATAAGGTTCAAAGCTTATGTTTTCAGTTACAAGATATTTCAATCAAGAAGGCCAAACAATGTACCTTGTGGAGCAGTAGACATTGCCTACAAGATTATTAAGAAAGGTTTTCAATTTAACCCAGCTAAGCTTCTACTAAAACAATTGGAGGAGAACATGAGAAATATAAGGATAGAAAAGACAAACACATGTAATTTTAGTTCCATACTGGTTTGTGTATTTTTCTACATGCAAAACTTATTTCCCTCAGTTGATAATGTTGATTGAGATGTCGATCAACCAACCATTATGCAAATTAGTGAGTTTATTCAAAGTCTAGGACTAAATTTTGTTAGTGTTATGGATGTTTATTTTGAAAAATTCAAAGATAGAATGCATCAAAGGAGCAGGATACCAGGTTAGCTGGTAGAAAAAATAAAGATGATATATGTTTCCTAGTGGACACCGACACCACATTAATCAAGGCAGTTGAACCAAGGACTGCTTGGTTACCCCCAATGGGCTATGAACTAGATATTGACCAAGCTTCTAAGTCAATATAGATATTGTTGGTTGAGCCCAAAAATCCAAAGGCTACTAGGTTTAGAACCTATGAAGAGGCCAAATTAATAATAAAGATGGATCTAGTAGGAGTGAAAGTTAGTAGAAAATCCAAGAAGATGATGGATACCTTGGTAAAACAATTTGGATATGACACAAAAGAAGAAGAAGAGGAGGAGACTGAGTCAAATAAAGATATCCAACAGTGAACATAATTAGGAGACTGACTCATAATGAGGATGAGACTAAGTCAAATAAAGATATCCAAGTTGTACTGGTAAAGGCCACAGGAAAGAGAAAATAAGCAGAAACACCTACAAGAGCAAGGACAAGATCCTCAATAGCTGCTTCTCCACCCTTGAAGAAAGGAATTGAAAAAATATGAAGGCCAACACCTACCAAAACATATTAGAAGAAAAAGAGAGGTGCCCAAGTCACCTCTGAGAAACCTAAAAAGAGGATAAGATTGATAAGAGAAAAGGATGATATTGATGAAGATAATGAAGAAGAAGATCAAGAAAAATTCAAGGTTGTTTTTAATAAAAAGTCATTTTGTAGATGAGTTAGAAAATAATATAAAAGAGACAGGGAGTCTAACTCACCCTAAGTTAAATTTGTATATATATATATATGACTACTGAGGACCAGGAGAAAATAGAGGAATCTATCATACAAATGGTGATTAAATTTAAAAGAGTGCCTATTGAATTTGCTAGATATATTCCTAAAGAATTGTATGAGAAAGTGTCAACTACGTGGACATATGCCCTGGACACTGAGAAGAAAATGAAGGAACATTCATTAATTTTGGCCATGCCTACTCTATCAGTTTTTGATATAGAAGAACTAATGAAACAATATTCAAAACATTTTTTAATGATGGGTAGAGCCCTTGATATATTGGCAGGAAAGGTTGAGGCAGTTGATGAAAACAACAAACTTTTATGGACCACAATTTTGAAAGCTAGGGAAGAAGCTGATCAACTTGCATTGGCTATCATTCTCAAGAAGAAGAAAAAGAAGAAATGAAAAGGAGTTCACTTAGATGATGCAGACATAGCCACCAAGGATCCAATCCACATATCTGATACCGAGGTATAAGATGACACTCTTTCTATGGACTTTTACCCGAACAGATATAGTGAAGAATATAGACAGGATGCTCCCGACCAGCTAATAAACCCCAGGAAAGATGATGTTTTGATTGAGGACATAAAAGACAAAGATCTTGATGATGTAAAGGATGATGAGGACATTAACATTGCTGCAGATACCATTAATGAGAATGCACCTAGTGAGGCAGCAATAGGTGATATACTGGGTGACTTACCCATATTGGTTCAAGAAATTGAAATTGTTACACAAAAGGAACCCGAAGGCTCTTCATTCGAGAAACCAAAGGATATACCTGAGGGATAGGATACAATAGAGAAAAAAGCTTCAAATGATCTTGAGAATAAACATGCAGAAACAAAATAACCAGAAGATAGTACACCTATAGAATCAGCTACAATAGACACCACATAAGATGCCCAAGGCCAAGCCACTGAGACACTAGTCACTGAGAAAGAAAAGGAAGAGAGTGTGTCTACCGAGTCAGAAAAGCAAAATCCAGAGACCAAAGCTCTAGTGCCTTACACCAAATCTCCTACACCAAAGAAGAAGAAGAAGAAAAAGAAACATGGTAAGGCACCTGTCACACTTGATGAAGTTATTGAAATACCTGAATGTGACCCTAGGACCTTAGACCCCGAAGCCTTAAGGAGGTATGGAGAATTGTGCACAAGGAAGGCTGCACAAGAGAAAATGAAAAAAGAAAGTAAGAGAAAATAAATCTTAGAGGAAGTTAGAGATATCTTAATGCAAGTAGTCCCTAACATCAATGTTGATGAGGCAACTCCCATCATTGATCAACTTGCTACTCTAACTGGACACATCAATACCCCTGATGTAGATGTAGAGAAGCGAATGGAAGAACGTGAAAAAGCTAAAATTCAAATAAAATTAGCAGAGAAAATAAGCTAGGAAGTGGAAATCAATAAGGTCAAGCTCTTAGAGGTTTTAACCATCATTCAAAAGATAATACAAACTTTGTATAAGTTATGCACTGTGGACCACTTCACTACCAAGCTTATTGAAAAGATCAAGAAACTTAATGAAGAAATACAGTTCAATCCAACTAATTCTTTAACCAAGCCCAATGCATTTCTTAATGAAGAAATACAATTCAGTCCAACTAATTCTTTAACCAAGCCTAATGCATTTCTTAAGCATTTTTCAAAGGTTCAAGAACTTCAGCGGTTAAGAATTGATTTGAGGAAGAAAGAAGACATAATCAAAGAGAAAATAACTGAGCTTTAGGTTCAGTTTCTTCCCCATCTTAAGATAATGGAGAGACATGTAAATAAGGAAAATAATTTAGTTGCCACCCCAAAAATTTTAGTGCTAGAAAATATTTTTGACATGCATGCACAACTCGGTTTAGAGCACATAGCTCTTGAGAACCTAAAAGAGGAATGGGAAAACTTCTTGGTTTCACTAGAGAAAACCCATAAGCATATTTTTGACAAGTTGTAAGTACATTTTTTTTTTCTTGGCATTAATTTCAAAAAGGGGGAAATTCTATGTATATATATATGCCAATATGTACTTCACATCGAGAGCATGTACAAAGGGGGACTTAGTATATTTTTAGAGTTAGTATATTTTGGAGTTTGTATATATTTTTTTGGTATTTGGTACATATACATAAAGTTTTGATACTAATGCCAAAGGGGGAGAATGTTACTCCTATTTGAGCATTAATGGTTGTCATTAGTATCATTCAATTATTCAGTCAGTAAAGGAGACAAATAGGACACTCGGTCAAAACACATAAAGCTTATACACTGAGAAGGATAAAAGGTAGATCTCTATGTTAACCAAACATGGCTTTGACTGAGTAATCTCACCAAGCCAGATGATTACCGAGTACCGAGCATAGTGATCATCGAGAATTCACATGAACTAAGAACCAGTTAATTACCAAATGAAGAATGCAATAAACACCGAGTAAAATAGGAAACGGTATAGTAATTTTAAATGGCACAAACATCAATGCAAATGGTTCACACTGATTAGAAAATAGTTTACCAAGATCAAGATAGAATTAAATATGGATGTAATCATTGAATTGTTGATGATTCATATGTAATGTTAGATCTAGCTTATTTTGTTTCACCGTTGATCTTAGGTTTTCTACGATATTGTAGAATCCTAATTAGGTCAAGTCAATTTGATATAAAATGAGTAAAGATGTCATTATGGACATATATCATGAAGGAGTAGCTGCACTAAGGACATCAGGAGATCAAACAAGGTTTTTGACAAAAGGTTTGAAAGAAGCATTTAGTTTTTCAGAACATACACAAGGCTACCAAGAAGAACATGACACATACATCACTACAAGGTGATATATTTATGGTATATTATAGATCTGAATCAGGCAAAATTAAGTTTCTAATTACATATACATTTTACTATTACCATTTAACCATTATAGCAGAATCAAAATCTCCTAATAGAGTGGACTTAACCGTTCTTAGCTAAATCTCTTAACTAAGTACACACATGTATTATGTTGTTAAAATCCTCTAACCAGGTAGATCTAGTCAATCAATTGTTACTCCTAACAGGGTAAGATCACCAGAAGTGATCACAATTTGTAGCCTTAACTTGCATACTTTGTTACTACAGTAGTGATGATTTGTGGGTGTCATTCCCACCATAGTTTTTACCTTCTTACAAGACTTTATGCGATACCAAAATATATGTGTTATGTGTATGAAGTTTCATGAATGGTTTATTGATTAGATTACATGAAAATTACATTTTCAGTTATATTTGCATGTATGTTTCATACAATGGATTTAGTTGGTTAATTACTATCTACACCTACAAGGTTTTAATCTAGAAAAGTTTTGAAGGTACTGATTCACCCCTCCCCTCTCAGTACTTATCTTTCCATAATCCCAACAATGTAAATTGAGAAAACACCACAATGGGAATTAGTACCCATTAGATGATGTACTCTTCTGAAGTGTGCCTAGTGAGGTGCTTAACCCTATTAGGAGTTTACAAAAGCACTGCTAAGTGCTATCCAGTTAAGGGATTTACCTTAGGCTTGTTAGGACCTTTACTCTGTTAGGACTAGCCTTGTTAGAGGACTTTAAACACAAGATAATGTGCCACCATGTTAAAGTATTTACAATAAGGACCTGTTAGGATCCACCCGATTAAGGGATTTTGACTGTTGTAACTGTTAGGGAACAATAGAAAGAATGATGTGTATAACAATACTACTTCTTCTTGATCAGATCCACTGAAGCACACAATCTCTTCTTAACACAATTAAATTTTCCCCGGCTTGATGGGTGAACCCAAAAAAGTGAGTCCCACTTTTTGGGATGAATAATTATTGGTTGGGCACAAAAAATGTTTTTTTTGGGTCTTTGTGCGAAGTCAGGGTCTTCGCACAAAGATGTACGACCCCTTTGCGTGAAGACCCTTACATGGGGTACTTCACATGAAGGGATGAGGATGCCTTCGTACGAAGACCCCCTTCACACAAAGACCCCCTATGCCAGATTCCCTACAAATTTCTAGCGGAGGCATCATTTTCACAATTACTATTTATTGAGAGCTTGTGGGCCCCCAGAGTTGGAGAAAACCCCTTGATGACCTCATTGACTTCTTCCTCCATGCCTTCTTTTCGACCTCCTTCGACCGTCGTATACTCCAAGTACACACATTTTTCCCTTTTAAATTATTTTTATTGTAAATTATATGTTTATAAATTATTTTAGTTCATTTTTTATTTTCAAGTAGTTATTTCATTTTCGGTAATTTTTAATTTAAAAAATCAAATTTAAGTTACAAAATTAAGTTAGAAAATTTTTATTTTTTAGTAATCTTATTACTTGTTTTTAATTTGTTTTTAATTATTAATGTTAAAATGTTAGTTTTAAATTATTTTTATTAGAAAATTTTAGAACATTAAGAAAATTTAGAAAAAATTAAAACCTTGGGAAAATTTACAAAAAATTGAAACTTTAGGAAAAGTTAGAAAATTTTGAAACCTTTGAAAAAATTAGAAAATTATTAGAAAATGTTAGAAAATTTTAAAACTTTATCTCTCTTTGTGCCCATTAGGACTCTCTGACCAAACTCCTTAATACTATGTCCACATCCTCTCTCTCTCTCTCTCTCTCTCTCTCTCTTCACCCATTAAGACTCTATTTCTTGTGTGCTACTATTTGACACTAATTAAGACTCTCTCACCAAACCCCTTAAGACATCCCCCACTCCCTTAAAAATATCTCCGTGCTTTTTAACACTATTTGTCTCCCCACTTAAGACTCTCTCTCTCTCTCTCTCTCTAATCAATTTTTTAAAATTTGTCCATAAATGCTCCAATAGTTAACTCCTCTTCAACATATTCTAACCTTTTGGATTCTTTCCCAAAAAAAATTTCATTCTTTACAAATTTGTGACTCTTGCAATTTACCATCTTTGTTACATCAATGTTTTCATTTTTCAAAAGAAAAAGAGTCAAATCAACACATGTTTCACATATTCCTTTTATGAAATTTATTTGACCAACTGCATCATCTCTTTTGTCACATAAAATGGATGAGATGAACTCACTTCATCTAGGAGGAGGAGCATATTCAAAACCATAAGTGTCTTCTACAAACTTTCAAAAAACCTGATAATGGAGATCAAATTCAATATGATAACGACAAAAACAAGTTTCAAACACTTTGTTTGTCCTGACATAATATGGCTTCAATCTTTCAAACAATGTTTGCCCAATCTTTATATTAGGATTTGAACTATAAAATGACACATAAATTTCATGTTGCATTGTGTCCAACCAATGTTTTGTATGATGTTCATATTGATTAGCTACAATTCTATGTCTGATAACATCTCTATTGTTTGATGAAGGACAAGTATTATTATTCCAAAATAATATGACCAAATTCTTGATTCCCTCATCAATCCTATCAAAACAAGGAGCTCTACACATGATTACCCAATTTCCTTCCAAGGTGCTATCCTCCAAAAGTATTCTCCTCTTAACATATTGTGGTATTTTTTTCCTACTAAAACCAATCCAAGATGAAATTGAATATATTTTTCTATTTTGGGTCATAGTGTTACCTATAATGGATGTCAACATAACTCTTCTTGTAATGGTCTTATCTTTAGTTTGAGATTTCTTCCCTACCTAGTTCAAACCTTTCCTAAGATTTTCAATCATATCAGTTTGCATGTCAACAATTTTTCTCTTCTTTGATGTTGTGTCTATACCTAATAATTTTAATGCCTCTTCCAACTTTTTGTTTATGAGTACAACTGAAAGAAATTGGGCTTGTTCAAGTGTTTCAAAATTATCAAATTTATACAATAGTTCTCTTTCTATCTTATTCGTTGACCTCTTCTTAGCAAGACTTAAAGGTTGAACATTAGCAAATGATCTCAATTTTGCCACATCCATTGTAAGTAAATGATCTAAGTTTCTATAATTAATATTTCTCTTTACAGTTTGAGCTAGATCTATAAGTTCATCCATACCAGTAAGAGCACGTGATCATGAGCCTTCTCCAACAAATTTTTTGAGCTTCCGTAGGGAATGATCCTGACCCTTCTTCAATGTGCATTTCTTCAACTTGGCTTGACCCTCCTACTTGAGCTTCCCCTTCACCTTGACCATGTTGATTGTGAGATACATGCACAAAAATGAATCAAATTAGATAAAAATAGAACATAGGTCCATAAAATTTGGGCATATAAAATTAGAGGTCTAGGTCCATACCTTCTTTGGTTTTATAATAATATGTCAATGCAGCTTCACGATTTCTTTGTTCAGTACTAGGTGATCCTTTTCTTGCAGATTTACTTTCTCTTCCCTTCTTGTTCCTCATTTCGTCTCTCCAAAAAAATGTCTTCTAAAAATTTGGCAATAGTAATTCTCCTCTTCAAAAAAATGTCTTAGAAAAAATCACCTTACTATTAATTCTCCTCTCCAAAAAATCATCTTTGATAAAAACACCAATAGCAATTCTCCTCCAAAAAATGAATTTAAAAAATGTAGAGCAATAGTAAAAAAATGTGAATTAATTATATTGCAATTGTGTGAAATTTTTTTAAAAAAGCATTTTCTTTTATACCATACAAAAAAAACCATAATTAGCCGACCTACTTTGTGCAAACTACGTCGGGTAAAAGTCTGGGAGGGCTTGTTCCTATCAGACTTTTTCCAAGGGGTCTTCGTACAAAGGCCCCTTCACACGAATCCCCAAGATGGCTTTGTGTAAAGGGGGTCTTTGTACGAAGACCCCAAACTTGAAATTTTTATCAGGAGAAAAAAATACAAAAAAAGGACTTTCAAGGCCTCAAACAAAGACCAAACAAGATGATATTCTGAAACAAAAAATGCTAGATGGTGCTACTTCTTTCTAACGACTATAATTTTAATAATATTGAGTTCGTTGTCACTTTCAAAAGTTACTTTAATTAAACATAGGTTGTTTGACCATTCAACAACCTGTCTCTTCGGCACTTCGGGAAAAATAGTAATTTATAAAAAACAATTATGAAAAATATGTAGGAAAAGATTATTTGTGTTACCTTTCTATCAAAAAAAGAAAAAATAAATTTTGATATATACAGATCAAGTTAAAATGATCTAAAAGAAGCTGTCTAAATTACAATTACTCTCACTTTAGAACTTATTAAAATATGAAATATTGAACCAAAATGAATGAAACCAATTACATCTATTAGATATTGAAGTTAAAAATGTAACCTCAAAAGAATTACATCGTTATCATTTTTGAGAAAAAAATTATGCTAATCCAAGTGACAGTCACTCAAAAACATTGATTTTTCACACAAACAACTTTTCAAAAGAGAAATAAAAATGGATTCAAATAAATTTTAATTTTATATTTAGAAACTAGAAATAAAATGATAAAATACTCTAGTTTACATCATCTTCAAATTCCTAATAGTTTTGCGGTAATATGTGTTCGAAAGTGAATTTTTTTTTAGAATGTTGATCTTAGTGTCAAAATTGGTCAAAAAGTGGGACGCACTATTGTGGGACCACCCTGATCACAACTCGCACTTTACACCACACTTTCCCAACACACAATCAACACTAAAAACTTTCAACTTCATCACATAAATAGTATTCATCAACCCCTAGTGTCTTCCATCGTCTTAGGGTTGCCTTAAATGGCTTACAATTTAACTTTCAAACTTCTGGCTCAAATCCAATGTGTCACACAAAAAAATTCAATGTACAAAACAATTTTTCAAGATCGTGTCAGCCAATACAATGATTTATATAGAATTTTGTGTCATGGGGTCAAACATGTTTTGACCAAACACTAGCTTCCTCTAGAATCTTCTCCACACGCTAGCACGAACAATGTGGTGCCAAATCATCACCTCCAATCATGAAGAGACATTACCATATCGTGAATGACTCAACTAAATTCATCACAACCTCTACATCAATCACTAATTAAAGATTCATCAACTATCACTCAAGAACACAAACACTTAAACATGTAGCTCTGTCTCTGCTCACCGGTCACCTATCCTTTACATTGGTCACGTGACCAGTGGTAGTTTATTGCTGGTCATTTATCTTGTGACCAAATTTATGACTAAACTATTTTAGTCATTTATTTGGTCATTTGGTAGTTTATTTGATCATTTATTTGGTCATTTGACCATTTATTTGGTCATTTGGTAGTTTATTTGGTCATTTGGTAGTTTATTTAGTCATTTATTTAGTCATTTATTTAGTCATTTATTTGGTCATTTATTTGGTTGTTTATTTGGTCATTTATTTGGTCATTTATTTGGTCATTAATTTAGTCATATATTTAGTCATTAATTTAGTCATATATTTAGTCATTAATTTAGTCATATATTTAGTCATATTAGGGCACAATGGAATCAAACCATCATCATCCTACTTGTAAAGTAGGTGCTCTTCCATTGAGCTAGTACCCTTTAAAGAATAATCATACCATGTATACTAGTACTTCCACTAAACATGATTTCAATTTTTTCCATCTATAGTTCAAGGGTAGAAAATCTTAAGGGGAGGATGACTAGTGATACTTTAAACTCAATGGTGAAGTTATTCTGTGCAATATAAGAATGAAGTGAATGATGCCATTGGAAAATACATTACATGTGTCTTGTTCCCCTTATTATAATGACAAGCATATATCTTTAGGGGAAACCAACCACATTAAATAGATATAAATTATGTACCAATGATCATACCTTCTATATTTTAACTCCTAATTAACCCATCAAAAGCTTTACTACTTTAGAAGTCCATACTCCTGATAACTTACCAATCTATTGCACTTCTATCCAATACATCAATCATAAAATTAGTATTATTAAGGAAATTTGATACACACTAAATTCAACTTATAAAAATTGATAGCCATTTTCCAAGATCTCCTATTTGTGGTATATACTAATCCTTAAGATACATCAATAACTAATAACGTAGCATCTTTCTTATCATAGCTGGAAAACAAAAAATAGTAAACATTGACCTTAAAAATACTTAAGGATGCCACAAGTCATTAATGCATTGGAATCACTAATCATTGTTTGAACACTTTAGTTTGCCAATTATGACCAAATACCTAGGTCACAAAAAAACAATAAAAGTAACTAAATCGACTAGTTCAACATTACTTTTTAAAAATACAATGTTAACTGGTTTCTTTGAAAATCAAACAAATTTATAAAAAATGTTTTAAAAAATTCTAAAAAAGTTACAAATTTTTAAAATTCTAACAAAGAAAGTATGTTTTAAAAAATTCTAACAAAGACACAAATTACTCCTGTTACATACAATCTTTGATAGATTACCCGATACTGTTATGCAAACTAGAAAACTCACCAATTAAAGGTTTCAAGGCTTTTTGTGTGTTCATATCATGCTTAGTAACATCTTGCTCATACTGCTCCACATAAAGTCTAATTGTAGCACCAGTTGAACCTATGCCCTGCAGATTAGATCCGTCATTGTTAATCACCAAATATTTTACTAGTAAAGAAATATCAAACCTAAAGTATAAATAGTACAGTGATTCAACTTAAATAATTTGACAATCCTTGTTATTAAGAATAGAAAATCCTTGGTCAATATTATGATATTGCCTTTTCTTCTACAATAACAGAGAAGTTTTTATGTTGCTTGAATAAAGTGTAAAAGTGTATGCTACTAACTTTCCTTTCTAGATAGGACATTATTGCTTTGACATCACTCGATAGTGAAAAAGGTCTTTTAAAGGCCTATCATAATAGCAGAGGGGGAAATGGGCAAATGTTGTGGGCATAAGCACCAAGATGAATGGATTTTAAGGATTTTTTTCAATATTTCAGAGCTTTTGTCCAGAGAATTATTAATAGTAACAATAAATCCTACTATTCATAGGATAGGCTTCTATTTAAAAAAAGAAAATGAGATGCCAAACAAAGGTGATAAAGAAAAAAACATTAACGGATAGACGAAATATAATTCTAGAACCATCCGTGAAAAAAAAATGAATTCCTTGTTTCAATGCAATACTCCCATCAACTTGAAATATTTGAGACAAAAGTACTGTATTATTGCATAACTTTCTTTAAAAAAAGGCACTAGGCCAAACAATTAATATTCGAGAATCATATGCACACTATAAATGAGAAGTATGTTGCCTTTCAAACTTACTGGATCTGTGTATGAAAAATCATCTGTGAACTTGAGTTCATAGCTCCTTACATAGATGGAATCAATTGATTTCAGAAATAGTAGGCTTAAACTCCAAATTTAACTATTGAAACAATATATGTAGTTAACTTACCATACTTTTCTCCTAATTTGGTTTTGGAAAGAAAATCTCGTAGATGCTCAACCATTTTATTGGCTCCATCTGATTCACATTCCTAGACAACAAAAAAATATTGAATTATTTTTTATACTCTAATACTGTAAAAGCAATCGGATGCTCTCTTGTCTATGATGTAAATAAAAATCAAATTCTATAATTTGAATGCAAAACATTTCTTTTAGTATGGTAAGACATTATCTTTTGTACATTAATTTTAAATACTACTTAGCTCATAATCATATCGAGCAAAGAAGTTTTGCCCATATGTTGCCCAATGCTCCTTTGCAACATCTTCAACAGACACTAGCCTCTCACCAGGATTTTTATCTTTGTTCCTATGAGAAATGATTGAAAGCCAAGCTAAGACAGCCCTATGCATCACAACAAGAAACCAAGTACAACAAAAAAAAATCAAATTCATTATATTTGAATAGTGATGTTTTGAGAATGTCTTGTGTTAACAAACATTTAAAGTCTCACAATGTTTTTCCATTTTGTCACGGTTAGTATTCAAAACTAAAATTCTAGCCAGACTGAGGTGTATCTTTACCATCTAAATAAAACAATAGAAAACATGCCAAAACGTAAACTTATAGATAATGATTACTTGCACAAATATGATCATTAGTGAAAATAAGTATTCTTTGTGATTCCACTGCCCTTTGGTTCATGTTTCAATAAGAAAGCATAAAAGTGACATTTTTGCATTGTTGTTACAGGTGTTACATCCTATATCTCATTCTATCAACATCAACGAATCATTTGGAGGGCAAGAAAAAGAAAGAAATCCAACCTTAGAGATGAATTTAATATAAATAAAAGTAAGGATTTTCTGCATATTTCTTGTTTTTGGTTTAGTTATGACAGTCTGATTTCTGCATATTCTTGGTATGAACTGGTGCCTATTTGAATGGTCATTCATTGGAGTTTATGAAGGGCTGAATCACCTCCAATTTGGATTTTTTTTTACTCGATTCTATCAAGTATTGACAAAGATATTTGAGTTTTAGTCAAAACCACCAAATTCTGGTTTAGAGGAATCAACAAGCCAATAAAATGTAGAAACTTTATGTTTCACATGGATAAAATCCCCATGTTTGGTAGGATGGTGGGGAACATGTTGTATTTTTTGTATACATTCTTGCAAGAGACCATGTAGCAATCTAGACGTGCAATGGTGGAAGAAGACTATAATTCTATCACAGACTATGACAAGACAACAATGTGTTAGTTGGTTGTGTTTAGTTCCTATAGTGGCATTTGAAAGAGGAGTTGTGGGTTTGGTGATGTGTAGGGGGATAAGTCTTGATTTTTCCAAGATTTTGAAATTGGAAGAGGGCATAGTTTACAGTCAGTTTAGGTGATTGTTTGAAGAGGTAGTAGGAATGTCCCAATTAGTGTTTTTAGAATCGCCGATCTGAAATATTGTTGGTTGAGGGACCAAACGGGCTCGTAAAAACATGAGATTTTGGGAGGTGGTAGGTATTGAAGTAACCTACAACTCTTGTTCTTTCCATAAAAATTAGTTTGTACGTTTAAGAGGTCAAACAAAGATATTTCTAGAAACTGACCTAGGAGGACTGAATTTAAGACAATCCTTGTAATCTGATTACACAATGTGTTAGAATGGTTTTGGGATGTCATCAAGAGATTGTAAGGGTGTTGAAGGTTCTCATTGAGTGGGGGATTGGATCAGGGAAGAGGGTGTCAAGTTGGTATCACTAGAAGCTTATAGATGCATTGTTACCATAGGAGCATATGTGTGGACTGTCTGAAGCAATGATTGTTCAAGAGTGTCTAATCCAACAAGACACTCTTTAAAGATTATTTTCTGACTATTTAAAGGGTCACGGAACAAGTTTCTTGGAGACATTCAAAGGATGTTATTGAAGAAATTTGTTGGGTCTACAGATCAAACATGCACTTGATATGGAGAACATTTGAGGTCTCAAGTATTCAAATTGTTTGTAATGGGGCACACCTTGAAAAGGGGAATACTCTCAACTTCCAAGCATAGGGTTTCCATTGGAGAAGGTGTGTGCTTAGAACAAGACATGTAAATTAGAAATTTTTCTAAGTATAGAGGCTAAATGTCACTTGCATAAGGAACTTCAAGAAATGTACATTCAGGGAAGCACCTAAAAAGAAAAAATTCCATTGTTGGTAAAGTCAAGAATCCCTGACAAGGGCAAGTTCAAGTTAAAAAATACACCCATAGGTCTGGCTGAGACTAAACATTCAAAAGAGTTAAGTTTGATATGCAGATGCACACCCAATATAATTCTAATTGCAATGAATTGATACACACTGGGATGAAGAAGCCTAAATGCATATGAACAAGGTTTAAGGACACACCTAAACAAAGAAAAATTCATAAGTGTTGCATATCGAGGTGTTCTCTTGAAATAGTAAATTTCTAACTGGAGACATGTGCACCTGAAAGTGTAGAATTCTAGGTGAAGCTCATGCATGAAAGAATTGAAAGATTTATAAGTGTGGTGTGTGCCTGTGCCTATGAATGACATCATGCAAGTTCAAAATTCAATTTCAATCCTTTGTATTTTGCACATTCAGGTGCAAGATCAAAGTTAATATAAGATGTCCATGCCTGTATGGTGAAATGATCTAGGAACATGGATGCATTTGAGATGTGCACCTTATTGTGAAGGGTGCCTCTCTAAGGGGATGGTGTTCATAGCAACTGAAACCAAATTATTAATTGAGTGGTGCACTTTGAAATAGCACAAATCAAAGTCTAGGGTATGTTTTGAGGTGTTTGACTAGGCATGAAGGAGATCAAAGTGCTGAAAGTGTATAGATGTGTGTGCCTAGATCAAAATCAAAGTTATAACTACCATATCAAAGTGCACACCTCAATGAGAAAATTCAAAATTGAAAAGCTAATGAGCAAGTGCACACTTAGAAGAGGTAAATTTCAAATTTAGAGTTCTTTGTCTAGGGACACACACTTGGGAAAAGATTGTAATTCAATGTGTATCAAACCACTATAGATAGTTGTGTGCTTGTGTCATGTCCCCTTTTCAAATAATTAAAAATAATAACTTTTGCTAAGGCTGGCAGGCTCAAAAAGTGAAGTTTCAGGAAAAGGGGATAATCTTTGGAAACCAATGGATTAATAAATGATAATTATTATTAAAATATGTATTATTGACCCCTCTTGGTTGTGAGTTAGGTTTAAGCCCTCTTTTAAAGGGGTTTGGAGGCATTCCAGGCTCATTCTAGAACTTGATTTTTGCTCATTGCTTTGTTGTTCTTTAGAGGCTGCCAAACCTATGGAGAAGGAGACCCAAAGATGGGAGTTTGCAGATTTTTAGGAAGGATAAGGATGGGAGTTTCAGGCCATTCCATGTGCAAGCTCATGCAGAGTTTTCCCTTGTGCTGAACAGTGCAAATTTGTGAGTTTTCGAGTGTGTTTCTTGTAAGAGTTTGGTGTTTCCGGTTGAGTATTTCATATCAGTTTGGTTTGCTTCTATATTGAAGATATTTTGATGTTAAAATAGAGTTGAATATATGTCTTGGGTCATGGTTATACTTCTATGATAGATTATTAGTGTTTTATGGTGTTTCCAGGCTATTTTGTGTTGTTTTTGGGAGCCCGATGAGCATTATTTTTGTCCTTTGTTTGGGAGTTGTTGTGTAAACTTTATATAGATCTGAAAATGTCATTTTATAGGCTGTTATGCTAGAAATTTTTTTGTAAAAATTTCTACTTTCAGATTTATCAATAATATGTGAAGCTGTGAAGTTTTTGGCACTATTTCAGGCATACCCGATTTGGGTTTTATTAAAAAATTGCATAATCTTTCAAAGTGTTGATTGTTTGATTTAATAATCTGATTAGAGGAATTCATAAATATGATATAAAAATAAAAAAAGGGACATAAAAGTGGTATCAGAGCTATGATCTTGCCAGCCTGAGGGTTTGTAGAAGTTTGTATGCAACTAAGTGAAAGAGAAAAGAGATATTTGCAGCGAGAAAAGAATAAAGAAATTCTGATCAAACCTCCAGTTGAAAATAAAAGTACAAAATCCAAGGAAGGGACAAGTATGGCTGACCCAAATGAGATGGCAAAAAAATTCTTCCAGGACATCCAGAACACTCAAAAGAAAATAGTGGATAGTTTGGTAGAAACTAGAGAGGCTTTGCGGTTATTGACAGAAAAACTCCAAGGAGTTGTGTCTACTAATAAGAAAGGGAGCACTTCAGAGGAGCCAAGAAATCTAAAATCCACACCTTCTAAATCAACAAAAACTATTTTCTTGCCTACATATGAGCCACCAGTACCAAATCCAACCCTTAGTCCTATGGAAGAGGTTACAGGTAACTTGATTGCATTAAGAGCTACTTACAATGGCTTAGATGATGACTTTCGCAGTTCGGTTCCTTTTAGATAATATGTGGATATGATGAACACTTTGATGCCCAAGAAAGAGTACAGGAGGGAGCAAGACATAAGTGGAAGAGAGCTCAAAAATAAAATAAGCAAGTTTACAACACCTACTTTTGATGGAACAAATAAAATTTCAGCTAGAGCATGGCTACAAAAATTACAGACCTTCTTCACACTTAACCCCATGAAGGAGAGTGATGCCATTCAATTTGCAAGTCTACACTTGGAAGATGCAACCTATGATTGGTGGTATCATGGAATGACTACTCAAGGTCATGATCAGGTAACTACATTTGATTATTTTAGTCAAAGAGTGATAGATAGATTTGATCTCAAGGATGATGAAGAGTATTTTAAAGAATTATCAAAGTTGAGGCAAACCAAATCAGTTAATAAGTATGTAGAAGAGTTTCAAAAAGTGGCTTTTATGGTACCTGATATGAGTGAAAAGAGGATTGTTTATCTTTTTCTTGATGGTTTGGAAGATTTTGTTAAGGGTTTGGTTAAGGCTTTCTCACCCTCAACCTTACAAGAAGCTATCAAAAGAAGCTTGCAACTTGAAACTTGTGTGCCTATGAAACCAGTCACTAATCAAAAACCCCCAAATCTTTGGCAACATAAGGGGAATTTTTAGAAAAAGACTTTTCTAGCACCACCACCAAAGAATGTGATAAATGTAGCAAGAAATAAGGTAGATGAAGAGACTAGGAGTGAATTACAAAGGAAAAAGATTTGTTTCACTTGTAGAGAACCATGGGTTCCAGGACACAGATGTTTGGGGAAAGGTCAAGTGCACTATATTGAAGTTGCTTTAGAATCTAATTCAGATGAGCATGAGGAATTTCATGACACTAAGGAGGAGGAAGAAGAAGAGAAAGAAAAATAAATCAGCAAGGATGGCACTTTAGTAGCATTATTAGGAGTCCCAAGATACCATCCCTTTCAAATTTGAGGAGTACTAGCAGGGCAAAGGTTGACAGTTCTTCTTGATAGTGGGGCAACTCACAATTTTATTGATGAGGGATTTGTCATGAAAAGAGGGCTTAAAGCAGAAGATTTTGAGGGATTCAATGTTATTGTAGCTGATGGATTCACTATGCCTTGCACACGGGTGGTGAAACAACTTAGGATGACCTTAGGAGATTATGAGTTATGTGATGACTTCTATGTTGTTGGCATTGGGGAGACAAATCTTGTATTGGGTGTTCAATGGTTGCACTCTATTGGAGGCTATTACATAAACCATCAAACTATGGAGTTTAAATTTAATTCCAATGGGAAAGAAGTCTTATTGAGAGGCTTATCGAATGGAGCACCTAAGGTGGTCACTACAAAGAGGATGGAGAGGAATTTTCGAAGAGGACAAGTAGCATGGGCAGCAGGAGTCATAATCCATCCAACAAGCTCTCCAAAGAATCAAGGTAATTTCCATTTTGAAATTCAAAATATTCTTGATAAGAATAGTATAGTTTTCAATGATTTGCCTTTGGGATTACCACCAAATAGAGGTTTTGAGCATGTTATAGAGTTAGAGTAGGGTGCCAAACTAGTTATAACAAATCCATACCACCATCCAAGAGGTTATAAGGAAGAAATAGAAAAAACTATTAAGGAACTCTTGGACATGAGATCCATAAGGCCTAGCTCTAGTCCATTTGCATCATTTATGGTGCTTGTCAAGAAAAAAGATGGTACAATGAGAATGTGTATAGACTACAGGGCTCTAAACAAGAAGACCATAAAAAATAGGTATCCCATACCACACATAGATGAACTTATTGATGAGTTACATGGTGCTGTATACTTCTCAAAAAATGACTTAAGATCAGGGTACCATCAAATCCGCATGAGGAGGGAAGATGTGGAAAAGACCGCTTTCAGATGTCACTATGGGCACTTTGAATTTTTTGTTATGTCATTTGCCCTCACTAATGCACTAGCAACATTCCAATCTTGTATGAATAAGGTATTCAGCAAGCATCTTCAAAAATTTGTTTTGGTATTTTTTGATGATATCTTGATTTACAGTAAAACATGGAAAGAGCATCTAAAGCACATAGACACTATTTTGGGAATCTTGGAGCAGCAATCCTTCTATGCTAAGCTATCTAAATGTGAGTTTGGTTTGATAGAGATCCTATATTTGGGACATATTATAAGTTCTAAAGGAGTACAGGTTGATCAACAAAAAATTTAGGCAATTTTGGATTGGCCTCCACCCACTAATCTTACATAGTTGAGAGGTTTCTTTGGGTTGTGTAGCTACTATAGGATATTTGTCAAGGGATTTTCTCAGCTTGCTTCCCCCTTGACTGATTTGACAAAGAAAGGAGCTTTTATTTGGACAGAAGAGACAAAAAATATTTGATAAGCTTAAGGAGGTAATGAGTTCATGCCCCGTGCTTGCAATTCCAGATTTCTCTTTACCTTTTGTTGTTGAATGTGATGCTTCTGGAGAAGGTATAGGGGCTGTCCTAACTCAAAGGGGATATCCAATAGCATTTGAGGGTAGAAAATTAAATCAATTAGAGAAAGATTACTCCATCTATGTTAAGGAAATGTTGGCAATCATGCATGCGCTTCATAAGTTTAGACAATATTTGGTATGTGGGAGATTCATTGTAAAGACGGACCATAATAGCTTCAAGTTCTTCTTGAACCAAAGGGATTTGAATGATCATAAAAAAAAATGGGTAAGCAAATTGAAAACTTATGGTTTTGATATTGAATACATGAAAGGAAAGAATGATGTGGTTGCTGATGCTCTCTCAAGAAAGCCCACTTTGTGTTCCTTAACATCTATCTCTGTTGATTGGAAAGTCTCCATAATTTCAAAGTATGCTAAAGATTCCTTTGCCACCAAGATTTTAGATAAGTTAGTGGATGATAATAGGTACAAGGTTGTTGATGAATTGATTTATTACAAGAACAGGATCTTCTTAGTGCCAGGATCAAAAACTAAGGAGAGGATATTGAGGGCCTTTCATGACACACCTTTGGCTGGTCATCAAGGATACTTCAAGACATACATGCAACTTTGAGAGCAGTTTTCATGGAAGGGTATGAAGGAGGATGTCCTTAAACACATTAAGGAATGTATGGTATGCCAACAAAACAAGAGTGAGCAAATTTTTCCTGCAGGGTTGTTGCAACCACTTCCTATTCCTGAACAAAAGTGGGAAAGTATTTCCATGGACTTCATCACTGGGTTGCCCAAAGTTCAAGGTAAGGATTGCATATATGTGGTGGTAGATAGACTAGTATACACATTTCTTTCCCATCACATCTAATTTCAAGGCATCACAAGTGGTAGAATTGTTCTTCAAGAAAATTTTCAAGTTACATGGCTTGCCTAGAAACATTGTCAGTGACCGGGATAGTAGATTCCTCAGCTCTTTTTGGAAGGAGGTATTTCATTTGGTAGGAATTGAACTCACTCCTAGTACTAGCTATCACCCTCAAACAGATGGACAAACAAAGATAGTTAATAAATGGATAGAGGGATATTTGAGGAACTATGTTTCAAATCAACAACATGCTTGGGTGAAATGGTTGCACCTAGGGGAGTATTGTTACAATACATATCATCACATGTCTATTGGTATGCCTCCTTTTCATGCTCTTTATGGTTATAATGCCCTTTCCTTTTTTGATCTAGTACTTTTAGATAGCAGAGTACCTGTAGAAAGTGATTTCATTAAGCAAAGCCAAGACATAGTAAGGTCCCTCAAGGATAATCTACAACATGCATAGAACCAACAGAAGTTGTACGCTGATAGGAAAAGGATTGAAAGATCTTTTGAGGTGGGAGATTTGGTATTTCTTAGGTTTCAGCCATATAAGCAAAGCACTTTGAAGAGGAGTGAGGCAGAGAAGCTCAAGCTAAGGTTCTATGGGCCTTATAAGATCATCAGGAAGGTAGGAGAGGTAACTTATGAATTGGAGCTCCCACCAAACAACAAAATACATAATGTTTTCCATGTCTCTTCCTTGAAGAAGGTTCTAGGACAGAAAACCATAGTATCTATAGAATTACCACCTCTTGATGATGAAGGGAAATTAGTCTTAATACTAGAAGAGGTTTTGGATACAAGAGAGAAAAGATTGAGAAATAGGAGCATCACAGAGCATTTGGTCAAATGGAAATGATTACCATTGGAGGATGCAACTTGGGAAGGAGCACATATTCTTGAGCATCCCAACCTTCATTTCTTGAGGACAAGAAATATTTGGGAGGGAGGACTTGTCATGTCCCCTTTTCAAATAATTAAAAATAATAACTTTTGCTAAGGCTAGCAAGCTCAAAAAGTGAAGTTTCAGGAAAAGGGGATAATCTTTGGAAACCAATGGATTAATAAATGATAATTATTATTAAAATATGTATTATTGACCCCTCTTGATCGTGAGTTAGGGTTAAGCCCTCTTTTAAAGGGGTTTGGAGGCATTCCAGGCTCATTCTAGAACTTGATTTTTGCTCATTGCTTTGTTGTTCTTCAGAGGCTGCCAAACCTATGGAGAAGGAGACCTAAAGATGGGAGTTTTCAAGTTTCTAGGAAGGCTAATGATGGGAGTTTGAGGCCATTCCATGTGCAAGCTTATGCAGAGTTTGCCCTTGTGCTGAACAGTGCAAATTTATGACTTTTCGGGTGTGTTTCTTGTAAGAGTTTGGTGTTTCCGGTTGAGTATTTCATATCAGTTTGGTTTGCTGCTATATTGAAGACATTTTGATGTTAAAATAGAGTTGAATATATGTCTTGGGTCATGGTTATACTTCTATGATAGATTATTAGTGTTTTATGGTGTTTCCGGGCTATTTTGTGTTGTTTTTGGGAGTCCGATGAGCATTGTTTTTGTCCTCCATTTGGGAGCTGTTGTGTAAACTCTATACAGATCTGGAAATGTTATTTTATAGGCTGTTATTTTGGTGAAATTTCTATAAAAATTTCTACTTTCAGATTTATCAATAATATGTGAAGCTGTGAAGTTTTTGGCAGTATTTCGAGCATACCCGATTTGGGTTTTATTGAGAAATTGCATAATCTTTCAAAGTGTTGATTGTTTGATTTAATAATCTGATTAGACTTAAATATGATATAAAAATCAGAAAGGGGACATTTCAGCTTGTCTAAGAGAATCAAGAAAAAGATAGAATTCAATTTTCCTTGATAGGGGCACATATCCATGAATAGGATTATAGGTTTTCATAGAAAAATTTCAACTATAAGTGTTAATGAGTAACTGAGGTGTGCACCTCACTATAGATAAAATTAATTTCCAATCAAATGGGATTCTAAATTTATGGGTGATAGTAGATTAAAGGACATTAACTGCATAAGAAATGAAGTTTATTTTAGGCTTTTAGAAATATAATGGTATACACTTAAATAAAGGGGAGAACCCTATCTATAGACAGCCAGGTGTACTTAGAGGATGTTAACTGCATGAGTAATGAAGTTTGTTTTAGGCTTTTAGCAATATAATGGTATGAACTTAAAAAAAGGGAGAATCATATCTATAGATAGCCACGTGTACCACGTGTCGAAGGTTCAAATTTTCAAAGCCTATTTTTGCATATAATGGTGCATGTTCTAAGGGTTTGAACTTAATTGGTTTAAAAATTGATCTCTCCTTTTGGAGACCCAAGTTCAAATCCCAAAGGAGCATATAATATAGAATTCTAAGTTTGTGACTCTTGGTCTTCCATAGTTGGCTTCTAAGGCAGAAGTGGTTTCTAAATAATTAGATTTCTAAGTTGTGACTCTTGCTCTTCCAGAGTTGGTTTCTAGTGTGCTTGCTCAAAAAGAGCTAACCTTTGTCTCGTGGTTCTGCTCATAAGAGCTTGTATTGGTCACATGTTGATACTTGTATGAGAAGAATATTTGTTAATGATTAGCAATATTAAAAATATATAAAATGGTGCACATGTGTGGATTAAGGACAAGCAATGTTAAAGAAAAATCTAAAAATATATATTAATAAACTTCTAGGTGATCAGACCATTCATGGCATACTATGATGATTAAATTGTGGTATTGTTGATGTTTCCACCTAGGTTCAAAACTCCACTGGGCTATTGTGAGTGCTCACAGGGTTAAACCTTCACACTAATGTTGTTGGCACTCATGCCTGTGATTTACTGCTCCAAAGCCTTGATGGGTTGTTGTTCTCATGAGCATTGTGCCACTATTGGGCTATAGTGCTGGGGGTTTGAACTGTCTGTGTTAATATTATGTGTTCATGATGGGGGTGAGGTCCCCCTTTTGTGGCTTCACTTGGCTAGGGCCATGCTAAGAATCCCACGTTCACTGATCAAACAAAAAAATATTTAGGTGATCAGAGGGAGGCACAAGCACATCTGTTCATAAAACAATGCTGACCAATCTCGAAAAAGGGTTGAGATCATTATTATTTGGTATCTATCTATAAGTGGCCAACCATGTATTTTAGTTGAAAGCTACAATTATTAACAAGAGAAAGGCATCCGCTTCAAATATCATGACATTTCCAACTAAGAGAAAGTGATTATAAATAAGCAATGAATCATTTTATATATCTCTGCACTTTTCAAAACTCAAGGAAATTTGTTTAATTAGAATAGAGTAGTAGTGTAGTAAACACAACAATCCTAATGTCAAATATTAGCCTTGGAAGAAAACACAGATATGGATTCAAATTACAAATACACAATAGATACATACATATTCAAGTTCTTCCAGTCCTTCCCATGCTTCAATAGTTAAGGTATGCTCCCGAGCAATAAAATAGAAGTCTCATGTCACTCGAAAAGGGGTAGCAAAGACATAAAGGTCCATGCATGTCCAACTATGTGCATTGCTAGTCTAAATAATCAATAATATCAATTTGAAAGCAAGAACCAAACAACAAAAGAAAAAACTAAATGAAACTATTAAGGATTAAATAAAAGTGACATACCACCACTCCTCAAAAAGAACATCATGTACCACTTCAAGCAAGGATAAATGTGTAAATAACCACAGATATTCACAAGATATTAGATGAGAGATAAGAAACAAATGGGCCTACAGTAGAGGCTTTTCTATGAAACTGATAAATAATAATCCACTTGATTATGAATAAGCCTTCCAATTAAAAAAATGTATGTAATAAATTTATTGCACTGTAAAAAACTTCCACATTCAACTGGAACATGAATAAAAGTGGACTAAAAATAATTCATCATGTTTATTGCTTGCTAGAAGCTTGAAAATTCTACAATTTGTTAGGAAATAGAAAAACTCTAAAGCGTAAATGAAGCTTTCATCCAAATTCAAACTCTCAGTTTGTAAGGAAGGCATCAAAAATGTTTTAGAACCATAATCAATGATAAAGATTTCTATAGAAAATTACCTAAATCTCTAGCTCATCTTCTCTTGGTTCAGTTTCTATGCAAATGATTCTGCCACATTCAGAGAAAGCTTCTCATGAAATCCTGCATAAGTTCATGAACCTTAACTTCCACCTCCTCAATTATAGTTCAACCTTAGTCCTAAGTCATACTGAAAATAAGAAGGAATGGATATTCCACAACTTCACCAGAAAAATATGTACAAAAAGATAAATAAAATAGAAACAAAAAATACACATGCAAATAATAGAACATAAATATGTGTTCATTGGCAACCATCGACAACCACCAAGAAAACCATCTTGACCTGATTAAAAATAAAACTAAGTTATTTCTAATTTTACTATAAGATAATCACCTATATTAGTGCCTAAATCTATCTTCTAGATTTGCAAGCATCCTTCCTAACACTCATGCACTGAATAGAAGGTGTGCAATACTCCCAAGAATTATTGCTTCGCTATCACAAAAAAATAAACAACTCATGGGTACTTGAGATAACTTCTGCGGTCAAATAGCTTGAAGTAAAAACATGTGATCCATCCACTCTATAGCAGGGTTTGTGGCAGTGCCAAAAGAGACAGAAGAAAATGACACTCCCTTTTAGCTAAAAATGCATTAAAATCCAATTCCTTCCAACATCATGTTTATAAACATAAAATTTTGCTAGAGATTCAAGAAATTTAAATCATATCACCATAAATAGATGTGTATGCCACCTTAAAATCATTATAAACCTATCATTATGTCAATTATGCCATTATTATTGATGTAATTGTTCTACCCCTCACAAATTTTCCATATTTGTTGGAAACACCTTGACATCAACCTTGCCTTGGCCTGCTCATGTCAACCTGAACCACTTTTCCTTTGACTTGGAAAATGTGATTGAGGGGTGATTGAGGGCCAATATGTCAACTATGAAAATCTATAATTAATGTTCTCATACACTCCAACAAAGATATAAGTAAATGGTATCTTGAGAATTAACATTCATCGGTGTGTAGTAGTGACTGCATGTTGAGTAAAACATCATCATCAATGATAGGAGGCAAAGATAAAGCCTAAAAATTGAATTTGAAAACATATTGGATGAGGAAAATGAGTGAATTAAAGGGCAAATGTTATATGAGAAAAACATGTCCAGAATAATTTGAAACTTAATTTAATAAGGGTTTGGGCACAAAGAGCACCAAAAATAGCTTGTTAAATAGAAAAATGGAAAATGAGGAATCCATCATAGGATCATCCACCTAATCACTCATCAAAAGAAGAGTAGCTTAAGAGTATGTTTAACTTCAATGTGCCTCAAGTACCTTTTTAGGTTTAGCCAAGGAATGGAGAGAGGGGCGAGAGAGTACCCTCCTTTTAATTGGGCATGAACTCAATTTTCATTTTGCCCAAAAAAAATTGAGCTTATTCCTCTCCCTCCTTTGTTTAACCTATAGAATTAAAATTTATTAACTCACCCCTATAGATAGTAGGGACCCCATTCTAGCATCAAGTGAAATTGGCTGGTGTCTCTATATATCTATGCAAAAATGGTGTTACCCAAGCTATAGGTTGATCCTTTTTATTAATTAAGGAACCTATCCCTCTGAGAGTGAGCAAAAGAAAGAGAACCAAACCAATCAAGCTATTATTCTCCACTCTATGGCCAAATCCAATTCAATCAACCCAAATGCCCAAACTATAGTAGGGGAACCCCAATTCAATCAACCCAAATGCCTAAACTATAGTAGGGGAACCCCAATCAAGCTGATCAAAATCAAAATTTTAATGTCCTACAATTCAATTAACCCTCTCAAAAAAAAGAAGGTGCACTTCAAGTGCCTATTAATCATGTGAAAAAAGGTCTTTTCTCTCAAAGGCCTATCAATTGTATGCAAGAAGGCTTGTGATAATGTGACCAACAAATATAACTAACACACTACTACATGATCCTTACTTCAAGAATAAGTGCTCCAACTATGATTAGATCATGTTTTAATCCATTTTTTTTCTCCCAACCCTTCTGTTGTAGTTCCTCTTCTACCTCAAGCTCCTCTCCATTCTTAGATTTAGGATTTTGCCAAGCCCACTCATCAAGAAACCAATGCCCTAACCTCTTTCCTTAGAATCTATTGGGTGCGTAGAGTCAATCAACTTAAGTGCATCCAATAAACTCTAGATATGTCCCCACCCCCTATTATGGTTTAGATGGTTTATGTAGTTTAGATAGGGAAATTTTTGAATGCAAACTCTTTCAATTTTAGAATTTTGAGCACGAGTTGAGAATTTAGAGAATAGTATTGATCTTAAATACCAATTATCTAAATAGTCATAAATGTCTGACAATACATGTTGTAGACTCATTTATCAAGAAACTATTTGGAATAACCTATCTAAATTGTGAGGTTGAAGAAATCTTCATCTACAGTCAATCCACATTACTAATTTAAACACCAAGTCACTATTTTTCCACTTACATGACATAAACCAAAGAGATAGATATATGACCAATGCTTTTGGATTGGAAAGTTGGTCCCAAAGTGCATGACATGAGTACTATGGTTACTAATTAAGCCTAAATGAACAAATGCTCAATGCATCCACCAAGAAAAAGTAGGTGAAGGAAAAGAAATAGAGAAATACATATCTAAGTGGTAAAGGTAATACCCTTCCAAATGATCCTCCGAAGTCATGACATTTTGAATTTAGAGAACATACTCAAAAACACCCAAAATAGACATAATAAGCATAACATGAACACATCTCCCCATATCCTGCCTTAAAATAGAATCATTTTGTACCAACCAACTTGTTGTTTCACTTTCAACTAAACTTGGTAAGCCAATTGAGTGGATGTTTTGAATTTAAAGTACTCACAAAAACCCAAATAGACATAATATGCACACATCCCATTATACCCTGCCTTATCTGGATTGTGAAAATGTTGTACTGGTATCCATACACATACCCATACGTGTTGACTGATAGACTTGCAATAAAAATTTTGTCATTTAACTTCTCACTATGTCCACCTTTCCTGGGTATCAAACACAACTAGGTGGAACCTCGTAGGTAAATTTAATTTGGTTGTGTGAAGCTTACAAATTTGAAATTAATTTGATGCCAAAAAATGACTAATGTACATCAATACCACTCAAAAGTAACATTCAATTATAGTAGAACTTGTACTCTTTAAAATTCTGCTATTAACTAAGTTGAGTTCTGACATGAAACCAAAAATGGCATGCTTACCAGGAGAGTTGTAGTTCCTTGATTTTTCTATCTACAAACATTCAGATCCCCAGGAGGTGCAACTAAGTCAAGTTCAATGCATGGCTTGCAACATGAAGCTACTAAAAATACAATACCATCAATACTATAATCTTACCCTTTGTAAATTAGCATGATTTTTTTGAGTAGCAGTAAGCATGAGTGTGTAAGATGTATGGATGGGCAAGTTCCTATCAATTTGTCTACAATTTCCAAATGATTCTACTAACCACATATCTTCATTCATCACTCCCACTTGAAACACAAGTCTTATAGACTTTGCAATGCTCTCAGTTGTACCATCTAGTCCAAATTTCTCTGTTATTCTCCCATTTGTGATTATAAAAAACCTTTCATTTGCTAGCACATATTCTTCACACATTTTATTACTATTCCAAACTGTTGATGTGGAGATGAGTTGGGAAATGGGTGTGGGTGCATACATGTTGTAACCATTTTTTTGGGTATTCAAATTTTGGTGTGGATCTAAGTTGGCAAATGCATTTGCATATCTATCCACATGACTAGGATTTCCACTTGTTTGTGTGAGTATGATGTGTCCATCCTAATGTCATATGGAAAGCTGACTATGGAGGTTGGAATTGTTTATTGGATTCATATGAACTACCACTATTATTTCTCTGAATTTGAAACACCAACATCCCTTAATTTACAACTCTTACCCAAAAAGCTACCCAAAACAATATTTGCAGAAAACATAACACATATTAGGCCTAGTGCCCATCTGTCAATGTCCTTATGAGTAAAAAAATGGCATTACTATTTAAAATGAACCAACCATTGTAGAGACTGTATTATGATGTTGATGTTTACATTAAAGAAATTAAATAGGGAAAGAATTGGAATTTCTTTAGAAGATGCCTTAAAATGCATTTAATAAAAAACATTCCATCATTCAAAATCCTAATCTTGAAATGAGTGACAACTAGATCTCTAAAATACTTGGCTACACTTGGCTCCACTAGTGTTGTTGGGCCTAACATTGAAGCCATGTGAGCCTAAGCATTGACACATCACCTTTATATGATGTTGATTGTGCTAGTAATGTGGATGCAATTTGTTCTCAAATCCAGTCACACCCTTGTAGTTCATCAAGACAATGCTTAGATAATAGAACCATCTGAGTTTACCAAGTAAAATTAAGGACATACCAAAGGAAATAGCTATTTATACCCAATATTGTTAAAATGTAATGGAATGGTTTGGGAACTAAATTGGACTTCTTGTGGGATGATCTCAAGAAGCTAATGCCTACACCGGACAATGTTGAAAATTTCTTCCAATGATGAGTAGATGGTTGATTTGATAGTTTTTTTTCGTTCTTAAGCTAGTGTTTCATGTACTTGAGCTGCATGCCAAGCAGAAGTTTGGAAAATTGATTTGGTTGACAAGCATGCACTATCCTATTCTTTTCTACTCTGTGTTGATGATTATGAATTGGAAATAAGAAAATTTGTTGCTGTCACTCTGTAAGGTTAAAGTACAAAGTGGTTTCTTAATGGTTTTCATTTCAAGACTATCATTCATAAAGTGTACTTCTATTTTATTTATTTATTAGTAGGAAGAGCTTGATAATATAAGTATAGATTATATAACAATATAAAATTCTTTAGTCTGTTTAAAATTTTGTAGAGGATTAGGGCTTCAATTCCAGAGGTTGTTATATACCTATGTTACCATGACATGATGTTGAATAAAGGGACTTCAAATCCTTGGCCCCAAATTTCCTCTATCATACAACAATTGTTGGAACTTGGTGATGAAGGGTGCTCCCCTTAATACCACAAGCACATAATAGAAATAGAGAAACAACAACAATAATATGCAAGAATAGAAAATTGGCTTCTTATTATCTCCACAAATGTGGAATTACAAACTTTCAGAATTACAATATGCAAAGCCACATGGGCATTCCCTTACAATATTCTGTAGGACAAAGCCTCAAATCAATACCCAGATCTACTACCCAGAACTGCCCTAGACAACACTATGGGCCTTCTTTATATAGGCAATTTCCACCGCCCGAGAAGGTTCCATAAATTTAGCCCCAAGGGTCGACCCAACTTAGAATTATTTTACTTTTCAATTTATTACATCAAAGTCAGCTCAAAATAACTTTTGAAACCCGAAAATTTTTTTTGAAGGAAAATTATTTTTTTCCATTTCAGGTGGCCTGACTTTCGAAGACCATAAGTCATCACCAGTTGACCCAATTGACTATTATAACCCCATTTCAGAAATGCCATGAAGCACTCTACAGGCTTGACCCATGCAAAGCACCCGTCACCCAATTTTTTGACCTCATTCAAGGCCTCTAAAGCCTTCAAAACTGAGTTCAAAGTTTCTGTACCCTGTTGCCAATACCGAAAATCTTCAATATCTTCAAAACTAGACCTGATCTAGCCATGAAACTTTGCTGGCAAGCTAATATGACTGAGATGAACCTCCACATGTAACATCAAAACATTCTGAGATCGTAAGGCCAACTTACTAAAAATAGCAAGTTTCCATAAATAGCAGCTCTGCACAAGATAGCTCTTATTGAATACAAAAACATAAATATTTTTGGGTGATGCAAGATTGCCCTTACACCCAGGATGCTCCTGCATCAGACACCCGGGGTAATTTGAGAAGTGACCCTGTCACGACTCAAGTGTGCAAAGGAAAACCAAGATGGTTAACCTCCTCCTTTGTTAGCCATGATGAATCTTCAACAGGTCATCCTTTCCATTTGACCAAATACTCTTCATATGTCTTGTTCCTTGTGCTTCTACCAACATGACTGTCCAGTATATCTTCAATCTCCTTGATATCTAAACTAGTTGCTGGAATACTCCACTGTGCTGCTGCAACCTCATCTTCAACACCTCCTTCATGATACTTTGTCAAATCTAAAATGTTAAACACTGGTGAAATATTCAGCTCAGTAGGCAATCCTACCTCATATGCATTTCCTGAATCATGCTTCTTCAGTATCTTACATGGTCCAAACTTCTTCATTTTCAGCTTGTTATATGTACCAACTAGAAACCGCTCTTTCTGTAAATGAACCATGACTTCATCCCCAACCAAAAATTCTTTATGCCTCCTTTTCTCATTTTCCTTAGTCTTATACTGCGCATTCATCTTGGTAATATGCTTCCTCACCTCCTCATGGATGTTCTTCAAGTGTTCTGCAAAATCCTCAGCTTCAGCACTACTTATTTCTCCTTTATCTATCTTTCTCAATTTAGATGCATTTCTTGGACTACTTCCATATACAATTTGGAATGGTGATTTACCAGTGCTCCTGTTGATAGAATTATTGTATGCAAATTCTGCCTGTGGTAAAATCAAATCCCATCCTGTTGGCTTATCTCCAACCAAACATCTCAGCAAATTTCCCAAACTTCTATTCACCACCTCTGTCTGTCCATCAGTCTGTGGATGATGTGATCAACTGAACTTCAAATCTATCTTTAACTTCTTCCATAATGTACGCCAAAAATATCCAACAAACTTAGTGTCTCTATTTGAAACTATGGTCTTTGGCAAACTGTGTAGTCTCACTACTTTGAAAAATAATTCTGCTACATGAACAACATCATTAGTTTTCTTGCAGGGAATGAAATGTGTCATCTTTGAAAATCTATCAACTACTACAGAAATTGAATCATGTCCCTACTGTGTCCTCGGTAAACCAAGAACAAAGTCCATACTAATATCCTCCCAAGGCTTCTCTGGTACAAGTAATGGCTGATACAACCCTATATTTTGCTTCACTCCTTTTGCCATTTGACATACTCTGCAACTCTGTACAAACTTCTTCACATCTTGCTGCAATTGTGGCCAATAATAATTCTCACCAACCAAAGCAAGGGTTTTATCACGACCAAAATGTCCAGCCAATCCTCCACTATGCTTCTCTTTGATGAGATTCTCCCTCATAGAACTTCGTGGGATGCACAACTGACTCCCTCTGAATAGCATATCATCTTGGATGATAAAATCTAGCCATTTCATCCTGTCTAGAGTAATAGCTTCTGTACAAGCTTTCCAAGCTTCACCAAAATCAAGATCCTTTGGATACAAATTCTTGAGTTCCTTGAACCCAACCACCTCAATTTGCATCTCTGTCAGCAATAGTTGCTTTCTACTAAGAGCATCTGCAACCTTGTTAGACTTTCCACTTTTGTGTTTCAAAACAAATGTATAACTCTGCAAAAACTCAACCCATTTCAAATGCCTCTGATTCAACTTTTCTTGACTATTCAAATATTGCAAAGCTTCATGATCAGTATACAAAACAAATTCCTTAGGAAACAGATAGTGTCTCCACTTCTTTAATGCCTGAACTATAGCATAAAATTCTTGATCATAGACATAATATTTTCTCTTGACATCATTTAACTTCTCACTGAAATAAGCAACAGGTTTACCTTCTTGGCTCATAACAGCTCCTATTGCAGTACCACTAGCATCACAATCTACTTGAAACACCTTACTAAAATCTGGAAGTGCTAAAATAGGTTGTTCTGTAACTTTTTATTTCAACAATTGAAAACTCTTTTCTACCCCATTAGTCCACTTAAACTCTTTTCTATCTCCTCTCATTGTTTCAGTCAAGGGACCACAAATACTGCTAAAATTTCTGATAAATTTTTTGTAAAAACTAGCCAAACCATGAAAAGATCTTACCTCAGTAGCACTCCTTGGAGTAGGCCATTCAAGGATAGCCTGTACCTTCTTTGGGTCCATTTTTAGACCTTCTGCTGAAACTACAAATCCCAAATACACTAACTCTTTCTTCACAAAATTGCACTTCTTCAAATTAATCAATAATTTCTCATCTCTTAGCTTCTCAAACACCATACAAATATGCATCATATGCTCCTCCAATGTCTTGCTAAAGATCAAAATATCATCTAGGTAAACAATGACAAACTTACCCAAAAATTCTTTCAGAACCTCGTTCATGAGCCGCATGAAAGTGCTTGGTGCATTGGTTAGCCCAAAACGCATGACTAACTACTCGTACAGTCCTTCCTTTATCTTGAAGGTAGTCTTCCATTCATCTCCTTCTCTGATCCGAATTTGGTGATATCCACTCTTTAGATCTATCTTTGAGAAATACACAGCTACACTCAAACAATCCATAATATCATCCATTTGTGGCAATGGAAACCTATACTTGATTGTGATCTTGTTTATTGCTCTAGAATCTGTACACATCCTCCATTCTCCATTCTTCTTTGGCGCTAACACCACTGGTACAACACAGGGACTCAGACTCTCTCAAATCAACCCCTTCTGTAATAACTCATGTACTTGTTTGTTCAACTCTTCACTTTTCGCTGGTGTCATTCTGTGTGCTGCCTTGTTTGGAAAACTAGCTCCTGCAATCAAATCCATCTGATGACTGATCTTCCTTACCAGTGGTAATCCATCAGGTACATTATCAGATACAATATCTTGAAACTCATTCAACAAATCTGCAACCTCTACAAGTACATCCTCTACTTCTTCTTTACCAACTTTTGGAATTAAAGCAAAACACACATGCTCATGCCTCATACCATCTAAGAATTTTCTTCCATCAACAAAAGTTATTCTTGCATTACCACATACCTTTTCTTCGGTCTCCTTCAATGGCTTTAGCTTATGTCGCACTCCATCCTTTGTCAGGGAATAGGTATTCACATGACCATCGTGTACAGCACATCTATCAAACTACCACGGTCTACCCAACAACATATGACATGCATGCATAGATAATATATCACATAGTATCTCATCTTGGTACCTACCGATCTTGAACTTTACCAGGCACTGTTCACTGACCATGACCTTGTGGTCATCCTGTACCTAGGCAATCCGATATGGATGTGGGTGTTTCTATCTCTTGAGCTTCAACTTTGTCACTGTCTCTTCTGACACCAAATTGTCAGTGCTTCCACTATCGATAATCACAGCACAACATTTACCTTCACAATTGCATCTAGTGCGAAACAAGCTCCTTCTTTGTTCAGGTTCATTCTCACCACTCAGCAGGACTCTTCTGTTAATTAGCATTTCTTCTCTTTTAGCATCTTCAGAATTTGATGATCTAGCATCTTCATCTACATGTGCAACTCTAGCCTGGCCTTCATTTCTCCTGTCTATTCTGCCTTGGCGCTGAGGACATTCAAATGCCCTATGACCTTCTTCTCCATAGTGAAAACATGTTCCTCGGAAGCCTCCTCTTTCAGATCCTTGTCCTCTTCCTCTTCCTCTCTGATCTCTATTATTCTAATCTTGGAAATGATTGGAATTGTTTCCTCTCTAATTTTGGCTGCTACTAGCCTTATCCTTCCTTTTCAGATCTTCATTTTGGCCACCATATGACCATCCACCAGATCTTCCACCACGACCTCTTCCATTTTGTCTGCTCTCAAACTTCTTGTTCAACTTTTCCTCTACTTTTAGGGCAAACTGGTATGCCTCCTCAATACTGTTCATTCGAACCAGATTCAACTCCTCCTAAATACTTGGCCTTAACCCATTAAGGTATCGGGAAACTTTCTCCTTATCAACTTCTGCATGGCCTGTTCTGATGAGGAGTCGATAGAACTCCTCTGTATACTCCTGAACAGACATTCCTGCTTGTTTCAAACTTTGCATTTTCTTTAGTAGGTCATGCTCATAATCAACAAGAATGAACTGTCACTTTAATTTATCCACCATTCGATCCCATCTTGTGATTTTATCTTTCCCTCTTCTATTTCACTCTAATTGAATTTCTTGCCACCAGATCTTCACATGACCTTTCAATCTGGCCTTCACAAATTTGACCCTATCAGGATCCTCAACATCTTCATACTCAAAATATTCCTCACATTCATTGATCCAGTCAATCAATTCCTCTGGGTTAAGATTTCCAGAAAATGTAGGAACCTCAATCTTAGGTCTCTTCCCAATCTTGGAAATCACCCGAAAAAGTCTTTCTTCCTCCTGGTTCACAATTTCAGCTTCTCCTTCTTGATATTCTTCTTCGGCTTCATCCTCACTTTCATCTCTGACATTAAGATTCATTCCTCTGTGAATCTCTTCTTACAATGCTCCCACTTGTCTCTGCAGCTCTCTAACCTCAAGTGTCACAGCACCAGCTCTTCTACCACATTCTCTTCGTGGAGGCATTTTCACGATGCACCCTGAAACCCTAACCACGGTCCTAGTGCAAACTACCTCACAGTCGGTGATCTGTTTACACACTCAAGAAATCTTTCTCTAATACCACTTGATGAAGGGTGCTCCCCTTAATACCACAAGCACATAATAGAAATAGAGAAACAACAACAATAATATGCAAGAACAGAAAATTGGCTTCTTATTATCTCCACAAATGTGGAATTACAAACTTTCAGAATTACAATATGCAAAGCCACATGGGCATTCCCTTACAATATTCTGTAGGACAAAGCCTCGAATCAATACCCAGATCTACTACCCAGAACTGCCCTAGACAATACTACGGGCCTTCTTTATATAGGCAATTTCCACCGCCCGAGAAGGTTCCAAAAATTTAGCCCTAAGGGCTGACCTAACTTAGAATTATTTTACTTTTCAATTTATTACATCAAAGTCGGCTCAAAATAATTTTTGAAACCTGAACAAAAATTTTGAAGGAAAATTATTTTCTGCCATTTCAGGTGGCCTGACTTTCGAAGACCATAAGTCATCACCAGTTGACCCGATTGACTATTATAAACCCATTTCAAAAATGCCACGAAGCGCTCTATAGGCTTGACCCACACAAGGCGTCCGTCACCCAATTTTTTGACCTCATCTGGGGCCTCTAAAGCCTTCAAAACTGAGTTCAAAGTTTCTGTACCCTACTGCCAATACCGAAAATCTTCAATATCTTTAAAACTAGACCTAATCTAGCCATGAAACTTTGCTGGCAGGCTGATATGACTGAGATGAACCTCCACATGTAAAATCAGAACATTCTGAGATTGTAAGGCCAACTTACTAAAAATATCAAGTTTCCATAAATAGCAGCTCTGCACAAGATAGCCCTTATTGAATACAAAAACATAAATATTTTTGGGTGATGCAAGATTGCCCTTACACCTAGGATGCTCTTGCATCACTTGGAAGAATGCAGTGGAAATAGAGTAGACAAAAATAATATATTGTCACTTTGAAAATAGGAGAAACATACATAAAAATATAAAGAGTTGAAAGCTACTAACATAATGATTTGATAAAGATAGAGTGTTCAAACCATTGTTGAGTTCTGCACTCAATAGCCTAATCCAGCAACTCGTCACTTTCTAGAAAGTTGATGAAATGCCCCAAGGAGACCTTCTCTTGAATGATAACAACAATGATGTCAGGAATTACTCTAATTGGTTCTTGAACCAATTGCAAAATGGCTACAAATGTGAAAACATTTTTTGGATTTAGAGGGATTTCAAGAAAATAGCATGGTGTAAATGTTGTAGTTGAAACCAGAATAGGAGGTGACCAAAACAATATTAAATTGTAGGCCTTCTGAAACTGAACTGCTGATAGCCATTTGTACTCTACCTTGCACAAATTTTCAATGCTAGATTTTAAATGTTCCTCCCATGCATGCAATTTCATTACCTTCATGTGGACAAGAGCTTTTGTGACAACCCTTAATCACTCATCTTGGGCTAACATTAGTTCTGTCTGGAATTTATGCTGCAATTTTGCCAATTGTGAATTTCAAATCATAGTTAGGATGACAACTGTCAATGCTACTTAAGGGAGTACAAGGGTGAGTATTTAATTTTACCTCGTAGATGGGATTGAAAGTGGCACTTTCTTTTGTATTGGTTTGGGTGACTGTCCTAAAGTTGTAGGTGACTGTCACAATTTGGATAGTGACATAGATAATTGAGAAAGACTTTGTACACACCAGTGATTGTGAATTGTTATGAGGGATATGAGAAGGGAATTGGGGATAAATCTTGATGTTTCCAAGATTTTTAAATTGGAAGAGAGAACAATTAATGGTCATTTTAGGTGATTATTTGGAGAGGAAGTAGGACTGCCCCAATAAGTGTTTTCAAAATTTCTAGTCTGAAATATTATTAGTTGAGAGATCAAACAAAGGCGTAAGACCCTAAGATTTTGGTATATGGTAGGTATTGAAGCTACCTAAAACTTTTTTTCTTTCTAGAAAAATTAATTTGTACATTTAAGGTGTCAACCAAATCAATTTCTAGAAATTGTCCCAAGAGGACTGAATTTAGGACAGTCCTTGTAATCTAATTACAAAATGTGTTACAAGGGTTTTGGGATGTCATAGAAATATTTTAATGATGTTTAAAGTTCTCATTAAGTGTTGGATTTGATGAAGGAAGAGGGATTCAAGTTGGTATGGCTAGAAGCCTCTAGATGCATTGTTACCATAGTAGCATATGTGTGGATTGTCTGAAGCAAACATTATTCAAGAGTGTCTTGTTGGATCAAGGGGTATGTATTGAGTAAATTTAAGGTCTTGGAAGGTTTCAAGAAACCTTATTTAAAGGAAAGGTGTTGATCAATTGATAAAGAGAGAACACCTTACTGTCAAAATTGGGATAGGAAGTCCTTGTAGGAGTTTGAGGGGTGGATGCTTTGCATCAAATAGATTTTGTAAGTGTCCAACTCTTAGAAGTAGTCATGAAAAAGAACATCAATAAGTTTTTTTGGGTTTAACACATTCATTTCCAAAGTTTTGCATCCTTGGTCCTTTTATTTTAATTTGAACAAATTAAAAAATTTGAAAAGGAGAGGTCATGTTGAGTTTCCATTGGTTGTTGGATGGAAATAAAGATCAAGCTACTTACATTTACTCAACCATAGATATCTTGAGGGTAAGGTGGAGTTAGAAACAAGAAAGCCCTAAGATGTCGTAAGGAAAGAGGAGCAGAAAGTTTGATTTTAAAAATGGCAGCCATAAAAGAAGTTTTTAGCATAGTTTGAATAGATTTTTTTCAAGGATCCATGCTTCAGCCTTTTGTCATGGCCAACGAGGAATTTTCATAAGGAAAGATCAAGGTTATGACAGGAAAAGAGTGGCTACAACTATATAGAATCATAAATTAGGAAGGATAGAAGAAAACCACTGCAAACAATAAATTCTAAAAAGAAAGATCATGCTTTCAACATAGAAGTAACAACTAATGCAAAATCCTCATGTTGGTGCATCATTTGAAACTAGTTTTCTTGAAAGAGCTTTGGTTTTCAAAAGGAAATGGTAGAGATTTCAACAAGGAGAAAAAAAGAAGATTTGAAGAGATGATATCCATTATTAGAAGGCTCAAAATGGTGAGAAATGTATATAGATTTAGTTTATGCTATTATGGATATAAAATAGTAATATGGTGCCATAAAAGACAACTACATGATGTAAACAATGGAGTAGAGAGTTTTGTGTTATTGACAACAAATTTCAAGTAATGGGGCATAGATTCAATGTTTCAAACAACATATCTTAAACAAAAGGTTGGAACTCTTCACATTTACTAGTTTATCATCTGCAAACAAAGGTATTCATTATTTCAAGGTTTTTCAAAGACTTGGGATAAAGAGGTTGTTGTTTTGGGAGAGATACATCCATCATTTTGAGATACATCCATCATTTTATGAGCATGTGCATATTTTGATAAAGATCTTTTTGTTTTCAAAGAATCTTCCACTGTCTTTTCAATTTTTGGTTGTCACGGTGATATCAATATGTCAGAGAAGTGGTATCAAGTGATAGAAAACAATGCTATTTGATCAGCAGTGAGGTAATCCTTAAGCTACAAAGAGCATTCTGAACAACAATCCATAAGAAGGGGGTATTATTTTCAATCCAAGCGCATCAAATCTAAGTGTATAAAATTAATTCCAAGGATTCAAAGAGCAGCTAATGAGCAAGCCCTTCATATTTTTTTAAAAAGTAAATAGAGGGTTTGATGGAAGGGCTGCTACAACAATGCATAGGACAGGTCAAGTGTGATGTGAAGGGAGTAGGCTTTTAGTACCCTTCAAATTGCAATTTTGTCCTTGTGGTCTTGTGTTGTTTTGGTAAGCTGGAGTGAGATTCCTCAAGAAAATCTACTATTTGTGAGTATTTAATGATTTTTTCCAAGCTTCTATGTTGTCCTTAAGCGCAGTATTGTTGTTGTTCAAAGGTTTAGATTTTGTTGATAATGGGAATTATTATTTAAGAAAAGAGGACTAACTATTACAAATACATTGCTTCTCTTTTATTTATTGTTCTACAAACGTTCTCTTTACTATTATAGAAGATCTTTGAACCATACAATTTGACAATAAAAGAGTAGCAATAGAGAAGTCTAAGAATTATAGATGGGGACATCAATCACAATGGAGGATATGATAGTGGAGATCCTTAAATACAATGAAGGATATCTAAAGGACAGAGACAGTCACAGTGAGAATGAGAATTGTCAAAAAGTGACCATCAAAGTAGGATTGGTGCATGAAAGTTATCGGAGCAGTCCATTATCAAAGAAATGTCTGGTGGCATTGAGCTAGATAGTTTGTATGTTGATTTTCATGCCACATTAGAGAATTTTCTCAAAATGGTCTGAGATCCAACAAGATTAGAAATAGCTATGGATGGTGTGTCAAGATCAATTGATGCCCAGATTTTGGGCCACATACTGAACTAGATTTTTTACTACTCATGCCTTAGAAATCTTTCCAAATTGAAGGTAGTAACAACCATAGTAGAAAGAATTGGTTGCTACTAAAAAGTAACAACTGTTCTAAATGATTGAATAAAAGAAAGAAACCCTACCAAAAAAATCACAAACCCCAGACAGAGAAGTCAAGAAGGTACAACCCTTACTGTTTTAATGCACAAAGAGTAGGAATCATTACTAAATAAAAAAACAAATACTTACTCAAATAGAAGTAGTTGGGGGGTCTTGGAGCCCTTAATGAAATCCTTCCAAAAAAGTTGTTTGTGGGTGTGGTCAACAATGGTGTCTTGATGTCCCACCATCCCACATGTTATCTCCCACCATGCATAGTGTCAGAGCCTGCACAGCCTCCACCCCTGGCATCGCTATTGAAGCGGTATTCTGCTCTCAAACAAATGTCATTAACAACCCCAATGAAGCCAACTTCACAACAAAAATTAGATGTTTAATAGTTAGAATTACCTCAAATGTAATGTCTTTCATACAAAAAAATCTCAAATTCGATGGTAACAGAAGAAGAACCGAAGAGGCATGTCTAGAATGATGCCTATAGTACATGCTTAAAAAAACCCAAATTAGTGTGATATGAAGTAGATGTGGGTTCGATAGGGTTAAAAAAGTGGTATTTTCTATGTAAAGGTTTTCAATATTAGGACCATGACATATTAGTGAAGGTTGTAACATGTATTAGGATGAAAATACTTTGTGTATGCTTATGAATAAATTAAGCTCTAGAATGTAATGAATTAGGTTGTAGATGTAAATTATTAAGCAGAGATCTATTTTAAAAGGAGTGTGAAAAATATATACTATTGAAGTTTAGGTATGTTAAGGTTATATAAAAAATATATTTTTAATAAAAATATATTATTTTGTAAACATAAAATTTATTTCAAGTGTTCAATATTTAGATCTTCTTTGTTAAATATAAAGATACGATTGAATTTGAAATTATATTCTTCAGGTTGAAGACAAAAATGCATATACACAAACTTGGGTTTGATGGATCAGATTATAATCAACTCAAATTACCAATAGGCTTGAAAATAAGCAATTCTACATTGCCAACACTGTTTAATCGCTCCACAATATTTTTTCCCCTCTTTTAACATTTTCTTTTCAATTTTAAAGTTTGTTAAGTGACATGTTTATTTTCCTTAACAAATATTAATATAAAAATATATTATTATTTTGTATCTTTTGTAATATTAATATAAAAATATATCATTATTTTGTATCTTTTGTATAAATTTTTATTTTTATTTAATATTTGTTATATAATGTTATTATAAATCATGTAATAGATATTAAACTAATTAAATGAAAATTGATAGATACAAAGGTCAATGTGGAGTTTTTTTAGAGCATGAGAAACCACTTCAAAACAGTACACCATGACTAGAAATTAGTTTGATGGTAACTAAATTATAAATAATCTATTTAGGGTGATGTGTGGAACTAGCTCTCAATTTTTTTGGTCTTTATTTTTTAATTTAAGATAATTAAAATAGTTTTAATTATAAATTTTAATTTGATATATTTAAAATAATAATTTATGTTTTAAGGACAAAATGTTAATTTTTTCATACATATCTTAATTAATTAGCTTTCAAAGTAATTTTAAACACTTATATATGCATTATATGCACCACCATAATTTTAATTGAAAAATGTTATTTATATTGATACAAAGCATCCCACAACCAATAAGTCAAAACGCCTTTCCAAAAGGACAAAATAATGATTTCCAAAAAAGGTTCCAAAACCAATATCCCAAGACGACTTAGGCTTGCAATCACTTTCACTAAAAACTAATTATTCAGTTATTTAAGTTGTGATTTTACCTAATGACCAAATTGGTCATTTAATTAGTCATTTATATTTGTAGAACATGATCAATTTTAGTCACGTGACTAAAATTTTTAGTCACGTAACTAAAAGTTTTAGTCATGTGACTAAAATTTTTAGTCACATGACTAAAAAAATGGTAGAACATGATCAATTTTAGTCACGTGACTAAAATTTTTAATCACCTGGTCATTCATCTACCAAATTCTACTAGTGTTATCACTAACTGTTCTAGCAGTTGCACTGTCAACCTTCATCTGAGCATAACTTTCTTATTGGTCTACATCAACAGAAGCAATCATGCATTTGACATTCAAATACATCCCCAAGTCTCTCATAAGAATCGCTACAGTTGAAACTCAGCGCAACACCTTGATCATCATACTTATACTTAGCAACTTACTAGGAACACTAGGTCAATACTTAACATCAATGACAACCCAATAACTAATCATCATACAATCAAATATGTATCATGAAAACACCATAAATCACTTATCATCATTGCATCATTTATGCCAACAATCTCCCCCTTTGGCATTGATGGCAAAACTCTCTTCAACATTCACTTCCTCTCTCCACCATGATACATTAAACACTAGGAATAGAAAACTATTCCCACTTCTATCTTTCACATGTTCTATAATTACTCCCCCTTTCACTTAATTCTTCTCACTTAACTTTTCTCATCTGCATTCTGCATTTTCTTTACTTTCTCTCCCCAACAACTTATCTTCCCCTTTGACAACAATTTCAAAGGTTCCAAACACACCTAATATCGGCTTTCTTGTACCACAACACATTAATTCATAGACTACTCCCACTAAGGAGTAGCCCCACAACATCAATCCAAACATAAAAAAATATTCACTGGATACACTTGGATTGATGCAACTACATCTTCTTTCAATTCAAGCTAGATAGAAAACATGTACTTTCTCTAGCCTTTCTTCTTGTTAGAATACTAGCATTTATGTCACCAATAATTTGATCAAGGGAATGATTCAGTTTCACATACCTTGACAATACCAGTTTAGTTCTAGGAGTACCTTCAACCACTTATATCAATTCATGTTCATTGAATTGTCTCTCCATTGATTCTGCTATAGTGTCTTGCTCCATTGTTTGTACATATACAAACTCATGATAGTCTTCAGGTTTCTTCTTGTTGGATTCATCATTCTTTTCATAAAACTCATCTACTCTTACATTAGCACTTTCCACTATCTTATTTGTTCTCTTGTTCAAGAACTTATAGGCTTTACTATTTTTGGAATATCATAAGAATATTCCTTCATCACTTCTTGGTTCAAACTTTCCTGAATTTTCACCTTTTCTATGTAACATCTACTTCCAAAAACTTTAAAATAAATTACACTAGGAGATCAACCATACCACAACTCATAAGGAGTTTTGTTTGTACATTTCTTCAACTGAACTTTGTTCAATGTGTAAAAAATAGTGCTCACTTCTTCTCTCCAAAATGTTTGTGCAACACCTATCTAAATCATTAATGTCCTAGAATAATCAATGATACATATGTTTCTTCTTTCAACAATACCATTCTATTGAGGTGTTCTAGGAGCTGACATTTTCCTTTGGATTATATGTTCCTCACAATATGAAACAAATTCATGTGAAGTGAACTCACCTCCTCTATCAGATCTAAGATGTTTCAGGTTCTTACCAGTCTCCTTATTCAATCTGGCTTTGTAGATATTAAACATGTGAAAAGCTTTTGATTTGTCTTTTAGAAACAAAACCCACATAATTTAGAATAATCATCAACAAGAAACATGAAACATCTATCACCATAGTAACTTTGAGTTCTCATTAGACCACACAGATCTGTATGAACCAAATCTAAAATAATTTTAGAAGAGTAATTTTTACTAATAAAGCTAGAACTAGTTAACTTCCCAAGCTGACATTCTTTACACATTACATTGTTTGGCTTCACTAGGTTAGGAAAACCTCTCACTATCTTCATCTTGCTTACTTTGACTAGGTTATCAAAATTTACATGACAAAACCTCTTATGCCATAACCAACAATCTTATACCTTAGCAATCAAACAACTCTTAATTGTAGAATTCAGATGGAACAAGTTACCTTTAGTTTGTTCACCGGTAGAAATCAATAATCCTACATATACCTTCATTGAAATCCAACGTATATCTTTTGTTAATCATCTAAGAAACACTTAACAAGTTGTATTTCAGACCATCAACCCAGTAAACATCATCACAATTTGTTTTATCACTTAAAGCAATAGATCATTTACCTCTTACCAAACAAGGAGCATCATTCCCAAATTTTATCAATCCTCCATCACATTCCTCCATCTTGATAAATTTTATTTTATCACCAGTCATGTGATGAGTGCACCCATTGTTAATAATCCAGTCACCATTGTGATTTATGTTAGAAACTAAATATTTCTCACCTTCTTCTAAGGGTTCTTCCTTTACCATAACAAACACAATTTCTTCTTCATCTCGTCCATTAGATTCTTCATCAGTAACACCTTCTTCAACTAGATAACATGCATTCTTGATCTTATCCTTGAATCTCCTTGGCTTCTCCTTCTTGTCATTGGCAGGGCATATAGAGGCAATATGTCTAATCTTATTGCATGCAAAGAACTTAAAAGGAAACTTACCCTTATATTTACCTTTCCCTCTAGGTAGACTTTTAGAAAATAAAGCTTCCAGTTCCTCTTTCTCTCTTTCTTCAGACAAGACATATTCATAACCATTAAAATCATATATTGAAGATCTGTTAGATATCTCCTTTCCTAGATGGTGCAAGGTTCAATGATGACTTGAAATCAGCTTCAACATTTGGGATACTATCGTCATAATTGCTTAACTCAAATGCAGTTAATTTCCCTATTAATGTATCAAGAGTAACATTAAAATTTCTTAGAGATATGAGCTCTTGTATAGATGAAACCCTAATAGCATACTAAGGTAATAAAGTTCTCAACACTTTTCTTACCACATCCTCCTTAGGAATATTACCACCAGCACCTCGAATAGAAGCAACGAAATATTTGATTCTCTAACTATATTGCACAATTTTCTCATTTTCTTGCATCCTCATGTCATCATACTTTCCTCTCAAACTATCTACCTTTTCCTTCTACACATGTGGATCTCCACCATAGATAATCTTCAACTTCTCCCACATCTCATGAGTAGTATCCAAGTCTTTGACATCAATCAATTTTGCATCAAAAAGAGTACTGGCAATAGCTTTGATAGTAGCAGTATGTTCTTACATGATCTTTAATTGGTCTACAGTAAGGGATCCTGAAGGGATAGTATACTTAGTAACCACATGATCCCAATACTGAGCACCCATTCCTTTAAGATAGAGATTCATTCGGTCGCCGCCATACTGAGTAGTTGTCTCTTCTAAATTTAGGACCTTCCTTTCTTATCATCTTCATATCTTTGCCTCAATTTTTTAAGCTTCACCACAATAGAGGACAAAATCTCTATTACCAATTTTTAGTCCTAAGATCAAATTACTGAGAGGGGGGGTTGAATCAACAATCTACCAATTGTGCATTTTTTAACCTCTTAATCTTTACAAAAGCATTCACAAGATTATCTTTAATAGCATCAAATGAAAAACATAATCATAAACACACCCACATAACAATGAAACACTTGAGACAGAGATTCATCTCATGGAAACCCAAATTGGGAAAAAAACATGATGGGAATTAGTACCCACTAAATGATATACTCTTCTCAAGTACACCCTATGAGGAGCTTAACCTTGTTAGAAGTTTACAAAAGCACTATTAGGTGCTGGCCGGGGTAAGGGATTTACCTTAGGCCTATTATGACCTTTATTTTATTAGGAGTAGCCATGTTAGAGGACTTTAAACACAAGCTAATGTACCACCCTGTTAAAGGATTTATAATAAGGACCTGTTAGGATCCACCCGATTAAGAGATTTTAACTGCAGTAACTATTAGAGAACAACATAAAGAATGATATGTAGAATAGCACTACCTCTACTTTAACAAATCCTCTAAAGCACATAATCTCTTCTCAACACACTTAACTCTGCCCTGGCTTGATTGCAACTCGCACTTTTCCAACACATGATTAACACTAAAAACTTTCAAATTCAGCACATAAATATTGTTCATCAAGCCCTAGAGTCTTCCACGAACTTAGGCTTTCCCTAAATGGCTTACAATTTAACTTTCAAACTTCCTTCTCAAATGCAACATGACACATAACAAAATTCAATGTACAAAATAATTTTTCAAGGCCGTATCAACCAATACAATGATTTACATAGAATTTTGTGTCATGGGGTCAAACACATTTTGACCAAACACTAGCTTCCTCTAGAAATTTCTCCACACACTAGCATTGAAAAATGTGATGTCAAATTATCACCTCCAATCATGAAGACATGTCACTAGATCGTGACTACTCAACCAAATTCACTGCAACCTCTACATCGATCACCAATCAAAGATTCATCAACTATCACTCAAGAACACAAACACTTAAACCTGTAACAAATTTGTCTTTTCTCACTAGTCACCTATCCTTTACACCAATCACTTAAAGTAGTTGTGATTGCAACCATAGCTTCTAAACACTATTGTCCACCATATCTTGTGACCGTACCACAAGATGCAACAAAGATTTGACAAACCAATCAAATCACCTATCACTTGTCACTAACTATTCTAGTAGTTGCATTGTCAACCTTCATCTGATCATAACTTTCTTACCGTCTACATCAATAGTAGTGATCATGCATTGGAAATTCAGATACATCCCCAAGTCTCTCATAAGAATTGTTACAACTGGAACTCACCACAATACCTTGATCATCATACTTATACTTAGCAACATACTAGGAACACTAGGTCAATACTTGACATCAATGATAACCCAATTAGTGATCATCATGCAATCAAATATTTATCATGACAACACTACAAATAACTTACCATCACTGCATTAGTTATGCCAACAAAGATAGAGAGATTCAATATGAGAGGAATCCAAAGATACTTTTGAAAGATATGTTGGATATTGTTGGCAGTACTGTTGATTTGATTTATTTGTGCATTGATTTTTTTCACATCATATGTTTTCATCATTACCAAAGGGGGAGATTATTGAAATATTGATGAAGGGTGCTCCTGTTAATACCACAAACACATAACAGAAACAGAGAAACAACAACAATATGCAAGAACAAAAAATTGGCTTCTTATTATCTCCACAAATGTGGAATTACAAACTTTCAAAATTACAATATGCAAAGCCACATGGGCATTCCCTTACAATATTTTGTAGGACAAAGCCTTGAATCAATACCCAGCTCTACTACCTAGAACTGCCCTAGACAACACTACGGGCCTTCTTTATATAGGCATTTTTCATCGCCCAAGAAGGTTCCATAAATTTAGCCCTTAGGGCCAACCAACTTAGAATTATTTTATTTTTCAATTTATTACATCAAAGTTGGCTCAAAATAAATTTTGAAACCCGAACATAAATTTTGAATGAAAATTATTTTTCACCATTTCAGGTGGCCCGACTTTCGGAGACCATAAGTCATCACCAGTTGACTCGATTAACTATTATAACCCCATCTCAAAAAGGCCACGAAGCACTCTACAGGCTTGACAGGTGCAAGCACCTGTCACCCTAATTTTTGACCTCATCTGAGGCCTCTAAAGCCTTCAAAACTGAGTTCAAAGTTTCTGTACCTTGCTACCAATACTGAAAATCTTCAATATCTTCAAAACTAGACCTGATCTAGCCATGAAACTTTACTGGCAGGCTAATATGACTAAGATGAACCTCCACATATAAAATCAAAATATTCCGAGATCGTATGACCAACTTACTAAAAATAGAAAGTTTCCATAAATAGCAGCTTTGCACAAGATAGCCCTTATTGAATATAAAAATATAAATATTTTTGGGTGATGCAAGATTTCTCTTACACCCAGGATGCTCCTGCATCAGACACCCAGGGTAATTTGAGAAGTGACCCTATCACAACTTAGGTGTGCAGAGGAAAACCAAGATAATTAACATCCTCCTTTGTTAGCCATGATGAATCTTCAATAGGTCATCCTTTCCATTTGACCAAATACTCTTCATATTTTATGTTCCTTGTGCTTCTACCAACATGACTATTTGGTATGTCCTCAATCTCCTTGATATCTGAACTGGTTGCTGAAATACTCCACTGTGCTGTTGTAACCTCATCTTCAACACCTCCTTCATGATACTCTGTCAGATCTGAAACATTAAATACTAGTGAAATATTTAGCTCAGTAGGCAACTCAAGCTCATATGCATTTTCTGAATCATGCTTCTTTAGTATCTTACATGGCCCAAACTTTTTCATTTTCAACTTATTATATGTACCAACTGAAAATCGCTCCTTCCGCAAGTGAACCATGACTTCATCTCTAACCTGAAATTCCTTATGCCTCCTTTTCTCAACTACCTTAGCCTTATACTGTGCATTCATCTTGGTAATGTGCTTCCTCACCTCCTCATGGATGTTCCTCAATTGTTCTACAAAATCCTCAGCTTCAGCACTACTTATTTCTCCTTTATCTATCTTCCTATACTCAGATGCATTTCTAGGTCTATTTCCATATACAATCTGGAATGGTAATTTACCAGTACTCCTATTGACAGAATTATTGTATGCAAATTATACCTGTGGTAAAATCAAATCCTATCTTTTCGACTTATCTCCAACCAAACATCTTAGCAAATTTCTCAAACTCCTATTTACCACCTCCATTTGTCCATCAGTCTATGGATGATGTGATGAACTAAATTTTAAATCTGCCTTCAGCTTCTTCCATAATAATCTCCAGAAATAGCCTGCAAATTTGGTGTCTCGATCTGAAACTATGGTCTTTGGAAAACCATGCAGTCTCACTACTTCTCTGAAAAACAATTCTGCTATATGGACAACATCATTAGTCTTCTTGCAGGAAATAAAATGTGTCATCTTCAAAAATCTGTCAACCACCACAAAAATTGAATCATTTCCCCACTGAGTCCTTGGTAATCCAAGAACAAAGTCCATACTGATATCGTGCCAAGGCTTCTCTAGTATAAGTAATGGCTAGTATAACCCTATATTCTACTTCACTCCTTTCACCATCTGATATTCTCTAAAACTCTATACAAACTTCTTCACATCTTGCTACAACTGTGGCCAATAATAATTCTCACTAACCAACGCAAAGGTTTTATCATGACCAAAATATCCAGCCAATCCTCCACTATGCTTCTCCTTGATGAGATTCTCCCTCATAGAGCTTCTTGGAATGCACAACTGACTCCCTAAAAATAGCATATCATCCTGAATGATGAAACCCAACCACTTCATTCTATATAGAGTAACGGGTTCTTTACAAGCTTTCCAAGCTTCACCAAAATCAAGATCCTCTAGATACAAATTCTTGAGTTCTTTGAACCCAACCACCTCAATCTGCATCTCTGTCAGCAATAGTTGCCTTCTGCTAAGTGCATCTACAACCTTGTTAGACTTTCCACTTCTGTGTTTCAAAATAAATGTATAACTCTGCAAAAACTCAACCCATTTCAAATGTCTTTGATTCAACTTTCCTTGACTATTCAAATATTGCAAAGCTTGATGATCAGTATACAAAACAAACTCTTTAGGAAGCAGATAGTGTCTCCACTTCTTCAATGCCTAAACTATAGCATAAAATTCTTGATCATAAAAAAAATATTTTCTCTTGGCATCATTTAAATTCTCATTGAAATAAGCAATAAGTTTACCTTTTTGACTTATAACAGCTCTTATTGCAGTACCACTAGCATCAAAGACTACTTGAAACACCTTATTAAAATCTGGAAGTACTTAAACAAGTTATTTTGTAACTTTTTATTTCAACAATTGAAAATTCTTTTCTGCCCCATTAGTCCATTTAAACTCTTTTCTATCCCCTCTCATTGTTTCAATCAAGGGACCACAAATACTGCTAAAATTTATGATAAATTTTTTATAAAAACTAGCTAGACCATGAAAAGATCTTACCTCAATAGCACTCCTTGGAGTAGGCCATTCAAGGATAGCATGTACCTTCTCTAGGTCTATTTTTAGACTTTCTACTAAAACTACAAATCTCAAATACATTAACTCTTTCTTTACAAAACTGCACTTTTTCAAATTAATCAACCATTTCTCTTCTCCCATCTTCTCAAATACCATATGAATATGCATCATATGCTCCTCCAATGTCTTACTAAAGATCAAAATATCATCTAGGTAAACAATGACAAACTTACCCAAAAAAAATTTTAGAACCTTGTTCATCAGCCTCATGAAAGTGCTTGGTGCATTGGTTAGCCCAAAAGGTATGAATAACCACTCATATAGTCCTTCCTTTGTCTTGAAGGTAGTCTTCCATTCATCTGCTTCGATGATCTGAATTTGGTGATATCCACTCTTCATATCTATCTTTGAGAAATACACAGCTCCACTCAAATAGTCCATAATATCATCTATTTGTGGCAATGGAAACCTGTACTTGATTGTGATCTTATTTATTTCTCTAGAATTTGTACACATCCTCCACTCTCCTTTTTTCTTTGGTGCTACTACCACTGGTAGAGCACATGGACTCAGGCTCTCCCGAATCAATCCCTTCTATAACAACTCATGCACTTGTTTGTTCAACTCTTCACTTTTTGTTGGTGTCATTTTGTGTGCTGCCTTGTTAGGCAAACTAGCTCCTACAATCAAATCCATCTGATGACTGATCTTCTTTACCGGTGGTAATCCATTTGGTACATTATCAAATACAATATCATAAAACTCGTTCAACAAATCTGCAACCTTTATAGGTACATCCTCTACTTCTTTTTTTCAGCTTTTGGAATTAAAGCAAAACACACATGCTCATGCCTCATACCATCTAGAAATTTTCTTCCATCAACAAAAGTTATTCTCGCATTACTACACACCTTTTCTTTGGTCTCTTTCAATGGCTTTAGCTTATATCGCACTCCATTCTTTGTCAGGGAATAGGTATTTGCACGACCATCATGTACAACACATATGTCAAACTGTCACAGCCTCCCCAACAACATGTGACATGCATCCATAGATATGATATCACATAGTACCTCATTATGGTACCCACCAATATTGAACTTTACTAGGCACTGTTCATTGACCATGACCTTGTGGTCATCCTGCACCCAAGCAATCCGATATGGATGTTGTTGTTTCTATCTCTTGAGCTTCAACTTTGTCACCATCTCTTCTGACACTAAATTTTCAGTGCTTCCACTATCAATAATCACATCACATCATTTACCCTCACACTTGCATCTAGTGCGAAACAGGCTCCTTCTTTGTTTAGGTTCATTCTCACCACTCAGCAGGACTCTTCTGTTAATCAACATTTCTCCTCTTTCAGCATCTTCAAAATTTGACAATTTGACATCTTCATCTACATGTGCAACTCTGGCATGGTATTCATTCCTCCTATTTATCCTTCCTTGGTGTTAAGGACATTCAAATGCCCTATGACCTTCTTCTCCACAGTGAAAACATGTTCCACAGGAGCCTCCTCTTCCTGAACCTTGTCCTCTTCCTCTTCCTCTCTGATCTCTATTTTTCTGATCTTGGAAATGATTGGAATTGTTTCCTCTCTGATTTTGACTGCTACTGGCCTCATCCTTCTTTTTCGGATCTTCATTTCGGCCTCCATATGACCGTCCACCAGATCATCCACCGCAACCTCTTCTATTTTGTCTACTCTTGAACTTCTTGTTCAACTTTTCCTCTACTTTTAGGGCAAACTGGTATGCCTCTTCAATATTGTTCATTCGAACCAGATTCTACTCCTAAATGCTTGGCCTTAACCCATTAAGGTAACGGGTAACTTTCTCCTTATCAGCTTCTACATGGACTGTTCTGATGAGGATTCGATAGACCTCCTCTGTATACTCCTGAACAGATCATCCCGCTTGCTTCAAACTTTGCATTTTCTTTAGTAGGTCAAGCTCATAATCAATAGGGATGAGCTATCGCTTCAATTTATCCACCATCCAATCTCATCTTGTGATTTTATCCTTTCCTCTCCTATTTTGCTCCAATTGAATCTCTTGCCACCAGATCTTCGCATGACCTTTTAGTCTGGCCTTCACAAATTTCACCCTATCAAAATCCTCAATATCTTCATACTCAAAATATTCTTCACATTCATTGATCCAATCGATCAATTCTTCTAGGTTAAGATTTCTAGAAAATGTCGGAACCTCGATCTTAGGTCTTTTCTCGATCTTGGAAATGGCCAAAAAAGCCTTTCTTCTTCTCGATTCAAAATTTCACCTTCTTGTTGATCATCATTTCCTTCTTCGGCTTCATCCTCACTTTCATCTCTGACATTAAGATTCATTCCTCTATGAATCTCTTCTTGCAATGCTTGCACTTATTTCTGGAGCGCTCTAACCTCAAGTGGTACAACACCAGCACTTCCACCATGTTCCTTTCGTGTAGGAATTTTTACAATGCGTGTTGAAACCCTAACCATGGTCTTGGTGCAAACTGCCTTCCAGTGGGCGATCTATTTACACACTTAGGAAAACCAGGCTTTGATACCACTTGATGAAGGGTGCTCCCCTTAATACCACAAACACATAACATAAACAGAGAAACAACAAATGTCAAATTACAAACTCTTAGAATTACAATATGCAAAGCCACATGGGCATTCCCTTACAATATTTTGTAGGACAAAGCCTTGAATCAATACCCAGCTCTACTACACAGAACTACCCTAGACAACACTATGAGCCTTTTTTATATAGGCATTTTCCACCGCCTGAGAAGGTTCTAAAAATTTATCCCTTAGGGCCGACCAACTTAGAATTATTTTATTTTTCAATTTATTACATCAAATTTGGCTCAAAATAACTTTTGAAATCCGAATAAAAATTTTGAAAGAAAATTATTTTCTACCATTTCAAGCGGCTCGACTTCTAGAGACCGTAAGTCATCACCAGTTGACCCGATTGACTATTATAACCCCATTTCAGAAAGGTCACAAAGTTCTCTACAGGCTTAATTGGCACAAGCGCCTGTCACCATAATTTTTGACCTCATCTGAGGCCTCTAAAGCTTTCAAAACTGAGTTCAAAGTTTTTGTACCATGTTGCCCATATGGAAAATCTTCAATATCTTCAAAAATAGACCTGATCTAGCCATGAAACTTTACTGGCAGGCTGATATGACTGAAATGAACCTCCACATGTAAAATCAGAACATTCTGAGATCGTATGACCAACTTATTAAAAATAGCAAGTTTCCATAAATAGTAGCTCTGCACAAGATAGCTCTTGTTGAATATAAAAATAAAAATATTTTTGGTTGATGCAAGATTGCTCTTACACCTAGGATGCTCCTGCATCAGACACTCAAGGTAATTTGAGAAGTGACCCTGTCACAACTTAGGTGTGTAGAGGAAAACCAAGACGATTAACCTCCTCCTTTGTTAGGCATGATTTATCTTCAACAGGTCATCCTTTTCATTTGACCAAATACTCTTCATATGTCATATTCCTTGTGCTTCTGCCAAAATGACTATCCATTATGTCTTCAATCTCCTTGATATCTGAACTGGTTGCTAGAATACTCCATTGTGCTACTGCAACCTCATCTTCAACACCTCCTTCATGATACTCTATCAGATCTGAAACATTAAATACTAGTGAAATATTCATCTCAGTAGGCAACTCAAGCTCATATGCATTTCCCAAATCATGCTTCTTCAATATCTTACATGGCCCAAACTTTTTCATTTTCAACTTGTTATATGTACCAACCGAAAATCACTCCTTCCACAAATGGACCATGACTTCATCTCTAACCTAAAATTTCTTATACCTCCTTTTCTCATCTGCCTTAGCCTTATACTATGCATTCATCTTGGTAATATGCTTCCTCACCTCCTCAAGGATGTTCCTCAACTGTTTTACAAAATTTTCAGCTTCAGCACTACTTATTTCTCCTTTATCTATCTTCCTCAACTTAGATGCATTTCTGGAACTATTTCATTATACAATTTGAAATGGTGATTTTACCAATACTCCTATTGACAGAATTATTGTATGCAAATTCTGCATGTGGTAAAATCAAATCTCATCTTGTCAGCTTATCTCCAACCAAACATCTTAGAAAACTTTTGAAACTCCTATTTACCATCTCCGTTTGTCCATCAGTCTGTGGATGATGTGATGAACTAAATTTCAAATCTATCTTCAGCTGCTTCCACAATGTTTGGCAGAAATAGCCTACAAATTTGTTGTCTCAATCTGAAACTATGGTCTTTGGCAAACATGGTAGTCTCACTACATCTCTGAAAAATAATTCTATTATATGAATAGCATCATTAGTCTTCTTACATGAAATGAAATGTGCCATCTTCGAAAATCTTTCAACAACCAAAAAAATTCAATCATGTCCCTGCTGAGTCCTCAGTAATCAAATAATAAAGTCCATATTGATATCCTCCCAAGGCTTCTCTAGTACAGGTAATAGCTGGTATAACCCCTGTATTCTACTTCACTCCTTTTGCCATCTGACATACTCTGCAACTCTGTACAAACTTCTTCAAATGTTGGTGCAACTATGGCCAATAATAATTCTCACTAACCAATGCAAGGGTTTTATCATGACCAAAATATCCAGCCAATCCTCCGCTATGCTTCTCCTTGATGAGATTCTCCCTCATAGAGCTTCTTGGAATGCACAACTGACTCCCTCTAAATAGCATATAATCCTGAATGATGAAATCCAGCCACTTCATTCTATTTAGAACATGTTCTTTACAAGCTTTCCAAGCTTCACCAAAATTAGGATCCTCTAGATACAAATTCTTGAGTTCCTTGAACCCAACCACCTCAATCTGCATCTCTGTCAACAATAGTTGCCTTCTACTATGCACATCTGCAACCCTGCTAGACTTTCCACTTCTGTGTTTCAAAATAAATGTATAAATCTGCAAAAACTCAACCCATTTCAAATGCCTTTGACTCAACTTTTTTTGACTATTCAAATATTGCAAAGCTTGATGATCAGTATACAAAATAAACTCTTTAGGAAGTAGATAGTGTCTCCACTTCTTCAATGCCTGAACTATAGCATAAAATTCTTTATCATAATCAAAATATTTTCTCTTGGCATCATTTAACTTCTCACTAAAATGAGAAATAGGTTTACCTTCTTGGCTCATAACAGCTCCTATTCTAGTACCACTAGCATCACAGTCTACTTGAAACACCTTATTAAAATCTGAAAGTGCTAAAATAGGTTGTTCTATAAAATTTTGTTTTAACAATTGAAAACTCTTTTCTACCCCATTAGTCCACTTAAACTCTTTTCTATCCCCTCTCATTGTTTCAGTCAAGGGACCACAAATACTGTTAAAATTTCTGATAAACTTTCTGTAAAAACTAGCTAGACCATGAAAAGATCTTACCTCAGTAGCACTCCTTGGAGTAGGCCATTCAATGATAGCCTGTACCTTCTCTGGGTCCATTTTTAGACTTTCTGCTAAAACTACAAATCTCAAATACACTAACTCTTTCTTCACAAAACTGCACTTCTTCAAATTAATCAACAATTTCTCTTCTCTCAGCTTTTCAAATACCATACAAGTATGCATCATATGCTCCTCGAATGTCTTACTAAAGATCAAAATATCATCTAGGTAAACAATGATAAACTTACCCAAAAATTCTTTCAGAACCTCGTTCATTAGCCTGATTAAAGTGCTCGGTGCATTGGTTAGCCCAGAAAGAATGACTAACCACTCATACAGTCCTTTCTTTCTCTTGAAGGCAGTCTTTCATTCATCTCCTTCTCTAATCTGAATCTGGTGATATCCACTCTTTAGATCTATCTTTGAAAAATACACAGCTCCACTCAAATAGTCCATAATATCATCCATTCATGACAATAGAAACTTGTACTTGATTGTGATCTTATTTATTCTTCTAGAATCTGTACACATCCTCCACTCTCCATTCTTCTTTGGTGCTAATACAATTGGTACAACACATGGACTCAAGCTTTCCTGAATCAATCCCTTCTGTAACAACTCATGCACTTTTTTGTTCAACTCTTCACTTTTTGTTGGTGTCATTCTATGTGCTACCTTATTTGGCAAACTGGCTCTTGGAATCAAATCCATCTGATGACTAATCTTCCTTATCGATGGTAATCCATCAGGTATATTATCAGATACAATATCTTGAAACTCATTCAACAAATCTGCAACCTCTACAAGTACATCCTCTACTTCATCTTTACCAGCTTTTGGAATTAAAGCAAAACACACATGTTCATGCCTGATACCATCTACGAATTTTCTTTCATTAAAAAAAGTTATTCTCACATTACTACATGCTTTTTGTTTTGTCTCCTTTAATGGCTTTAGCTTATGTCACACTCCATCCTTTGTCAGGGAATAGGTATTCCCAGGACCATCATGTACAACACATCTATCAAACTACCATGACCTACCCAACAACATGTGATATGCATCCTTATATATGATATCACATAGTACCTCATCATGGTACTTTCCAATCTTGAACTTTACTAGGCACTGTTCACTAACCATGACCTTGTGGTAATTCTGCACCCAGACAATCCAATATGGATGTGGGTGTTTCTGTCTCTTCAACTTCAACTTTGTCACTATCTCTTCTGACACCAAATTTTCAGTGCTTCCACTATCAATAATCACATCATAGCATTTACCCTCACACTTGCATCTAGTGTGAAACAGGCTCCTCTTTTGTTCAGGTTTATTCTCACCACTCAGCAGGACTCTTCTGTTAATCAGTGTTTCTCCTCTTTTAGCATCTTCAGAATTTGATGATTTGACATCTTTATCTACATGTGCAACTCTGGCCTAGTCTTCATTCCTCCTATCCATCCTTCCTTGGTGTTGAGGACATTCAAATGCCCTATGGCCTTCTTCTCCATAGTGAAAACATGTTCCATGGAAGCCTCCTCTTCATGAACCTTGTCCTCTTCCTCTTCTTCTATGATCTCTATTGTTTTGATCTTGAAAATGATTGAAATTGTTTTCTCTCTGATTTTGACTACTACTGGCCTCATCCTTCTTTTTCGGATCTTCATTTTGGCCTCCATATGACTATCCACCAAATCGTCCACCATGACCTCTTCTATTTTATTTGCTCTTGAACTTTTTGTTCAACTTTTCCTCTACTTTTAGGGCAAACTGGTATACCTCTTCAATACTATTCATTTAAACTAGATTCAGCTCCTCCTGAATGCTTGGCCTCAACCCATTAAGGTAATGGGCAACTTTCTTTTTATCAGCTTCTGCATGGCCTATTCTGATGATGATTCGATAGAACTCATCTGTATACTCCTGGACAGATCATCCCACTTGCTTCAAACTTTTCATTTTCTTTAGTAGGTCAAGCTCATAATCAATAGGGATGAACTATTGCTTCAATTTATCCACCATCCAATCCCATCTTGTGATTTTATCCTTTCCTCTCCTATTTCGCTCCAATTGAATCTCTTGCCACCAGATCTTTACATGACCTTTCAGTTTGGCCTTCATGAATTTGACCCTATCAGGATCCTCAATATCTTCATACTCAAAATATTCTTCACATTCATTGATCCAATCGATCAATTCTTCTAGGTTAAGATTTCTAAAAAATTTCAGAACCTCGATAGTAGGTCTTTTCTCAATTTTGGAAATGGCCCAAAAAATCCTTTCTTCTTCTCAATTCAAAATTTCACCTTCTTCTTCTTGATCATCATTTCCTTCTTTGTCTACATCCTCACTTTCATCTTTGACATTAAGATTCATTCCTCTGTGAATCTCTTCTTACAATGCTCCCACTTGTCTCTGGAGCGCTCTAACCTTAAGTGTTACAACACTAGCTCTTCCACCATGTTCCCTTCCTAGAGGCATTTTCGTGGTGCACATTGAAACCCTAACCATGGTCCTAGTGCAAACTGCCTCACAGTCAGTGATCTATTTACACACTTAAGAAAACCTGGCTCTCATACCACTTGATGAAGGGCGCTCCCCTTAATACCACAAACACATAATAGAAACAGAGAAACAACAACAATATGCAAGAATAGAAAATTGGCTTCTTATTATCTCCACAAATGTGGAATTACAAACTTTCAGAATTACAATATGCAAAGCCACATAGGTATTACCTTACAATATTCTATAGGAGAAAGCCTCGATTCAATACCCAACTATATTACCCAGAACTACCCTAGACAACACTACAGACCTTCTTTATATAGGCATTTTCCACTGCCCGAGAAGGTTCTAGAAATTTAGCCCTAAGGGCTGATCAAATTTAGAATTATTTTATTTTTCAATTTATTACATCAAAGTTGGCTCAAAATAACTTTTGAAACTCGAACAAAAATTTTGAATGAAAATTATTTTCCACCATTTCAAGTGGCCTGACTTTCAGAGACCATAAGTCATCACCAATTGACCCAATTGACTATTATAACCCCATTTTGGAAAGGCCACAAAGCACTCTACAGACTTGACTAGCATAAGAACCTATCACCATAACTTTTGACCTCATTCAAAGCTTTTAAAGCCTTCAAAACTAAATTCAAAATTTCTGTACCCTACTGCCAATACCAAAAATCTTCAATATCTTCAAAACTAGACCTGATGTAGCCATGAAACTTTACTAGCAGGTTACAATTACTGAGATGAACCTCCACATATAAAATCAGAACATTCCGAGATGGTAAGACCAACTTACTAAAAATAGCAACTTTCCATAAATAGCAGCTCTGCACAAGATAGCCCTTATTGAATACAAAAATAGAAATATTTTTGGGTGATGCAAGATTGCTCTTACGCCCAAGATGCTCCTGCATCAGACACCCAGGGTAATTTGAGAAGTGACTCTGTCATGACTTAGGTGTGTAGAGGAAAACCAATACGGTTAACTTCCTCCTTTGTTAACAATGATGAATCTTCAACAAGTCATCCTTTCTATTTGACCAAATACTCTTCATATGTCATGTTCTTTGTGCTTCTACCAACACAACTATCCAGTATGTCTTCAATCTCCTTGATATCTGAACAGGTTGCTGGAATACTCCACTGTGCTGTTGTAACCTCATCTTCAACACCTCTTTCATGATACTATGTTAGATCTGAAACATTAAATACTGGTGAAATATTCATCTCAGTAGGCAACTAGACCTCATATGCATTTCTCGAATCATGCTTCTTCAGTATCTTACATGGCCCAAACTTCTTCATTTTTAACTTATTATATGTACCAACCGAAAATCACATCTTCTGTAAATGAACCATGACTTCATCTCCATCCTGAAATTATTTATGCCTCTTTTTCTCATCTGCCTTAGCCTTATACTATGCATTCATCTTGGTAATGTGCTTCCTCACCTCTTCATGGATGTTCCTCAACTATTCTACAAAATCCTCAGCTTTAGCACTACTTATTTCTCCTTTATCTATCTTCCTCAACTCAGATGTATTTCTGGGACTATTTCTATATACAATCTGGAATGGTGATTTACCAGTACTCCTATTGACAGAATTATTGTATGCAAATTTTGCCTGTGGTAAAATCAAATCCCATCCTGTCGGCTTATCTCCAACCAAACATCTTAGCAAATTTCTCAAACTCCTATTTACCACCTTCATTTTTCTATCAGTCTGTGGATGATGTGATGAACTAAATTTCAAATCTGTCTTCAGCTGCTTCCACAATGTTCACCAGAAATAGCTTGCAAATTTAGTGTCTCAATCTGAAACTATGGTCTTTGGCAAACCATGTAGTCTCACTACTTCTTTGAAAAATAATTCTTCTATATGAACAACATCATTAGTCTTCTTGTAGGGAATGAAATGTGTCATCTTTGAAAATCTTTCAACCACCACAAAAATTGAATCATGTCCCTGCTAGGTCCTCGGTAATCCAAGAACAAAGTCCATACTGATATCCTCCCAAAGTTTCTCTGGTATAGGTAATGGCTGGTATAACCCTGTATTCTGCTTCACTCCTTTTGCCATCTAATATACTCTGTAACTCTATACAAACTTCTTCAAATCTTGCTACAACTGTGGCCAATAATAATTCTCACTAACCAATGCAAGGGTTTTATCATGACCAAAATTTCCATCCAATCCTCCGCTATGCTTCTCCTTAATGAGATTCTCCTTCATAGAGCTTTTTGGAATGCACAACTGACTCCCTCTAAATAGCATATCATCCTGAATGATGAAACTCAGCCACTTCATTTTGTCTAGAGTAACAGGTTCTTCACAAGCTTTCCAATTTTTACCAAAATTAGGATCCTCTGGATATAAATTCTTGAGTTTCCTTGAACCCAACCATCTCAATCTAAATCTTTGTTAGCAATAGTTGCTTTCTGCTGAGTGCATCTGCAACCCTGTTAAACTTTCCACTTCTATATTTCAAAACAAATGTATAACTCTGGAAAAACTCAACCCATTTCAAATACCTTTGATTCAACTTTCCTTGACTATTCAAATATTGCAAAGCTTGATGATTAGTATAAAAAATAAACTCTTTAGGAAGTAGATACTATCTCCATTTCTTCAATACCTGAACTATAGCATAAAATTTTTTATCATGAACAAAATATTTTCTCTTGGCATCATTTAACTTCTCACTGAAATAAACAATAGGTTTACCTTCTTGGCTCATAACAGCTCCTATTGCAGTACCACTAGCATCATAGTCTACTTGAAACACCTTATTAAAATCTGAAAGTGCTAAAACAAGTTGTTATGTAACTTTTTGTTTCAACAATTGAAAACTCTTTTCTGCCTCATTAGTCCACTTAAACTCTTTTCTATCCCCTCTCATTGTTTCAGTCAAGGGACCACAAATACTACTAAAATTTATGATAAATTTTCTATAAAAACTAGCTAGACCATGAAAAGATCTTACCTTAGTAGCACTCCTTGGAATAGGTCATTCAAGGATAGCTTGTACCTTCTCTGAGTCCATTTTTAGACCTTCTGCTGAAACTACAAATCTTAAATACACTAACTCTTTCTTCACAAAACTGCACTTCTTCAAATTAATCAACAATTTCTCTTCTCTCAGCTTCTCAAATACCATAAGAATATGCATCATATAGTCCTCCAATGTCTTACTAAAGATCAAAATATCATCTAGGTGAACTATGACAAACTTACCCAAAAATTCATTCAGAACCTCGTTCATTAGCCTCATGAAAGTGCTTGGTGCATTGGTTAGCCCAAAAGGCATGACTAACCACTCATACAGTCCTTCCTTTGTCTTGAAGGCAGTCTTCCATTCATCTCCTTCGCTTATCCAAATTTGGTGATATCCACTCTTCAAATCTATCTTTGAGAAATACATAGCTCCACTCAAACAGTCCATAATATCATCCATTCGTGGTAATGGAAACTTGTACTTGATTGTGATCTTATTTATTGCTCTAGAATCTGTACACATCCTCCACTCTCTATTCTTCTTTGGTGTTAATGTCGTTGGTACAGCACATGGACTCAGGCTCTCCTGAATCAATCCATTCTGTAACAATTCATGCACTTGTCTGTTCAACTTTTCACTTTCTACTAGTGTCATTCTATGTGTTGCCTTGTTTAGAAAACTGGCTCTTGGAATCAAATCCATCTGATGACTAATCTTCCTTATCGGTGGTAATCCATCAGGTACATTATCAAATACAATATCCTAAAACTCATTCAACAAATCTACAACCTCTACAAGTACATCATCTACTTCTTATTTACCAGCTTTTGGAATTAAAGCAAAACACACATGCTCATGCCTCATACCATCTAAAAATTTTCTTCCATCAACAAAAGTTATTCTCACATTACGACATACCTTTTCTTTGGTCTCCTTCAATGGATTTAGCTTATGTCGTACTTTATCCTTTGTCAGAGAATGGGTACTCGCACGACCATCATGTATAGTACATCTATCAAACTGCCATGGCCTATTTGACAACATGTGACATGCATCCATAGATATGATATCACATAGTACCTCATCATGGTACCCACCAATATTGAACTTTACTAGGCACTGTTCATTGACCATGACCTTGTGGTCATCTTGCACTCAGGCAATCCAATATGGATGTGGGTGTTTCTATCTCTTCAGCTTCAACTTTGTCAACATCTCTTCTAACACTAAATTGTTAGTGCTTCCACTATCAATAATCACATCATAGCATTTACCCCAACACTTGCATCTAGTGTGAAACAGACTCCACTTTTGTTCAGGTTCATTCTCACCAATCAGCAGGACTCTTCTATTAATCAACGTTTCTCCTCTTTCAGCATCTTCAAAATTTGACGATCTAACATCTTCATCTAAATGTGCAATTCTGGCCTAGCCTTCATTCCTCCTATCCATCCTTCTTTGGCATGGAGGACATTCAAATGCCCTATGACCTTCTTCTCAATAGTGAAAACATGTTCCACGGAAGCCTTCTCTTCTTGAACCTTATCCTCTTCCTTTTCCTCTCTAACCTCTATTGTTTTGATCTTGGAAATGATTAGAATTATTTTCTCTCTTATTTTGACTACTACTAGCCTCATCCTTCTTTGTTAGATCTTCATTTCAGCCTCCATATGACCATCCACTAAATCTTCCACCGTGACCTCTTCTATTTTGTCTACTCTCAAACTTCTTATTTAGCTTTTCCTCTACTTTTAGGGAAAACTGGTATGCCTCTTCAATACTGTTCATTCGAACCAAATTCAACTCCTCCTGAATGCTTGGCCTCAACCTATTAAGGTTATGGGCAACTTTCTCCTTATCAGCTTCCACATGGCATGTTTTGATGAAGATTCAATAGAACTCCTCTGTATACTCCTGAACAGATCATCCCACTTGCTTCAAACTTTGCATTTTCTTCAGTAGGTCAAGCTCATAATCAATAGGGATGAACTGTCACTTCAATTTATCCACCATCTGATCCCATCTTATGATTTTATCCTTTCCTCTCCTATTTTGCTCTAATTGAATCTCTTGCCACCAGATCTTCGCATGACCTTTCAGTCTGGCCTTCGTGAATTTGACCCTATTAGGATCCTCAATATCTTTATACTCAAAATATTCTTCACATTCATTGATCTAGTCGATCAATTCTTCTGGGTTAAGATTTTCAGAAAATGTCAAAACCTCGATCTTAGGTCTTTTCTCGATCTTGGAAATGGGTTAGAAAAGCCTTTCTTCTTCTCGATTCAAAATTTTGCCTTCTTCTTCTTGATCATCATTTCTTTCTTTGGCTTCATCCTTATTTTCATCTCTGACATTAAGATTCATTCATCTGTAAATCTCTTCTTGCAATGCTCGCACTTGTCTCCGGAGCACTCTAACCTCAGGTGTTACAACACCATCTCTTCCGCCACGTTCCATTTGTGGAGGTATTTTCACGATGCGCGTTGAAACCCTAACCACAGTCCTAGTGCAAACTACCTCCTAGTGTGCGATCTATTTACACACTCAAGAAAACCTGGCTTTGATACCACTTGATGAAGGGTGCTCCCCTTAAACCACAAACACATAACAGAAACAGAGAAATAACAACAATATGCAAGAATAGAAAATTGGCTTCTTATTATCTCCACAAATGTGGAATTACAAATTTTCAGAATTACAGTATGCAAAGCCACATGGGCATTCCCTTACAATATTCTGTAGGACAAAGCCTCAAATCAATATCCAGTTCTACTACCCAGAACTGCCCTAGACAATACTATGGGTCTTCTTTTTATAGGCATTTTCCATCACCCGAGAAGGTTCCATAAATTTAGCCCTTAGGGCCGACCAATTTAGAATTATTTTATTTTTCAATTTATTACATCAAAGTTGGCTCAAAATAAATTTTGAAACCCAAACAGAAATTTTGAAGGAAAATTATTTTCTGCCATTTCAAGTGGCCCAACTTCCGGAGACCATAAGTCATCACCAGTTGACCCGATTGACTATTATAACCCCATTTTAAAAATGCCACAAAGTTCTCTATAGGCTTGATTAGCGCAAGCGCTTGTCACCCTAATTTTTGACCTCATCCAAGGCCTCTAAATTCTTCAAAATTGAGTTCAAAATTTTTGTACCCTACTGCCAATACCGAAAATCTTCAATATTTTCAAATCTAGACCTGATCTAGCCATGAAACTTTACTAGCAGGCTGATATGACTGAGATGAACCTCCACATGTAAAATTAGAATATTTCGAGATCGTATGATCAACTTACTAAAAATAGCAAGTTTCTATAAATAGCAGCTCTGCACAAGATAACATTTATTGAATACAAAAATAGAAATATTTTTGGGTGATGCAAGATTGCTCTTACACCCAGGATGCTCCTGCATCAAATATTATGCATATATGTGCTGACATTAATGTTTTTTCATTGATGTTAACATATTTCCACTGTTTGAGATAATGTCCATGTGATGTTCAATAAGATGTTTGGATCATTGTAGCTATTCTGTTGAAGATCATAATTTTTGGATGGTCTAAATGTTTCGAGGGATTTTGTAGTTGATTCATGTCAAATTACGAGGTTCGCATAGTGATTTTAGTAATTTATGCATTTATGTGTCAAGACTCATGTTTTTGGATGTTCTGAGGTGATAGTGTTAGAGTAATAAAGTGTTTTCTTATTAATTAAATCATGTTTGATTTAATTACTAAGTCACTTATTATCTCTTCCTACTGAAGCTAAACTTTAGGCATATAATAATTAATTATTTTATTAATTATGAGTGTGCAACCTAGGTTTTACCTTTTTAGAGTTTCAGATCTTCTTTTATAAGGATTGATCTCTCTTGTAACATATTATTGAGAAACATTCATTTTATTGAATTACAACTTTTGTTTTTGCACATCAACAATGTCTCATCTTTCATGGATCCATGTGTTCAAGCCTCTCTAGCTTCTTGCTTCTCTCTCTTTCTGTGACAAGTGTTTGCATGTAGGTATTCTTGGGAGTTGTGGGTTATTTACTCATCAACTCCAATATGGTATCAGAGCTTCAGATCTATTTTCCCTTGTCTTCTTCCTGAGAAGTTTGGTTGTATTGATCAGATCTGCAGTTTTAGAGGGTTTTTTTGTTGAATCTAGGGGACCTCTCTTTCTGGTCATCTTGGCTTCAAACATACTTGATAGTTGTGTTCAAAGCATCCAAGAACCCCTAGATCCATATAAATTTTTTCCATTTTGGACAAAATTGGAATCTGTGGAAAATTGTTTTTTGCAACCGACCCTAGCATGGATCCTGAGGTGGTCACTGGTGTTTTGGAGCAAATTATGGCTCAAACACACCTCATCATTGAGCTCACAGCAGCCAAAAACCCCCATTTTTGTATAAGGCATGTCTAATTCGGATGTCATTGCCTTCTGAGGTAAAAAATTTTTGCATTTAGGTCATACAACTTTGCCACGCAAATTAAGGCAAAAAAATTTACTGTCCTAGCATGCAAATCAAGGCAAAAATATACCACAATTGCACACAAATCGAAGCAAAAACACATGCCCTGATACATAAATTGAGACAAAAATTCATACGATTTGGCATGCATCCCGAGGTGCACATGCATTTTTGAAAAAAAAATTAAAAATTTGCGCGGTGACGGCCATTTGGTCATCAAATTTAAGCCCGTCATTTGTTGACGTCAACATGCATCAACATCATTTGCACCATTTTTGGGCCCTACAGTATTTGGTTTGGTACGGTTTGGTATTGCAATACTTTCATATGTGGATCTATGTAGCATGTTTGGGACATTGAGTTGTGTTCTCGTCTTGATTGGTTCATAATTTGGAGGTTTGCAAGCTATTTTTCTTGATTGACAAACATTACTATTGTGTTCTTGAGGTTTGGCTCAGTGATATCAATTATTTCAGATATTTTAGTTTTTATGGATGCTCCTTAGGTTATTCATGATGCTTGTGGATGTTTCTAGATTGTGTTCATATTGTGTTGTTGGTTTGCATTGATTGTGGTGATTGCATTTGGTATTTTTTTATTGGTGAGATCATATCCGTTATGTTCTTATTTGACTTGGTGGTATATCATGTTTCAAATGTTTGAGGTGTGATTTTTGGATGCTTAGTGTGTTCAAGCATGGTTTTAATGGTTGGAGTTATGTCTTAGCAAACATTGTTTGGTTCGCATTAAATATTTATAATTTGGTGATTATATTTTTTTTATATTTGGATCATTGGACGACCTTGAAGGAATAAGTTTATTAATTGTATAAATGTATGGTATCCCTTTTGGATTATTTATACATTTGCAAGTGGATGTATATGTGTGGATGCAAAGACATATGAGTAGAATCTGCAATTGAGGTAGAGATCAAGTGTAGAAAAGAAAGTTGTATATGTACTTCAATGGAACTGACCCAGACATATTGAAGATGCTATTATCTAGTTCATGATTTGTGAATTGTAGTGCATGATTTTTGTAAGGAAGTAAGCCTTCCTTATTGTAAGAATTTTCCTAAGGCAAAGAATGAAAATGTCAAGATCTAGAAGCTCAATAAATAGCACAAGAGAGACAAATATGATATGATCAATGATCAAATAAAAATGAATAATAGATTGATTGATTGATTGATTGATTACATACAATGTAAGATTTCTTAAATATATAAGAAATACGATAAGACTACATGATAAGGAGATGATAAGCTATCAACCACACTAAGTGGGATCACAATTCCACCAAAGGTGGATCATCCTCCATTATACATCAAAGTATGTACAACATGTGTAACAATAAGAGGATGATAATGTGATAAGATCACTAAAGGTGGATCTCACACACAAAGAGGTATGAGATGAAAACTATCACCAACTAAAGTAGAATTTCTCCTAGCCATGTGCTAAAATAAAATGCAAACTCCTAGGTGTCTCAATGACAACTAATATGCAAATGCATTATCCTAAGTAAACTTAAGTAAAGTGTAATTAGTAAAAAATTAATTACACCAACATTCCTCCTTAAGTGAAACTTAGGGGAATGCACTTAAGCTCACAATACTATATGGTAATGCATAATGGATCTCATCTACTAGGCCATGTTAGGTACCCATGTACAATATGAAAAAGCAATGCAATGTAATCTGTCATAAAGTGGAGAAAGGGGGAAAACCTCTCACCCAAAAAGAGAGTTGAATACAAGAATAGAATATGAGAGAAAAGACCTCATATGAGGAAAATATCCCCCTAATAAGAAAGAAGAAGAGGAAGAAAGACCAAGTAACCCCCCCTCCCCCCGCCCCCTCCCCCCCAATGTAGAATGAACACCAATGGTAGATGCTCCAAGCTTGATGTAGAAACTACTCCATGAGTGTAGAACAACATTCCTCCCCTTAGAAAGAAACAAGACCAAAGGTGTATATATGAAGTCTCCTCCCCAATCTATAGGAAGAAACCTCAAAATGTATAGAATATCTTAAACCTGCTCAAGAGTCCCCATGTCAATGCTGAAAGGTGCCTCCTCCAATTCATGTGTATTAAGCCACTCTGCTGAAAAAGACAAATCAAGATCAACTAAGGATGAATGTAGAACATGTGTCAAAGACCCAAGTGTCTCCTTTGAAGATAAAGTGACCTTTTCTAATTGTTGTATCAAAGTATCCACAATCATGTGACCCTTGAAAGAATGATCAAGTAGAGAAGGAAGATGAGGGTCAACATGCTCCCTCGCAACAACTAAAAAAGGATCATCTTCACCAAATAGAAGATGAATGTCATCAATAGTGTCTCCCCAATCTGAAATGTAGGACTCCACAAATAAACAAGCAATGTTTGTCAAGTAGTCATCCCATGGAACCAAGTCTAGAAGACAATGAATATCATGTTGCACTGAATCACCTGAACCCATGGTTGTATGAATGCAACAATCATCAGGAGAAAGAGTAGTAGTCTCAAAAGGAGGAGATGAAATGGAAGGCTCGAGAACTTGATCATGAGTGAGAATACCCAAGTTCAAGTAGCCAAAACTCTCCTTAAAATCTGAATCATCATTGTAAGTGTGATCATATGTTGAATAATCATTGTCATCAAGAGGAATAAAATTTTCAAAGGAGAACAATTGAGAAGACTGATCCACCATCCCAGTAGCAATAATTGTTAGAGTAATAAAGTGTTTGCTTATTTATTAAATCATGTTTGATTTAATTATTAAGTAACTTATTATCTCTTTCTACTTAAAGTTAAAATTTAGGCATAGAATAATCAATTATTTTATTAATTATTATTGTGCAACCTAAGTTTTACCTTTTTAAGTTTTCAGATCTCCTTTTATAAGGATTGATCTCCTTTGTATTTATAATAGATTATTCATTATTGAATTGCAACTTTTGTTTTTGCACATCAAGAATGATTTATCCTCTCTCGTGGATCAATGCATTCAAGCATCCATGGCTTATTACTTATTCTCTCTCTTTCTGTGATAGGTGTTTGCATGCAGGTGTTCTTGGGAGTTGTGGGTTGTTTACTCATCAACTCCAATATGGTATCAAAGCTTCAGATCTATTTTCCCATGTCCTCTTCTTGATTGATTCAGCGGTGTTCGTCAGATCTACAATTTCAGAGGGTTTTCTATCAAATTTGGGGAGACCTATTTTTCTGGTCATCTTAGCTTCAAATGAACCTCATAGTTGTGTTCACAACATCCAAAAACCCCTATCCATATAAAATTTGTCCAATTTGGACAAAGTTAGGATTTGTGGCAAAAATATTTATGCAATCGGCCCTGGCATGAATCCCAAGGTGGTCACTTGTTTTGGGGCATTTCTGGCCCAAACAAACCTCACAGTTGCATTCACAGCACCCAAAAGCCCCTATTTCCATATAAGGCACATCCAATTTGGACTACTTTACATTTTGGGGCATTTTTGGCACCAGACAGCTTGACACACTTCTTGAGATAGCATTTATATAGACTAGCACGCAAATTGAGGTAAAATTCATACATACTAGCATGTAAATCAATGTAAAATTTTACTGCCCAGCACGCAAATCAGAGCAAAGAAAATTTGGTGCCCTAGCACGCATATCAAGGCAAAAAATTGTATGGCCTGGCATGGATCCTGAGGTGCGCATGTGATTTTGCAATTTTTTTTGTAGGTGACAGCCATGTGGCCGTCAAATTAAAGCCCTTCATTTGATGATGTCAACATGCATCATCATTATTTGCACCATTTTTGGGCCCTCCAGCACAACAGTTGGTATTTTGTTCATAACTTGAGCATACGGTGTCAAAATCAGGCAAACGAGATATCACCAGAAAGCTGGTTCTAAGCACTATCTAGATTTGGAGGTTTGAATTTTTGATTTTTCTTTTCTATGGTTTTTTTAGTGTCAAAGTTAGATCTTTAGTTTTGCACTCTAGGAGCTCTATCTTGCGCATCCGAAATCCATTTTGGGAAAATGATATATCGTTGGAAAGCTTGTTCTGAGAGATTTCCATTGTTGTGAGTCTTTTTTCTAGATTCTACTCCATGTACATTTTATTCAAATTTTTTTATTTTTGCAATCTGGTGGATATCTTGGATGTTTTAGGTCTTGGAATCTCTTCTCTTTGAGGGATGGCTCATCTTAGGATGTTATTTTGTTTCAGTGGCCTTTGCTCTTCTTTGAGTAGTGTATATTTAATTTTTGTAGTATTTTTTTATGCACACACATTAAGATAAAGTTCCATTCTATTGCATGTATGAGATTTTTCACATGTTTCTATTGTTGGTTCTATTGCCTCCTTGGTTCGATAGTGTGAGTTATGTATTTAGTATTTGATTCTATGCACTAGGCAGATGCAGTGGCTGAGTACCTATGCATTATGGTGAGATGGATCATTTACCATATGGACACTCTTTCGTTTCTATTTTTTGGATGCACTCTTCCAGCTTTGATTGATCAGCTCTTCAGACATTTGGTGTTTTTATGCCATCTGTATTTTTGAGTTCAGGTGTTTGCCTTCTGATTCAAGTAGTGTCATTTGAGGGCACTCATGCAGATTATAGTATTTTGTATCTTCAACTTCAGTTGTTTGCCTTTTTTCCCCTCTTGATTCAAGTAGTTTCATTTGAGGGCACTCATACAGATTACAGTCTTCTCTACCTGGTCATATTTCAGTGGAGGATCTTCAGATCAACAGTTACTTCTTGACAGATTTTGCAGGTTCTTGCTTCAGTGATGTTGTACATGTTCATTCCTATTCCTATTTTCTAGAACATTCCTAGTTTTGGAGGCTTCTTCGGTCCTTCAGACTAGTCTTTGTCTCCTTTTGGAGTAGAGTTTTTCCCATGTGGTTTTCTTTATTTCTCCCCTTTATAGAGACTCTTTTGTACTTGGGTACCTAATCAGGCCTTTGTTGTCGGGACCTATTTTCTTTTAGTAGTTCTTTCTAGGTTTTTAGCTTCTCCCAAAGTTTATCTTTAGGGGGGTGTGTTAGCGCTTCAAATTTTCAACACAAATTTTAATACTTTTAAAAACCCTGAGGTGTTTACTAGAAATGCTAAGATCTCCTTTGAAATCCAAAAGGCCCTAATGAATTATCTTGTTTGAAAAAATCCTAGTGTTTCTTCATTTTAAGCAAAAACCCTAAGTCGACCTTGTATTTTTCTATTTGGTCATTACCTTTTTGGAGATCACTAGTCCTTTTAGAGCATGTGTTGAAAAATTCCTCTTGGCGGGTTCTTTTCCTAAGTTCTTATTTACCTAACTCGACGCTTTAATTTTTCCTAAGTCTAAGGCTCCAATATCTTTTATATTTTCCCTAAGTCCCATTGATTAATTTTCCTAAGGTTTCAACACTTCATCAAATGCTTATCTCAAGTTTTGATCTGATGGTGGTCGCATAGCCGCAAAGGAAAGATGCAGAGAAAGTAATCAATGCGGCATTATGATAGTCATTGATGCATCAACAACAAAGCATCTCTGTCAAGTGGGACTAGTTACCTTGGCTTTACCACAACCGTCTGATGTCGAAGATCTATCAGCCTACGTTAACTAGGCCTAGTTAGTAAAGGTTATAAAGAACTGACACCTTGCTCAAGATTTGATGGCTATCATGTTTTCTTGGATGAAAGATTATCAAACATTTGTGCTTATGACATTGCGACAGCTATCAATTTGGTATCAGGCCATGAGATATGATAGTGGGTCCAATCAGAAAGGTATAACCAGTTGGATCTTCCATCTAACGGTGATGATATGACCAGTTGTCAGGTAGGTCCAAGATGTTGCAGTTTACAAGCCGTTGTAGATCATTCTTGATCTAACGGTTGTCATATTACCACAAAGAGAAGATGCATGAGGTTATAAACACTGTGGCAATGCGACATCCATTGATTCTTTCTTGAGTAAAGATTGACGGTCCTTATTCAAATTCACTCAAAATTGGTGCGAAAGAAAATTCACCTGTTGAATTATAGACTATTCAAATTTGTAGAGAAGTTATGGTTGGATAGTGTGGAATGAATTGTCAAAAATTAATGCTAATATATCATTGATTTGATTCATTTCTAAAGATATGAAGTCATAGAATTTGCAAAGCCATCGTGAAGAAAATTGTAGAGAAAGTCACCATCTCCTGAGGGTTTTCTGAGAATGGTTAGTATTTTGTGAAGATTTTATCCCTGTTGTTGCTTGCCTAGAAATTCTCATTAAATAATTGTGAATATCTCTATTACTTCTCTTAAATTCTCATATTATCGTCAAAACCCTAGATTTATGAAAATGGCACCAAGAAGAGAGTTAGTAGGAAATATTGAGTATCGTGATAGGGGTGTGCACGAGGACCTCCTACAACAATTTGATCACTCAACCACTAACACAGTCAAGGCAAAGAGTTTAACCCCAAAGGACCCTAGGGTTAGAGTAGCAGACGACATGTATGACAAAGGGAATTACATGAGAGATGCTAAAATTGGTAACACTAGTTTAGGATTATTCAAAGTAGGGTTTGGCCAAAGACCTGCCTCTACTCCCACTAGTAATGTCTGGCAATTTGACCTAGGTAAACTTGGTGTGCCAAATGTGTTCATGGATGCAGATATTATGATCCAAGTAGCACACAAATATGACTTAGTAGCTAGGGTTGTTCGAGACATAAATGGAAACCCTCTTATCAGTATTTCAGTTGAGGAGATCAAAGGGGTTTTTAGGTTAAGTGAACCAACTAATGACCTAGAAAGAATAGACTTTGATGAGCTAAAACAAGTCTATAATGCTTAGAGGGATTATCTCAGGAGTGGTCCTTTGAAGGAATTTTACAATAAAATTGGGGTTTTGATTACAGTGGGGCCAAACACACAAGAACCTTTCAAAGTAGACTATTTTAGCCTTAGGGAAAAGGGTGTGTATTGGTCATTATGTCAAATGTTTGGAGAAGATGTTCAGGAGAGAATGCCAGTACATTTCATGTATATGATGGTTCAAATCTTGCACCCTTTCTTAGCTGTTACTTTTGATTTTGCCCCTTTCTTAGCTGAATTGATTCATGAGGGATTAATGGGAATCCAAAAGAGTAAAGTAGACAAACCCTTTGGTTGGTTTTCCCTGTTAATGTATATGTTTCTATACAAGGGTGCAAGTTACTTTAAAAAGGAAATGGACCTGATAAGGCAGAAGGATGGTGAGGAGATGTCAGTACAATTATGGAACCTCAACATGACTTGGGATAGGAAGGAGAAAAATTTTGTAAACTTTGATAGATGTTTTGCATCAAGGCTCGAAGCCTTATTATTTCTAGAAAATCCAAGAATCCCAAAGGCATTATTAGAACTCCTGAGACCTAAGCAATTTTCTACTGACATCAAAATTATACACAATTGGGGTGATTTCATTTTTTACCCAGTGTCTACTGTAATCAGAGTATATGGTTTCAGAGTGACCCCTTTTGTGTTACCATATTAAGTCCCTCTCAAGATTGGGGTTGCAAAATTTTTGAGAGAACTTGGAGACTTGCAAGAGAATACTCTCATAGGGAGGGCTAGAGGAACTCTTTTTCCTACTGTCAAAATAGCCCACTAGTTTGTAATCACTAAGGGTGGATGGACCCACATGGATGAGATCTTGCAACCATATCACATGGCTACTTCAGTTGCTAGGGTAGAAAATCTTGAGGGCTTTTTAGAAAACATGTATCAGAAGAGGACTAGATCTGTCTCTATGGACCATATTTTTAACTTTTCTGAAGACATTATCAGAAACATCCCTAACCTACAGGAATAGGAAATCAGGAAAGAAAAGTGGCTAGTGTATAAGAAGACACTAGATTTTGTGCAACATTTTCTCAAGGATTATGATCCCTTAAAAGAGTTCACCCCTTTTGAGAAGAAAATTGAAACTCTTATGAGCCATTTTGAGGGCATCCTCCGGACCCTAAGTGGAAAGAAAGAACATATCATGCAAGCTGAGCCAGAAAAGGCTAGGTCTGTGTTGAGTAAGCCTACATTTGCCAAGATGTTACCCCCGGGTAGATATATGGTGCAAAAGAAGACTGGATATAGTGTGGTGGTACCTAGATCAAGCAAGCAAAAAAAAACTAGAAGAATAGAGGACATCCCTTCCACCTCAAAGGAGGTTGAGATGCATGATAGAATAGAGGAAATGCCAAAATCACCATAGAATCAACCAATTGAAATTGATTCTAACTCTCCACCTCCACCAAAGAAGCAAATAATTGAAGAAAGGCCTACACATGTTGAGGAGGAATACTCTTCTACCCAATCACCTCTAAATCTTGTAGATCATCAAGAGGTAGCATAATGACTAGTACAATTAGGTGGTCTAGGTCAAATTTGCATGACCTATGAGGAAATAAATGAGGGAATGCCAGAGCCACCAGATGAACCTGAATCAAACCTAACAATAGGAGAAATGGTTGGCAAAGAACTAGATCCAATCACTAAGCTGACATGTGATGAATTTTTAGCAGATGATGCTTTTGTCAAGACCAGAGCATTCATGCAATTCTTGTGGAGATTGCACATAAGCCAATTTGAGGAAACTTGTGAGAAAAGACATGAAGAAAATCCACAAAAGGACCTCAAGGTCATAGAAGATGAGGTCAAGAAAGAGATGGCAGAGAGATTTGAAAAGGTCACTCAAGAATAGGAGAGAGAGTTGGTAAGAAATTCAGGGGGTACTCATTATCCCAGAATGGGACATTACTGATGCAGTGGTCCTAGATGTTGTTAGGAAGAAAACCACACTAGTTCATAAGACCAAAGAGGAGGTGGAGCAAGAAATCAAGGGAGTCACTTTCAGTGATGACCATCAAGCCTTGGTTATATGGTCCTTAAGAAAAAGTGAAAGCAACAAGGGTAAATTGACTAACAGGGGTGATCTTACAAGTAGCCTTCTAGTGAAAAGGGTCAGTGAGACCTCATCTGTTGAGGCAATAGGAGTGGTCTTGGAAAAAACCAAGCTTACTATGAAGGTAGCAGAGAAGGAAGCCAAGGAGAAAGAGGAACTCACACTGAAGCTAGAAACAATGTTAAAAGCTTATCGGGAAATGAAACATGAGATCAGTGAAAATGAAAGAATAATAGCAAACCTAAGGAAAAGGTTAGGGGAACAAGGCCCAAACTAGATATCAGAACAACTGTAGATTTATTCCTCCCCTGCTATGCCTTCTTCATCTAGTCCTATAATTAAATACCCCCTCTCCCCTTTACCCCCTCCTATGGAGGATGGAGACATAACACAAAGAGAGAATTTGAAATATGAAAAGAGGATAACAAACACAATTTTTCAATTTGTTGCAAATATAAAGCCAAAAGAAATTTACAAGATTGGTGAATAGTTATCCATCATCTTGATTTCTTTTAAGGAAGAAAAGGCCACTGTCAACCAAATTTTGGATAGGTGGGTTGCCAGGAAGAATAAGTTAAAATCTTTTTATTCTTTGGCTAAGACTCAGCAGGTTGGAAATGAGCTTCTAAAATATACATATAAGTTTGTTAAAAACCTACTCGAGTTTGAAATAAAGAGGGAAGACTTGGAGAGAAAGGCAGAGGTTCTGACAGAAAGATATTTTTCAGGTCAATTTTCAAATGTTTCTTGGTCTTTTCAAAGCAGATGGAGCCATAAAAGACAAAGAATGATGGCTAGGGAAAATTGATGATGAAATGTCAGTCAGAATAAGCACCATTTTAAGTACAAAAAGCAATATTCCTTTTGTCCAAAAAATTGAAATATTACAAGATGCCAGGATACATTTTACAACCATAAGGAAGGAGGTACATTAGGTAAAGTTTGATTGGGACAATTTGGTACCTAAAAGAGATGAAGTATTGGCTTTCCATTAGCCAGATGAAGAAGTTTATACATCTTGGGAAGCAACATATTCTTCAGAGAGTACCAGGAAAGCAGAGACATCCACTGAGGCTGCAACAGATGGCACTTCTTCAACTTCCTAAAGCAAAGAAAACAACATAAGGGATCTCATATGTAGAAGGAAACACTTGGCATAAGTTGAACTAACTTTGGGAATTGTTGCAAATTTTGGTGCTCAAGTCAATGAGCAACTTTGTAAAAATGTAACAAGAAAGTGTTATATTTGTCTTTTTTGTCCTATATGGTTGTCATTATTTTGTCTTTCCTAAAGGGATCTGAAGCTTGTATGCAATCCTTAATTTCTATAAAAGGATTACCAGGATCATTTTGTAAGGACCGAAAACTTGAGCATTTGATTGACAAGTTTTGAGTCTAGGATATAGTAGACTGTATTAGGCCATTTTTATAGAACATCAAGTATTACTGGTTTAGCTAATTTTCAAATGGTTTTGCATTTTGAAGCATTATGTATACATACAGATGATATAGAAATTTGAATAAAATCCAAAGTTCATCTCTCTTTTGTGTTCTCTTTCTTTAAATTATGAGTTGTTAGATTCATTGCATGGATTATCTCTATGTATGTGTTGATATTCTTCAGCTTTGATCTAAGCATAAAATTAAATAAGCTTTAGATACAGCACTAATTCTTTGAAGTTTGCACAAGGATATCCATAAGTAGTGTAAATTTTAGGAGTCCTTTGATTAGAATCATCACAGGGTGATAGTATTTTCTAAGGATATAAATCATCAAAGTTCAATATATTGTCTGTGTATTTCATTTTGCGGTGAAGATGTCACCCAATGGATAAGGCACTGGCCAGCAGTGGAGCTACTTTGTAGTAATAATTGTCTGATAAGGTCTTACTGTATTTCCTAAATATTGATATAAATCAGTCAAAAATATTTGAAGTATTGTGACCTACATGTTTTGTCCCATTTAATGGTAATTGAGAATCAATAAATGAGTAGTTATCATTTAGTATTTTCTTATCATTTATCTATTTTTTTGAATCCAGTCTGTAATTGTTGAAATAAGGTTTGGTTTACTAGATTAGGAGTACCCTCCTTGGTTTTGCAGAGCCAAAAGTGCAAAGGGAAATATTATCCCTATAGTTGGTCCAATCATCTTAGAGCTTATATTTAGATCTAACCCATCTTTAAAAACTATAGATGTATTGGTTGCTTTTGAAAGCATAAAGTCCATTTTGAGTAACCAATAGGGTGTTAGAATAATAAAGTGTTTACTTATTAATTAAATCATGTTTGATTTAATTATTAAGTCACTTATTATCTCTTTCTATTTAAGCTAAAATTTAGGAATATAATAATTAATTACTTTATTAATTATTATTATGCAACCTAGGTTTTACCTTTTTAGGTTTTCAGATCTCCTTTTATAAGGATTGATCTCCTTTATATTTATAACAGATTGTATAACACATTATTCATTATTGAATTGCAACTTTTGTTTTTGCACATCAAGAATGATTCCTCCTCTCTTGTTGATCAATGCATTCAAGCCTCCATAGCTTCTTGCTTCTTCTCTCTCTTTCTGTGACAGGTGTTTGCATCTAGGTGTTCTTGGGAGCCGTGGGTTGTTTACTCATCAACTCCAATTATAATGTCTCCACTCTCCAAGTCCTTGATAAAAATTGAATCAGGTGTAAATTTCGTAGTCTTCTTTGTAGCACCATTTGTGATTTGATAGATAGAAAGATTGGTCAAGTGTGGAACACACAACACATCATTGAAGTGTCCCTCCCTAACATCAATACCTCCTTTCCCAATCACATTCATGTAAGTGTGATTTTCCATCAAAATAGGTGGACCTTTGCAAGGCTCAATTGATGAAAACATGGACTATGAAGAAGCCATATGATGAGAATCCCCTGAATCTAGAAGCCATCTACTTTAATCAGGACTTGAAGAAGCATATAAAGCTTTTCCTTTTTGTGTGACAAATGTGTGACCCTTTCCTTTATCTTTTTTTGAATTTTGTGAAGAAGAAGTTGAGGTAGATATCCTAGAAGGCAAATTGATCTTGTTCTTTACAAGAAGATTCTTCAATTCATCAATGTCCTTATAACAAAAATGTTCTTCATGTCCATCCTCTTTGCAATATGCATGAAATCGCTTCTCCTTCTCTAAAAATTCACTCTTATGAGGTGATGTAGAAGTGTCATGTTGTGTTCAAGTTGATTTTGAACTTTATTGTTGAGAGTTAGACTTCCAATTCTTCTTCTTCTTTTGACTTTGATTGCCTTGATTCTTATGATTAGCCACCAATGCCTTGGAAGTTGAAGACTTGAGAATCCCCATACTCATTAATTTGGTTTGCTCCAACATCAACATTTCTCCAAATGCCTCAAATGAGGGTGTAGTAAAGGCACTTCCCATGGTCATCTTGTGAGTATTGTAGCTTGACACAAAGGATTCATATTCTGAAGAAAGATTGCCCATCATATGATGAATCAATTGTGAATCCTTGATGGTGATTCCACAATCCATGAGTTGTGATCTCAACTCATTGGCTTTTTTTATGAAATCTTGAATTGTGTCAAAGTTCTTAGGATCTAATTTGAGAAGTTGTGCTTGAATTGCGAATCCCTTATCCTCATCCACTTTACCATACAAATCTTCAAGTTTATCCCAAGCATCATTGGCATTGCCCAAGGAGGAAATGTAAAACATGAGATCTTGAGTAACACATGTTCTTATAATTCCAAAAGCTTGGGAATCTTTAACTATCCAATCAATTAATTCCTTATCATCTACATTAGGTTCTTTAATTGTTCCATCCACATAATGATTTAGTCATTTTACCATTAGCTTGCTCCATACATTTTATTTCCATGTAGCATAGTTATGTGGAGTTAATGATGGAAATCCATAAAGACCCATAATGAAAAATTGGAAGAGAAAAAGAGAGAAAGAGACACAGTCACACAAGGCACCCCCCCCTCCAAATCACTCAATCAAAGAACCCCCCAAAATAGATGATTTGGGAACTTTATATATAGTGTGTGTACAATTTCCACTTGTTTAAATGGACCAAAGTGGACTTCTGATTTTGATGATTACAATAGAAAATATGAAGCTATAGAAGACTCAAGAAGATAAGACACAAGATCACTCAATGATCTAATCAATTACAAGTGCCAAAAGAGGCCAAAATAGACTATATTCTAAAAGTACTATGTCCACTCAAAATTTTTCCAAAATGATACCAAATCTGGAAAGTAGATAAAAAATCATGCACTTTAAAAAAAAATGCACCGGAAAATGTGTCTATATGAACCCGAACGAAGCATCTGAAGTTGCAAAAATAGGGATTAGATAGGTAGAGTGACCAAAACCTGCAATTTCTACAAAATCCATGCACCAAAACCAAAAAATAACTGCACCACTGAAAAGTTCAAGAAATTCTACCCAAAATCAAAAAACATTGCACTCAATTTGGAGTCTGGATGACCAAGTTATGGCCTCCCAAAGTTAGGTTGTCAAATCAAAACTGATAACCAAATCAAAACTACATATGGTGAGGGTTGCAAATTTTTTAAACCTGATGATGTCAGCAATATACTGTCTTAAATTTTATGGTCAAATGGTCGTCACTGCAGTGTGAAAATGTGCAAAATTGATGGTCAAACGATTGTCAATTTTAACTTCATGAAATGATAATACAACCGTGAGCTTAAATTTGATGTCTTGGAGACCGTCACCACAAAATAAAGAATTCTCTAGATGATGTCCAAACATGTGTCAAATTTAACTTAGTAAAAATGCTAGAAAATGCAAAAGATATTATGAAATACATGTTTGACCTTTGCCACATGTCACATTTTCATTGGTTGTTACTGATTTTACTAACATGGAAGTTTGTGCCATGTCTCTATCTACAAGTGTGGTAGGGAGGGGCCCACGTGGTGGTGAGGTGATGGACCTTGTGATGGGTGTATCACATGGCAGGGAGGGTGGAGCACAGACAATGATTCACGCCACTCCCAGCAGTAGTGGCGAATGTGGTGGGAATGTGGGATTTAATCCCACATTCACCATGACAAGGGTCCAGGCATAGTTTTAGTCCAATGCATCTATAGAGAATATAAAGCAACTCTATCTCAGGTCGACGTGCCTTGAGCTTGACTTACCTTGCCTTGAGCCTTGGGCTCAGGTCGCTAACTGTGCTTGGGTCTGAAGGGCTCTACAGAGTCACTTGTCTTAGTTCGCTAAGCGATGCGATCTGGTTTGGGTTTTTTCTCCTTCTTGGGTCGGCTATATGCTCGGGTTTGGGTGATTCAAACCCAAATATCTTAAAATCTACCACCAATTTAGTCCCACCAATGGAGGGGTGTAATGTAGTAGTTTAAAAGTGAAGGCTTGCAGTATGTAAACAAAGAGCTCCCGAGCAAGGTGTGTTGGGCTGCTTAGATGTTGTTGGTCTGTGTTATGGGCTAGTCAGGAAGTGGTTTCCCAATCGGTTGGCTCATGCACTAGTGTATGGATTTGACACACCGAATCATTGATCTAATCTGATCAACAAATCGGGGTGGGGACCCTCAAACAACTCCAAAAAATTCCAAAAAATATAGAATTTCCCAGATTTGAAAATAAAACTCAAAAAATAAAAAAAATTCTAAAAATCTGTATTGTATCACAGATCGAACTGCACAAGTCCAATTTGCAAAAAAAATTTGCCTCAGATTTGACTTTTTCCTAATATAGGAAAATTTATAGTCAAAAGTTATGCAAATGGCCACCCAGATGCAATGGCGAAGTCAAATCTTGCTTTAGATGCTCCCACAAGCTACTGATATCCTGAATCTGAATCATGACCCTCCAAAATTTGAAGCAATAATGGCTCTCAAATGGATATGCAATGGAATCTTTTATGGCTCTGATACCATGTAAGAATTTTCCTAAGGCTAAGAATGAAAATGCCAAGATCTAGAAGCTCAATAGATAGCATAAGAGAGACAAATATGATATGATCAAAGATCAAATAATAATGAATAATAGATTGATTGATTGATTACATACAATCTGGGAGTGCCTAAATATATAGGCAATGAGATAAGACTACATGATAAAGAGATGATAAGCTATCAACCACGCTAGGTGGAATCACATGTCCACCAAAGGTGGATCATCCTCAATTGTACATCAAAGTATGTGCAACATGTGCAATAATGAGAGGATGATAATGTGATAAGAGCATTAAAGGTGGATCTCACACAAAAAGAGGTATGAGATGAAAACTATCACCAACGAAAGTGGAATTTCTCCTAACCATGTGCTAAAATGAAATTCAAACTCCTAGGTGTCTCAATGACAACTAATATGAAAATGCATTATCCTAAGTACACTTAAGTAAAGTGTAATTAGTAAATACTTAATTACACCAACACTTATTATATTTAAGCAGTGAGATCTAGGTAGTGTTCCTGAATGCATGTGCATTCCTATTGTAATATCTTTAACAAGGTATAGTTCATTTAACAGAGTACGTAATCTTGTGGGTTCCATCCCCACTATGGCTTTTCCCCTAAAAGGGTTTCCACACAAAAAAATATTGCTTTTATGTGTCTTTGATGTGTTGTGGATCTATGATTTACTATTCATTAATCATATCTGAAGCTTAAGGTTAAAATTTGGTTAAATTTTGAAGTATTAGACACAACTTATTCACCCCCCCGTCAGTTGTGTGTTTCCTTATTTCTATCACTTTAGATAGGACAGGTATCTTTTTTCTTTACAAACTTAACCAACCTATCAAATTTATTTGGGTGGGCTTGAAGGTATTCTACCTCAGACATATAAATATTCATCTTCCTAGCATGATCAATGATATCAAAAGCCTGAAAATAATTGGCTAAGGAAGAGAGAATATTTTAACTTGGGGCTTGGAAATGGATGCATTGGGATTTGAGACATTACTTCAAACAATAAGAGGATAATTTTTAGTTAGTTTATTTTTTCTTGCATCCTTGGGAAAAGTAGGCAATGGTTTTCTCTTTTGGCAATGGTGACTGACAACTAAATGATATTTGTTTCCTTTTTGTCTAATATTTTTGACAAGCTAGCTACATTTGGGAACATTTCATCATAGCATATGCTTTACTATGAACCTCTTCAGCTTCTATTAAATCCTCATAATGCATATATCGTATAGTAGTGTAGACACCTAAAAATCCTTTAGAAAATAAAAGTATTTTTATTTTCTGAAAACCCTTGATGACATCATCATTTATTATTTATTTATTTATTTATTATTATGTCATTAAATCTCTTTATATTAATTAAAAATGTATTGTTATACACTAAGTTTGCACTTTTTTTTCAAGCTCTCATAGTCTTGATAACTCAGTATAACATGGGAATCATCTCCAGGTTGTGGGACCTATGCTAACTGAGATGAGACCTCTAGGTTCTAGGCTGGTTCCTCTTGAATAATCACCTTAATTTGCTTCTAGACATGAAAAGTAAAACTTGAGGGGAAAAGGGATAGAAGGAATGCTTGAAAGGGAAATGACTTGAAAGAAAACTACCTACTAGGTGATACACCGAAATGAAGGGTTTGAATCTCAGTATAGAGGATGAAAATAATGAACAACTCAGGTCTAGGACATCACAACTCACTAAATAGGCCTGCATAAATATTTCATAGAAGGGTCTGCAATAGAAAAGAGACTATTCAAGGAAAGAGAGAGAGCTTTCACAAACAATAGTATTCCTAAAAGTTTAGACACAATCTACAACCTGCAGACAAACATTCACCTCTGCAACTCGGCATAGGAATGAGACAAGATTGTTAAGGGGTTGAGGTATACCCACAAAAGCATTCACATCAAATCATCCACAATAACACACAATAATTGCAGAAAGAGAGAGGGATCAGGAACCCTGAGATATCACTCAAAACATACATATACTTTGATTCAATAAGGGATAATTCAGGCAAGGAAGCATAGGGACATGAAGAATTGTCACAAAATACTTCTGCAATATCTGAAGCAATAATGGGAGATTACAGAATGTAGAAAACTAGAGGGCAAAAAAATGCCACAGATAGCCTTCTAAGAAAGAGACCTTCTTCTTTACAAAATGTGAACTCTTAGCTCTAAAAGCTCTCAAAAAACAATATATACATCTCTTCTAATACAAGCAGGAGAAAAAGTCAATTAGGGTTACATAAATTTCCATATAATAATCACAACCCTAATTATGTCAAGTCTGATCATAAATGTATCTCTGAAAATATCTCAACCGATCAGATATGTCTTTGCATGTCCATCCCTGTACTAAAATTGTCGGCAGACAAAAGACCTTGATCCAACTACTTCTCTGCAAGTTGCGCCTGCCATAACTATCAAATCTGGTACTCTTAGAAGGAGAATCCACCGAGAACAGCTGCCCAGATCTTTTCCTCACCTTTTCAACTACAACCGCCCCTGAAAACATAAATTTGAGCTACCCGTGCTTGCAAATGTTCCCTATAGAAACAACAGAATGGAACCCATGAAAGATACTGCAACCCTTCTTTGAAAAAAGTCAAAGGCCACATCACCAATCAGAACCAATGAGAAAAGACCACCTCAGCATGACCGACACCTCAGAATTCAAAAGAATTCGGTCCTTGCATCGGACGGTGGTCGCATGATCACATGGGATCGGAAGATCCCATGAGATCATGCGACCACCGTTGATCTTGGATCAACTGGCACCTCTACAAATTCTTTGACCATCAGACCCACCAATAGCCCTATCATCACTCGATCGGCCACTAAAATATGAACACGTCACCACCCAAGGACCCACCACCGGAAGCCTTACTATGAAGCAAAATCAACGGTTGTCCTATGATCGCAAGGAATATTCTTGCCCCTTGCAATCATGCGACCACCATTGGATTAGCAGGAAGGGCAACCCACTAGGCCCACCACTGACCTGCTTCCACATCATAGCCTCCACTAATCATAAGCATATCCCTCAGACTATGTGGTAGTGGACCCACTGACATGAAGCGCTAACAGCTGAGAATGAAGAAAGGGCCCACCCAAATAGGTGTCACCCTGTCACATGATCGCATGGGCTCAGAAGATTCCATGCGAACATGCGACCACCACAAGTTTAAAGGGGAAGTCACCTTAGAAAGTATCACCAGGAAGACCTAGGTTCTAAAGGAAATATTAAAAAGGGACCCCACTTGATGACCTAGTGGTAACACATGAAGGTGGTCATTCTTAATAAAGCACATGCATTTTAAGTGGTTAAGTGGTCGAAAAGGTAATGAAAGATTAGAACAGGACCAAGGGTTTGCTAGGGTTTTTTTTGGGGTAACGGCTATATTTATGAATTTTTTGAACTACAGACCAAGAGATAGAAAGAATTGCAGAGGCTAGGAAACAAGACATAAATTCATAAAAATTTCAAGGATGCTCGACAAGATAAAATTGTAGACTTTGGAATAGGATTTAGCCAAATTTGTATAAGATAAGAAAATTTGGGTAACATTTTGGCAATTTTTGTTGGATGTAAGCCTGCTAGACATTGAAACCAGTGGCCTTAATGCAATCCATTGGGCATGGGGTCAACATTTGAGCACAAGAAACCTTCACAAAGAGACAGACTTGGAACTAGAGAGACAGAACTATACATGGGCACTTATTGGAAAATAGGGAAACTAACCAAGAAATAGAAAATAGGGAAACTAACCTAACCTAAACTAGCCAGTACTTAACACTGGTCAAACAAAACCATTTACTATTTGTGAAAAATAACTTCCCATCCTTCTAAGATTACAATAATCCACATCTCTGGAAACCTATTAAAAGATAAATATAGGAGATATGCAGAATCACCTACTTGACAAGGATTTGACTGATATGGATTTTACTCACTTGGTCAAGCTGATTGTAGGCACTATCATTCTGAGGAGAAATAGCAAGCAGCAATAAGACCCTACTTACTTGGTCAATGGGGACAACAAGCTGATTTGTTTCATTCTCAGCCTCAGCTTCTAGTGGAATATCATATTGGGATGCTAGCATAATTTGTACTCCTTTGATAACCTCCATCCTGGCCAAATGCCTGATAGGGCAGCCATGAGAGATGTTGGACCTGAAACTCTCCTTGATAGACTCAGGTTTCTGAGAGATTATTTTAGTCTGATTGATCTCCTCCTTATGTTGACCAGAAATGGTTATCTCCTGTAGACTGTAAGTGTTCTCTGGAAGTGCGGGCTTGTCATCAAGATGCAAGCAAAAGTATTCCATCTTGTCCCAAAATTGATCTTCTTCTTCTTCTTCTTCTAGATTCTCTTGTAGGAGAAGTATACCATTGTCAACACAATTATCATGATTTGTTGAGAACTCATTTGTCTTGACTTGTTCAGAGAGAATCTCCTTGAGATCAGCAATCTTCTGCTCGATGATCTCCTTTTCTTCCTCAAGTTGAAAACATTTCTCAATCTACATCTGATAGCTTCTTTTATATGTTTCAGTTGTAGAAGCTAGGAATCTTATATTTTGCTTGAGATCCTGTAGCTCTCTCTCATGAAACTCCTCATGAGCTCTTAGTTCCTTTTCTTTCTCAATCTGAAATTCATTGCCTTTGTCAAACATGGCTTTTATCAAAATCTTTTGGTCTTGAACCACCTTTTCACAGTTATTCTTATGAACCTCTAATTCTTCATAAGAATTCTTTTGAGTTGCTAATGTTCTTTGGAAATCTTCCTCTTTTTCAGCTATAGCAGCACTAACCTTAATCAAGTTTTCTTTGTAAATTTTGTTCAGCATTGCTAGATTACTTGCAAGGGCTGCTTGACTTTTTTGCTATCCTACAATGATTTCTTCACACTACTTCCATCTAGCATCAAACTGCTCTTTTGCTTCTTTCTGCATCTTCCTTTTCTGTGTTTCCAACACCTCTTGATAAAACTTCTTTTGTGCTTCCAACCCTTCAGTGAGCTTGGCCTCATTCCTCCTATATTGCTCTGCCAAATATCTCCTATAACCTTGATCCTGTTGAGCCAAAGCTTGTTGTTGTTGGATCTAATCATGATAAGCATGCTCTTTCAAGGAAAGCATCTCTTCTTGAGGTTGCTGATATGTGTATTGATGCTGCCATGATACTGGAAGTTGGGTGGGTGGGGGGTAAGCATGAGGTGTATGTTGCTCCATTGCTGCAACTAGATAGTCCTGCATGAAATCAGAAGTACAACTACTCTGACAAAGCTGACCTCCATGAAATGAAGGGATGTCTTCATGAAAAGAAGGATGGTAATCCATCTTAGGTACTGAATCTACTTACAACCAGTAAATGTGAATTTAGAGTCTCTAGATATGCAAAATAATGACCTCTCAAAGGTCTGCAACCTGGTGGAAGCATATCAGAACCAGCAAGAACTATGAAAACCATGACCTCTTGGTCCCACCGGGCATGCCAGAATTGTTATACACTAAGTTTGCACCCTTTTTTCAAGCTCTCATAGTCTTGATAACTTAGTATAACATGAGAATCATCTCCAGGTTGTGGGACCTATGCTAACTGAGATGAGACCTCCAGATTCTAGGCTAGTTCCTCTTGGATAATCACCTTAATTTGCTTCGAGACATGAAAAGTAAAACTTGAGGGGAAAAGGGATAGAAGGAATGCTTGAAAGGGAAATGACTTGAAAGAAAACTACCTACTAGGTGATACACCAAAATGAAGGGTTTGAATCTCAGTATAGAGGATGAAAATAATGAACAAATCAGGTCTAGGAGATCACAACTCACTAAATAGGCCTACATAAATATTTCATAGAAGGGTCTACAATAGAAAAGACACTATTCAGGGAAAGAGAGATAGCTTTCACAAACAATAGTATTCTTAAAAGTTTAGACACAATCTACAACCTGCAGACAAACATTCACCTCTGCAACTTGGCATAGGAATGAGACAAGATTGTTAAGGGGTTGAGGTATACCCACAAAATAATTCACATCAAATCATCCACAATAACACACAATAATTGTAGAAAGAGAGAGGGATCAAGAACCCTGAGATATCACTCAAAACATACATATACTTCAATTCAATAAGAGATAATTCAGGCAAGGAAGCATAGGGACATGAAGAATTGTCACAAAATACCTCTGCAATATCTAAAGCATCAATGGGAGATTACAGAATGTAGAAAACCAGAGGGCAGAAAAATGCCATAGATCGTCTTCTAAGAAAGAGACCTTCTTCTTTACAAAATGTGAACTCTTAGCTCTAAAAGCTCTCAAAAAACAATATATACATTCTTCTAATATAGGCAAGAGAAAAAGTCAGTTAGGGTTACATAAATTTCCATATAATAATCACAACACTAATTATGTCAAGTCTGATCATAAATGTATCTTTGAAAATATCTCAACTGATCAGATATGTCTTTGTGTGTCTATCCCTGTACTGAAATTATCGGCAGACAAAAGACCTTGATCCAACTACTTCTTTGCAAGTTGGGCCTACCATAACTATCAAATCTGGTACTCTCAGAAGGAGAATCCACTGAGAACGGCTGCCCAGATCTTTTACTCACCTTTTCAACTGCAACTACCCCTGAAAACATAAATTTGAGCTACCCGCGCTTGCAAACATTCCCTACAGAAACAACAGAAGGGAACCCATGAAAGATACTGCAACCCTTCTTTGAAAAAAGTCAAAGGCCACATCACCAGTTGAAACCAATGAGAGAAGACCACCTCAGCATGACCGACACCTCAGAAGTCAAAAGAATCTGGTCCTTGCATCAAATGGTGGTTGCATGATCGCATGGGATCAGAAGATCCCATGAGATCATGCAACCACCATTGATCTTGGATCAACTAGCACCTCTACAAATTCTCTGACCATCAGACCCACTGATAGACCTATCATCACCCAGCCGGCCACTAAAATATGAACACATCACCACCCAAGGGCCCACCGCTTGAAGCCTTACTATGAAGTGAAATTGACAGTTGTCATATGATCGCAAGGAATATTCCTGCCCCTTGCGATCATGCGACCACCATTGGATTAGAAGGAAGGGAAACCCACTAGGCCCGCCACTGACCTGCTTCCACATCACAGCCTCGACCAATCAGAAGCATATCCCTCAGACTATGTGGTAGTGGACCCACTGACATGAAGTGCTGACAGCTGAGAATGAAGAAAGGGCCCGCCCAGATAGGTGTCACCTTGTCGCATGATCACATGGGCTCAAAAGATTTCATGTGAACATGCGACCAACACAAGTTTAAAGGGGAAGTCACCTTAGAAAGTATCACTGGGAAGACCTAGGTTCTAAAGGAAATATTAAAAAGGGACCCCACTCGATGACCTAGTGGTAACACATGAAGGTGGTCATTCTTAATGAAGCACATGTGTTTTAATTGGCTAAGTGGCTGAAAAGGTAACGAAAGACTAGAACAAGACCAAGGGTTTCCTATGGTTTTTTTGGGGTAACGACTATATTTATGAATTTTTTGAACTACAGACTAGGAGATAGAAAGAATTGTAGAGGCCAGGAAATAAGACATAAATTCATGAAAATTTTAGGGATGCTCGGCAAGATAAAATTGTAGACTTTGGAATAGGATTTAGCCAAATTTGTATAAGACAGGAAAATTTGGGTAACATGTATAATTAAGAAAACCCCTCCCAAAATGTTTAAATATAATTTAAACATCATTCCCCCCAAAATTTATTAATTATTTGATAAATTGACCAAAATCCTTTTAATAAATGAAATATTTATTAAAAATCCCTCAAAACCCTAGAATCTTATAGACTTTCCTAGACTTTCCTAATCTTTCCTAAACTTCCCTAAACCCTTCCTAAACCTATCTAGAAGGTGTTTCCTAACCTTCTTAGCCTAATCCAAGTCCTCTTTGACTTTTGGTCAAACCCTTCCCTTAATGAGCCTTGACCACTCATTTAAAGCCTCTTACACCCTCTTTAAGGCTTCTTACAACCTCATAAAGAGACCTATGTCTCTTCTTCCACACATGTTCCCCTTTCACACTTCCCTATTGTTGCTCACACATGTGTGAGCAACCCCTAACCCAAGGTAAACCTTACCATACCCCAAACCTTACCTCTTACTCTACCCCAAACCTTACATCTAACTCTAACTCATCCTCCTAACCCAAGCCCTTCCCAAATCCTATAAATACCCCTCTCTTCCAAGAGCAAAGGGAAATCAGATACCTTTCATTCTCATGCATTTTTATCATGCTAAATTCATTCTAGATCTTAGCTTTTTGATAATAATTGTTAGATTTCATGTTTTATACATCATCTTAGCTTAGAATAATGGATTGAACTAGTTTCTTTCAAGCTTTTCTTAACATTTTATGCATTATACTCATCATCCTTAGAATGCATTAGAAGCATGTTCCAAGTGCTTAGAGAGCACACCCACATCCCTGTCATTGAAGCAAATCAAATAGTGCTCTATAGCACTTATTTTTTGCAACAATCTTGAGGTGGCTTGGTTTATATTTGTCTATGTTTTGAACTGATAAATGCTAGATTAGTCTAATGTTTGAATGTTTCAGCCTTTCAAGATAGATAATAGGTTAAAACCATAGCCTACATTCTAGCACGCTCAGTGGGACCCACTTCACAAGTCTTTTGACAACATCTCATCGATTTTGGAGTCTATGGAAAATTTTGAAGATTGAAGGTGGAGGAGGCATTTGGGTTCTTTTTCTTGTCTAAAAGATCATTTTTCCTCTATTCCATCTATTCATTCTTCTTCTTGCAAACTCCTGGCCTATTCTTCCAAAAAATCCCTAAACAATCTCATTTTGATGAAAAACTATGTATTTTATGTGTAAAGATTTCATTTACCATATTTGAAACTGCTAGAAGATCGTATCTGGGGAATTCTAGGTCGCATCATGTATTCCAGATCGCATCCCATATCCTAGATCACATCCAGTCAAATCCAGGATCGCACACCGCATTTCGAGTCGCATCCAGGGACTACTGCATTTCCTCGATCGCATCTAGGGTCTCTATTTAAATCTAGGATTGCATCTAGAATTTCCCAGATCACATCTAGGGCAAGAAAAAGTCATTTCAGTTATGGGTTTAAAATGAACAAAGAAAAATCATACACACCTCATTTTAGTGCTCAAAATGAGCCCCCAAATCATTCTTGAATGCGTTAAAGAATAAAATTTGCAAAATCTATTCTAACAAATAAACAAAATCAATCAAATCATTTGCATCCTTGCAACATCAAGGTTTTAGATGCATTCATGCAAAGTTAGGAACACTTCATTTTGGAGCCTAAAAAGAACCACAAACTGCATAAGTTCATCTTTATTTTGGTTCCTAAAATCAATCCTAAAAAGCATCCTAAAATAAATCAATCTTAGAGTCTTAAAGAGTCATTTTTCATTTTCCAAATCAAACACACTCTTGAATGAATTAAACAGGTGAAAGAAAAGCATCTCTATTCCTTCCTCTTTCAAATTTAGTTCAAGCAAACAAAAATCAATCTTGAATGATTTAAAATCAAAACAAAGCTCATTTCAAAGTTCTTAAGCAACACACAAATCAAATCTTGAATGCCCAAATAAAGAACTTGCAATCGCTCAAAGTTTAAATTTTTGAAGAGAGAAAGAACAAATCAAAACCTTAAACACTTGTGTCTTCAAAATTTCAATTCAAACACTTAATCAATTTTTTGGGAAAAGAATCTTCATGATGTGCATCTAGGAGTTTCCCATTTTTGCAAAATCATTGTTAATCTAAGTAACGTAAAACATTTGAACTCAGACAAGTTCACCTATTTTACTTTTAGAGAGGCCTGTCCAGGGAGAAAAGTGCTTCCTCTCCAGAGAATGACCTCAACTGGTACCTTCCTCATCTGGTATAGAAATAAAGCATTGAGAAAACTCTCACTTACATCCCCTCAATCTCGGGCGATGCGTGTTGATGGTAGCCCAGGGTAGGTGAATAATCCCTACAATTCTGGCATGGTCAACTAGGCTCTTAAGTGAGTCATGCACATACAAACCAATTGGGAAGACTCCATGGAACAACTACAAACTTGATAAAATAGAAGCTACCATATCTACATCTGAAGGTATCAGAATCCTTGTGCAAGGATCGATCCAAGGGGTTTACCAAATCACCTTAAGATACTCACCATATGTATCCCCTTTTAGGGGGTATCATGTTGTGGGAAAGGATTTTGATACTCACCTCCCTTAGGTAGATATTTTTGAGGTGATTTGCACAGTCAAAAGCTCAGTGAAAAAATTTGTTGGAATATACACCTTTCAAAGCTTTTTCAGATTCAAGAGTTTGTCATCTTGCTTGTATCCCAAGAGGTTTCCTTGTCCCTTGTGGAGATTGTTGTTTCAAAAGTCTTTGTTGAATTCTGTCCTTTGCCATTAGAAACATCAAACTGATCCACAACTTAATTCAAGATATTCAGAAAACCTTGCAGAAGAATCCTTCAAAATCAAATACCCAAAGCTTTCTTTCAATCCAATTACCAAAAAACTCCCCAAGCTATCTCCGATTTGACCAAACACCTAAAAGCTAAACTTTCCAAATCCCAAGCCTATCAAGAGAAGAAAGTCACAGAGAGAAATCTTAAAATCCATCAATCTTTTGTACAAGCAACCCAAGCCAAAGAAAAGTACCAAGAAAAGCTTGATAACATGGGCTATAACACCAAAGTAAAATAGTTTGCTTACTGATTCCAAGTAAACCATCGCTGCGTCAATCTTGAGAGAGAAGACTAGCTGGATCCATTGCATATCCATTTTACCTTCAGGATCCCAAATCCTATCTTGATGGTCCTTCATCCTAGCTCATCTTAGTTTCATCCTTGCATCACCACCAAACCTTAGTTGCATCTTAAAGTCATTATTAGTTGCATTCATTCTCATATTCCTAGTTGCATCATAGGTCATCTATTTCAATTGCATCTAGGTCATTCTCTTAGAAATAGCATCATTCCATCATCCTTCACCATCATTCCATCAGCAATCCGTAATCGGAATCCCAAATCCTTGATCAAAATCTAGCATCCACTATCCAAGTCAAGACCCACCATCCTTGCATCAAATCCAGTGATCCAAATCGAAAAACACTTAGTGTTCAAAACCTTTGAATTTTTTTCGATCCTTATCCCAAATCATAAATCACCCCCTTTTGATAGAGCATTGTCTAAAGGAAATCCAACTTGTCCTTAAACAACCTCATCATCTCGAGCAAGAGATTGGCTTGCATTGATAAAGAATCCAGTTGACCAAAGATCATTAATCTATCCTAGGTCAACCAAATCCTACCACTAATCCTCCATTAGGAAAATAGCAGCTCATTTGTTGACACTTAGTAATCTTCCACCAACATCCCACCAATCATCCACCAAATTCTTGATCCAAATCACAGCATCACACCAATCCTCCGTCATCGCCAAGCATTTCACCAATCTTTCACCATCTCCTGCCAATCTTCTGCCATAAACCAAATCAAAGCATCTCACCAATCCTTTAGACATTTTCGCCATCCCTAGAGTTGATCCAAATCCTTGCATTGCATTCTAAAAATCCACCATCCTTAGAAAATTTCGTAGGCTTGCATCCATCATTCTTTAGAGTCTATTATGAGCATCTTGCATCCATCTAGCATTTGCATCTTTAGATTTCCACTCCATGCCTGTCGAGATAAGATCTAGAAAATGAAGGTACATGGATCCTTATCAAGTCCCCAGCTCATCCGATCCTAGCATTTCTACCAGCGCGATGGTAGCTTACGATCCCCAGATCCAACAAACTGGTAATTCATGGGATGATCCCAATATCCCCTGGCTTCTTTTTTGATAGAAACATTCATGAAACATCTATGGAATGCACAAATGGTTAGAGCACTCACTACTCAGAATCAGTGAAACATGCTAGCTCACTTTACATAGGAGGGTACTCCCATTCCACCATATCTCCAACCTCACATCCCCATCAACAACATTTGAATCCCAGTAGAAGCATACACTCCCATCATCCAACAAATCCCTGATCCACTTTTCCACATATCACAAGTAGCTTCGCCCATCCCTCCAATTTTGCAAAGCAGTTTCACAAGCCCTGCAACACAAGTGACACAATCCACTCCATTTCCCCTCATAGGCGCACCATCATCTTTCATAGTAGCTCAATCCATCATCCCTACACAAAGCTTTTCACATAACCAAATGCCACCTCCCACACAAACCTTTGCACAAGTAGTTCCGCCACCTTCCATGGGCCAAGCAGCATCATTTTTCCTAGGGGAAACACAATCATCCTTCCCATTCACTCCACAAACTTCTACACCCATGACATCATTTCCAGGGTCAATGCAATCATTTTCCTCCTCCCAGTAAGCTTCCACATCAGCACCACCCTTTTCATGGGGAACGCAAGCATCTTCATCCATGCCCCATCACATCTACCTTTCCCACATCCTCTGCATCATAGTTCCCACCGCGCACTAGTTCTCGATGGGGCCTCACTGAAAAATAAATGCAAGCCTTAGGAATACCAACCCACTTCACCGCATCCATGCCAGCAAACCAACAAACTACCTTCTCACAAGCAGCACAACAACAACCATCTCAACCTCTGCCAACTTCATCCTTTCCCCCATTTGCAAACCATCTATTCACATCACCCAATACTTCTCAACAAGTTCCACCACCTTAGCAGTATAGTTCTTCCCATCTTGCAAGCTACCTTGCCCAACCACCTCCTATTTTTGGATTCCCTACATCAGTTCCACCCTTAATGCATCCATCCTACATCACTCAAGCACAAAACCAAGTATAGCAAGGGCCATCTTACCAACAAGCTACATCATTTCACCAACCTCCTCCGCAATAGCAATACTTCCAATCACAGCAACAAATCCCTATCATTCCCCAATAGCAACAAGCATCATCCTATGCATCACAACAGCAACATCCCATCATCCCCCAACACCAAGCAGTTTCATATCCTTCACCGCAATACACCCTCACACCGCATCAGCAATATACTCCCCAACAATCATCACTCTAAAATCCATTCCAATCCACCTATCTTGCTAGGAAATCTCCATATCCTACTCCACAATATCCACCTCAAAATCACCCTTATTCACCAGCACCACTAGATCCTTTTCAAATGGGAGTACCCCTCCAACACCAATCAATGTTTAGTGAGAAGCAATGAAGAATGCTCTTAAGGAGCTCCAAACTGGTATAGAGAATAAAACCTTCAAGTTTGAAGAGGTGTGTCCCTATCCATTTGATCGATCAATCACAACTATTCCTTTTCCTAAGCACTTTGAGACACCTAAATTTGATAAATATTGAGGGAAAGGAGACCCTATAAATCACATCAAAGAGTTCTATATGGCATGCCAAGAAGTGGCTTATAATGACAATTATCTTTTATGCCTATTCCCCAAAAGCTTGGGAGGAACTATTGTTGAGTGTTTTTACAAGATACCATGTGGGACCATCACAACTTTTGTCGAGCTCTCTGAGAAGTTCATAGCTCAATATGCCCACAATGTCGAGAATGAGTTGACTTTGCTAGACCTTTGCAACTCCAAACAAAAAGAAGGAGAAAGCCTAGCAGACTACCTGCAACAATGGTAGAACCTCACTACCAGTTTATCATACCAACCACTTGAGAAGCATCTAACCAAGATCTTCATCAATAACCTACATCCCAAACTATCCCACTTTATGAGGATGAACTATACCCAAACATATCAGGATATCAAAAGCAAAGGGATAGATATCGAAAGGGGTCTCCTAGATGAAGGCACAATTTGACACTACAAAAATGATTCTCAAAGTAAACCCAACAATGATAAACCTCGTTACTGGAATCGTAACAAAAATGTTGTCACTGATGGAGCTACGGACACCAAGCATGTCCAAATCATTGTGGCCTATCCTACACCTAACCCTACATAACAACAACACCCTCAAACTCATCAGCAACCTATGAAGCAATATCAACCTCAAAACAATCAGCAAAACTATCAGCAGCAAGCACATCAAGTCCATCAAGGAAATCCAACAAATCAGGATAATGCCATCACTACTACTCCCAATCAGAACAGGCCCAGAGCCCAGACTTATCAAAAGAGGATCTTCACACCATTTGGTGAACCTCTGGATGTTATCTTTCACCAAATTGCCAAGGCCAACTTGATCACGTACCCACCAATTCAACAGTTTGATGATGCAACTCCCAAGCCTAACTGGTACAAAGATCACGAATATTGTGATTATCATCGTGTCAAAGGACACACTACCTAAGGTGTATGAAACTCAAGCATTACATCTAAGATCTCATTGAGCGAAAGGAGATCCAAGTGGACACACTTGCACAAGCCTCACCTAATGACAATTTGTAGATCTATCAAAATGTGCTCCCACAACACATTGCGGGAAAAAATCAAGCTAATGCTAATCCTCCTAATCAGAACCAAGGCAAAGGAAAATAAGGAGATCATGTTGATTGCAAAGACTACACTACTGCTTATATCAATTATGACAAGTTTGTTGGATGTATAACCCAAGTCAAACCCATGGTCAATGTCATCCACGTCAAAGGAGCAGATAGTCAGTGTGCCATTACCACCCGTAGAGGCTAGATAACTAACGTTGTTGCACGTCCAAGATGAGCACACAATGCACAATACAACCTTATAGAGCATCTTGGGAACACATCTGCCCAAATCTCCATCCTTGACCTTCTCCGTACTTCACCCCTCCATCAAGAAATTCTCAACCGAACCCTCCATGAAGCACAAGTCCCCATAGATATAAACACCACCCAGTTTGAAAACCTTGTGGGATATCTATATGCACCATGTACTCTTTCCTTCAAGCCATCTGACATACTAGTTGTTGAGCCTGACCACAATCTTGATGAAGGGTGATCCCCTTAATACCACAAACACATAACAGAAATAGAGAAACAACAACAATAATATGCAAGAACAGAAAATTGGCTTCTTATTATCTCCACAAATGTGGAATTACAAACTTTCAGAATTACAATATGCAAAGCCACATGGGCATTCCCTTACAATATTCTGTAGGACAAAACCTCGAATCAATACCCAGATCTACTACCCAGAACTATTCCCAACTGCCTACGACAATAATACAGCCTTCCTTATATAGGCAATTTCTACCGCCCGAGAAGGTTCCAGAAATTTAGCCCTAAGGGCCGACCAAACTTAGAATTATTTTATTTTTCAATTTATTACATCAAAGTCGGCTCAAAATAAATTTTGAAACCCGAACAGAAATTTTGAAGAAAAATTATTTTTCGCCATTTCAGGTGACCCGACTTCCGGAGATCATAAGTCATCACCAGTTGACCCGATTGACTATTATAACCCCATTTCGGAAACGCCACGAAGCGCTCTACAGGCTTGATTGGCGCAAGCGCTTGTCACCCAAATTTTTGACCTCATTCGGGGCTTCTAAAGCCTTCAAAACTGAGTTTGAAGTTTCTGTACCCTGCTGCCAATACCGAAAATCTTCAATATCTTCACAACTACACCTGATCTAGCCATGAAACTTTGCTGGCAGACTTATATGACCAAAATGAACCTCCAAGAAAGAAATCAGATCATTCTGAGCACATACGAAAATTACCAAAAATAGTAACTTTCCTTAAATAGCAGCTCTGCACAAAAAAAAGCCCTTATTGAATATAAAAATAGAAATATTTTTGGGTGATGCAAGATTGCTCTTACACCCAGGATGCTCCTGCATCAGACACCCGGGGTAATTTGAGAAGTGACCCTGTCACGACTCAGGTGTGTAGAGGAAAACCAAGACGGTTAACCTCCTCCTTTGTTAGCCATGATGAATCTTCAATAGGTCGTCCTTTCCATTTGACCAAATATTCTTCATATGTCCTATTCCTTGTGCTTCTGCCAACACGACTGTCCAGTATGTCTTCAATCTCCTCGATATTTGAACTGGTTGCTGGAATATTCCACTGTGCTGCTGCAACCTCATCTTCAACACCTCCTTCATGATACTCTGTCAAATCTGAAATGTTAAACACTAGTGAAATATTCAGCCCAGTAGGAAATTCTACCTCATATGCATTTCCCGAATCATGCTTCTTCAGTATCTTACATGGTCCAAACTTCTTCATTTTCAATTTGTTATATGTACCAACCGGAAACCGCTCCTTCCGCAAATGAACCATGACTTCATCTCCAACCTGAAATTCCTTATGCCTCCTTTTCACATCTACCTTAGCCTTATACTGTGCATTCATCTTGGCAATATGCTTCCTCACCTCCTCATGGATGTTCTTCAAATGTTCTGCAAAATCCTCAGCTTCAGCACTACTTATTTCTCCTTTATCTATCTTCCTCAATTCAGCTGCATTTCTTGGACTACTTCCATATACAATCTGGAATGGTGATTTACCAGTGCTCCCGTTGACAGAATTATTCTATGCAAATTCTGCCTGTGGTAAAATCAAATCCCATCCTGTTGGCTTATCTCCAACCAAACATCTCAGCAAATTTTCCAAGCTCCTATTCACCACCTCTGTCTGTCCATCAGTCTGTGGATGATGTGATGAACTGAACTTCAAATCTATCTTCAACTTCTTCCACAATGTCCGCCAGAAATATCCAACAAATTTAGTATCTCGATCTGAAACTATGGTCTTTGGCAAACCATGTAGTCTCACCACTTCTCTGAAAAACAATCCTGCTACATGAATAGCATCATTAGTCTTCTTGCAGGGAATGAAATGTGTCATCTTCGAAAATCTGTTAACCACCACAAAAATTGAATCATGTCCCCGCTGAGTCCTCGGTAAACCAAGAACAAATTCCATGCTAAGATCCTCCCAAAGCTTCTCTGGTATAGGTAATGGCTGATACAACCCTGTATTCTGCTTCACTCCTTTCGCCATCTGACATACTCTGCAACTCTATACAAACTTCTTCACATCTTGCTGCAATTGTGGCCAATAATAATTCTCACCAACCAAAGCAAAGGTTTTATCACGACCAAAATCTCTAGCCAATCCTCCACTATGCTTCTCCTTGATGAGATTCTCCCTCATAGAACTTCGTGGAATGCACAACTGACTCCCTCTGAATAGCATATCATCTTGGATGATAAAATCCAGCCATTTCGTCCTGTCTAGAGTAACAGGTTCTGTACAAGCCTTCCAAGCTTCACCAAAATCAGGATCCTCTGGATACAAATTATTGAGTTCCTTGAACCCAACCACCTCAATCTGCATCTCTGTCAGCAATAGTTGCCTTCTGCTAAGAGCATCTGCAACCCTATTAGACTTTCCACTTCTGTGTTTCAAAATAAATGTATAACTCTGCAAAAACTCAACCCATTTCAAATGCCTTTGATTCAATTTTCCTTGACTATTCAAATATTGCAAAGCTTGATGATCAGTATACAAAACAAACTCCTTAGGAAGCAGATAGTGTCTCCACTTCTTTAATGCCTGAACTATAGCATAAAATTCCTGATCATAAATAGAATATTTTCTCTTGGCATCATTTAACTTCTCACTGAAATAAGCAATAGGTTTACCTTTTTGGCTCATAACAGCTCCTATTGCAGTACCACTAGCATCACAATCTACTTGAAACACCTTATTAAAATCTGGAAGTGCTAAAACAGGTTGTTCTGTAACTTTTTGTTTCAACAATTGAAAACTCTTTTCCACCCCATTAGTCCACTTAAATTCTTTTCTATCCCCTCTCATTGTTTCAGTCAAGGGTCCATAAATACTGCTAAAGTTTCTGATAAACTTTCTATAAAAGCTAGCTAGACCATGAAAAGATCTTACCTCAGTAGCATTCTTTGGAGTAGGCCATTCAAGAATAGCCTGTACCTTCTCTGGGTCCATTTTCAGACCTTCTGCTAAAACTACAAATCCCAAATACACTAACTCTTTCTTCACAAAACTGCACTTCTTCAAATTAATCAACAATTTCTCTTCTCTCAACTTCTCAAATACCATACGAATATGCATCATATGCTCCTCCAATGTCTTACTAAAGATCAAAATATCATCTAGGTAAACAATGACAAACTTACCCAGAAATTCTTTCAGAACCTCGTTCATGAGCCGCATGAAAGTGCTCGGTGCATTGGTTAGCCCAAAAGGCATGACTAACCACTCATATAGTCTTTCCTTTGTCTTGAAGGCAGTCTTCCATTCATCTCCTTCTCTGATCCGAATCTGGTGATATCCACTCTTCAGATCTATCTTTGAGAAATACACAGCTCCACTCAAACAATCTATAATATCATCCATTCGTGGCAATGGAAACCTGTACTTGATTGTAATCTTATTTATGCCCCTAGAATCTGTACACATCCTCCATTCTCCATTCTTCTTTGGTGCTAATACCGCTGGTACAGCACAGGGACTCAGACTCTCTCGAATCAATCCTTTCTGTAACAACTCATGTACTTGTCTGTTCAACTCTTCACTTTCTGCTAGTGTCATTCTGTGTGCTGCCTTGTTTGGCAAACTGGCTCCTGGAATCAAATCCATCTGATGACTGATCTTCCTTACCGGTTGTAATCCATCAGGTACATTATCAGATACAATATCCTGAAACTCATTCAACAAATCTACAACCTCTACAGGTACATCATCTACTTCTTCTTTACCAACTTTTGGAATTAAAGCAAAACACACATGCTCATGCCTCATACCATCTAGGAATTTCCTTCCATCAACAAATGTTATTCTTGCATTACCACATACCTTTTCTTCGGTCTCTTTCAATGGCTTTAGCTTATGTCGCACTCCATCCTTTGTCAGGGAATAGGTATTCGCACGACCATCGTGTACAGCACATCTGTCAAACTGCCACGGTCTACCCAATAACATATGACATACATCCATAGAGATGATATCACATAGTACCTCATCTTGGTACCCGCCGATCTTGAACTTTACCAGGCACTGTTCACTGACCATGACCTTGTGGTCATCCTGCACCCAGGCAATCCGATATAGATGTGGGTGTTTCTGTCTCTTGAGCTTCAACTTTGTCACCATCTCTTCTGACACCAAATTGTCAGTGCTTCCACTATCGATAATCACATCACAGCATTTACCCTCACACTTGCATCTAGTGCGAAACAAGCTCCTCCTTTGTTCAGGTTCATTCTCACCACTCAGCAAGACTCTTCTGTTAATTAGCGTTTCTCCTCTTTCAACATCTTCGGAATTTGATGATCTAGCATCTTCATCGACATGTGCAACTCTGGCCTGGCCTTCATTTCTCCTGTCTGTTCTGCCTTGGCGCTGAGGACATTCAAATGCCCTATGACCTTCTTCTCCATAGTGAAAACATGTTCCACGGAAGCCACCTCTTCCAGATCCTTGTCCTCTTCCTCTTCCTCTTCCTCTCTGATCTCTATTATTTTGATCCTGGAAGCGATTGGAATTATTTCTTCGCTGATTCTGACTGGTACTGGCCTCATCCTTCTTTTTCGGATCTTCATTTCGGCCACCATATGACCGTCCACCAGATCGTCCACCGCGACCTCTTCCGTTTTGTCTGCTCTCAAACTTCTTGTTCAGCTTTTCCTCTACTTTTAGGGCAAACTGGTATGCCTCTTCAATACTGTTCATTCGAACCAGATTCAGCTCCTCCTGAATGATTGGCCTTAACCCATTAAGGTATCAGGCAACTTTCTCCTTATCAGCTTCTGCATGGCCTGTTCTGATGAGAAGTCGGTAGAACTCCTCTGTATACTCCTGAACAGATCTTCCTGCTTGCTTCAAACTCTGCATTTTCTTCAGTAGGTTAAGCTCATAATCAACAGCAATGAACTGTCGCTTCAATTTATCCACCATCCGATCCCATCTTGTGATTTTATCTTTCCCTCTTCTATTTCGCTCTAATTGAATTTCTTGCCACCAGATCTTCGCATGACCTTTCAATCTGGCTTTCGCAAATTTGACCCTATCAGGATCCTCAACATTTTCGTACTCAAAATATTCCTCACATTCATTGATCCAGTCGATCAATTCCTCTAGGTTAAGATTTCCAGAAAATGTAAGAACCTCAATCTTAGGTCTTTTCCCAATTTTGGAAATCATCCGAAAAAGTCTTTCTTCCTCCTGGTTCACAATTTCAGCTTCTCCTTCTTGATATTCTTCTTCGGCTTCATCCTCGCTTTCATCTCTGACATTAAGATTCATTCCTCTGTGAATCTCTTCTTGCAATGCTCGCACTTGTCTCTACAACTCTCTAACCTCAGGTGTTACAACACCAGCTCTTCCGCCACGTTCCCTTCGTGGAGGCATTTTCGCGATGCGCGCTGAAACCCTAGGCACGGTCCTGGTGCAAACTGCCTCACAGTCGGTGATCTATTTGCACACTCAAAAAATCCTGCTCTGATACCACTTGATGAAGGGTGATCCCCTTAATACCACAAACACATAACAGAAATAGAGAAACAACAACAATAATATGCAAGAACAGAAAATTGGCTTCTTATTATCTCCACAAATGTGGAATTACAAACTTTCAAAATTACAATATGCAAAGCCACATGGGCATTCCCTTACAATATTCTGTAGGACAAAACCTTGAATCAATACCCAGATCTACTACCCAGAACTATTCCCAACTGCCTACGACAATAATATAGCCTTCCTTATATAGGCAATTTCTACCACCTGAGAAGGTTCCAGAAATTTAGCCCTAAGGGCCGACCAAACTTAGAATTATTTTATTTTTCAATTTATTACATCAAAGTCGGCTCAAAATAACTTTTGAAACCCGAACAGAAATTTTGAAGGAAAATTATTTTCTGCCATTTCAGGTGACCCGACTTCCGGAGATCATAAGTCATCACCAGTTGACCTAATTGACTATTATAACCCCATTTCGGAAATGCCACGAAGAGCTCTACAAGCTTGACTCGCGCAAGCGCTCGTCACCCAAATTTTTGACCTCATTCGGGGCCTCTAAAGCCTTCAAAATTGAGTTCAAAGTTTCTGTACCCTGCTGCCAATACCGAAAATCTTCAATATCTTCACAATTACACCTGATCTAGCCATGAAACTTTGCTGGCAGACTTATATGACCAAAATGAACCTCCAAGAAAGAAATCAGATCATTCTGAGCACATACGAAAATTACCAAAAATAGTAACTTTCCTTAAATAACAGCTCTGCACAAAAAAAAGCCCTTATTGAATATAAAAATAGAAATATTTTTGGGTGATGCAAGATTGCTCTTACACCCAGGATGCTCCTGCATCAAATCTCCCTCTCTGCATCGCCATTATGGTCATAGATTTTTCCATAAAAAGGGTCATGATAGATAATGGCTCAGCCCTAAGCTTGTGTACTCTAAAATTCACTCAGCAGATAGGGTTCACAGAGGCTGACATATCACATGAAGTCATCACCATCAAGGCATATGACAACTTGGAGCGTACCTCTGAAGGTACCATTCTTTTACCTATCCAGCTAGGCCCAGCAACGCAAGACACCATTTTCCATGCTGTTGATCTTGATTTACCATTCAACATCCTCCTCGACCGACCATGGATCCATTCCATCAAGGTTGTACCAGCCACTTACCATCAGTGCATCAAATTTCTGCATTAGGGCACTGAGGTTACCATCCATGCAGACCTACAACCCTTCGCATACTATCATGAGATGGAAGAATCATTCCCTCATTGCACCCATTGTCCTGGAACTGACATTGGCACTTCTATCACCAGTTCTTCACGATCCCATTGCGATCCAGAGACTATCCTCGCATCCACTCTCTCCTTCGTCAAGATCAACAACCATAGCTATGGTGAATACAACCTAACTAATGCATTTGCAGTAGGGGCCCTCCCACTTGATCTACATACGCAAGGGCGCCCAAGTCACCAAAGAAAGCTCACTCAGGAAAATCATGAAATCAAGCAAATGGGACCTATGACTTTTGTCTCCCATGGAAACATAAACAGTCAAGAAATGGACCTTGACATTGATAGGTGGTTATACAGAGATCCACCACCACCTGACACTCAACTCCTGGGCTACTTCAAAGACAAGTATCCCCAATCACACAAGTACACCACTGAAAAATGGAAATATCAAGGTGGTGGTCTAGGACCACAAGAAGGTGGAAGCAAAGACCCTATCACAGCATCAAAGAATCCACAACATCAAGGTCTTGGCTTTAATACCCCTCACCTACATATACAAGAGCCCAATACCAGAACTGGGGGCACTAACATGACCAATGTTCCCTTCTTGAATAGCCAAGATGGTCTCGTAGAGATTGAAGACATCCCTGAAGAGGAAGAAAATAAATCTTATAATGACATCTTCGATGATGATACCCTCTTGGGCACTTCTGTCCTCCAACAACTCACCATTAACCTCATAGAACTTCCCCTCATCCACCCCAAACTCATAGACTAGGACCAACCAAGTGTCACAAATATTGATGAGTTCCAAATCACGAAAGCACTCCTAGAGTTCATGGGGGCCTCAGGCCCATAATCAGATCAAGATTCAGAGTTAACTCACATATGTAAGCTTGACCCTAAAGGATATTTTGGGGAGGAGGCAAGCTCTAGTTGCAAAATTGAAATAGAAAAAGAAAAGCACAAGTCCTTGTGTGAAAACCCCTTTGGAGCACATTCTGATTCCAAAAAAGATAAAATAAAGGGCGTATCTTCTGGTGAAAACCTCTTTGAGGCACTAGAAGATGGAGACTTGCCTCTTCCTGCCATCCAATATTACAGACCCGAGCAGACATCTATCATCATAAAGGAAACTAACTAGTCAACTTGGGCATAGAAGAATGTCCAAGAATCACCTAAATTGCAGCATCTCTAATAGACAGTGAAGAAACAGCTCTCATTGCGCTTCTCTGAGAATCCATTATAAACTTTGCATGGTCATATGCGCATATGCCTGGGCTTGATCTAAATCTTGTAGTGCACAATCTTGCAATAGATCCCAATGTCAAGCCAGTAAAGCAGAAGCTAAGAAAAATGCATCCAAAAGTGGCCTTGTTAGTAAAATTAGAGCTTGAAAAAATCCTCCAAGCAAAGATCATCAGAGCCATTGATTACTCAGATTGGATCTCCAACATGGTCCCAGTGACAAAGCCTTCAAGTGATATCAGAATCTGCATAGATTTCAGGGACCTAAACAAAGCATGTCCTAAGGATGATTTCCCACTACCCAACATAGACATGATCGTAGATCTTACAGTGGGCCATGAGATGTTGTCACTCATGGATGGCTTCTTAGGATACAATCAGATCTGGATAGCAGAAGAAGATCAACATAAAATAGCATTCAAAACTCCATGGGGTACCTTCAGTTACAACATGATGACATTTGGTTTGAAGAACACAAGAGCCACATATCAACGAGCAATGACAGCCATCTTCCACGATATGATCCACAAGATCCTGGAAGACTATGTGGAAGACATTCTTGCAAAATCAAAAATATGAGGTGAACACCTAAACATTCTTGATAGTGTGTTTGATCATCTACAGCATTATGGCTTGAAGCTAAATCCAAATAAATGTGTCTTTGGTGTAACATCTGAAAAGCTTCTAGGCTTTATAGTATCATGGTGTGGCATAGAGATCGACCCCAAGAAGGTCAAAGCTATAACAGAAATGCCTCCACCAAGAACACTTAGGCAGCTTAGGAGTCTACAAGGAAAGCTCCAATCAGTGCGATGATTCATCTCCCAGACAAGTGCCAACCTTTCACGGACCTCTTGCACAAAGACACAAGCTTTAAATGGGATCCCATTTGTCAGAGAAGCTTTGAGAAGTTAAAAGAATATCTAGCCAACTCCCCAATCCTTGTACCACCAATTTCAGGATGCTCTCTCATACTCTACATCTCGGTGACCACTACTACGTTGGGGGCACTCTTAGCACAGCATGATGATGACAACAAAGAGAGAGCCATCTACTATATCAGGTGAACTCTTGTTGGCTATGAGCTTAACTATTCACCCATGGAGAAAGCATGCCTCATAGTGGTCTTTGCCACTCAAAAGCTTAGACACTACATGCTCAGCCACACAATCAAGCTCATTTCAAAGGTGGACCCACTCAAGTATCTATTATCAAGGACAACTCTCATAGGCCGTATGGAAAAATGGGTCATGCTACTCAGTGAATTTGACATCCAGTACATAGATCAGAAAGCAATCAAAGGGAAAGTCATTGCCGACCAGCTAGAAAAAGCACCACTAGTGGATGCCTATCCACTAATCATGGAATTCCCTGATGAGCACCTATGTCTGATCGAAGAACAACCTATATTGAAACTATACTTTGACGGCTCCTACACATCGCATGGATCAGGAGCAGGAATCCTATTCATCACACCTCAAGGTGACTACATTCCAAAATCATTCAAATTAGGATTCCCATGTACTAATAACATTGCAGAATATGAGACACTCATCTCAGGTCTCAAAATAGATATTCAGTGGAACATAACAAAATTGCAAGTGTTTGGAGATTCACAGTTAATTATCAAGCCGATCCTAGATGAATTCCAGACAAAGGATGATAAGTTGCTACCCTACAAAGAACTGGTGGAAAAACTCAAAGAGCATTTCCTAAATCTATAGTTCACATACCAAGGCTTCAAAACAAAGCAGTCGATGCAATGGCAACCATTGAATCCTTATAGGAGATCCCTCGTGATTCAACTCAGTACAAATTTTTAGTCGAGCAGCTACACACGTCTGCTTATGCAAACCCCAATGCCAAAATGGTGTGTGTCTTGGTTGGTCCTCAGTCCCCATGGTACCACTACATCCATGCATATATCTAAAAGATGGTATCATATCTCCCCATCTCACCAATAACCAATGCCAAAACTTAATTCATAGAGCTTCCTGCTACAGTCTTGTAGCCAACACCCTTTATCATCGAGGATATCACAATATCCTCTCTAGGTGTTTAGATTCAAACAAGGTCGTCCTGGCTTTACAAGAGGTCCACACTAGAATTTGTGGTGCCCACATGAGTGGCATGGTTCTAGCAAACAATTGCTTCGAGTCAAGTATTATTGGCTAACCATGGAACATGACGCTTGTGAGTTTGTCAAGAAGTATCTACCATGTCAGCAGCATGCAAATTTGATCCATGCACCAGCACAAGACTTGCAACCTATTGTGCCACCTTGGCCATCTTCATGTTGGGGCTTTGACCCCGTTGGCTTAATCACTCACCTTTCCTCAGATGGACATAAGTACATAATAACTGCCACGGAGTACTTTACAAAGTGGGTTGAAGCGATTCCACTTACCCTAACTACTGGCATCCAAATATCCAAGTTCATCCTTTACCATATCATTTGTTGCTTCGGCATACCATCTACAATCTTCACTAACCACGACACACCTTTCAAAAACCAACATGTGGATGATCTGTGTGCCAGACTCCACATCCATCACCATTTCTCCAATCCATACTTCCCCCAAGGAAATGGCCAAGCTGAGGCAACCAACAAAACAATCCTCAAAATCCTCAAGAAGGTGGTCAATGATTCTGGTCATGACTGGCACCTCCAAATAAATCCCGCCCTCTGGGCCTATCGCACTTCTTATCGCACTCCCATAGGAACCACCCCATATTCCCTTGTATATAGTGTCAAAGTCATTCTAACAATTGAGGTCCAGCTCCCATCATTGCGAGTCTCCATGAAGAACTGTACCACTAATGAAGACTATCGCATGGCACATCTCACACAGCTGGATCTGCTAGATGAAAAGAGACAGCAAGCATATGATCACCTGGTTGCATACCAGAATTGACTCAAAAGGAGTTATAACAAGAAGGTCCATCCTAGATAGTTCCAGGTCAGCGACATGGTCCTCAAAGAAAATCAGAAGGTCCAAGCACACAGAGAAAAGAAAGGCAAGTTTGAGCCTACTTGGTTGGGCCCCTATGTTGTCACAACATGCTTCGGCTCCGGAGCCTATCAGCTATCTACACCAGAAGATGAGCCTTTGAATGATCCAATCAACATCATACATCTGAAGAGGTTCTATGCCTGAACTAGATCCTACATATTCAAAAAATCCATTAAAATTGAAAAAAGCATAAAAATACCAAAAAAAAAAGCAAAAAAGCAAAGAAAAATAATCGTCCAATGGTGAAAACTTGGCAATTCAGGCACCTTGGACAAGTATGTTGGTGAAAACCTGGCAAACAGGCACCATACATAGTGGAACAAGTCATTATCTATCAAACTCCCATCCTCCACATCCACCCAGTCCTTTTTCTACCATCCCCATCTCCACCACCATCCCCCAGAATTCCTCTACTTTAATCCTCAAGAAAATCCGTAATCCCTCCCGCACATATCTTGTACCATATATTGTATAGCGTAATCCTTCTTGTATATATCATGTATAGCGAGATCTTCCTATTCCAAATCCTAAGCTTCTGTACATATCTACTGTAAATCTTTCCCCGTTTGTTGTACATATCGTCATGTCTTGTTGTACATATCCTTGTCAGTCATGCAGCAACATTTGATCAGAAAACTTGTCCCACTCAGCCTTGTACTTCAGCAACATCAATTGTCAACTATCCTTGATCACCGTGATTATTCCTTGACTCATCATTTGCCAGCGAACAACAACACTCATTCTCTCATCAATCAGTAGGTTCTTGAGGATGTATCCTTCCTCCTGTCAGACCTAATCTTCCACCAATCACATCAGGTCTATGTCGTTGTATCCTTCCACATGTTTAGACCAATCCTCCCACCATCAATCAATCAAACCCTCAAATCAATCTCTCTCCTTGGCAAAGGATGTCTTTTGGAGTTATCAATTTGTCCTTTGGATCTTGTTAATATTTTACGGCTTCTCATTGTTCCTCTCTGTTAGGAAATCAGATCTTGGGAATATAATTTATTGTTTATGTTCACTAATAAATGACTATTCTGATATATAAATAGACTGTGATGCTTTTTATATTTATACTGATTATATTATATGCTGTGACCGCAGGTGATAACAGTAATGAACTCCTTTTATTGATTGTGTTATCCATGCGATCACAACATACATATATATATGCTGATGATCGAATGACAACAAGCAATGTGTCTCTTCACAGTTGAAAGGGCGCGACCCATGGTCGCTGCTTGCATTAGTGCTAGCGACTGTTAACAATAGTCGCTAGCACTAATGTAAGAAGCGACTTACATTAGTGTGTAGTCGGCTGTCTCAATGTTCATTCATTCGACTTGATGGTCGATGTTAACAATTATGATAGATATCGAACATAGTTCGATCAATGTTAATATAATATCATAATATTGTATTATGATATTATCATTATTATATTATAAATATAATAATGATAATATGATAATAACAATATAAATTACAAATCTTTATTAACAATGTATAGAATAGTATAATATATATACATATATATATATATATATATATATATATATATATATATATATATATATATATATATATATATATATATATATATATATATATATATATATATATATATATATATATATATACACGAATGAAGCTATATCTTAACACTCCCTCTTAGCGAGTGAGTATTAAATATCAAAAGTCTATCATGACATCCGCCAATTCGGGACGCACAAGTTAATGTAGTCTCGTCATGAAAATAGACTTGAATATCATGATCTCTGCACATTTGGGACACATAATGAAGTAGTCTATCATGATATGGTTTCGTTATTACACATCCAGTAATAACAAGAGTCAAGATCTCCGCACAATCGGGACACACAATTAAGTAGTCTATCTTGACACTTTGGTTAACCATTTACAAGATCGTCACCTTGAAATGTTAACCCACACACAAATGATCATTTACACAATATTGCAATATACACATTTTATTCATGAATAAACAACTTATAAATAAGAGGGGTTTAAACCATACATCAAACCTTGATCATGCCAAGTTTATTTCTAAAGTATTCTATCTTCAGTTTTGCCAGTGACTTGGTGAAAATATCAGCATTTTGTTCTTCAGTACTAATGTACTCTAGCCTTATGATATTTCTCTCTACCATATCTCTTATGTAATGATATGGAATCTCAATATGTTTGGACCTGTTATGGAAAACTAGATTAACAGATAATTTGATACAACTTTGATTGTCACAATGAATCACAGTTGGATCTAGAGGTTTTCCAAACAATCCAAATAATAGCTTTCTTAACCATACTGCTTCACGTGCTCCCATGGATGCTGCCATATATTCAGCTTCAGTGGAGCTTAATGCTACTGCTGACTATTTTCGACTGAACCAAGAAATCATAGCTGAACCAAGACTGAAACAACACCCTGTAGTGCTTTTTCGATCGGTAGTACTTCCAGCCCAATCAGAATCAGAATACCCTTGAAGATTGATTTCTACCTTTTCATACTTTAGCCCAAATCCAATAGAGCCCCGTAGATATCTCAAGATATGCTTAGCTGCCATTAAGTGTATTTCCTTGGGCTCACACATAAAGTGACTCACAACATTGGTTTCATAACAGATGTCAGGTCTAGTGTTCACTAAGTGCATAAGAGAGCCAACAATTTCTCTATACAATGTAGGATCAGAGGGTTTAGACTCTTCTGCTTCAACTTTGAGTTTGTGCAGATTTGTTTCCATAGGTGTGGATAAAGGCTTACATTCCATCATTCCAAACCTGGTTAAAATATCAATAGTTTATTTTTGTTGATTTAGCAGAATATAGCCTTCCTTTTGAAACACTTCCAACCCTAAGAAATAATGTAAGAGTCCTAGATCTTTCATGTCGAATTCAGTAGTGAGTTCTTGCTTACATTTTGCAATAAGATGATCTTCTCCTGTTATTAAAAGATCATCTACATAAAGAACTAAAATAACCATGTTGCCATTTGTTATCTTAAAGTAAATGTTAGGATCTGCATCATTTTTAGAGTATCCTAATTTTGAGAGATAGTTGTTTATCCTTTCATACCAAGCTCTGGGAGCTTGTTTCAACCCATATAGTGCTTTCTTGAGTTTGCAAACATATTTTGATGCATCATGTATAATGAACCCTTCTGGCTGCTCTAAATATACTTCTTCTTCAATGGTGCCATTTAGGAATGTTGTTTTCACATCCATCTAGTGTATCTTCCACCCTTTAGATGCTGCTATAGCAATAATGGTTCTGACTGATGTATACCGAGCTACAAGGGCAAATATTTCTTCATAATCAATACCTGCTTTCTGTGAGAATCCTCTAGCAACAAACTGAGCTTTATGCTTCTCAATACTTCCGTCAGAAGCATATTTAGTTTTGAATAGCCATCTAGAAGAGACAACGGTTTTATTTTTAGGTCTAGGTACTATGTCCCAGACATCATTCTTTATTATAGATTGATATTCTTCAATCATTGCCTCTCTCCATGCTTGATTAGATAATGCCTCCTTTGGATTTGATGGTTCTGCTTTATTGATTTCGGTTATAAGAGCTGCATAACATTTTTGAGTTCTTGTCCTTTTACTCTCATGAGATATTTCATTAGGTTCTACATTATTTTCTTTAATTATTTGCCTTGCCCATAATGGCCTTTTCTTACCATTGATTACATTCGTATTCTCATTTTCAATGACAAGAGATTCAGGTTCTTCTATATCCTCCCTCTCAATTTCAGCAGTGAGATCTTCTTCTATCTCCAGGATGTTATCTTCTTCAAGATTTTTGAATGTGTTATTTTCAACAAATTTTACATCTCTACTCATCTCAATGGATTTTTGTCCTGGAATATAGGTTCAATACCCTTTTGTGTTTTCACTATAACCAACAAGTATGCCTCTTTTACCTGATGGTTCTAGTTTAGTCCTCTTCTCTTTAGGTACATGAATGTATATGAGACATCCAAATATCCTAAGATGACTTAGGTCTGGTTTGATCCCTGTAAATGCTTCTTCTGGTGTTATGTTTTCTAATATGGAGTGTGGACACCGATTTTGAATATATACTACTATATTTGAAGCTTCTGCCTAAAAAGAAGTATGAAGGTTTTGATCGAGCATCATGGCTTTTGCTGCTTCGATTATGGATCTATTCTTCCTTTCTGCTACTCTGTTCTGTTGAGGATTATATGGTACAGTATACTCCCTCTTAATCCCAACAGAATGACAAAATTTTTTAAATATGTCAGATTTGTACTCACCTCCATTGTCTGATCTTAATACTTTTATTCTTTTATTTATTTGATTTTCTACTAATGCTTTAAATTCTTTGAATTTAGATAGTACCTCGCTTGATTCTTTAACCTTAAGAAAGTATACCCAAGTTTTCCGAGAATAGTCATCAACAAAAATAATATGGTATAGTGATCCTGTTAATGAAGGTGTTGACATAGGTCCACATAAATCAGTGTGAATTAATTCTAAGATTACTTTAGATTTGTGCTCACTTGTAGGAAAAGACCCTTTTATGTTCTTTCCTAGTGCACAACCTTTGCAAATGCCCGGATGATTATTTTTGAAGTGTGGAAGACCCGTAGTAATCTTGTTTATTAAAGGTAGAGCATTATACCTTAGATGTCCCAACCTCTTATGCCATAATTCATTGTGATTTGTGATTTCATGAGTTAGTGCAAATTTCTGATCATTACATATTTTATAAAGACTACCATCTCTTGTCCCTATGATTATAGCATTCTTCATATTTGAATTCTTAGGCCATAATAGAACTTTGTCTTCATTAAAGGTGACCCAAAATCCTTGGTCTGCTAGTCCTAATATAGAGACTAAGTTTCTTTTGATTCCAGGTACAAATAGAACATCTTTTAGTTGTAGAGATACTCCATTCTTTATCTTTATGGTACAGGTCCCTATTCCTTTCACTGGGTAGGTGGAGTTATCCCCAATAGTCACTTCTTCAGTTGAATAATTTTCAAGTGTCTCAAACTGATTTTTGAATCTGGTTATATGTCTTGATGCACCACTATCAATTATCCAAGTTCTATTATTGGAATTTAGTTCACTTGAGAGAGCTGTAAAGAAGAGTGGAATTTCTTTTGCTTCAGCTATGGTGGCTTGAGTCTTTTGCCTTTCAGGATAATGTCGATGAGTGTGCCCATATTTATCACATTTGTAACATTGGATTTTAGAAAAATCTCTTTTGAATCCCCTCTTTCTTTTTAAAAATTTTCTCTTTTTGTTGTGGGACTTTGTGTTGAGTGCTTGTGTTTCTCCCTCTTTCTTTAGACCTATTCCTCTGGTAATAAGTCTTGATTCTTCCTGAGTAGAGTCGTTCTTAAGTTGATCAAATTTTGGTAGAGGTGGACGTGTGCTTATGCATTGAATAAAGTTCTCCTAGGATGTTGGTAATCCCCTTAGTGCTATTAGAGATAATTCCATGTCTTCTATAGTGTTGCCAATGGAGAATAGTTGATCTCATATTTCAGCAATTCTCAGGAAATAAGATGTAACTGTTTCTCCTTTATTCATTTTTATGGTCAATAGTTGTTCCTTCAAGGTTAATATTCGACTTGTATTGTTTATCTCATACGTTTCTTGAATTTTCTTAAAAACCTCATATGCTTTTGCTAATCTTGCTATGCTTGGAAGAATAGAATCTTTAACTGAATCAACAATTAATTTCTTAGCTTTATTGTTCCTCCTTTTCCAAGTCATTTTCTCTGCTTCGTCTGTGGGCATTTCTTTTTCTATTTCTATGAAAGATTCTAATTCCAATTCTTGTAAAAGCATGATGATTCTAATTTTCCATGATAGAAAATTTGATGCTCCTTCCAATCTATCCTCCATCCTGATTCCGATGGTCATTTTGATAATTTGTGATGACTCTTCTCCTTTAAGTAATATTTTTGTTTTGTATTCCTATCAAATAATAATTTAGAATTAATTCCCTTTAACTCTGCTCTGATACCATGTTAGGAAATCAGATCTTGGGAATATAATTTATTGTTTATGTTCACTAATAAATGACTGTTCTGATATATAAATAGACTGTGATGCTTTTTATATTTATACTGATTATATTATATGCTGTGACCGCAAGTGATAATAGCAATGAACTCCTTTTATTGATTGTGTTATCCATGCGATCAGAGCATACATATATATATGCTGATGATCGGATGACAACAAGCAATGTGTCTCTTCACAGTTGAAAGGGCGCGACCCATGGTCGCTGCTTGCATTAGTGCTAGCGACTGTTAACAACAATCGCTAGCACTAATGTAAGCAGCGACTTACATTAGTGTGTAGTCGGCTGTCTCAATGTTCATTCACTCTACTTGATGGTCGATGTTAACAATTATGATAGATATCGAACATAGTTCGATCAATGTTAATATAATATCATAATATTGTATTATGATATTATCATTATTATATTATAAATATAATAATGATAATATGATAATAACAATATAAATTACAACTCTTTATTAACAATGTATAGAATAGTATAATATATATATATATATATATATATATATATATATATATATATATATATATATATATATATATATATATATATATATATATATATATACAAATGAAGCTATATCTTAACACTCTCCTCAAAGTTGCCACGATTCTTTATATCTTGGTGCATTGTGAATGAGGGCAATCTGGGGCAAGGTCTTTTGATCTTTCGCTTCAGCCTATGAGTCAATCAGATGTGACCCTTGCATGGTTCACATGTGATCTTTTGGGTTACATGGTGCACTTGGGAAATTTCATTTATTTGTGGTTTCTCCAATATCGTTTCTACCATGCTTCTTCTTGGGTTCATGCGTGATGCTGGGGCAACCCTGCGTGTCTTTTTTGCATCAGTCCTATGCAACGTTGGTGACAAGGCCTTGTGATCATAGTATCCTTGGTGAGTCTCTAATGTTGTTATATCAAACTAGGTTGTGCTCTCCACATTTACACTTGGAACTCCCGAAATCCCCCATCCTGCATCATATAGATTAATCTTGCATCTTGCATCCTTCATCTATATTACTCTTGCATCTTGCATCTTTTAGTATCATATTGCACTCATGCATCTTTGCTCTTGGAATTTTGGTCATGTATCCTCCCTTCTTCCTTCATTCCTTCCCATTCCTTTTTGTTTCCTTTCGAGAAAATTCTACAACGTTTCCTCTTTACGTTATTTTCTCGAGGGGGCACACCCCCTTATTCCTCTAAATCCTAGCCTAGAGCATCTTATTTTCTTATCTTTGACACCACGCCACTTGCGGCATTGCATCAAAGAGGGGCAAAATGTAGACACCTTAAAAAAATTTAGAAAATAAAAATCTTTTTATTTTCTGAAAACCCTTGATGACATCATCATTTATTAATTAATTAATTAATTTATTATTATGTCATTAAATCCCTTTATCTTAATTAAAAATGTTTAATTAAAGAAACCCCTCCCAAAATGTTTAAATCTAATTTAAACATCATTCCCCCCAATATTTATTAATTATTTGATAAATTGACCAAAATCCTTTTAATAAATGAAATATTTATTAAAAACCCCTCAAAACCCTAGAATCTTATAGACTTTCCTAGACTTTCCTAATCTTTCCTAAACTTCCCTAAACCCTGCCTAAACCTATCTAGAAGGTGTTTCCTAACCTTCTTAGCCTAATCCAAGTCCTTTTTGACTTTTGGTCAAACCCTTCCCTTAATGAGCCTTACACACTCATTTAAAGCCTCTTACACCCTCTTTAAGGCTTCTTACAACCTCATAAAGAGACCTATGTCTCTTCTTCCAGACATGTTCCCCTTGCACACTTCCCTAGTGTTGCTCACACATGTGTGAGCAACCCTTAACCCAAGGTAAACCTTACCATACCCCAAACCTTACCTCTTACTCTACCCCAGACCTTACCTCTAACACTAACTCATCCTCCTAACCCAAGCCCTTCCCAAATCCTATAAATACCCCTCTCTTCCAAGAGCAAAGGGCAATTAGCTAGCTTTCATTCTCATGCATTGTTATCATGCTAAATTCATTCTAGATCTTATCTTTTTGGTAATAATTGTTAGATTTCATGTTTTATAAATCATCTTAGCTTAGAATAATGGATTGAACTAGTTTCTTTCAAGATTTTCTTAGCATTTTATTCATCATACTCATCATCCTTAGAATGCATTAGAAGCAAGCTCCAAGTGCTTAGAGAGCACACCCACATCCCTCTCATCGAAGCAAATCAAACAGTGCTCTATAGCACTTATTTTTTGCAACAATCTTGAGGTAGCTTGGTTTATATTTGTCTATGTTTTGAACTGATAAATGCTAGATTAGTCTAATGTTTGAATGTTTCAATCTTTCAAGACAGATAACGAGTTAAAACCGTAGCCTACAAGTAGATTCGCCAACTTCTTTCTCCTCTTCTTAGTAGAGGGTAGGAATATCCTATATATGATACTCAGAGGCTGATGGTTCATTCTGATCCATCTCATAGTAGCACACAACTTCATTCTATGAAGGAGCTTCAAGAGAAGGCCTCTCTAGGGGAGGAGGTAAATTGGGTTGATTCTTCACAGCATAATTTTTAGTAAGGTTAGGATATGTTCTTTTGGGAATATCCTTGTATGGGGCAACACAAGCACCTTGAGAAATTTTCTTCTTTAAGGAAAGAACTCATTCGCCAATTTTTCCACCATTGGATTAGTGGTGTCTAAGGTGGAAGGTTTTGAAAAAGAATTTCCTTTTGATCAATTTGGAACTTTTTGAAAATTTCCATCCAGAATCAAGTCATCCTCAATCTCTATTTGAAGAGTTTGAGAATTTTCCAAATTTTTTGGGACAACTCTTTTCAACAAGAAGTTGTGTGTTGATGAAAAAGCATTTGAGATTCTCCAAAGTGGGATTTATAGATGTAGGAATTTGGTTTTCAATTTTATTAAGAGGTAATTAATTCATGCATGACCTCAATTGCATCATTTTTCATTTGTGTTAGTTTATCCAATAGGGAATGCTCATCCTTGATGAGCTTGAATCACTCCCCAGTACTTGTTTTATGTGAATCCTAGTCAGTGATCGGTCCTCATACTAGATTGTCAAACCAATTCACTAAAATACCTTGTAAGTTCTCAATAAACAACCTTACTAAAACATCTTGATATTCAACACAAAGCACACCACATACAATGTAGAATTATTTTATGTGTTTATCAAGATGTTGCTTTCCATTGCCATAGAAATTGGGGAATTTCTTACAATAGACTTGTGAAAGAGGATGGAGAGGCAGAGCATGGTCCAAATTAAGGACCAAAATCTATCTCCCAAGGACTTATAGAAACCATCTTTGGAAAAAAAATGAATGAAAGGGATGGAAGGATTTAATGGCTTTAGAAAGAAATTGGAAACTTTACTTGGTACAAATTTCTTTTTCTTCAATGGTGGGAAGCTAGTAGTTTGTGAAAATGGAGATTTGGTAGTGAGGAGATCAAATTTTTCTTGTTGAGCCCAACTTGTAGTAGTATCATTTGACCCTCCACCCTTCCTATGATGAATGTAATAAGTAACTCCCTCTAGTGTGAAAATCTAAAGAGAGCATAAGAAAAATTTACAAACAATAAGACACTAGACTTCACACGAACGCGTGAGGCTTCAAAATGCATTCATGTCCCCGACTGATTTTCCAAAAAAAATTGGCTATATATTTTGCAAGTAACTTGACAACCACTTATAAAATGGTAATTTTAGACACAATTTACTTTAGATAAATCTCTCCTCTCAACAACAAGGAAGGAACCCTTCTTATCACTAATCAACTCAATAAATACTTAACTTAGGAATTAAAATTGGGCAAGAAAAAAGATCAACTTCTCTTTTTAAGGAATTGTTTACTAGCTTCACCAAACTCCTTATAAAATATTTTCACTAAAAAGTATCTATTGTAGTAACAATACTAGTAGACTTCTCATTAAATGTAAGAATAATCAAAGCATACTAGTTCGTCTATCTTAACAATAGAGTTGTAAAAACCCAAAGTTTTTGCACTTTTTTGAAATGATTAAATTATAATATGCAACAAAAAAAAACTCAAAGACTATAAATATGGTGCACTTTTTAACTTGCTAAAATAATTAGAATTGAAGCACAAAGTCTCTCAATTCCTTCTTATCCTCTAACAACTAACTTTACTTCAACCATCCAAGTTGTAACACAAAGTTTACAAAATCTATATTGAACACTTTTATAATAACACAAATAGTATATGCACCTTTCTAAGTAAATCAAGATGATATCACATATGACGTAAGAACATAGATTTGATATCACAAGTTCCTTCAACACAAAGTCTAAATATTACTTGCTCCTTTATTCACTTGATAGTGATTTGTATAATAAAACTTAAAGTCTCTATTGCTGAACAATTTTGGCATAGTTTACTTGCATAACATAAAGATGATAATTACAATAAATCCCACTTATAAATATAGGTGAGGGGATGAGAGAAAAAGGTGGGAGGATTCCAACTAAATATTGATTTATTCAACCAAAAAAACCCTATTACAACTTGACATGAAATGGTGTTACGTGCAATTGAATTTTACAATTTGACACACAATGTGGTCACATGTGATTGCAATTTTTAGCTTTACACGCAATTTATCCAAATAGAATTACAAAATACAAATCTAAATTCCTAGAAATCATAAGGAACATGATAGGTGCTCAGATGGACTTATTCTTCATTATGTTTCATGAAATTCTTTGCAAATACTTCCTTGTGCATATGTATATGTATATGTTGTAGTTGATTCATGTCAAATTACGAGGTTCGCATAGTGATTTTAGTAATTTATGGGTTTATGTGTTGAGACTCATGTTTTTGGATGTTCAGAGGTGACAATATTAGAGTAATAAAGTGTTTACTTATTCATTAAAATCATGTTTGATTTAATTACTAAGTCGCTTATTATGTCTTTCTACTTAAGCTAAACTTTAAGCATATAATAATTAATTGCTTTATTAATTATGATTGTGCAACCTAGGTTTTACCTTTTTAGAGTTTCAGATCTCCTTTTATAAGGATTGATCTCTCTTGTAACATATTATTGAGAAATATTCATTTTATTGAACTGCAACTTTTGTTTTTTCACATCAAGAATGTCTCATCTTTCATGGATCCATGTGTTCAGGCCTCTCTAGCTTTTTGCTTCTCTCTCTTTCTACAACAAGTGTTTGCATGTAGGTATTTTTGAGAGTTGTGGGTTGTTTACTAATCAACTCCAATATGGTATAAGAGCTTCAAATCTATTTTCCCTTGTCCTCTTCCTGAGAGATTTGGTCGTGTTCGTCAGATCTGCAGTTTTAGAGGGTTTTTTATTGAATCTAGGGGGATCTCTCTTTCTGGTCATCTTGGCTTCAAATAGACCTCACGGTTGCATTTAGAGCATCCAAGAACCCCTAGATCCATATAAATTTTGTCCATTTTGGACAAAGTTGGAATCTGTGACTATTTTTTACAACCGACCCTGGCATGAATCCCGAGGTGGTCACTGGCATTTTGGAGAAAATTTTGGCTCAAACAGACCTCATCGTTGAGCTCGCAACAGTGAAAAACCCTCATTTCCATATAAGGCATGTCTAATCGAATCGTGTTGCCTTCTGAGGCAAAAATATTTTGCATGCCAAGTCGTACACCTTTGGCATGCAAATCGAGGCAAAAAATATTGTCCTAACATGCAAATCGAGGCAAAAAAATATTGTCCTAGCATGCAAATTGAGGCAAAATGTACCACACTGGCACACAATCGAGACAAAAAGTCATACAATCTAGCACGCATCCCAAGGTGCACATGCATTTTTGAAAAATAAAATTAAAAAATTTTGGGCGGTGATAGCCATTTGGCTGTCAAATTTAAGCCCGTCATTTGCTGACATCAGCATGCATCAACATCATTTGCACCATTTTTGGGCCCTTCAGTATTTGGTTTGGTACGGTTTGGTATTGCAATACTTTCATATGTGGATCTATGTAGCGTGTTTGGGACATTGAGTTGTGTTCTCATCTTGATTGGTTCATAATTTGGAGGTTTGCAAGCTATTTTTCTTGATTGACAAACAATATTGTTGTGTTCTTGAGGTTTGGCTCAGTGATATCAATGATTTTAGATATTTTAGTTGTTATGGATGTTCCTTAGGTTATTCATAATGCTTGTGGATGTTTCTAGATCGTGTTCATATTGTGTTGTTGGTTTGCATTGATCGTGGAGATTGCATTTGGTATTTTTTTATTGGTGAGATCATATTCTTTATGTTCTAGTCTGACTTGGTGGTATATCATGTTTCAAATGTTTGAGCCATGATTTTTGGATTCTTAGTGTGTTCAAGCATGGTTTTAATGGTTGGAGTTATGTCTTAGCCAACATTATTTGGTTCACATTAAATATTTACAATTTGATGATTATATTTTTTTGATATTGGATCATTGGATGACCTTAAAGGAATAAGTTTATTAATTGTATAAATGTATTTATCCCTTTATGGATTATTTCTACATTTGTGACTGGATGTATATGTGTGGATGTAGAGAGGTATGAATAGAATCTACAATTAAGGCAAAGATCAAGTGTAGAAAAGAAAGTTGTATATGTATTTCAATGGAACTGACCCAGACATATTGAAGATGTTATTATCTAGTTCATGATTTGTGAATTGTAGTGTGTGATTGTTGTAAGGAAGTAAGTCTTCCTTATTGTAAGAATTTGCCTAAGGCAAAGAATGAAAATGTCAAGATCTAGAAGCTCAATAGATAGCACAAGAGAAACAAATATGATATGATCAATGATCAAATAATAATGAATAATAGATTTGAATAGGGTGAAATAGTATCCACCTTAAGATGTATGTAAGGGGAAATATGAGATCCACTTCTAAATCCAAATTCCTAAAGGAGAGATCCAAATTGATCAACCAAAAGGTTAATGCACAATCGAATCAATCTATGGAGAATATGAAAGAGGAAGAAAACCTTATATTTCCCTATAATGGAATATGTGCTTGAAATCTGAAATAATTGAAAGGCAAATACTAACCTCAAAATAGGGCAAATCTATAAAATGCCAATTTCTGATGTCTGTGTGTAATTTTGGGCAATTCTGCAACCTGCCTCAGACTAGAAACGTTGAGACAAAGGAAACCCAAAAAACTTTTATCTTTCTGACAACAGGTAGTTTTTGACCCCGATAAAAGGTCAAAGGCTACATTAATATTCTGAAGGTCGATTTTGACTTTGTTCGCAAATCTCAAAAGTTCACCGAAAAGGATATCCAAATCTAATCTCAGATCTGAAGTTCTGCACCTACACCTGCAAGAAAAAGAGGGTTTTGTTTTTTGTATGGGGAGTTTTCCTTGGTCAAACCCCAATTTAGGAATTAACCTTGAAATTAAATTGAAATTATAATGTGCATAAACAAAGCAAATGAAACAATTTACCTTGCTTATGTTGAAGTCCTTGTAGAGGATTTGAATCCTCAAATCCACAAGTATAGATGATCCAATGGATGTTTGAATGAATTTAGGATGTCTCAAATCAATGACATTTGATCTTCAACATCAATCTTGAATAGATCTTTGCATATGAGGAGGCTTGGATGAATGTAGAAGGATGGATCTTCAAGGGGGCTCCAAAGAGATTGAATCATTCAATGGCTAATAATGGATCTCCTTGATGGATGAATGCTTGAAGGCTTTCTTGAATGCTTGAATTCACTTGCACTTGAGAGCTTGCTCATGAAATTGTTTGATTGTGGATGTAAACTTCATTGAGAGATGGATTGAAATGAGAGAGGAAGGCCTCATTTTATAGTGAACTACGGCACAAACCTCTAGAGAAGGCCGACATTAGGGAATTAAATCCCAATTAACCTTAATCCTTAGAAATGGACCCATATTAAATGCAATTTAAGGATTTACCATTCCGAAACCCGAAATAGCTGACCCAGAGGCGAGAAAAAGAATCTTTCCGAAACCCGATACTCGAAAATCAAAAAAACTTGAAATTTGAACTATGGGTCAAGGACAAGGTCGACTCTGCCCTAGGTCAGAGTTGAGGTCGACCCTGACCTAGGTCAGAGTCGAGGTCGACTTTGACCCTCAAGGTCAACTTTGAATGCTAGAAAATGCAGGCAGGAAGTGGAAAATAGGTGCAGAGAGAAGCAGAACGAGGGAAAAGCCAAATACATGCAAAGACCTGATCAAGGCGCTTAACATGACCCCAAACCACTTACTCGGAGGGCTAAACTCTCTTATCATGGAAGTGCTTCCATTTTAAGATGATACAAGATTGATTGATTGATTGATTATATACAATGTAGGAGTGCCTAAATATATAGTAAATGTGATAAGACTACATGATAAGGAGATGATAAGCTATCAACCACAATAGGTGGAATTGCATTTCCACCAAAGGTGGATCATCCTCCATTGTACATCAAAGTATGTGCAAAATGTGTAACAATGAGAGGATGATAAAGTGATAAGAGCACTAAAGGTGGATCTCACACACAAAGAGGTATCAGATGACAACTACACCAACTAAAGTGGAATTTCTCCTAACCCTATGCTAAAATGAAATGCAAACTCCTAGGTGTCTCAATGATAACTAATATGCAAATGCATTATCCTAAGTAAACTTAAGTAAAGTGTAATTAGTAAATACTTAATTACACCAGCACTCCCCCTTAAGTGAAACTTAGGGGAATGCACTTAAGCTCACAATACTAGATGAAAATGCATAATGGGTCTTGTCTACTAGGCCATGTTAGGTACCCATGTACAATATGCAAGAGCAATGTAATGTAATGTGTCATAAAGTGGAGAGAGGGGAAAACCTCATGGGAAAAACCCTCACCCAAAAGGAGAGTTGAATTCAAGAATAGAATATGAGAGAGAAGACCTCATGTGAGGAAAATATCCCCCCCATAAGAGAGAAGAAGTGGAAGAGAGACCAAGTAGCCCCCCCCAATGTAGAATGAACACCAATGGTAGATGCTCCAAGCTTGATGTAGAAACTACTCCATGAGTGTAGAACAACATTCCTCCCCTTAGGAAGAAACAAGACCAAAGGTGTATATATGAAGTCTCCTCCCCAATCTATAAGAAGAAACCTCAAAATGTATAGAATCTCTGAAACCTACTCAAGAGTCCCCATGTCAATGTTGAAAGGTGCCTCCTCCAATTCATGTGTACTAAGCCACTCTGCTGAAAAAGACAAACCAAGATCAACTGAGGATGAATGTAGAACATGTGCCAAAGACCCAAGTGTCTCCTCTGAAGATAAAGTGACCTCCTCCAATTGTTATATCAAAGTATCCACAATCATGTCACTCTTGAAAGAATGATCAAGTAGAGAAGGAAGATGAGGGTCCGCATGCTCCCTCGCAACAACTAAAGAAGGATCATCTTCACCAAAGAGAAGATGAATGTCATCAATAGTGTCTCCCCAATCTGAAATGTAGGACTCCACAAATAAACCTACAATGTTTGTCAAGTAGTCATCCCATGGAACCAAGTCTGGAAGACAATTAATATCATGTTACACTGAATCACCTGAACCTATGGTTGTATGGATGCAGCCATCATCAAGAGAAAGAGTAGAAGCAATCTCAAAAGGAGGAGATGAAATGGAAGGCTCGAGAACTTGATCATGAGTGAGAATACCCAAGTTCAAGTAGCCAAAACTCTCCTTAAAATCTGAATCGTCACTGTAAGTGTGATCATATGTTAAAGAATCATTGTCATCAAGAGGAATAAAATTTTCAAAGGAGTACAACCGAGAAGAGTGATCCACCATCCTAGTAGCAATAACGGCTCCACTCTCCAAGTTCTTGATAAAAACTTAATCAGGTGTAAATTCCATAGTCTTCTTTGTAGCACCATTTGTGATTTAATAGATAGAAAGAAGGTTATTGGTCAAGTGTGGAACACACAACACATCATTGAAGTGTCCCTCCCTAACATCAATACCTCCTTTCCCAATCACATTCATGTAAGTGTGATTTTCCATCAAAATAGGTGGACCTTTGCAAGGCTCAATTGATGAAAATATGGACTATGAAGAAGCCATATGATGAGATGCCCCTGAATCTAGAAGCCATCTACCTGAATTGGGACTTGAAGAAGCATATAAAGCTTTTCCTTTTTGTGTGACAAATGTGTGACCCTTTCCTTTATCTTTTTCTAAATTTTGTGAAGAAGAAGTTGAGGTAGACATCCTAGAAGGCAAATTGATCTTGTTCTTTACAAGAAGATTCTTCAATTCATCAATGTCCTTATAACAAAAATATTCTTCATGTCCATCCTCTTTGCAATATGCACGAAATCACTTCTCCTTCTTTGAAAATTCACTCTTTTGAGGTGATGTAAAAGTGTCATGTTGTGTTGAAGTTGATTTTGCACTTTATTGTTGAGACTTAGACTTCCAGTTCTTCTTCTTCTTTTGACTTTGATTGCCTTGACTCTCATGATTAGCCACCAATGCCTTGGAAGTTGAAGACTTGAGAATCCCCATACTCGTTAATTTGGTTTGCTCCATCAACAATGTTTCTCCAAATGCCTCAAATGAGGGTGTAGTAAAGGCACTTCCCATGGTCATCTTGTGAGTATTGTAGCTTGACACAAAGGTTTCATATTCTGAAGAAAGATTGCCCATCATATGATGAATCAATTGTGAATCCTTGATGGTGATTCCACAATCTATGAGTTCTGCTCTCAACTCATTGGCTTTTTTGATGAAATATTAAATTGTGTCAAAGTTCTTAGGATCCAATTTGAGAAGTTGTGCTTGAATTGTGAATCCCTTATCCTCATCCACTTTACCATACAAATCTTCAAGTTTATCCCAAGCATCATTGGCATTGCCCAAGGAGGAAATGTGAAACAAGAGATCTTGAGATACACATGTTCTTATAATTCCAAAAGCTTGAGAATCTTTACTATCCAATCAATTAATTCCTTATCATCTACATTAGGTTCTTTAATTGTTCCATCCACATAATGATTTAGTCATTTTACCATTAGCTTGCTCCATACATTTTATTTCCATGTAGCATAGTTATGTCGAGTTAATGATGCAAATCCTTAAGGACCCATAATGAGAAACTGGAAGAGAACAAGAGAGAAAGAGACACGATCACACAAGACACACCCCCCCCCCCCCAAATCACTCAATCACAGAACCCCCCCCAAAATAGATGATTTGGGCACTTTATATATAGTGTGTGTATAATTGCCACTTGTTAAAATGGATCAAAGTGGACTTTTGATTTTGATGATTACAATAGAAAATATGAAGCTATAGAAGACTCAAGAAGATAAGACATAAGATCACTCAAAGATCTAATCAATTACAAGTGCCAAAAGAGGTCAAAATAGACCATATTCTGAAAGTACTGTCCACTCAAAATTTCTTCAAAATGATACCAGATCTGAAAAGTAGACAAAAAAAAATGCACTTGAAAATGTGTCCATATGAGCCCAAACGAAGCCTCTAAAGTTTGAAAAACAAGGATCAAATAGGTATAGTGACCAAAAACTACAATTTCTGCAAAATCCATGCACCAAAACCAAAAAATAGCTGCACCACTGAAAAGTTCAAGAAATTATACCCAAACTCAAAAAACATTGCACTCAATTTGGAGTCTGGATGACCAAGTTATGGCCTCCCAAAGTCAAGTTGCCAAATCAAAACTGCATATGGTGAGGGCTGCAAATTTTTGAAACCTGATGATGTCAGCAATATACTGTCTTAAATTCGATGGTCAAATGGTTGTCACTGCAGTGTAAAAATGCACAGAATTGATGGTCTAATGATCGTCAATTTTAACTTCATGAAATGATGATGCAACCATGAGCTTAAATTTGACATCTTGGAGACTGTCACCGCAAAATAAAAAACTACCCAGATGATGTCCAAACGTGCATCAAATTTAACTTAGTAAAAATGCTAGAAAATGCAAAAAAAAATTACAAAATACATGTTTGACCTTTGCCACATGTCACGTTTTCATTGGTTGTTGATTTTACTGACGTGGAAGTTTTTGCCACGTGTCTATTTGCAAACATGGCAGGGAGTGGCCTGCATGGTGGTGAGGTGGCGGACCTCGTGCCAGGTGTGTCGCATGGCGGAGGGCAGAGCACAGGTGGTGATTCGCGCCGCTCTGGGCGGTAGTGGCGGAGGTGGTGGGAACGTGGGATTTTAATCCCACATTCACCACGACAAGGGTCCAGGAATAGTTTTAACCCATTGCGCCCGTAGAGAATACAAAGCGGCTCAAGCTCGGGCCGACGTGCCTTGAGCTCGACTTACCTTGCCTTGAGCCTTGGGCTCAACTCGCTAACTGCGCTCGGGTCCGGGGGGCTCTACAAAGTCGCTTGTCTGAGCTCGCTAACCGATGCAATCTGGTTTGGGTTTTTTCTCTTGCTTGGGTCGGTTATCTACTCAGGTTTGGGTGATTCAAACCCAAATATCTTAAAATCTACCACCAATTTAGTTCCACCAATGGAGGGGCGTAATGCAATAGTTTAAAAGTGAAGGCCTGCGATATGTAAACAAAGAGCTCCTAAGCAAGGTGTGTTGGGCTGCTCAAATGTTGTTGGTCTTTGTTATGGGTTGGTCAAGAAGTGGTTTCTTGATCTATTGGCTCATGCACTAGTGTACGAATCTGACACATCGGACTGTTGATCTGATCTGATCAACAAATAGGGGTGGGGACCCTTAAACAACTCCAAAAATTTTCCAGAAAATATAGAATTTCCTAAATTTGAAAATAAACTTTAAAAAAATTTTAAAAAATCTGAAAAATCTGTATCGTATCACAGATCAAACTGCCCAAGTTCGATTTGCAAAAAAAAATTATCTCAAATTTGACTTTTGCCTAATATAGGAAAATTTATAGTCAAAAGTTATGGAAATGGCCACCCGGATGCAATGGCGAGGTCAGATCTTGCTTTAGATGCTCCCACAAGCTGCTGATATCCTGAATCTGAATCATGGCCCTCCGAAAGTTGAAGCAACAATAGCTCTCAAATGGCTATGCAATGGAATCTTTTATGGCTCTGATATCATGTAAGAATTTGCCTAAGGCAAAGAATGAAAATGCCAAGATCTAGAAGCTCGATAGATAGCACGAGAGACAAATATGATATGATCAATGATCAAATAATAATAAATAATAGATTGATTGATTACATACAATGTAGGAGTGCCTAAATATATAGGCAATGAGATAAGACTACATGATAAGGAGATGATAAGCTATCAACCACACTAGGTGGAATCACATGTCCACGAAAGGTGGATCATCCTCCATTGTACATCAAAGTATGTGCAACATGTGCAATAATAAGAGGATGGTAATGTGATAAGAGCATTAAGGGTGGATCTCACACACAAAGAGGTATGAGATGACAACTATCACCAACTAAAGTGGAATTTCTCCTAACCATGTGCTAAAGTGAAATGCAAACTCCTAGGTGTCTCAATGACAACTAATATGCAAATGCATTATCCTAAGTAGACTTAAGTAAAGTGTAATTAGTAAATACTTAATTACACCAACATTTATTGTATTTGAGCAGTGAGATCTAGGTAGTGTTCCTGAATGCATGTGCATTTTTATTGTAATACCTTTAACAAGGTATAGTTCTTTTAACAGAGTCTGTAATCTTGTAGGTTCCATCCCCACTTTGGCTTTTCCCCTAAAAGGGTTTCCACACAAAAAATATTGTTGTTATGTGTCTTTGATGTGTTGTGGATCTATGATTTACTATTCATTAATCATATATGAAGCTTAAGGTTAAAATTTGGTTAAATTTTGAAGTATTGGACGCAACTTATAGCTGTAGGAATTTGGTTTTCAATTTTATTAAGTGGTAATTAATTCATGCATGACCTCATGTGCCTCCTTTTTCATCTGTGTTAGTTTATCCGACAGGGAATGCTCATCCTCGACGGGCTTGAATCACTCCCCAATCCTTGTTTTACGTGAATCCTAGTCAGTGATCGGTCCTCGTACTAGATTGTCAAACGAATTCACTAAAATACCTTGTAAGTTCTCAATAAACAACCTTACTAAAACATCTTGATATTCAACACCAAGCACACCACATACAATGTAGAATTATTTTATGTGTTTATCAAGATGTTGCTTTCCATTGCCATAGAAATTGGGGAATTTCTTACAACAGACTTGTGAAAGAGGATGGAGAGGCAGAGCGTGGTCCAAATTAAGGACCAAAATCTATCCCCCAAGGACTTGTAGAAACCATCTTTGGAAAAAAAATGAATGAAAGGGATGGAAGGATTTAATGGCTTTAGAAAGAAATTGGAAACTTTACTTGGTACAAATTTCTTTTTCTTTGATGGTGGGAAGCTAGTAGTTTGTGAAATTGGGGAGTTGGTAGTGAGGAGATCAAATTTTTCTTGTTGAGCCCAACTTGTAGTAGTATCATTTGACCCTCCACGCTTCCTATGACGAATGTAATAAGTAACTCCCTCTAGTGTGAAAATCTAAAGAGAGCATAAGAAAAACTTACAAACGATAAGACACTGGACTTCACACGAACACGTGAGGCTTCAAAATGCATTCATGTCCTCGACTGATTTTCCAAAAAAAATTGGCTATATATTTTGCAAGTAACTTGACAACCACTTATAAAATGGTAATTTTAGACACAGTTTACTTTAGATAAATCTCTCCTCTCAACAACAAGGGAGGAACCCTTCTTATCACTATTCAACTCAATAAATACTTAACTTAGGAATTAAAATTGGGCAAGACAAAAGATCAACTTCTCTTTTTAAGGAATTGTTTACTAGCTTCACCAAACTCCTTATAAAATATTTTCACTAAAAAGTATCTATTGTAGTAACAATACTAGTAGACTTCTCATTAAATGTAAGAATAATCAAAAGCATACTAGTTCGTCTATCTTAACAATAGAGTTGTAGAAACCCAAAGTTTTTGCACTTTTTTGAAATGATTAAATTATACTATGCAACAAAAAAAACTCAAAGACTGTAAATATGGTGCACTTTTTAACTCGCTAAAATAATTAGAATTGAAGCACAAAGTCTCTCAATTCCTTCTTATCCTCTAACAACTAACTTTACTTCAACCATCCAAGTTGTAACACAAAGTTTACAAAATCTATATTGAACACTTATAATAACACAAATAGTATATGCACCTTTCTAAGTAAATCAAGATGATATCACATATGTGACGTAAGAACATAGATTTGATATCACAAGTTCCTTCAACACAGAGTCTAAAAATTACTTGCTCCTTTATTCGCTTGATAGCAATTTGTATAATAAAACTTAAAGTCTCTATTGCTGCAACAATTTTGGCATAGTTTACTTGCATAACATAAAGATGATAATTACAATAAATCCCACTCATAAATATAAGTGAGGGGATGAGAGAAAAAGGTGGGAGGATTCCAACTAAATATTGATTTATTCAACCAAAAAAACCCTATTACAACTTGACATGAAATGGTGTTACGTGCAATTGAATTTTACAATTTGACACACAATGTGGTCACATGTGATTGCAATTTTTAACTTTACATGCAATTTATCAAAATAGAATCACAAAATACAAATCTAAATTCCTAAAAAGCATAAGGAATATGATAGTTGCTCAGATGGACTTATTCTTCATTATGTTTCATGAAATTCTTTACGCTTACTTCCTTGTGCATATGCATATGTATATGTATATGTATGTGTATGTGTGTGTATATATATATACATACATATGTATGTATCTATGTATGGTATGTATGTATCTATGTATATAATTGTCTATCTACTATATAAAATGTAATATTTACATCATAAAACAAAGTCATGAGTATACCTTGGTCACTAGAGGTGCTATGTTGCTCGATGCCCCAGGAATTGCCCAAGTGATCATTGGATGTGCCTAGACACGTGAAGGTTATGGTGACATGGGCATAGGTAAATCTAGTCCTTATGGCCAAATAGAGATTACTAGGACTACCATTGGAGAAGTCACCCATTGTCATCACCTCAGGCTCACCCTCAGCCCATTATATTTGGAGGCTCCTATGCGGACTCCTCAATGGTGTCTACCATGGGCACCACTATAGTCTAAGGGGATGCCTCCTCTTGATTTGGCCTAAGGGGTCCTAGGTCTCCTCTAGGTGAATCTACAAGAAAGATAGGAGCAAGACCTGTAGCAGCCCACACGCTACAAGCCCATCCAGCACGTTGACATCATCAATGTCTAGTGCAGGCGAAAGGTTGTCGTCATCACTCTCTAGTGGGCTCTCCAATGTGTCATCAATGGTTGGGTGTGGGAGATCCTGTTGTTGGGTGGTGCTCCTAATCAACCTTACATAGGTGGGAGGGGCTACTAGCAGTGTCTGCACCTGCCCCAATTGTTTCATACACCATCATTGATAGTAAGGCACCACAATGTAGTCATGATGACAAGCCAAGAATTGACCATGTCGCATTTGTGAGAGCTAGGCTCTGTTTGTAGACCACATAGCCGTGCTCTCTACATCAAAATAATACCACTTGTTATGGTTCCTCGCTAAGCATTGGATCATCACTTGTGAAATGCTCTAACCAGTGACATGCACTATCAAATTCAAAGATTAGTGAAACCATGTCCACTGGAGATTCATAATGTATACCATGTGAAACACCTTCAAGAAAGATTTCATTGGTTGCCAATTCAAGGGAGCCATGTCGCAAAGTTGCCAAACTATCAACACCAGCATAAAATATTGAGTTGGAGTAGTTTGAGACCATATAAATAAAAAAACTAAAAATAGCCACAATAATTGTGGAAGGACACAACATTTCCTATGCCAAGGGCACAAATTGACAAAGGAGAAGCCAAAGTACTCAAACAAAATAAAAACCCTAGTAGAGTGCTCATATGGATCCATCCCTAATTCACCTCTTCAACTTTTCAAGATTTTGTTTAAACCTATTTAAAACTAAACTAATTATCCTATTTTAGAAAGGTTGTTTTAGAATTAGAACATAACCATAACTAACTAAAATATTTAAAGAAATTAAACTAGCAAAAATATCTAAAAACGGAAAATTAGAAATAACTTTTTGATAATGAAAATAAAAAATACAAATGATAGAGAACTTGGGGTTGAAAATTGGAAGGCTCTATCTAGGACGCTAGTGCATCATGTAGACATCCACATGTAGTGCTATTGTCTATATGAACAAAATGCAAAAGAATGCCCCGAATTTGTGAAAACAACTTTTTGATTTAACTAACTTGAAAGACTAGACACAAAAACGCACCAACAAATACTAAATGACAGATATAACAAGATAAAATGAATAACAAGATTAAAATGATTTAATGAAACAAATGAATTGACACACACAAACTCTTGTGCAATTGAATGCTTCTAAAACGCCTACAAATAAGAAAAATGAAAAATGTTTGGAGTTGATTAGAGATTAGCCTTAGTCAAATCTTTGTTTTGCTATTTGTACCTCCAGAACAAGAAGACAGAGAAACAGAAATAAAATAGGGGGGGTGTGCTCATATCCCAAGTGTGTTTGGGAATGGTCAAACTAAGTGTTTGATAATGTAACTAAAACGAAAGAGTGGGGATGTCATAATCTCAAGGTGCTCAAAGGCACAAGAAAAGAATATTTGCAATAATAATAAAAGAACAATATTACATGAGAAGTAGTGAGAACTTGAGAAGGAACTTGAGAATGTTATGTGAGAGCTTCAGATAGAGACTTGAGAGTGTTGTGTGAGAGCTTGAGAGAGACTCTTGAGAGTTGTGTGAGAGTTTGTCCAAATAAAAATATAGTTTCGAAAATGAGAAGAGTGGTGAAGAGGAAGAGGTTGACGAACTATTAAAATTGTCCCAGCCCGTTTCTATTGTCCTGGGAAGGTGACGAGTGGAAAAATGTCAGAAAGCAATCACCAAATGAAATTTTTTTGTTGGATGCTAGCATGGTGCGCAGACATTCATTTGAGCACTAGTGATCAAACAATTTATCCTAAGAAATGGTGAGTGACTAGAAAAACATAAGGCTAATCCAAATGTAACATGAAAAAATGACCACAAGAAAGGAGGCCCAGGCACTCTAGAAAAGAGAGTCTGATGCAAAGGGCTAAAATGAACATACAAAAAACACTAGAGGAATGGACACAAAACAGAGTCGGATTGCAATGTTATGCAATTTTCGACACTACACTGAATTTTAAAATTCTAACAACAATCAAAAACTTAAAGAAATAATCTAAATGGACTCCACACTTCGAACTTGTTGGACTACACAAGGCAACATTTGGACAAAAATTTTGACTCGTGGAAAATCCACTTAGACAATCTCAAATCGGTTACATAAGATGGGCTAACACAAAGCCAATGCAACTCGGGAAAAACTTAGCCTAATCTACAATTTTGAGACCTAGAGAGCTTAGCTCTAACAGAAAGCATTTCAACATTTTCTTGCAGGTGATAAATTCCCTGTGCATTTCCACCAATGTTTTTGGCAATCATGAGAACCACCAAAGCCACATCTTCAATGGATGATGAAGGGTAGAATGGGTCAAAGATAAAGATGTATGATGCATTTAGCATTGGAAAACATAAAAAGTTAAGAGCTATTGAGAATGTGTCAATAACATTTTATCACATTATATCTAGACTTGAGGTATCTTACTGCATGTTAGCAGTTCATATCTTACTGCATGTTAGCAGTTCACTGGAAATGTCTTTTCATGTATAATATGCTTAACTTTTGTAATTGTTTCATCATCTGGTGCCTTCAAAACCCGTTTGGTATGCCTGGCTGCACATGAATTGGCTATGGCATCTTGTATGACTATACACTGTCCAGGCAAGTATTCTGGTGTATGTATTTTGGTTATAATCTATTGCAAAAACCAGGCAGATTGGGTATCTTCCGGATCTTTTTCTGCTTCTCGATTTGGTCTGCTTTGCAAAACTGTTGTAGCCTGATATCAGCCAAACATACACACCAGATAAGTGAAAATGTCTGGACCATATTTATTGTTGGCTTTTTTGTCAGACCAGAAGAAACAGCAGCGCATTTCTCTGTTCATATGCACTCTATGTTACCAACAAGCAGATGAAGGAATATCATGACGTAAACATTCAGATTTGAATCACGTTATGATAGTTTGCTACAGGGCTCACAGTATGGGAACATGTTGTAATCTATCGTCTAATTATAAGAAATTATTTTACTTAACAAAAAATGATCCCAAAAGGCTAGACGGTCCGTTAAGCATCACTTGGCAAAATTATAGGGACAATGAATTTAATGCTACAAGGGCAAGGAATCACACAATGCATAGCTTGTGAAAAACAAATTTTGGACTCAGCTTGAATATGAAAAGGATAAATAGATGCCACCTTTACTACAAAGCAATCACTTCCTTCAGAAAATTAGAAAAAGGCCATCTTGAATGACAACAACCATAAAATTATGCAGGCCATACTGCCTGCATCTGGCTTTTGCCTTTTCAGGGCATAAAATCTGCAAAGCATGTGCATTCAAATGTTCTGATTTTAAGTTTCCAATAATCATTTATATACAGACAAGCAAATTGGTCTATCAATACTGTACTCAAAATCATAGAGCTTTATAAATATCCCTCATTTGAGGAACACAGCTTGCAAGTTGGAACCATACACAACTTATCGTTGGTCAAAATCTCAATATCACAGTACTGCACTTAATCAAAATTGTAATTGCAAATAGAAATCAAGCTAAATTGCCTACAATGGAGATTCCCGCATGCTAAGCCCAAAACCAAAATGACATGATTGGCTTTCATCTTGCCAAGTCAAATAGAAACTCCTGAGCTGTGCCGGTTTCGACCAAGAGCTGAATCATATCAGACAAGAAGCAAAATAGTGTCTGTACTATCTAATGATCCGACATGCTTCTGCTATTAATGCTTCCTCTTCCAATTTATTTGCAGCGTCAACAAGACTTTGAGTATCTAGAGAATGTGAGTGTCCCATCAAGTCCATTTCACGTAACAGCTTCTTGGCTGTTTGCCAATCCAAACCCTGTATGATATATGCCCTAACCAAATTAGAGTAGATTTCTCTGTTAGGAGGACGACCACTCTCTTTTAGCTCAGAGAAATACTGATGGGCAGTTTTAGGGTCACCCACTCTGCAAAATCCATCTATCAATATCTTGTATGTTAAGAAATGAGATTTTATCTTAGCCTCCTTGGCTTTTGAAAAGATATCACAAGCTTCCTGCATCTTTCTTGCCCTAGCAAAGCTGGCCATGATTACATTAAAGGGGTATATATCAGGTCTAAGTCGCATGCTAGTCATCTCTTCAAGCAATTCCATGGCTCTCTCGGCCTTTTCTGCTTTGCAGAGAGCAGTGATGATGGTGTTGTATGTTGCACCATCAGGACGTGGTCCAACTCTCACCATCTGTGACAACAATGCTTCAGCTTCTTCTATCTTCTGGTTTTTGCAGAGTGCCCTAACTACAGTAAAATGCGCTTTCAAACCATGTTTTCGCTCCTTGCGAGGAATAGCCTGTAGAACTTCAGCAGCAACCTCTGGGGTATTTGCCACACTGCAAAGGGACTCAACCAGAGCATTTATAGAAACCATTCTGGGGAGCTTTCCTTTATCCCTAGACCTCAAGTAAATCATATGGGCATCTTTTGTCCTACCTCCTTTACAAAACAGCCTTATAATTTTACTAGCAGTAGATTCACTACCAGGAAAATAACCAGCCATTTCCATTTCTTCAAAAATAGAGAATGCTTCTTCAAACATAGATGCACTACAAAGACCGTCAATGGTGACAAGATAGGATTTAGATCCAGGTTTGCAATCAAATTTATCAAACTGTTGAAAGACCTCTAGCGCCTCCGTTGGTCTCTTAGCGCGTGCCAAGTGAACAATCAAAGTGTTCAACGCAGTGGCAGTCACAATGCCCTTATGACTTTCTGCAAGTTCTTCAATCAAAGATTTCAAGAACTCCAACCATTTCCTCCCACCTCTATTACAAATGACCAAAGCAATGGTATCCATAATTTGACTACTAGGCACATAATCAGGCTGTTTGAGTGCCCACCGAAAGAACCAAAAGAAATACTCAGTTCTAAAACCTGAGGATTTTACAACTTTCGATATCATTTTCCCATTTATATCGATATCTAGGGTTTTCAGCTCTTTTTCCAGTTCTTCTACCTCCTCTATTTTCTTCTTGAGAAGAGAAACCACTTTCTCAGCATCTTCCTCGCATTTCTTAGCGTTTTCGGAATCATTAGTAGGCAAAATACTTTCAATCTGGGGTTTATCAGAACTATACGAATCTTCTTTAGGACTGGTCGATTCTGTATTTGCATTAGGGTTAATAATATTTTCCACGTAAGAATTAAAACGAATGTGTGTTGCAGAAACTACCTGATTATGCTCGCTTGTGGCTATGATTCGAACCCTGTTCGTGATTGCAGAAGAACGCGAGGCATTGTATGCTGATGAAACCCTACCAAAAATCAGTCCAGCCTTAGACCTCCACATTTTTGTGGGACTGCTTATACGAAATTAATTGGCAAATCTCTGTGGTTTTGTTTGAACGCCATGAACTGTAATTCTCAAAACCCAGTACAAAATCTGAATTTTAGAACACTGCAGTAAGGGTTTCTGATTAGGAATTATATATATATATATATATAAAGAAGATTTGAAATCTGTAGGGTTAAATTTTACAACATGATCTAAGTCAATAAATCAAATCTTCTTATAAAATTTGTTTATCTATTGAAAAAAAAATTGACTGTATTTTTTATTTTAGTGTACTTTATATATATGAGGGAAAGGGATTACTAGTGGCTATAGTAAACTTTGCATGTTTAATTAAGGTAGCAAATTATATTAGATTGTGATATTATGCACGAAAGGGTCGAAAAGTGGTAAAAAAAGAGTGTTCGACAATTCAAGATCTCCATTGCACCAATAACTACTCACTCAAATCACCACAAATCACTAGTACTTGTGGACAAATGTCCTATTAGTGGTTCACAAATCTCTAGTAGTGGTTCACAAAACTCGAGTAGTGGTGCACAAATGTTCTATAAAAATTGTTTACCTATTGCTCAAAAAATTTAGTTATATTTTTTTAGAGTGGTTTATTGATTTTGATGTACTTTTTTTTTTGGATCAATGATAAAATATTTTTATTGATTTCAAAAAAGATTACATTCATCTTGTGTCACTGTATTGGCAAATTGGCATTTCCAACCTAAATTCTACCACATTCATCAAAACAGAACATTTCATGCCTCACAGCAACAACATATCCAACACCATCAACATGCAGACAATTCCCTCTACAAAAAACCCCATATGTGCCCTAACTACATAGATTTAGCAATTGAAATACTATGCCCATAGGAACAAAATTGGGCATGATGACCATGAAAGGAGCAAAATTAAACATAGCAGAACCCTTACTAAAGCCAAATCTTTTGCATATCTTCCCACAAGAGGTTAGGGATGAAGGTTCCCCCATGGGTATCCACCTTGGTATTCTACTTCTTCACCTATCGCTCGACGCCCACACTTCCATCCGACCTCAGTTTCGCCTTGGCTTTCTATGGCGTAGATTTCATCTTCCTACGCCTCTCCTCCTCAATCCTCTCCCTTTCAACCTTAGCCTCTTGAACATAAAGCAACAGTTCATTCCACCCCTCCCGTGCATCCTCTATTTGGTTCTCTTTCAATTTTGAAGAGCTCCAAACTAGGAAAGGTTAAAACTCACAAGTAGCACCATCAATAACATGCCATGGGCCCGCACTAGAGATATGACCCACTCCTGGCTCTGCATGACCCACCGGAGGAATAGTACCTCCGACCCATTAGGGTTTAACACATACCCTCATCACATGCAAAGCCTCCTCACAACTACTGAGTTGAAGTGCCCATACTAAAAATAACAAGGAAATATCAAGATTTGTTCTTGGCCTCAAGTCTATCTTGATATACTCATCCCTAAATAACTTCCAAATACTTCCCTAGAAATGCTCATCATCAAATTTAAAAATACCTCGCAGTCGTTTGATAGTGATCGCACCTCTAAATGTCACCAATTGGTTCGAACTATTCAATGAAAAATTGGCCATCATTCTTCGCTATCACTATCAAACTTCAACAGTCACCAACACCTTTGCTCATCACTATAAACAAATACCCAATCTAAATATGAAAACTTTTGGAATCCTCCAAGCGCTTACCTCATTTCATGACATGAGCAAAAAAGGAAGACATAATTCTAAATGATTCATTAATAAGCTTTTGCCCACCATTAAGCAACATGTTTCTTTTTATTTTAATTCAAAGCTCAACCCCCCACCAAAAGTTAAAAACAACCTAACATATTAACATTACCTAAACACCAATTGGTGTCACTTCTCCAATTTGAATATTCTAGTAATCTTCTAGGAGTTCATGGCCATTTGGTTCAGATAAATGCACACCCACATTTCAGAGTTTGTTTGCAACCTTGTTAGCTTCCCTTAATGCATGGGTGACTTTGAACTCATCAGAGGACTCAAGGACAATCTCTATCCGTTGAATATATTTATTCTAATGCCACACTTCCAATTCACCCTTGATTATGCCTTTGACAATTATCTGTGAATCTCCTTCAAGTGTAGTTTCCTCACACCCATCCTTTTAGCCATAAATGTCGCATTCACAACAGCCAGACATTTGGCCTCATTATTTGTTCATGTCGGAAGTCTCTTTGCTCCAATCATCATAATATTACCTCCATCATCTCGTGCTACATATCCAACCCCAAAAGGGCCTTGATTGGATTTTGAAGCACCGTTGAAATTTACCTTAATCCACCCCTTATCTGGAGGCCTCCACTTGCACTTTTTATGTTTCAAATGATGAGGTTGAGCCCTCATAGGCCCATTACCATGCTTGAATTTGATCAAAGTCCAATTTGATTGGATTCTACCATCATTTTGATTAAATGGAACCTTACTAATATTGATTTTTGATGCAGCATTACTTACTAATTCTGATATTACTCACTCCAAGCATTGTAAAAATCTAGTAATGTTCTCCTCCTTATCTTCAAAAACTCTCATGTTCCTTTCCTTCCATATCTCCCACAATATAGTTGACGGTGTCACTTGCCACATAGACGAAAATGTGGATTTCTCCTTTGGAATGAACCATGATTTCAGCCATTCCTTTATAGTTTGTGGTAATGGACCTTGCCATCCTAGTTATCGCAAGACAAATTTCCAACATGTCTATGAAAACTCACAATTGAGGAGTAGATGATCTAGTGTCTCCTCATCTTTATTACATAAAAAAAAGGCCCAGCAAAACCAATCCTTTTCAATATATCCCTTGTCAAGATACGACTCCTACCAGCTAACCACGTGAAGCTCCAACTTTTGGTAAGAAGAATTTATTCCAACATACCTTCTTGGTCCACTCCTTCCTTCTAGCCTCATTCTCCAACAACTGATAACCAATCTTCACAGAGTATTTCTAGCTTCTTGAGCCACACCACACAATTTTATGTGGGTCATTTGTTAATGCAACCTTTCTTTGCTCTAGAGTTTCACTAAGTATATTCAAATCACCCGCATTCAGCCCCAAGTTCTTTGGATTTTTCCATTTACTATCCTCTCCTAAAATATTGTCTTCCATCTCAATAAAATCACATAGCTTGTTTCCCCACTTTTGTTCAGTCGCCAAAACAATTGCTTGCAGAATGTCCCCCTACTCCAAAGCTGGTAGCCCCTCCCATGAATCAAACCAAAAACTCACTTGATTACCTCTTCCCACCTGCCATGTTAAGTGGTCAATAACAACTTGTCTACAACTCACAATGAAGTTCCAAAGGGCTGAGTGTAAGATATAAATATATACATATATAGTGGTATATTTTTATATCTATGTGTGCGTGTGGAAAATGTTGTAGATATATATTACCTCCTAACCCAAGACAAGGAGATCCCAATTGATTAACCGAAAGGAGACGATCAACGCAAAAAGGAATCAACTGGTTATGGATAAAGAGGGAAAGGGAGTCTAATTTCTTAATTATAAAGTTAAACCATAAATCAGAAATATTAGGATGAAATGAAACACTTATCTTGAAATGTAGCAGATCTGGAAATTGTTGTTTTCTAGTGTTTGTACTAAGTTTCTGGAAATTCTACAACCAAATCTGGAACAGAAACACAGAGATGAAGAAAACCCATAAATCTTTTTCTTTTCTGAACTAGGTTGACCTTGACCCAAATATGGGGGTTCATTTGTACCCCTTTATGTCGACCTTGACCTGCACTATTCTGATGGAAAATCTGTCCAAGGATCCCAAAAGTTTGCCAAAAAAGGTATCTGAATCTGCTCTGTAATTTGTTGTTCTATACCTACACCTGGAAGAAAAATGGTTTTGTTGTTTGGATGAGGGGTTTGCCTTGGTCAAACCCCGATTTTGGAATTAACCTTGAAATAGAATTGAAATTGCAGTAATAAACAAAGTAAATAGAACAATTCACCTTGCTTATGTTGAAACCCTTGTGGAGGATTCAAATCTTTGAATCCACAAATATGGATGCTCCAAATGGATGTAGAATTGTAGGATGTAGGATGTCTCAAATCAATTGCATTTAGATCTTCAACACCAATCTTGAATGGATCTTGGAATAGGAAGAAGCTTGAATGGATATGGATGGAGAAATCTTGAACAAGAGGGCTCCATAGAGCTTTAATCCTGCAATGGCTACCAATGGATCTCCTAGATTAATTGAATCTTGAATGCTTGAATACTTGAATGCTTGAATGCTTGAATGCTTGAATGCTCACTTTGATAACTTATGCATAGATGATCCTCCCTTTTTCTTTCTCTCTCATTTCCTCCTAAAATGAGAGGAGAAGGCTTCCTTATATACTAGTTTAGGCAACCAACTTCTAGAGAGGCTGACATATGAGAAATAAATTCCCATTAGGCTCATACCCTTAGGAGTGGACCTAAATTAAATGCCTTTTTAAGATTCACCGTTTTGAAGCCCGAAACAGCCAACCCGAAAGCAGGAAAGAATTCTTTCCAAACCCCAACATCTAGAAATCTTCAGAATTTGAAATTTAGACCCTGGGTCAGGGTCGAGGTTGACCCTGGCCTAGGTCAGGTTTGAGGTCGACCTTGACCCTGAGGTTAAGAACCTCAAAATCTCATAGCAAGATACTAGAAATAGGTAGGAAAGAAGTGGAAAATAGGGCAGGACATGGGAAAAAACCAGATCCAAGTCAAAGACCCATTCAAGGTGTTTGACATGACCCCAAACCACTTACTCGGAGGGCTAAACCAGTCCTAAATGGAAGTGCTTCCATTTTCTGACGATACATTTAGCCCCCACTTTAACAAAGGTATGGACTCGATGCAAACTCTTGGTAAAGGAGACAAAGAAAAAGAAAATCTTATTGAAATCAAAGGGACAAAGCAATCCTCAAGCCCCTAGGGACTCAAGTCTTTATCAACCCCAAGATTACAATAAGAGAGACATCACTAGAAAAAAAAGAGAAGAGGGTGTGATTATCTCACCCAGTAAGAGGCTCACCTTACCATGAATCACCAAGGAGGGAGAGCCCAATAGGTAGCCAAACCTGGTAGTTTACCCATAAACTGTGCTTTGTAGTTGTAATGCATCTTCTGACGGCTTTTGGAATACCCATAAATCCACGTTCTTGTATCACTACGGAATATAAAATATGTGTCTCTTTAGGATTTAGCAACTTATATGCATTACCTTCCGAGGATTTAGCAAAAAATGAAAATGAAAATGCATGTCTCTTCAAGATTTAGCAACTTATGTGTGTTACCTTCCAAGGATTTAGCATGTTGTAAAATGTAAACTATAGTATAAGGAAGACCCTATATATGCCCCCCTCCTTATTGTGGCTACCTAATAGATAGGATAAGGAAGAGAAGGAGGATACCTACTTCACAAAGTAAGGAGATATCTTGTTAAAAATGTACACTATATTATTAGCAAAGAGTATTGACCCTTACATCAAAGAACATAGATAATCGTGAAAAAGGATGTCACTTATGGAAAAAGGATCCTCAAAGAGAAATATATCTTATCAACAAGACCCCCACCATAGAGGAGTGCTTTGGATAAAATATCATCTTTCAAAGAAAAGCAAATAGAGATCAAAGATTCAATCATCAAGCCCCTTGCGATCAAGAGGAAGAGGAATCTTGGAACAACGGAGGCAAACTCTAACCCCAAAGCAAGAGCAAGAGTTTATAAAGAACATAATTTGCAAAATAGAGAAGAGGTGATGACCTAGGACAACAACCTCTCAAATAAAAGGATATCCATAGCCAAAACATCAGTTAGTATAAGGAAATAATGTTGCAGAATAAACAAATGCCACTAAGCTAAGGAAAGTAGATCCCTAGATAGAGAGAAAGAAGGAAAACCTTGCCCCCCAGGGATGAAAGCAAGGGATATCTTTGCAAAGAAAATCTCTTTAGAAAAGATATCATGAATACTAGAAGAGAGCTATAGATGATTATGAGAAAAGGAAAGATATCATAATACAAAACCATAGGGATAAAATATAGAAAGAATAACCAATTAAGCTCAAAACAAAATACATGCTAAGAGCATAATGGATCCTAGAAAAAATAGAAGAGATGCCTCTTGCCCCCCATTCAAGAGACAAGAGGATAAAAGATCTATATTATAGAAGAATGAGGGGTATTCCCTGTATGGAAATTATGAAGAAATTGTAAAACCGCATGAGAGTGAGATATAATTCCTAAAGCAGCTCTTTCTCTAACATACATCTTGAAATAAACACAATTAGTAACTAAATATGTATTACTATAGTGAAAAGGACATTTGTACTTGGAGAGAGCATCTTTCGGCATAGGTTCAAAGATTTCTTTCTTAGAATTCATTAATTGAACATACACCTTCTTAGCCACATCTTGAGGGGTATTAGGGTAATCTAAGGAAGGTGTTGGAAGAAGAACATGAAGAGGAGGGTGACGATCAAATCAACCACCTTAAATTGAGATAACGGAAAACCAATACCACGCATATCTTTTTTAGGGGATAGATGAACCGGATATTTAATACCTTGTTCATTAACACCAAACCCTAAACCCTTATAACCTTGTTTAGCCATCATATTGTATCTGGTAGTGTACATATCTTGTAAAGCTTCTCCAGGAGGTGATTGTTTACGGTGATCATGATAAAATTTTGTGTAAGGTGGAATGATAGGTTTAGAAGAAGTTTAGTTTCTCTTCCTTTTAATATCATCATGGATAGGATAAGAAGGTGAAGGTAAATCAAAGAATTCTTGCACATCTGCATCATGAACCGTAGTTTGAGCCCCATCATAAGTGTGGGAAGAACTAGGAATAGAAGATGGAGAAATGGGAATGGGAATATTAGGAATTGGATTAGGAAGGATAGGATTAGGATTAGGAAATGGATTAGGAATGATAAGATTAGGATTAGGAGGATTAGGAAATGGTGTATCATCTACCAAATTCTTCGCATAATCCAAAAGAGCAATAAGTCTGCCACACAAATTCTTAATGAAAGTTTTGAAAGTAGGAAGGCTAGTATTAGTCAATCTCATAATAGCATAAGCAAGTGAAACATGAAGAGTGACAAACATAATGAAATGGATGATACTCTCATAAACATCATAAGTACTATAAAGAGATGCTAAAAGGAGAATAATGAGGAAAATAACCACACACCAAAGCATCTTAAGGATCTTCATAGTGAATGAAATGAAAGAAATGTTTTTGTATTTTGATGAGTATGTAGATTTTTTTTTTGTATTTGTATTTTAAAATGCAAGAGCATAAAAGAAAACTAATCTAATCTAATCTTAAGGAAAAGAGGCAAAGCATCCAACACCAAAAATAAAGAGTTGTCTATTATGGATTCACCAAAATGTAAGATATAAAGAGAGAGAGAGAGAGAGAGAGAGAGAGAGAGAGAGAGAGAGAGATATATATATATATATATAGTGGTATATTTTTATATCTATGTTTGTGTGGAAAATGTTGTAGATATATATTACCTCCTAATCCAAGACAAGGAGATCCCAATTGATTAACTGAAAGGAGATGATCAACGCAAACAAGAATCAACTGGTTATGGATAAAGAGGGAAAGGGAGTCTAATTTCTTAATTATAAAGTAAAATAATAAATTAAAAAGATTAGGATGAAATGAAACACTTATCTTGAAATGTAGCAGATCTGGAAATTGCCATTTTCTGGTGTCTGTACTAAGTTTCTAAAAATTCCGCAACCAGATCTGGAACAGAAACACTGAGATGAAGAAAACCCAAAAATATTTTTATTTTCTGAACTAGGTCAACCTTGACCCAAATACAGGGGTGCAATTGTACCCCTTTATGTCAACCTTGACTTGCACTGTTTCAACATAAAATATGTTCATGACTCCTGAAAGTTTGTCGAAAAGGGTATCTGAATCTGCTCTGTAATTCATTGTTTTGTACCTACACCTAGAAGAAAAATGGTTTTTTTTTTGGATGAGGGGTTTTCCTTGGTCAAACCCCAATTTTGGAATTAACCTTGAAATAGAATTGAAATTGCATTAATAAACAAATAAAATAGAACAATTCACCTTGCTTATCTTGAAACCCTTGTGGAGGATTTGAATCCTTGAATCCACAAATATGGATCTTCCAAATGGATATAGAATTATAGGATTTAGGATGTCTCAAATCAATTTCATTTAGATCTTCAACACCAATCTTGAATGGATATGGATGGAGAAATCTTCAACAAGAGGGCTCCATAGAGCTTGAATCCTTCAATGGCTACCAATGGATCTCCTTGATGAATTGAATCTTGAATACTTCAATACTTGAATTCTTGAATGCTCGAATGCTTGAATGCTCACTTTGATAACTTATGCATAGATGATCGTCCATTTTTATTTATCTCTCCTTTCCTCCTAAAATGAGAGGAGAATGCATCCTTATATACTAGTTTAGGGCACCAACTTCTAGAGAGGCCGACATATGAGAAATAAATTCCCATTAGGCTCATACCCTTAAGAGTGGACCTAAATTAAATTCTTTTTTAAGAGTCACCGTTTCAAAGCCCAAAATAGTTGACCCAGAAGTGGGAAAGAATTCTTTCCAAACCCTGACATCTAGAAATCTTCAAAATTTGAAATTTAGACCCTAGGTCAGGGTCAAGGTCGACCCTAACCCAGAAGATCGACCTCGACCCTGAGGTCAAGAACCTTAAAATCTTAGAGCAAGATACCATAAATAGGTAGGAAAGAAGTGGAAAATAGGGTAGGATAGGGGAAAAAACTAGATCCAAGTCAAAGACCCATTCAAGGCATTTGACATGACCCCAAACCACTTACTCGGAGGGCTAAACCAGTCCTAAATGGAAGTGCTTCCATTTTCTGATGATACACTGAGCTCTGTGGCAAGTTTTCAATTGTCAAGATCCTCTCTTTGTCACCATAATTGAAATAATTTTCTTGCAAAATTTGTGCACATAATTCCTCTAGTTTTCGATACATTTGGCAAACCAATTTGCACCCATAGCTTCATTCATCAAGTTCCAATTCCTTAATCCAACACCACCACCACTTTTGGGTTTGTATATTTGATCCCACACCAAGAGAGGAATCTTGTATTGCTTCTAGTTACCATTCCAAAAGAATTTTTGCATGCTCTAATCTATCACTTTCAAGACCTTTGTTGGGATCTTGAAGCATGCCATAGAATAGAGAGGCATGGCAAAAATAATTGATTTCAATAAAAAAGTTCTACTAGCTAAGGTCAGCCAATATCTCTTCCAACCTTCCAACTTCCCTATGCAACCATCAATTAACTCCTTCCACATGGATGACTTACCTACACCAACAAACAAAGGAATGCCCAGAAGCTTGCCAGGAATTTTACCAATCTAAACGTTGAAGACCCTAGCAATGTCCCTCTAAGAATTACTTTCTATATTAAAAAAGAAAATTTCAGACTTTTGTTAGTTAATGCACTATCTCAAAGCTTGACTGTAGATATCAAGAACCCTCATCATTAATCTAGCCTCCCTCATTGATGCCTCTCCCATATAAAATGTATCATCAACAAATTGGGTATGAGAATTCAGATCCAATCCTCTAGAAATTTCCACACCCTTCCATTAACCTTGCAACCTCTTTCTACAAATAAGTCTTCCAAGGACTTCAACCAACAAAATAAAAAGAAAAGGTGAACTTGGATCCCCTTGGTGGGTCCCTGATAGGGAGGTTAGATGATCCAATCACAAGCTCATTCCTAGGTCTCACAACTGACCTTGAGGTACTCTCTCTTGACACCTACTGACCTATAGGATTTCCTTTTGTGGTTTGATCCCCCGGTCTACTAACCAACCCAACTATCATGTAGCTTCTACCAAGACTAGCTAATTTCTTGGTGCTCTCCTAGCTTCACACACACACATTGACCCTTAATGCCATCTAATGGCTTTCTACCTCCAATACTAACATGAACTCTTGCAAAGGTGAGGAGGTGTTAAAACATGTCTTATTTTGTCTATTTAGAGGTCTTGTAATTCTTACTTCATACATCTCCTTTATCGATCTCATAGATCCTTCACAAAATATGGCTACAAGGAAGAGCCCCTATTAGGTCTCCTATTTTGGGAAAATAGGACTTTTCTCCCAATTCATACCAAAGGACCCTACAAATTAATCATGGATTCTTGTTTCAATATCCAACCTCTCAAGGATTTATGAGGTTTTAGGGTTCCACCCTTCCGTACAATGCCCTAACTAAAAATAGGTGTTTTGGGAGGGTTTTAAGAATTCTCTGATTACATGGCCTGTCTGCAAGTGTTGGGTAACTGAATTGATTGGTTAGACCCTCTCCTCTTGACTAGTCATTGGAAAGAACCTTTTATTTCACCTCCAATCACTAATTTGTGGCTTTATGCACACCTCTACAAGTTATCACCATTGTGGCTCAGTCTTTCCTAGCTGGGCTCACCATAGGCTCGCCTAGGGAAAGAGATTTAAATTGCTTCCAATGATTTTCAGGGTCCATGCTCCTATATAGAATATATACATGGATTCTAATCACTATCCCCGAGAGGTCATATAGATTGAATGGTGGGATAGTGAGCTAGGTCTCCATTTCACACAGCTTCCTAGTTTGAACCAGTGATCAGGCAATACACAAATATTTAATTCAGAACAAACAAAAACTACTAGTCTAATGACACAAAATGTAAGGAAATACACTAAAATAATATCTCCATTGATTTCAATCCATAACACAACTCAAAACATTCTTCTACAATTAACTAGTCACAAAGATTCACAAACTCTTATACATTGTTTCACACTCCAAAATCAAAGCTTCATACATATGACTATCCAACCTTGGGATTTGGTCCAAAATTGAATTAAATAGGCTAAGGTTTTTCTTAGGTTACTATTAGGGCACTCCTAGGTCATTTTAGGGTGTTTGGACAGTGTTATTTGAGCAACTTTGAAAAGTTGCAAAAGTTGCTAAGCAACTTTTTGCAACATTTTTATAACTTTTACATTTTTGAAAACCAAAGACTTTGGCTTTGTCGTAAATTGATCTAGACTCTATTCTAGGTCCTAACATGACCTCTAGCATACCCTAGACCCAATGACAACATGATGACATCATCTAAAAATGACTAACTAAGCAAGGGACTTTAACACTTAAGCCTCCAAGATGCAATAACCTAAGACTAAGGACCTCTATCTAGACCTTTCATCCCTATTGGAATCACACCGTGTTCAACATGACCTTATGGAAAACAAACACATGCCAAAGATGGCTTACAAAGCAAAAACAAAATGGATTGGATCAACCAACCCTTGGGTGCTCCTGCACCAATCCCTCGGAAGGTAAAGAAAAATCCTTGAGAAATTCTATTAACAAGGATAGAAGCATGATCCAATTGATCCTCTTGTCAGAAAACCCAAACTTCTCAAGAACCTTAATAAGAAAACATATATCCACCCTATCATATGCTTTTCTAATATCCAACTTTACCAGCATCTTTCTCATGCCACTTTTCTTAATAGAATGAATATCCTCATGTGCAATAATAATTCCATCCTCAATAGATCTATTGGGTGTAAAACTAGTTTGTTTTAGGGAAATTAGTTTGTCCAACAGAATCTTGAGCCTATTCATAGAAACTTTGGTTATAATTCTATAGATCTAGTATTGCATAAAGAAATTGGGGGGTGATCCTCAATGGCTTTAGCTTTCATCTTCTTTGTAACCATAACAACAAGTGCATTGTTGAAGTCCTTCAAAACAAATCCTTTAGATCTTGACTCTTCTACAACCTCCAAAAGGTCATCCTTCAACATCTCCCAAAACCATTGATAAAAATGGCCTAAAATCCATCCGACCCAAGGGCTTTGTCACCTTCCAAAGAAAACACAACAGTTTGCAACTCCTTTAGACTTATCAATTCAAGAAGCATATTGTTATCCAACTTTGACACTAATGAGGTTATCACATCCAAAACCTCCTCTTGAACAACCACGTTAATCCCATCACTAGCAGACCACAAATCAGAGAAAAAATTAACTGCATCACAGTTAATGGACAATACATCATTAACCAGTATCTCATTCACCCATTTAATAGAAGAAATACGATTGAGGTACCGACTTTCTTTGACCAAGTTATGGAAATATTTAATATTTTGGTGACCTACTTTCAACCAGCCCTCCCACAATTTTTTGACACCAATACTCCTCATGCATTAATATCTCATGATACTAAGTCATTAAGTATTTCTCTGTCAAGAAATCACTCTCATACATACCATCATTGATCACCTTTGAATTTAGAGCATCTAACTAACCTTCTAGTATCTTTTTCTCTACAAATATATCCTTGAAATGTTCCATGTTCAAATTTTTAGATTTTGTTTAATAAACTACAACCTTTTAAAAAACTAAAATCCCTTATTGCCTTCCTCCCTTGGAGCATTATGCCACCAAAATTGAAACCATCTCATAAAATCCATCTTGTCAAAACCACATTTTTTCCATTTTAAATGGGCATCTGATTGGGACAGTGTCCTACGAAACCAAAGAAATTGGAAAATAATCTGAGCTAGAAAAACCCAAATGTTTTGTCTCAAAGACCACTAGAAGAGAACCCCAATCCCCTACCAGGAAAAACCTATCCAGTCTCTCTGTAATATTTTAAAAACCCCATCTTCTATATCTCCAAGTAAAGGTGCCATTTTTTATTTTGACCTCCCAAAGTCCATTACTAGTAACAAAATATTGAAAATCAGCTTGAACTCTACTCACTCTCCCCACCACACCACACTTATCAACCATCTCCAATGTATCATTGAAATCCCCAGCAATAATAGTAGTGCCTAAATCTAATCCTCCTAAAACCCTAGAAATGTCATTCCAAATTTCCTTCTTATCCTCTAGTTTGGTTAGGCCATAAACATTAATCAAGAAAATAACAAATGGTGAAATAAGGGAACTTACTTTAACTAATTGGTAATAACTAGCTTGGGAGATATCCTCCACTTTCACGGTCCTTGGATTCTAAAGGATGCCCAATCTGACAAATGCACCCTCAGAGTCCACAAAAAATCTTGACCACCTTTTCCTTACTCCTAAAAGTGTTATTGCAGCTTCTTTATCTAACTTGGTCTCTTGTACACAAATCACATTCGGCTTCACCTAATCAAAAAATCTTTTGATCAGGCACCTCCTATTAGGGGCATTGCATCCCCTGACATTCCACATTATGAGCTTCATGGCCTCCCAAGAGAGAACAAGTCTCTTATGGATCAAAGTCTTAGTTGTCCCTTTTTATTACCCACATCCTCCAACATCTATTGCATCATCTTCCTTCCTCTAGATTTATGGCCTCTCATATTTTCCTTACTTATCTTTGATCTGGTTTGTCTTATTGTCCTAGATTCAACAATGCCTTCCCTATCATTTAATCCCAACTCACCCTCGAATTTATCATGGGAAAGATATACTTCATCAATATCATATTCAACCTCATTACAACCAAAAAACCTCCCTAACTGGGGACATGTGAATGATCTTGAAAATTTCTTCAGTCTCCCTACACCCCCCAGGCCTAAACAATGCAAACACATTACGCAGACCTTCTTGTCTTACCCCTTCCTCACATTTAGGAATTTATGTCTTGGATTCCAAATGACTCACCTTTATTCCTTCCACCATCATGGGTGCTGGAGAAAAGTGCTATGAAGAGAATTGTTTCAATTCTTCTATGTGTGAATGCTTTGCACCTTCATGAAATTAGGATTAATATCTAACAATCTTAGCAAATACAATGGAAATTTAAACTAAGAATTGTATATGAATCCATGACATCTCATGGCTCTCTAATTAGATGTGGTAAGTAGATCTCTCAGCTTAATCTTCACTAGTGACACTTCTAAAATGAGAAATATGATACTACAAATGCTTATTCTAGCTCAATAACTCTCAAATTGATACAAAGATAATTCAAATGCTCTTGATTGCTATGAAAATGTCTATAATAAGGATGCTTTGCAAATGAATTTCTAAGATGATTATTGCTCTCAAAATACCTCATACTTATAGTAAATTCCTAAGGGTAGGGGGTAGAGTGAATTAACCATGATTTACCTTTAGTTGAGTCAAAAACTTTGCAATGTTCATAAATGGGGGGGCAATTTAAATGTTTGTCTCAAAGCTTTGGACAAAAGGACAAAATTGAGTGGATGAGATTGAAACTTTATAATGAGTGATTGAGATTCATCCTTTTTTAGTGATTTGTGTCTTTTTGTCCTCAATTCTCATTGGTTGCTCAACTTTGTTGAAAGATATTAGGATTAATTAAATTTAGCCATGTAGGGAATAGGTTCATTTTGATTTTTGATTTAACAACTATACAATTAATTGATTAAAATCAATTATGTAGTGCTTTTCACCCCTTTAAGCTTTGATTTAATTATTTAACATCATTATTTAATTTTTCCTTTGATTTTATTGATTTTGTCCAATTTGATTTAATAATGTCCATTTTTATCGATTTGATCCTTTTTTATTAAGATTTAATGCATTTTGATGATTTTGAGCCATTTTATTGATTTAAAGCACTTGCCCATTTTTGAGTGTCTACAAATGCCCCTCTTTGAATTGATGTGCGCAGAACATTGATTCAAAGATTCTTTTAGTCCTGATCGCTTTTAGGTCTTGATATATTGATTTGCTGATTTACTAATTTACCATTGATATGAAATTTTTTTGATATGCTGCCTGATATGATATGATAAACTGATATGCCACTGATAATGATTCCAAAAATTTTGATGCCCCAGATTCCATTGATATTTTGATGCCACTTTGATACTCTGATGCCCCCTCAGAAATAAAAAATATTGATTGCTTGATTTGAAAATTTTGATGAAATTGATTTATTGATATCCAATATGTTTTCATTTCTGAAAAACATTTGATGATATGTCATGATTTAGCTATTTTCCCTAGTTGATTGATAGGTTAATATAGGTCAAAGTTAAAATTTCACCTCCAAATTAGGTCACAGTTATCTTAAATAGGTTGAAAAACCTTGATTTACTATTCATTTTCACTTTTGACTTCTGAGATTTTGCTCTGGTTATGCTTGGAATTTTGTGATGGTTGTGCCTATCAGAGAGAATCGGTTCAAGAGGAGTCATCAGTATCAAAGACCACCTGACTATGGACCTCCTGTGAGTTATTGCTAACTTCCTTTTGCATTTATTACTTGTTTATAGCATTTATTGCACTTTTTTCATGTTCTTGCATTTTTTATTTTGCAAAATCACGCCTAGGAATAGGTAAATGCCACATAGTCCTTTAAAGTGTTGCATCTTCACTTTTTACTCATGCTTGTGCATAGTAAAGTGTCACCTAACCAATAATAAACTCTCACCTGCTACGAATCTTTTTCTGCATAGCAATAGTATTTTTTTGCCAATTTCCATATAGTTTTCTGCATAGGAAACCCTAGTTTTTAAATGATGCCTAGGCTCTTTTAACTTCCGCCTAGCGTGATGAAGTGACGCGTGAATCATGAAATGATGCATAGTAAGAATAAAGTGCCACATGATATATTTTCTGCACCACGAAAGGTAAAATGCCACCTGGTAATGAGAAAATGATGCCTGCTATTTTTGAAAAAATTTCAAATTTCCAACTTGATTTTCTGATTAAAAATTTGATGTCATCAATTGATCGTTTGAATTCCAAGATAGTTTAGGTCTGTTTTAGTTTAGCAAAACAATTGATTAATGATATCAGGATAGTGGTACTAATGAATGTTTGATTACGTCAATCTGATATGATAGATCTGATAGGTAGGACTTGATTAATCAGTGTGAAAACTGATATTGATAGGTAGGATTAATGCTTCATTCTCAAGACACGAAGACATGAACAAATGGTATTGGGTTTGATTACTTTGATTCTGATTCTGATTGACTTATGATAACTCATTAATATGGTATACTAATATGATTCCTTTGATTTGCAAAACAAGCACATTTCTATAGGTTATATATACGAACCGTCGCTTCTTGGGTGATCGATTTAGGTTAGGCTCTGACTCCTGCAAAGTTCTAAGTTATTGAGTTGTGCAGTCTTAGTTTCCTCCTTGACATCCTGTGGTTTCAACTGAACCATGGTTTACTTATCGCAGTGGTAGAGCGATGGCACTCTGACCACAATACATTCCACCTTCCATTCGGAGAGATGACTATTACTCCAGAGGATGTATATAGATTATTACAGATTCCTTGCCGTGGAGAGATGGTATATTATTATTTTGTCTATGATAGCACAATCTATCGATAAGTGTTTGGAGACAACACTATTGATCATGATACTATTACTTGGGCTCAGTTTGCTTCTTTCCCCACATTACCAGTGGTACTTGGTGTTGTGATCAGTGGTTTACTACTTCCTGACCATCGAGGTCATGGTTTCTTCATTGGATGGGGTAGGATACTCAAGGATCTTCTTGCATAGCCTCGGTGCTTTGATTGGGGTTCATGTGTATTGGCACAGCTTTACCATGATTTACATGAGGTCATCTATAGAGAGAGTGCTTCCTTATTGGTAGGTGCGGTGATTTTGCAATTGTGGGTATGGGATCATCTTCCCATTACTAGGCCTATTTTAGACAGGATTAAACAACGTGGTTTTCCTTATGCTTTTCTATATGGTGGTATGGTTGTCCAACATCATTTGGAAAAGAATGGGTATTGGCACCGACAGTTTGATGATCTTGATCAGGTTCAATGGTGTCCATACATAGGATGTGAGCACTGGAGGGAGGATGATGATGAGCTCCCCTATATGTTCATGCCTTGATGGATGATCGGCAGGGCTATGACTATTATTGAGTGTTTTTGCTTTGGTTAAGTTTCTCACCAGTATGGAAAAGTACAGAATATACCTCAAGGTATAGCACTATATGCTAGAGTCCAAGTAGAGAGATCCATGTGGGGTCCTCAGATTGATTATCATTTTTCTTGTGATCAGATTTCTCAATTAGGTTACTGCAGATGGGATATGCTTGGGAGTATTACTGATGCTGGTGTATCTCATGAGTTTTGAGACTGGTGGGCTCGGAATAGGTTTCCTAGATTTATAGATCCCGTAGAGCCTATCCCAGGTTGTGATGAGAGATCTGAGGGTGATGATGATGACGGAGATGATGATGGGGATGGTGGAGGTGGTGGTAGGAGGAGATGTCAAAGGTGACAAGCACAGAGAGGACAGGGAGCTCCTCAGGTAATTGGGTGAGGATGAGATGGGCCACAGATGAGAGGTGGACATGCTAGGGATAGAGCTAGGGATGATCATGCAGCTGAGATTGTATGCCCTAGAGTAGCAGCAGATGATAGGCAGCAGTGACACCAGAGACATCAGAGACAATAGAGACAGGTTCATGTAGAGGCTGCTAGATAGATTCCTGGGGGTATGGATCCATTGGTTCAGTTATAGAGAGTTGCCTTAGCGTAGCAAGACCAGGATCAGGTACAACAGGTGCCTCCACAGGTTCAGCAGTCACAGGATATGGGCCAGAGTTCACAAGCTACCCCTAGTATTGATAGTGTAGCACGAGATGTTCAGTCATTGAGGACAGATATATCTACTATTATGGGTAGACTAGATTAGGTAGCTCTTTTGATGTAGCAGTTTATGACTCAGGTGATTCAGAGACCTAGCATAGCGAGCACTTCTCAGGCTCCTTCACAGGATGGACATGATGGTATAGTTCTAGATAGATCAAGTGCTGGGGATGAATCAGGTGCTGCTATGGGCTCTTGATGATTTGATTATAGATTTGATCATTTGTTGATGTCTCTTGTATCACATTTCACACTATTTGATCAGAACATTGATGTACCACTTTGATGATATTGTATCTTGATATACTGATGTACTGGATCATTTGATGTTGATGAACACTTTATATGATGATACACTTCCTTGACTCTCTTGATGAGTTTGTTATGAGATTATCTTTGTATGCAGCTATATGATGTTTATGGTGCATTTTACTTGTGATTATGCTATGGATGCAACGTATCTCATTTATGATATAGATAGATGGATGCATTGATGTATGGACTTGTGATATGTTTCTTTCTATTTTTCAATGTTCAGATGCAAACTGTTTTATGGAGATATGAATATGAATGCCCCTATGTTTTTGTTTTTTTGTATGCAATTCTATCTTAATTATATGTATGCAAATGATGTATGAGTAATGAACTTTTTCTTTCTCTTTAATATATGAATAGTGAATAATGATTAATGCTATGCATGAATCCAAAAGATAACCTCATTTTTTTATTGATTTATTTCAAGGAAAAAGACTTTTGATTTGAACCCCCCCCCCCCCACCATTTCTTTAATGTCTTTGACTAGCCAAGATTATTAATGTACCCCCTTGTCCTTGGAAAAATAACCATAAATAAATGCAATTAATCTAACATGATAATGCAATGCAACTAAGTGTCACTAGCTTTTTAGCAAAGGAATGCCATAGAGATAAATTTTCATCATTAAGCATTTTGGGACTGGAAAGCAAGTACAACCATCACTGACCACATCATGATGATATGAATACCATTTTGTTTTTTTCTTTTTGGTAACCTCTTTGGAAACTAGTAAAACCCTCACTAGTTAGATGACCAAACTATGGGAGTATGAATACCGGTTTCAACAGATTCAATGTTGCAAGTGGATTTTGGTATTAAGATATAGAAGATCTAAATAGTCAAGGTATCCATTTGCGTAAACAAGCAAAGGTTAATCTTTCATCTTATGGGATAGTCCTCGATGGTTCTTTGATGACCATGTCGTTAGATGAATTCGCATAGGTTGATGAATCTTCCTTAAAACAGTCACTCAAAGGCAAGAAAATATCATGTCTCTATCATCGCCAATCTAGTCAAAACATCAACGATTTACTAAGAAGATGTGATAAAAGTCAATTCCAAAAAAAAGAAAGCTTCAAGTGTTTTGAAATGTTTCATGATTTTCAAAAGGTACTTCCAAGTATTATGATCTTTAAAGTGTTTGTCAATTTTTAATCTTGAATAATAAAGTCAATAAAGGCTCAAAGATCAAGTTGTAGGATCAAATACTTAGGTGTGAACAATGATATTCATCAAAGGTTCATGAAAATCTCTCTCTTCTGAAGCTCTGATAAGTCTCTCTCTGATGTGACCAAATATAGCACTATTGAATCCATTTGGTACCAAATTTCCAATCCTCTTATGCCCCCAAGTGATAAATGTGATCATGCGATGAACTTAGGGCCATAGGTAATGCAATGATGAGACTGAAAGGCTTTATTATGACTATGCACAAATGATGGATGCAATGAAGGTTTACAAGTGAGATGATGGAAATGCAATATGTACACATGTGACTAGGAAATGACTTAAGGGAACAAAAGGCGCTTGATTTCCAAGTTTTCACCTTTTGGGATCTTTTTCTCTTTTTTTTTGCTACCAAGGCGCCTATTGCTAGGTTTTCACCAAGGCACTTTTCCTTTTTTCAATTTTTTTGTATTTTTTCTTTTTCAATTTTTTTGTATTTTTTCTTTTTTCAATTTTTTTGTATTTTTTCTTTTTTCAAATTTTTTGTATTTTTTTGTATTTTCAAGATCTATTTGACTATGTACAATAAATATGATGCTCCTCATCCGATACTCTTTATACTCTTTCATCTACCTCATGTATAAAACCTCTTTAGATGTATGCTATTGATAGGCTCTTGTAATCCGTCTCCTTCACAATCTGCTAACTTATAGGTTCCTATCCAAATGAAGACACAATGATGAATAGACCAAGCCAATTAGCTTCTCATTTTCCCTTCTTCTCTCTTTCAACTTGATTCTTTGGGTTTTCTCTTAACACCAAGTCTCCTACTTGAAAGACTCTCGGTTTGATATGCTTATTGTAGTTTCTTGAGATTCTGTTATGATATACTTTCAGGTGTTCATAGGCTTGTGTTTGGTGTTCTTCTAGCAACTCTAATTGTTGAAGTCTAGCAACTATATAGTCTTCATGTGTTATCAACCCTTGCAATGACACTCGTAAAGATGGGATTTCAACCTCCAATGGTAGAACAGCTTCAGCTCCATAAACTAATGAAAATGGTTTGGCTCCTATAGGTATCTGAATGCTAGTTCTATAGGCCCATAATGCCAGATTAATCTGCACATGCCAATCTCTTCCTGATTTATTTACCGATCTCTTCAAAATATTCAAAATGTTCTTATTTGTAGCTTCAGCTTGTCCATTTCCTTGAGGATAATAAATGGATGAAGAGTGATGGGTGATATGAAATGTGTCACAAAGTTCATCCACATCTTTGTTTTTTAATTGCTTTCCATTGTCTGTGATTATGGCATGAGGGATACCATATCTACAAATGATGTGGTTCAAGATGAACATGGAAATCTATTTACCTGTGGTCATGATCAAAGGAACCGCTTCTACCCACTTAGTGAAATACTCCATTGCGGTGATGATGTACTTGTGCCCATTGGAAGATGGTGGCTATATGACTCCAATCAATTCAAATCCCCATTGATAGAATGGCCATGGTGTAACAAATGGGTGCAATTCTTGTGCCGGTCCATGTATCATGTTGCCATGATATTGACATTTGTTGCATATTTTGATGAAGTGGCAAGCATATTTCTCTAAGGTTTTCCAGAAATACCCTAAGCGAAGAATCTTCTTGGCTAGGTTTAACCCGCTTGAGTGCAACCCAAAATTGCCCTCATGAACCTCACATAAAGCTAACTTAGACTCCTCTTCCTCTAGACATCTAAGTAACATCCCGTCAAGACCCTTGCGATACAATGTTTTGGAAAGGATTATGTAACGGGCTGATTGGCATATGAAATTTCATTTTTGGGCCCGAGATTGGTCTAAAGGTAGCACTTGGTCTTTGAGATAGGTATATATAGGTCCATACCAAGGTGAGTCATGTCCATGAAGTAGGGAAACAATTTGGATTTCAAGAAGGTCAAATGTCAGTTGTGCTAACTCTTCCACCAAGAATTTGTACTTCTCATTTTGATCTGGTTTTTGAAGTAAGGAAGCCAAGGTTGCCATTGCATCAGCTGCTTTGTTCTTCTCTCTTGGAATTTGCTCAAATGTTATCAAAGCAAAATAATTTTTCCAAGCATCAATCATAGCCTTGTATGGCATTAATTTTTCATCTTTGGTATTGTATTCATCATTGACTTGATTGATTATTAGTTGAGAATCTCCATATACTTGTAGCTTGGTGATGTTCCATTCTAAAGCCATCTTGATGTCAATGACTAAAGCCTCATATTCTTCTATATTGTTTGTGCACGGGAACAAAAGCTTGTAGGACTTTGGAATAGTGTACCCTTGAGGGGTAATCAATAATATGTCAGCCTCAGAACCTCCTTGTGTATATGAGCCATCAAAGTACAACTTCCATGTCTT